>JBBGZY010000922.1:2901666-4115000 GCA_037952925.1 Lithobates clamitans | reverse complement strand
CACTTCTGACAAGTTCTCCGACACGTGAGATAACAGTAGCTGAAAATTTGTGTCAGGGAGGGAGCTTAGAGGGAGAATAACAGGGAGCTTGTCTGTTCAGACTTCAGCTCTGAATTTTCCTTTGTTCCTCTGCTTATGTGGAGCGGGTGGGGGTGGATAGGGGGTGCGCCTTTCCTCCAATCAGCTCTCACACAGTGTAACTCCAGACTTCCCACCCACTGCTGAAAGAGGAAGAAATAATTCTAACACGGTGTGCATGTTCCAAAGAGTATAGAAAGGGGAAGACAGCAGAAATACAAGTAAAACGTTCTCTGTGTTCTCTGTGTATCATCTGAGGCTATTACCTTCACTGGGTATATGTGAGGGTTTACAACCACTGCAAAGCAGGTAGGTCACACTCACATGAATCATGAACTGAGACAAGTGTTCTCCACTTTCTCCACTGAGGCCCCAGAAGGTTGTCCCTGTAGCAAATAAATATTAGCATTTGCTAATATCTGTTGGATTGGACCTTAACTGGCAAAGTTAAGCCATACTCAGCACAAATTCTGGATGATGCCTGCTGAATCGGGCAGAATTTGAGGGTTGAATGGGCCCCTGTTGCCCCAACCTGGCTCAACATAAGTCAATTTTCAATTGATTTTAGTCAAAGGAGTCGGGTGGAAAATTGTCAGGTGAACAGGCACTGCAACCAGTCCGGTGAAGTGACTGTTTGGGCATTCTGACACAGGTGCCAGTTGTTATAATACAATAGCCAACAGGGCAGATTTCTTCATCATACTACTTAAGAATCTATATATGTATAATTAGTCTTCTAAGATGGAAATGTACGCACAGGCAATGGATATATGCTACATATGTTAACCTCAGGAAGCATGTGTTACTTAAAATGTAAACCTCAGACATGAAATATGAAGAAAACATATTTTCCTCTATAGTGTGTACACTTTGGGGTTATTTACTAAAGGCAAATCCACTCTGCACTACAAGTGTACTGCAAATGCACTTGGAAGTGCAGTCGCTGTAGATCTGAGGGGAAGCTCTGAAATGAGGGGCAGCTCTGCTGATTTTATCATCCAATCATGTGCAAGCAAAAATGCTGTTAATTTTCCTTGCATGTCCCCCTCAGATCTACAGCGACTGCACTTGAAAGTGCACTTGTAGTGCAAAGTGGATTTGCCTTTAGTAAACAAGCCCTTAAGTGTCACATTTGTCTGCTGCTTTGTTCCTCTGCTATCAGCGTGTCTGATAAGTTTTCCTGACACCAAGAGAAGAATGGTGACAGGAGATGGACCTTCAGCTGATTGAAAGCCTCAGCTCTGTTCCTGTGTGCTGTGTGGAGTGGGGGTGTGCTCCTTCCATCCAATCGGCTCAGAGTTCTCCTCACTGAGCTCTGGAGAGGGTGACTTCAGCTCACCGCCCCCTTTTTTCTGGATGCTCAGACAAGCTTTAGGATGCTGGACTTTGAACTGATGTAGAGAAGTAAAAGACTACAGATAAACAGGTAAACTTAAGGTGATTGTAAACGATCGCCTTGTAAAACATCCCATGCAGTTTAAAATAGAAATGATAAGCAAAACATTTTTGTATAGATATAAGAAAACAAATACCCTTTTTTTATAAGTGATTACAGTCCCTCTGTTCTCAGCTGCATAAGAGCTGGGGGGAGGAGAAGCAGCAGTACACTGAGCTTCCCAGTGAATGACTGTGCAGCAGGAGCGTGTCAGGACAAGTCTGATCATTGGAGGAGTGTACACTTAGTTCCCAGCATAAATTAAAGAACTGACCACGTGTGCTCTCCTGCTTAGTGTGGTCAGTTTTTAATAGGAAAGCAAGGAGACTAGCAGGAACACCAGTGATTTTACATAAAGAAAGCAATACAAGGAGAACAGGATACTTTCTCATACAAGTACATGGTACAGCAGCCACATATCAGGTACAGTGAGGGAAAAAAGTATTTGATCCTCTGCTGATTTTGTACGTTTGCCCACACTGACAAAGAAATGATCAGTGTAATTTTAATTGTAGGTTTATTTTAACAGTGAAAGACAGAATATCAACAGTATTTGATCCCCTATTAAATCAGCAAGATTTCTGGCTCTCAGGTGTCTTCTATACAGGTAACAAGCTGAGATTAGAAGCACTCTCTTAGGCCCCTTTCACACATAGGGGGTTATTTATGTAAGGCAAATCCACTTTGCACTACAAGTGCACTTGGAAGTGCAGTCGCTGTAGATCCGAGAGGGACATGCAAGGAAAATAAAAAACAGCATTTTAGCTTGTACATGATTGGATGATAAAATCAGCAGAGCTTCCACCCATTTCAGATCTTCCCCTCAGATCTACAGCGACAGCAATTCCAAGAGCACTTGTAGTAGGGCTGGGAGATTTTCTTAAAAAAAAAAAAATCTTCGATTCTCTTAAAAAAAACTCGATTCACGATTCGAGTTTTTTTTTTTTTTTTTTGAAAACTGCGCCGGTCCCGAGGTGCTGCGGGCATGAGCTTTTAGACGAGGCCGCGGCTTCGGCCTAGTCCGCGGCGTCCGGCATCGCGGACTAGGCCAAAGCCGCGGCCTCACCTAAAAACTCCTTGCCCGCAGCTCTTCAGGCCCGGCGCGGTGTCCGCGCCGGTCCGGAGGCGCTGTGGGCATGAGTTTTTAGGCGCGGCCGCGGCTTCGGCCTAGTCCGCGGCGTCCGGCCGTAGCTGCGGACTAGGCCGAAGCCGCGGTCTCGCCTAAAAACCCATGCCCGCAGCGCCTCGGGACCGGCGCGGTGAAAAAAAAAAAAATCTAAAAAAATCGATTTGCTTAAATTTTGAATCGATTTGACCTCTCAACTCGATTAAAGATTTAAATCGATTTTTTTCCCGGCCCTAACTTGTAGTATAAAGCGAATTTGCCTTTCGAAAATAACCCCCATAATGTGCGTTTTGACAGACTCGGCTTTGCTCAGCAGAGATCGCTCCGTTGAGCCCCGATGGATGACAGGTCTGTTTCCACTCACTGTGCAGGGACGGACCTGTCAGAGTTCCGCTCTCCTCTATGGGGGAATCGCATGAAAATGGAACGCCTATCCGTTTTCATCCGATCCGCCAGACGGATGGAAAATAGGGTTTCCATTCGTCTGGATTCAGCGGATCGGATGTCAGCGGACATGTCACCGCTGACATCCGTCGCTCCATAGACCTGCATGGAACGTCCGTTCAGATCCACCTGGAAAAACTGACAGGTGGACCAGAAAGGTCTGCATGTGTGAAAGGGGCCTTTAGGCTGGGTTCACACGATTGTGAAGTGCATAGCAGGAGATTGTGACCTGCGCTCTATGGAGCCGGTTCTCACATCTCCGGAGCGGCTCTGCGAATTGCACAGGAGTCCTGTGCGTCTTTTGGACCGTTTTAGGTCCGAATGCAGCCAAAAATTCGGGCTGAAATCGGACCTGAACCGGTGAATGGAGACACACCGGACCCCCTACTGTGAGCCGCTCCATGCTCTAGTGTGAACCCGGCCTAAAGGGAGTGCTCCTAATCTCAGCTTGTTACCTGTATAAAAGACACCTGTCCACAGAAGCATTCAGATTCCAATCTCTCCACTATGGCCAAAGACCAAAGACCTTTCCAAGGATGTCGGGGACAAGATTGTAGACCTACACAAGGCTGGAATGGGCTACAAGACGATCGCCAAGCAGCTTGGTGAGAGGGTGACAACAGTTGGTACGATTATTCGCAAATGGAAGAAACACAAAATAACTCAATCGTCCTCAGTCTGGGGCTCAGTTGCAAGATCTCGCCTTGTGGAGTTTCAATGATCATGAGAACCAGGGGCGGCCCCTCCCATTAAGGACGAACGGGCACCGCCCCCTCTGTCAAGCCACCCCCATGTGACAAATAGATAGATTCATGCATTGCATTTCATGAATCTATCCATGGCCGCTGTAGCCACCCCCTGTTCAGGCGTCCGAACCCCTTTACGGATGCTGGGCACCTGAATTCCAGCGGTTGGGGTGTTTTCTCTTGAAGCACCTTATTAGAGCCATAGAGCTAATAGGCTTCAAAAAAGGTGGACTTGGAGCACAGAACATTGCGCTCGCTGTCCACCCAGGCGTGTTAGAAAAGCAAATGAAAATGTGCTTTTCGAACACCGAACTGCCTCTCCGCCAATCAGGAGGCGCGGGTCTTATACCGGTCACCTGATTGGCTGAAAGCACAGGTGATCCCATTGACCAGCTAGCAGAAGCGAAGAAGAGAGACGCACGGAGGACACAGGAGCCATCGCCTGACCCGTGTTACCCGTCTCACAGCTCGCCGCCGTCACCTGCTGCCTGATCCGCCAACAAGATGGGGAAAGTGCCGCACAGACAGCGAGCGGGGGGCATAGTGGCTGCATATGATGGGGCACAGGGGCTGCATATGATGGGGCACAGGGGCTGCATATGATGGGGCACAGCGGCTGTAATTGACGTTTTTGTTTCAGTATTTTTCAGTTTGTTTGCGCCCCTCCAAAAATTTTGAGCACCAGCCGCCACTAATGAGAACGGTGAGGAATCAGCTCAGAACTACACGGAAGAATCTTGTCAATGATCTCAAGGCAGTTGAGACCATGATAGTCACCAAGCAAAGCATTGGCAACCCACTCCGTGAAGGACTGAAATCCTGCAGCGCCCACAAGGTCCCCCTGCTCAAGAAAGCACATGTACAGGCTCATCTGAAGTTTGCCAATGAACATCTAAATGATTCAGAGGAGAACTGGGTGAAAGTGTTGTGGTCAGATGAGACCAAATTCGAGCTCTTTGGCATCAACTCAACTCGCCATGTTTGGAGGAGGAGGAATGCTGCCTATGACCCCAAGAAACCCATCCCTACTGTCAAACATTATGCTTTGGAGGTGTCTTTCTGCTAAGGGGACAGGACAACTTCACTGCATCAAAGGGACGATGGATGAGACCATGTACCGTCAAATCTTGGGTAAGAACCTCCGTCCCTCAGCCAGGGCTTTGAAAATGGGTCTTGGATTGATATTCCAGCATGACAATGACCCAAAACATGGCCAAGGCAACAAATGAGTGGCCCAAGAAGAAGCACTTTAAGGTCCTGGAGTGGCCTAGCCAGTCTCCAGACCTTAATCCCATAGAAAATATGTGGAGGGAGCTGAAGGTTCGAGTAACCAAACGTCGGCCTTGAAATCCTAATGACTTGGAGAGGATCTGAAAAGAGGAGTGGGACAAAATCCCTTCTGAGATGTGTGCAAACCTAGTGGCCAACTACAAGAAGCGTCTGATCTCTGATGGCCAACAAGTACGAAGTCATGTTTTGTGAAGGGGTCAAATACTTATTTCACTCATTAAAAAGCAAATCGGCCTTTTTGAAATGCGTTTTTCTGGAAATTTTTGTTGTTATTCTGTCTCTCACTGCTAAAATAAACCTACCATTAAAATGATAGACTGATCACTGATGATTTCTTCAAAATCAGCAGGGGAGCAAATACTTTTTCCCCTCACTCTATATGAAGAGTTGGGGTAACACACATTTTACGTAGGAGGATTTGTTCCATCTCTGTATCGTCTGAGGCCAGCCATTGCACTGGGTATATGGAAGGGTTCAAAACCACTTTAAAAGATTGAGGCATTTATTAAAAAAAAAAAAAAAAAAAAAAAAAAAAAAAGAAGAAGGGAGAGCAGATACCACTATGAAAACTAAAAATAGGAACCCCTCAAGGTGCAAAACGCTGCTAATGCCAGTTATGAGTACATCTATAAAATATATAAATAAACCCCTATACGCTTGAAACTGCAAAAAGGGGGGAGAGGGGGAAAAAAGAATTGGAGTGGGAGCTCTCGCTATCAAATAATCAAAAACTCATAATAAAAACCCTGTTTGGGCTCAACCAACTCCAATGACATAAAAGGGTATAGGGAAAAAAGGGAAAGGAAAGACACAGCCCACTGTGCAAGTACAAGATACCACTATGAGATCGACAGTACAGTATTACTTTCCTCGAATGTTATCCAATCATACAGAACAGAGTGAATGGAGAAAATACTGCATTATGGCCACTAGATAGAGCTGATGACGATCACAGTAAATAAGAACTTATTCTCTAGGTAATTCATTTCATCTGCTCCATCCAGTGGCCATAATGTGGTAGTTTCCTGATTCACTCTATTCTGTATGATTAGATAACATTCGAGCTGGAGAGTGACTAGCTTAATAACCATTGATTTTTTTAACCCCATTTGCACAGAATGTGCACTGGAGGAACAGCTCTACATTAAAAAAAAAACAAAAAAGTTTTAGTATCTGTGTATATGGAATTTGCCTGTTTCTGATGAGTCTACAAAACAATGTGGAATGATTCAGAACACAGTATTGCAAATTTTATTTGGATCTTACACTCACCGGCCACTTTATTAGGTACACCTTGCTAGTACCGGATTGGACCCCCTTTTACCTTCAGAACTGCCTTCATTCTTTGTGGCATAGATTCAACGAAGTGTTGGAAACATTCCTCAGAGATTTTGGTCCATATTGACATGATAGTATCACGCAGTTGCTGCAGATTTGTCGGCTTCTATTGGATTGAGATTTGGTGACTGTGGAGGACATTGGAGAACAGTGATCTCATTGTCATGTTCAAGAAACCAGTTTGAGATGATTTGAGCTGCTTTGTGACATGGTGCATTATCCTGCTGGAAGGAGCCATCAGAAGATGGGTACACTGTAGTCATAAAGGGATGGACATGGTCAGCAACAATATTCAGGTAGGCCGTGGCATTTAAAGGATGCTCAATTGGTACTAAGGGGCCCAAAGTGTGCCAAGAAAACATCCCACGCACAATTACACCACCAACCTGAACCATTGATTGGCAGGATGGATCCATGCTTTCATGTTGTTTATGCCAAATTCTGACCCTCCACCTGAATGTCACAGCTGAAATTGAGACTCATCGGACCAGGCAATGTTTTTCCAATCTTCTATTGTCCAATTTAGGTAAGCCTGTGTGATTTGTAGCCTCAGTTTTCTGTTCTTAGCTTATAGGAGTGGCACCCGGTGTGGTCTTCTGCTGCTGTAGCCCATCTGCTTCAAAGTTCTATGTGCTGTGTGTTCAAAGATGGTGTTCTGCATACCTTGGTTGTAACGAGTGGTTATTTGAGTTACTGTTGCCTTTCAATCATCTCAAACCAGTCTGCCCATTCTACTCTGACCTCAACAAGGCATTTTCGTCCACTCACTGGATAATTTCTATTTTTCAAACCATTCTCTGTAAACCCTAGAGATGGTTGTGCGTGAAAATCCCAGTAGATCAGCAGTTTTTGAAATACTCAGACCAGCCCATCTGGCAGCAACACCCATGCCACATTCAAAGTCACTCAAATCCCCTTTCTTCCCCATTCTGCTGCTCGGTTTCAACTTCAGCAAGTCATCTTCACCATATCTAGATGCCTAAATGCATTGAGTTGCTGCCATGTGATTGGTTGATTAGCAATTTGTATTACCCAGCAATTGAACAGGTGTACCTAATAAAGTAGCCGGTAAGTGTATATAGCACTTATTTACATTCCTACAGACTGCACATAGGGGAAAAATAGGAATCTGTCAAAAAGTTGCCAAAAGAGCCAAGTTTCTATAGAAGCATCCATAGGAAACAATTCAATTTTTACTTTCTTTTTTTTTATCCTGCACAGGAAGCAGGAAAGGAATGATCCGATTGGCTGCCACATGAAACATAGAAAGCCCTTCTACCGCCATGATAACTGAAGCCCAAAGTTGCTTACTGGTCGTGTTATTTTTCCATGTACAGCAGCTGTAGGACAATATTTGCAGTGGGTCTAGGACACATTTCTACATAAAGTGTGTGACATGGCTCACCTCCGTCACCATTCCGCAGCAGAGGCGAGAAAAGTGAAATATGGTCTTTAGCAAAATGCTCCAGTAAGCATGACCACAATATATACACACAGAGCTTATGTGACAAGTGAGTGCGGACTGTAAATAGAACAGTGTTTGGCTAACATTAGGGAAGAGATATGATATCAGGGGCTGGATCGCTCTTCTGACATACTGCATGTTTCCATATAGACAGTGGCGGCTGGTGCTCAAAACTAAAAAATTCTGAAAAAAACCCCCCATCAATTGCAGCCTCACTGTACCATCAATCGCAGCCACCGTGCCCATCAAACGCAGCCACCGTGCCCATCAATCGCAGCCACCGTGCCCATCAAACGCAGCCACCGTGCCCATCAAACGCAGCCACCGTGCCCATCAAACGCAGCCACCGTGCCCATCAAACGCAGCCACCGTGCCCATCAAACGCAGCCAGTGTGCCCGCCCGGCGTCTGCACTTACCCTGTCTCGGTGGGACAGCTCCTAGATGTCTTCTCCTGTCCCCTGCTATAATTGGATGCCTGATAGGCGTCCAATCACAGTGCCTGTCATTTCAGCCAATCAGGTGACGGGTAACAGATCCGAGCACCTGATTTGCGGGGAGAAGCGGTTTAGTGTTAGGAAAGCAAATGTTCATTCGCTTTTCTAACATAGCTGAGTGACCTGCGAGCGCTCAGCACGGTCAGGTCACCTCTTTTTGACGCCTATTAGAGCCTATGGCTCTAATCAGGTGCTTCAAACCCCCCCCCCCCCCGTCGATGTAATTCAGGCACCCAAAAAGGGGCCGGGCGCCTGAATAGGGGGCAGCGGCAGCCATGAATGAATCTACATAAATCTATTTATTGGTGCTAGAGGGGGTGGCAGGAGGGAGGGGGCCGCGCCCATGCGCCCTTATGGACGCACCGCCACTGCATATAGAAATTGTCCCAAAAAGAAACAAAAAACCCTCTGATCCCATATAGCCAAATAAAGCTGACCATAGACTGTTTGAATTTCTGCCAATTCCTGCTTAAAGCCTTGCAACTTCACAGCCAATTCCCTACTGCGCTTTGTGAATGGCCTGGCGGCTGGGGAGGAGGCCTAACTTTTGACGGTGCAAGATCCGACAGAATTGGGGATGGGTACCTGTCAAGAACAGATACCAACTCCCCCCCCAAAAGGTGCCAAATGTGATTCCACTTTTGGGTGGAACTCCGCTTTAATCAGGCGAAATTCCAGCAATGAGTGGCCGTGCAAGTACTGACTGGCTTAAAGTGATTGTAAAGCTTTGAGGTTTTTTTATTTTAATAACAAACATGTCATACTTCCTTCCACTGTGCAGTTTGTTTTGCACAGAGTGGCCCTGATCATCCTCTTCTGGGGTCCCCCGACAGCGCTGGTAGCTCCTCCCCGCATCGTATAACCCCTAGGAGGGTTACCTTGCTGGCGCACTCCCGAGTCCAGCATTTGTGTCCATAGATGAAGAATGCCGCACTCGGCCCCGCCCCCTGGTGCCGCGTCATTGGATTTGATTGACAGCAGCGGGAGCCAATGGCTGCGCTGCTACCAACCTATCCAATCAAGACCTGAGAACCCCAGGGAAGAGGAAAAGCGCGTCTGGTCACTGCCAGGTGTTTTTTCACCTTAATGCATAGGATGCATTAAGGTGAAAAAACACAAAGGTTTACAACCCCTTTAACAAATGTTGATTTAAAAATGAACTGAGCAGAAATTGATCTCCTGCTGTTGGGCAGCGCCATTGTATTCAGGCAGCCGCAGGTGCCATGACTGCCTGAATACAATAGCCAAGAGAAGGTAGATACAAGGTGCTGTACTCCGATCTATCATTCATCAGATGAACTATGGTAGAAGGATTTGGTGACATAACCTTGGCAGCTCTACAACAAGGTGAAGGGTCCTCTAAAGAATAGGGGTCACCTTGATTGAGGAATCCAATATTAAGAATAGAGTGTCAATATTTGTCTTGTGAGTCCATAATACTGTATTGCTAGTAAATATTTGATAACAGGAAGACAAGCTGTAGCAAACACGTTTCGGGGCCAGAAAATGCCTCTTCATCGGGGCTTAGATAATATAGCAGAAAACACCATTGGACTCTATTAGGAGATCCCGAGGGGTAATCTCAGGCAGTGGGGAAAACAAGAAAGCGGTCTCAATGGAAGTGTTATGTATGTGCTGGATACAATAACCGCTCGGGACGATTCCTTCTTCCATACTCTGAGCACAGATTGAGGATTGCATGGATTTTCTCTTGTTCTTAACATGGGCTGAACAAGAGAAATCCAGCCATGTATGGCCAGTTTAACCCCTTTTCTACCAGGATACGTCTTTAAATGGCGGATCAGTGGCCCTATATTTACCCATGGCACTGGATAGTCATTTGGCTGCCGATCTGCCTGGTAACAGTGCAGTCATTAGATGGCTCAGTATACAAAGACACTCTACCGAGACAATCCAAGGGGCTAGGTACAATGCGATTGGTCATCATAGCGATCATATGGAATCACTTACATTGCTGATCCCTCCTCTTCCCCTTACAACAGGGGAAGGAGAGAGATCGAGTATTTGTGAATTAAAAAAGAATGAATGGATCAGCTGCTGCGGATTCAGTTTCTGCAACCCTTTCATGCCCATGTGACCTTTACATTAAACCTTTCACCTCCCTTATTCTGCACATCCAAACATTAACCCCTTCATCTTCCCATCTTATGCAAACTGTACATTAAACATAGCACCCAACTGTCCCAGATTTCGAGGGACTGTCCCCGATTTGGAGCAATGTCCCTCTGTCCCTCATTCCTCCTCATTTGTCCCTCATTTTGGTCTGATCTTTAGGGTTGATAATAAAATGCACTTTTTATCCTTAAAGTGTTTTCTAGCCCTAAATTTTTCATCCGATTTCTAAATTGCTGCATTTGTAAATTCCAAAAGCCAACATAAAAGGAATAGTAGTAGTAAAAAAGTACTTGTGGGTTTAACCGAATCTTGTTTTTTTGTACAATTCTCCTTTAAGGGGGCGTGACAAGGGGTGTGTCCTATTCCTGAATGCTTTTGCTGATAGGTGTCCATCATTCCTATCTCAAAAAGTTTGGAGGTATGCATTAAACCCTTTACCTCCTCCTTCTTGTGTGTATGACCTGTACATTAATGCCTGCTTTCCCCCAAAAAAAAGGGTAGTTTTGGAGTTTTAGTACTATTTTAGCATTTTTGTTTTAACAAAGATTTAGGAAAACAGTTTTTTTGTTCAAAATATTTGAACTTTTTTCTTTTTATAGTAAAACAATAAATGACCTAGTAATTTTTTTTAAATACCACAAAAGAAAGCTTTGTCTCAAAAAAAAAGAAAAGAAAAAAAAGGAGCATATAAAAATTAATTTGGGTACAGTGTTGCATGACTGAGTAACTGTCTGTCAAAAAAATCACGAAAACTGAATGGCTTAGTAATCAAGGTGTATTACAGGCTGGTACTTGAGTACGCATAAAAGTGCAAATAAAGAGAAAAATTGAATTGCAATATTTTTTTTTTTTTTTTTTAAGAGGGCTTTTTTTTTTTTTGCTTCTCTGACCACTCAATGTCACTGTCTAAATTTTGTGCTGTGACAATACATCAAGTTAATGATGAGTTGAGGCTCCGTGGTAAAGGAGTGTCATGATGTGGATTAGTCTTGCCTTCATAGACAGACACCTACAGAGGTGACAATTAGTGATGGGTGACTGCAGAAGATGTGCATGGAACAACGTTTGTGGAATACAAAACCTGGAAGAAAAATACCTCTGCATTTTTAATTCAATAATTCTAATACCTTCAGATGTGAGTCAGATTAGTTCAGCCTAATCGGTCTTTGGATTATCAAACTTAGTACATGGAAGCGCCATGCAAAGCCTCAGTAGTCAAACCTGTATTAGTGTATACAGATACAATAAAAGACGTGTATAATGTTTATATAATGATACAAGCCATCTCAATGGATGACAGTCTACAATCATAACCCAAGAAGTCACACCCACTGCCTTTACTAGTAATATAAACGCAGGATGCCTCCTAAATCACTCTACACAAAACACAAGCACACTTCAAAGCCAACCTACCACAATGATGCACAAATCAACAGCAGAAGACTTAACATCAATCATTAAAACCCAACCTGCACCCACCTCTCCCTGCCCACTACTTTACAACCTGTCTCCTGGCACCCTGGGGATTACCTGTATTAAGAGGACTAGACGTTATTTACCAGCTGATAAACCATTCATTGCAACATACAGGATTGTGCAGGGATGAATCTCTTGGTATGATGCTAAGTTAAGTACCAAGATAAAATATGGCCTTGAAGTGACATTAAATAGTTGTTAAAAAAAAAAATTATTTTCAAGTACTGTAATACTTAAGTATTCTTAACTCAGAAAATTCCCTTCTATTGCTCTCAAATTCCTACAAATCTACCAATGTATTTATTTTTTGCTGCTGTGATCCGACTTCCTGTTAGAGGGTGGCTACATTCATTCTCCATGGTCCCACTGTGTGTAGGAATGTAGCCACCCTCTCTAGCTCACTCCTGAGATGGGCCATGGACTATGGCAGTGGTTCTCAACTACTGTCCTCAGGACCCACTAACTGGCCAGGTTTGCAAGATAACTGAAATACATCACAGGTGTTATCATTTGCTGCTCAGTGATTGTAGTATTCTAGTCTGCATCTCCCCAAGGTAATACTTAAAATCTGGCCAGTTAGTGGGTCCTGAGGACAGGAGTTGAGAACCACTGGACTATGGGATGTGTAGTGTGCAGAGAGCAATGTACATGACCACAACGAACGTGTGCTCCTCCTTCCAAACAAACAGAAGTGATGGTGGATAAGGAGACGTTCAGGAGCTCACGGAAAATGTTACAAGAAAGCAGAAAAGCACCGTAAGAACATTTTTTAGGATTAACCACTTGCCAACCAGCCGCCGTAGTTGTACTGCGGCAGAATGGCACGGCTGGGTAAAACAACTTTATGTAACGTCACTTCGCCCTGTGGCCCCGCTCGCCCCCCCCCGAGCCAATGCGAATGCCCGGCGGTCACGATCACCGCCGGGCTCCCGCGATCGCCGCTGACAATCGGAGAACCGGGATCTGCGTGTGTAAACACAGAGTTTCCAGTTCTCTGAGGGGAGAACAGACAGATCGTGTGTTCATACAGAGTATGAAGAGCGATCTGTCATCTCCCCTGCACAGTCCCCTCCCCCCTTCAGTTAGAACACACACAGGGAACACATTAACCTCTTGATCGTCCCCTAGTGTTAACCCCTTCCCTGCCAGTGACATTTTTACAGTAATTAATGCATTTTTATAGCACTGATCGCTGTATTAATGCCAATGGTCCCAAAAATGTGTCAAAATTGTCCGATGTGTCCCCCATAATGTCGCAGTCCCGGTATTAAAAAAAAAAAAAAGAAAAAAAAAAAGAAAATCACCGCCATTACTAGTAAAAAAATAAATAAATAAATAAAACTATCCCCTATTTTGTAGATGCTATAACTGTTGCGCAAACCAATCAATATACGCTTATTGCGATTTTTTTTACCAAAAATATGTATAAGAATACACATCGGCCTAAACTGAGGAAAAAAATCGTTTTTTTAGGGGGATATTATAGCAAAAAGTTAAAAAAAAAAAATTTTCAAAATCGTTGCTTTTTTTTTATAGCGCAAAAAATAAAAACCACAGAGGTGATGAAATGCCACCAAAAGAAAGCTCTATTTGTGGAAAAAAAGGACGTCACTTTTGTTTGGCTGAAATTTCACACGACCGCGCAATTGTCAGTTAAAGCGTCGCAGTGCCGAATCGCAAAAAGTGCTCTGGTCAGGAAGGGGGTAAAATCTTCTGGGGCTGAAGCAGTTAATAGATTACAGGGCCATTAAGTAGTAAATGTGTATGGATTATTTTTGGAGAATAGGGATATCGCTTAGTCTCACTTAGGCTACATGTACTCCAGCCTACCCTGACCACGGCAAAAGTAAAATGCTGCAAAAACGCAAACCGTGGTTTTGTGTTTTCCCACGGCCAAAATGTTTCTATCCTGAATGCAATTCTTCTGCTTTCAGGAGAGGGAGGTTGAAGGTCACCTAAACACGTCAGCTCCTAAACTCTGGTAAAAGCCTATGTGTACATTGACACATAGGATTTCATGGAGTTGAGTTTAGGAGCTTTGGCAAAAAAAATGCCAAAAGTTTCTAAACTCATTTTTAGGAGCTGCAGGTATACACAAAGCCTTAAAAGCCCAGCTCCGGGGCACCCCCATGCTCCCCTTTCCCCAGCATACATTTTATGGTTTTAGGCCTTGTGCATGCTGGGTTTTTGTGCAGGTGAAAGGCTCAGGTGGGTCATACAGCTCTGCTGCCTGCAGCCTGTAAAACTCTATGAGAGGCTGAAAGCTGTGGTGGATGGACAGTGCATTTGGTCATTTATCCCTTGGTACATACTGCCCTAAATATTAGAACCACTCTCTGTGCATCTCCACCACATCAGAAACATCTGTCTGACATGCTACCAAAAGCACATACCTCCACGCATATCTCCACCATTCTCAGTCACTTCCACCACTCTCCCCACATACCTCCGCCATTCTCCCTGTGTACCTCCACCATTTTCCGTACACTTCCACCTCTCCCTACATACCTTCACCACTCTCAGTCACTTTCACCACTCCCCATACACTTCCACCACTCTCCCCACATACCTCCACCATTCTCCATACACTTCCACCTCTCCCTACATACCTCCACCACTCTCCATACACTTCCACCGCTCTCCCTGCTTACCTTCACCACTCTCCCCACATACCTCCATGATTCCCCATACACTTCCACCACTCTCCCTGTGTACCTCCACCATTCTCCATACTCTTCCACCGCTCTCCCTGTGTATCTCCACCATTCTCCATACTCTTCCACCGCTCTCCCTGTGCATCTCCACCATTCTCCATACTCTTCCACCGCTCTCCCTGTGTATCTCCACCATTCTCCCCACATACCTCCATGATTCCCCATATACTTTTACCATTCTCCCTACATACCTCCACCATTCTCTGTACACTTCCACCACTCTCCCTGCGTACCTCCACCATTCTCCGTACACTTCCACCACTCTCCCTGCGTACCTCCACCATTCTCCGTACACTTCCACCACTCTCCCTGCGTACCTCCACCATTCTCCGTACACTTTCACCACTCTCCCTGTGTACCTCCACCATTCTCCGTACACTTCCACCACTCTCCCTGCGTACCTCCACCATTCTCCGTACACTTCCACCACTCTCCCTGCGTACCTCCACCATTCTCCGTACACTTCCACCACTCTCCCTGCGTACCTCCACCATTCTCCGTACACTTTCACCACTCTCCCTGTGTACCTCCACCATTCTCCATACACTTCCACCACTCTCCATATAATATACACTACTTTACACACCTGATTCTTTCAAAAAGTCAAAACTAAATACCTCCTCCTCTCCTAAGCACCTTCCTATTATACACTTGGCTGTATGTATGTATGTATGTATGTATGTATGTATGTATGTATGTATGTATATATATATATATATATATATATATATATATATATATATATGTTTTTTTTCAACTATCAAAAATGATATTTTGCAGAAAACTTCTTTTGAGCGGTGTGAAATCTCTGTCCTGGGCTCTCCAGGTGAGATGAGGGTGTGCCCACCTTCTATGGCCATTATAATGGAGTTCTTCTTGTTGGATATTGAATTTTCTGGAGACTATTAGAGGAAGAGCCGGACTTGTGAAGGTGGACAGGAGCAGAGTCGGGAATGATGACACACAACCATCATAGAAGAGAACAAGGTCTGTCCTAGCACCCTGTGCTCCCTCTACAACTACCATTACACATCCCTCCTAGGTGGACTGTCCCTCTAACAGCTGTGTGCCCGGGGGATCGGTCATGTAGGTGAGGGATGATCACCTGTGTGACGTGTAGATGTACTATGAGTGTACCTGGGAGGAACAGCGGCTGCTCTCCGGATCCAGGGACTAGACTGGCACAGCGATCACCTTCATTGGCACACACCTTCCAACAGGTAACCCGAGCGATTCCCGGCCGATCGTGGAGTGACACCGAGCACACTGGTAGCCGATCTCTCCGGGGCTCTTCCTGTCTGTCCTGTACCCGCCTCCCGCTCTCAGTGTCTCTGCCCTCCTATTGTGTATGACCGGCTCTGCAGGACTTTTTCCTGCCAAACCTGCTGCCCGCTCTGCTCACAGCGCACCTGTCCAGGAGGACACGCCCACTGTCAGCAAACCCCGCCCGCTGACACAGCTGCTAGTCCCTGCACTTAAATACCACGCCCACTCTCTGCAAACCCCGCCTCTCCCCTACTGAGATCCGATCTTCCCTGTACTTAGATACCACACCCGCTCTCTGCAAACTCCGCCCCTTCCCTTACATGACACTGAGGGCTGCGCTCCCTGTATATAGATGCCACCCCTACTGTTGTCAAACCCCGCCTCTCCCCACAGTTGTTACCAATAGCCTCTCTCTCTCTCTCTCTCTCTCTCTCTCTCTCTCTCTCTCTCTCTCTCTCTCTCTCTCTCTCTCTCTCGACACTGACGGCTGCTCCCCCTGTATATAGATACCACGCCCACTTTTGGCAAACCCCGCCCCTCCCTCATGTTGACACAGATCCGCTCTCTAACCTGTACTAAGATACCACGCCCACTGTGAGTAAACCCCGCCCCTCCCTACTGCTTACACTGAGAGCTGCTCTCAGGTGTACATGGGTAACACGCCCACTGAACACATCTCCTATAATCCAATCCATGGTCTACCTGGGAGTGAGGGAGAGAGTGGCTACATTTCTACCTACAATGGGACCATGGAGAAGGAGTGTAGTCATCTTCTAACAGGAAGTCAGATCACAGCAACAAATAGAAAAAGGAAGGAGGCTCAGAGCAATACAAGGGACTTTTGGAGTGAGTGCTAGTTCACACCAGAACTGTACTGGAACCGAACAAATTGTATAACAAAGGCACTGGAATTGCGCATGGTGTGAACTGTAAGCAAAAACTGATCTGGACCGTATCCGGAGTGCATTTTTGTGGCGTGAACTGGCCCTAAAATTGCATGACAGTGTTTTCCATGTATTCCAATGGCTCTAGTTCACACTGGTCAGTGCAGTAACTGACTTCTTTGGTTTGAACTAGAGCCATTGAAATATATGGAAAACACTGCATGCATTTTTAGTGTAGAAAAAAAGCGCACAAAACTGCATCTGGTGTGAACTGGCCCTTATACTTGAATATAATATATCTTTTTTTTTTTTGCAGTCCAGAGTTTACTCCCACTTTAAATCACAGTTTGGGTACACGTTCGGGGAAGTTCTCGGCCGATGGTTGCACTTTCAAATAAGTTTGAGACAATCGCACTAAACTTGTGCAGTTGCAATGTTGTGCACTGACAAGGAGCGCTGGGGTGCCATTCAAGGTGAGCGGTAAGGGGTTGTTTACACTTGCTTCAAAATGTGGCATTGAACACACTTTTTTTAACCACCTAATACACTCTCGTTCTGGGACGGCGTCATATCACGGCACCCCAGAACCGCCGCTCTTTCACGGCCGCAGGGGTGCCCAGCGCGGCGATCACAGTCACGCCGTGTTCCTAGAAAACGACACAACACGACCCAGATCTCAGTAAAGAGCCGATGACGCGGCTCTTTACCCATGTGATCCGCTGTGTCCAATCACAGCTGGTCAAATGTAAACAAGTGCCGTTTATGGGCTTTCCTCGGCTCACAGTGACAGAGTGTGAGGCGAGGAGAGTTGATCTTTGGAACCTCCTCGCAGGGGAGACCTGTACAGGTAATAAGGGCACTGATCATCAGTGCCCCAGCGGTGACACCAATCAGTGCATATTAGTGAGTCTGCCTTTCAGTGCTACCTATTTATGCTGCCTATCATTGCCCACCAGTGCTGCCTAGTAGTGCTCATCAGTGCGGCATATGATACGGTGCTTCCTTGTCAGTGCCACCTTATCAGTGCCCATTATGAGGGCCACACTGTGTATTTTACAAATATTAGCGGGCCTAACAAAAATCCCCATTAGAGCCCCTACCCATAACATTAGAGTCCCTATTTGAATATATTTTACATCAGAGTCCCAATCAGATTCCCCTTTACATCAGAACCCCCTTTATATCAGAGTCCTCCCTTATATCAGGGTCCCCATCAGAGTCCTCCAATACATCCAAGTCCCTATTAGAGTCCTCCCCCCTTACATCAGAGTCCCCCTTACATAAGAGTCCCCATCATAGTCCCCCTTACCTCGGGGTTCCATTAGGGTCTCTGTTACAGAGTCTGGGTTTGGCTTGAGGGAAGGGAGGGCAGGTTGAAGCAAGGACCATCACCTGCCCCTGCTGACCTTAAATCTCAATCTCTGTAAATTGGGGATGTACCACTGACTCTATCTGCAGGCCAGATAAAATCTTATAGCGGCTGGATATAGTTTGCGGTCAAAGTTTGAAGGCCCCCGCACTAAGCTATCATGCTGTACCACATAGCATTACCATGCGTTGCGGTAGCCAGTGGTAAAACACTGGTTTTACTGCTTCTCACATTGCAATAGTGTAAAGGAAACATGTGCATGGGATTCCATAAATAGTGCTGGATTGGGTAACTAAGGCTGACTATAGATTGAACAATTTTTTTTTTCATTAAACTAAAAAAATGTGCTGATTTCCCCATCTACACACTGATAGGGGAATCCTTCCCACAGCGCTAGTGTGTTCCGCTAGTGAGGGGCCTTTCCTGCCATCAGAATACAATGACCAGTGTTACCGGCTGTAGCTGGCGGCAATGATCGTTCAGGAATAATCGGACAGGCTGGTTGTCCACAAGTTGATCGATATATCGACTTGTATACATCCAAGCCTGCCCATACATGGATTGAAATTTGGCTGGTCCCTGCTGAACTGGCCGAATTTCAAATACAAGTTATAAAAAATAATATAGTAATACAACACAATTGAAAGTTATGTTTTCACTTGGAAATAAAGGGAAAGTTTTGTTGCTCTAGTCCAGTGGTCTCCAAACTGAGGCACAGGGGCTTTGCTTGCTTTTATCCTGCCCTTGGGGCATTATTCCTCCCCACCACTGTCAGCAACAGTGGGGCAAAGTTCAAGCCATTGAGACCTACAACGGGGCACTATTTCTCCCACTGACACCAATGATGGGGCTCTATTCCTCCCACTGATACCAATGATGGGGCTCTATTCTTCCCACTGACACCAATGTAGGGGCACTATTCCTTCCACTGATATCAATGATTGGACACTATTCCTCCCACTGACACCAATGTAGGGGCACTATTCCTCCCACTGACACCAATGTAGGGGCACTATTCCTTCCACTGATACCAATGTAGGGGCACTATTCCTTCCACTGATACCAATGATTGGACACTATTCCTTCCACTGATACCAATGTAGGGGCACTATTCCTTCCACTGATACCAATGATTGGACACTATTCCTTCCACTGATACCAATGATTGGACACTATTCCTTTCACTGATAACAATGATTGGACACTATTCCTCCCACTAATACCAATGATTGGACACTATTCCTCCCACTGATACCAATGATTGGTCACTATTCCTTTCACTGATACCAATGATTGGACACTATTCCTCCCACTGACACCAATTTAGGGGCACTATTCCTCCCACTGATACCAGTGATTGGACACTATTCCTTCCACTGATACCAATGATTGGACACTATTCCTCCCACTGACACAATTATTGGGCACTATTCCTCCCACTGACACCAATGTAGGGGCATTATTCCTTCCACTGATACCAATGATTGGACACTATTCCTCCCACTGATACCAATGATTGGACACTATTCCTCCTACTGACACCAAAGATGGGTCACTATTTCTCCCACTGACACCAATGATGGGATACTATTCCGCCCACTGACACCAACGATGGGGCGCTATTCCTCACACTGACAGCAATGATGGGGCACTATGCCTCTCACTGACACCAACGATGGGGCGCTATTCCTCACACTGAAAGAAATGATGGGGCACTATGCCTCTCACTGACACCAACGATGGGGCGCTATTCCTCCCACTGACGCCAACAATGGGACACTATTCTTCCCCCTAAAACTTTTTTCACACTAAGGCGCTTTTTAGGCATTTTAGTGCTAAAAATAGCACCTGTAAAGCGCCTGAACAGCCCCTCTCAAGCCACCCCAGTGTGAAAGCCCGAGTGCTTTCACACTGGCGCGGTGCGCTTGCAGCACTGGAAAAAAAAGGCAGCATCTTTGGGATGATGCGGGAGCGGGGTATACACCACTCCCAAACGCCCTGACCATTGAAATGAATGGGCAGCGCTGCCGAAGCGCCTGCAAAGCGATTTGGCAGAGGTGCTTTTCGGGGCGCTTTAACCTCTTGTTAACCCATTCTTTGGGGTTAAAAGCGCCCTGCTACCGCCTGCACAGCGCCGGTAAAGCGCCGCAAAAACGAGCAGCGCTTTACCGCCAGTGCAGGGCGATCTTCAGTGTGAAAGTGGCCTAAAGAGGGGACACTGTTTACTTCCAGTGACACCAGGACATCCTCTCCCAATGGCCACAGTCCGGCCCCTCTAAAGGTTGAAGGATAGTAAACTGCCCCTTTGTTTAGAAAGTCTGGAGACCCCTAGTCTAGTCTGTTTTAAATGACAATTACTATTCTTTATAATGAATGAGTAAATTAAAAAAGTAGCAAATAAATAAAGCTCCTTGCATGTAATCAGAAAAATCACCTATTGTACAGACTTTGTCACAATGAAGTCCCCACCGTGCAGAGATAGTGAAGCCAGTCTGTCACATACTATATATAAGTTGATCCCAGTAGAATAGATTTTAGGATTCTCAGATATGTGCATAGGAAACCAGATAGTGGCGGCACACATAGACTGCAAAGTGAGCCCGGGTTCACACTTGTGGGAACACAGACATCGCAAGTGATTCGCACCTGCACTGTGGTGATGATCGCATGCAATGTCTGTGCAATGCGTATTCAGCCATACAGTTTGTATGGCTGAACTCGCATTGAATTCGCAGAAAAATAGTGCAGGAACATTTTTTCCCCCCCGCACTGGAATCCGATTGCATGGATGTTCTCACCTATGCGATCTGATTCGTGTGCGAGTTCACAGTTCGCACTGAACAGTAACATTGTATTGACACCCACAGGGGTTCGCAGAAGGCAGCGTGAACTGCCTGCAGGAGAGATGCGATGCGGGAACCGGCGCTAGAATCGTATGGCTACAGTGTGAACCTAGGCTGAACCTTCCAGAATTCAGAAACATCAGATATTATCCATTGTAACTAGGTTCAACAAGCTTCTCACATTATTTCTGGGTTGACCTTGAAACAAATAATGATAAGCTGTGTTCGGACAAGAACAATTTACACTAAATTAAGTCAGAGGAGACAACACCTTTTAAACTATCTCCTACACAGACAGTGCTGACAAGTTTTATAAACAAAACTCAGAACTTTATAGAGTCAACACATACCTCCGGTCCTCTTCCTAGACGGTCAGGAACCCTAACGTGAACCTGTTGCTTTGCTGTGCACAGACAAACCCGCTTTACTTTAAAATTGTTGTAAACCCTTACCCATACCTGCCAACTGTCCCTGATTTGGAGCAATGTCCCTCCATTCCTCATTTCTCCTCATTTATCCCTTATTTTGGTCTGATCTATATAGAATGCATTTTTTATCTATCTTAAAGTGTTTCCCAGTGCTAAACCTTTCATCTGATTTCTAAATTGCGGCATTTGTAAATTCCAAAAGCCAATATAAAGGGATAGTAGAGGTAAAAAAAGCACTTGTGAGTTTAACCAATCTTGTTTTTTTGTACAATCCTCCTTTTAAGGGGGCGTGACAAGGGGTGTGTCCTATGCCTGCATACTTTTGCTAAAAGATGTCCCTCCTCATCTCAAAAAGTTGGGAAGTATGCCTTACCTACTGTATACTCTGTGAAGTGACTGGCCTCAGGCATACCTCCCAACTTTTTGAGATAGGAATGAGGGACACCTATCAGCAAAAGTATGCAGGCATAGGACACACCCCTTGCCATGCCCCCTTAAAGGAGAATTGTACAAAAAAACAAGATTGGTTAAACCCACAAGTGCTTTTTTTTAAACCACTACTATTCCTTTATATTGGCTTTTGGAATTTACAAATGCAGCAATTTAGGAATCAGATGAAAGGTTTAGCGCTGGAAAACACTTTTTGATAGATAAAAAGTGCATTTTATATACAACTTTATAGATCATGACCAAAATGAGGGACAAATGAGGAGGAATGAGGGACAGGGACATTGCTCCAAATCAGGGACAGTCCCTCCAAATCACGGACGGTTGGGAGCTATGGCCTCAGGTGATACACAGACAGGGGCGGACTGATAACTCATGGGGCCCCGGGCAATAGGAGATTATGGGGCCCCCAGGCAATCAGAGATTATGGGGCCACACAGTATACACACACACAGTATACAATCACACAGTATACACATACATGTACACACAGTATACACAGAAAGATGTAAAAAAACACAGATTTATACATACTTTCCCTGGTTTTACTGAGGCTGGCAACCCTGATGGGGCCCCCTAGTGGCCCAGGGCCCTCGGGCAGTGCCCGAGTCGCTCAGTGGTCAGTCCGCCCCTGTACACAGAGATAAAACAAATCTCACTACACACAGTTAGGTCCATATATATTTGGACACAGGCACAATTTGAGTATTTTTTCAGTTATTTACCAAAACATATTTAAGATATAGTTATATAATGAATATAGGCTGAAAGTGCACACTCTCAGGTTTAATTTGAGGGTACGTGCATCCAAATCGGAAGAAGGATTTAGGAATTACAGCTCTTAAGAACAGCCTCCCTCCCTTTTTCATGGGACCAAAAGTAATTGGACAATTGAATCAAAAGCTGTTTCATGGCCAGGTGTGGGCTACTCCTTTGTTAATTCTTCATCAATTAGGCCTGATTCACACCTATGCATTTTTCGTGCTTTTTGCATTTTGCAGATTTGAACTACAGTCCATCTACCATGGTTTCCTATGGAACATGTTCTGTAGTGCAAATCTACAAAATGCAAAAAGCACTAAAAATGCATAGGTGTGAATCAAGCCTAAAGCAGGTAAAAGGTCTGGAGTTGGTTCTAAGTGTGGTATTTGCATTTGGAATCTATTGCTGTGAATGAACATCATGAGTTCAAAGGAGCTCTCCATGCAAGTGAAACAGGCCATTGTAATGCCCCGTACACACGGTCGGATTTTCCGAAGAAAAATGTTCGATGGGAGCTTGTTGTCGGAAATTCTGACCGTGTATAGGCTCCATCAGACATTTTCCATCAGAATTTCTGTCACACAAAATTTTGAGATCTGGATCTCAAATTTTCCGACAACAAAATCCGTTGTCACAAATTCCGATCGTGTGTACACAATTCTGATGCATTAAGTTCCACGCATGCTCGGAATGAAGCAGAAGAGCCGCACTGGCTATTGAACTTAATTTTTCTCGGCTCGTCGTACGTGTTGTACGTCACCGCGTTCTTGACGTTTGGAATTTCCGACAAGATTTGTGTGACCGTGTGTATGCAAGGCAAGTTTGAGCCAACATCCATGGATTTTGTTGTTGGAATGTCCAATCGTGTGTACGGGGCATTAGGCTTCAAAAACTAAACAAATCCATCAGATAGATAGCAGCAACATTAGGAGTGGCCAATCAACAGTTCAGTACATTCTAAGGAAAGAAGAATGCATTGGTGAGCTCAGCAACATAAAAAGGCCTGGACGTCCCCAGAAGACAACAGTGGTGGATGTTTGCAGGATCCTCTCTATGGTAAAGAAAAACCCATTCACAACATCCAGACAAGTGAAGGACACTCTCCAGGAGGTGGGCGTATAATTGTCACAGTCTACAATCAAGAGAAGACTTCACAAGAGCAAATACAGAGGGTTTACCACAAGGTGCAAACCATTCATAAGCCTAAAGAATAGAAAAGCCAGATTAGACTTTGCCAAAAAAAAAAATCTAAAAAAGCCAGACCAGGTCTGTTAAAGCATTCTTTGGACGGATGAAACTAAGATTAATCTGTACCAGAATGAGGGGAAGAAAAAAGTGTGGAGAAGGCTTGGAACAGCTCATGATCCAAAGCCCACAACAACATCTGTAAAACATGGTGGAGCTTGCAGTGTGATGGCATGGGTGAATTTTGCAGTGTTTAGAGATATACTGTCAGCCCAGATTCAGCCAAATGCAGCAAAGTTGATTGGACGAGGCTTCACAGTACAGATGGACAATGATCCAAGACACACTGCAAAAGAAACCCAGGAGCTTTTGAAGGAAAAGAAGTGGAATATTCTGTAATAGCTGAGTCAATCACCTGATCTCAACCTAATTGAGCATGCATTTCACTTGCTGAAGGCAAAACTAAAGACCCACAAACAAAGAACTGAAGACAGTTGCAGTTAAAGCCTGACAAAGCATCAGAAATAAGGAAACCCAGTCTTTGGTAATATCCATGGGTTCCAGGCTTCAGGCAGTCATTGCCAGTAAAGGATTCTCAACAAAATATTACAAATGAACATTTTATTTATGATTACGGTATATTCATTTGTCCAATTACATTTGAGTCCCTGAAAATGGGGGGACTGTGTATAAAAATGGTTGCAGTTTCTAAAATGTGTACTCAATATTGTCAAAAAAAAGAGGATGGAGAGCTGAAGTTACAGAGCTGAAGAGCAGGACTTTAACAGCCTGAGCGGGGACCCTGAAGCATTTATCATGGGGGGAGAGGAGAGCTCTGAGTGCTGATTGGACTGAAAGGACACCTCCCCTTCACACAGCACACAGGAACAGAGCTGAGGCTGTCAATCACAAATTGTGTGATCCCACCCCGTCACCTATTTTCTCTTGGTGTCAGGTAAACTTGTCAAAAGTGATTCATGCTGATAGCAGCAGACAGAAATTACACTTATGCCCCGTACACACGGTCGGATTTTTTTAAAAGAAAATGTTCGATGGGAGCTTGTTGTCGGAAATTCCAACTGTGTGTAGGCTTCATCGGACATTTTCCATCGGAATTTCCGTCACACAAAATTTGAGATCTGGATCTCAAATTTTCCGTCAACAAAATCAGTTGTCGTAAATTCCGATTGTGTGTACACAATTCCGACGCACAAAGTTCCATGCATGCTCGGAATCAAGCAGAAGAGCCGCATTAGCTATTGAATTCCTTTTTCTCGGCTCGTCGTACGTGTTGTACGTCACCGTGTTCTTTACGTTCGGAATTTCTGACAAGATTTGTGTGACCGTGTGTATGCAAGACAAGTTTGAGCCAACATCCGCCGGAAAAAATCCATTGATTTTGTTGTCGGAATGTCCGATCGTGCGTACGGGGCATTAGTGTTCTGAATTGAGACAAGTGCACACTATAGAAGGATATGCTTTGTTTATATTTAATATCTGAGATTTACAACCACTTTGAGGCACTTTGTTACAGTACTTACAGAATTCCTGCTGGGCCTTCTAGGATTCCTAGGACCTCCACTATCCTCAGGACTTCCAGAGTTACCAGTAACAATGCTGGGCGTATCTTCCGACCAGAAGAATATTTTTATTTTTTTCAACAACCAGGATTGCTTTATCGAAGGATAAAATAATAGAACATACAGAAAGAAAAACGGAAACAACCAAACTTGACATGGTAGTAGAATAGAAACAGGTTGTACATGTATGACAGTTGACAATAAAGTTAACTAAATTAAAATGATATAGAATAAAATAAAATAAATGGGAACAAATAAAGACCGTTCAGCAATGTTTAGAAGGAAGGAGTGACCCTCTTCCAAACAATCCCATAATATCTTCCATAGCATATACATCTGGAGGGAGGGCTACATTTCCCCTGGAAGTGTCCCAGGAAGGAAAGGAGAGGGGAGGCACATAATGGAAGAAGTGAGGGAGAGGGGAAGGAGAGAGGCGATATTCAAGTCTATGTGGTGGTACAACAGTTCAGTATAGAAACCCCACCTTATTGGGAAGTCCACACCTTCTCAAATTTCAAGGGGCAGCCACGACTGATGTATGTCAGTTTGTAAAGAGGCAACGCAGCATCAATCATAGCCATCCAAGTAGACATAGCAGAGGAAGACCATTTGCAGATGATTGCTTTTTTAGCATAGAATAATAAGTAAGAAATCAACAACTTGCTATGATGCGATCACTGCGCATCATTAGGAGACATGGGAATCGATAGGTTCAATTTAGTGTTAATCATGTCAAAGATTGCTAACCAAGGTCTGTATTTTGGGGCACTCCCAAAGCATATGAAAAAAATGTACCCATCTGGGTTTGACAATGTGGACAATGAGGGTCTCTGTCTGGGTATATTTTGTGGAGTCTTACTAGTGTATAAAAACCCGGTGTAGTAGTTTTGTTTGTATTAACTTGTCTCTTGATGAGACTACCAACTTGGGGCATTGCTCAACACAGTCCTCCCAGTCTATTGGGGGAATGTCTGCTTTCCAGAGATCCCACAATTTCTCAATTTTGGGGGACTCAGTCCTAAGCAAGGTCCCATATAGTGTAGAGAGCGGTTTCTGCATACCCTCTTGTGAGAGAACTGTTTCGACAGGGTCTAACTGGAATGACCAGCAGAGTATTTAAGCACCAGTCTTTGAAGTGGCTGTTGCCAAGTCTTATTGCCAGTTACCTGATAGCTAAAGTACTTAGCTGCCAGTTGCCCGTTTGTCGCCTTACTGAACTGACCTGACTACGCTTTGGCCTGTCGCCTGCCTGGATCTGATTACCCTCTCTCCTGCCTCAACCCTTGCCTAGACCAGACAACTCTTTTGCCTGCCTTGTCCCCTGCTTGGACCTGACTACTCTCTTCCCTGCCTCAACCCTTGCCTAGACCTGACTACTCTTTTGCCTGCTTTGTTTCCGGCTTGGACCTTACTACTCTCTCACGTGCCATGATCCCTGCCCAGACCTGACTACTCTTTTGCCTCCCATGACCCCTGCTTTGACCTGAATACTGTCTTGTCTATCTCTATTCCTGCCTGGACCTAAATACTCTAGCCTGCTGAGCCCCCATCCTGGACCTGACTACTTTCTCACTTGACAAGACCTCTACCTAACCTGACCACTTTCTAGTCTCCAAAGCTTTTCTGTTGCAGTCACTCCCCTGCTGTTATAGCCCTGAGGCCCACAACCTAGTGGCAGTTGCAGCAAAGAAAACTGAGACCACTAGGCTTCCTAGTCTTCTCCACCATTAGGAGTTCTGGTAAAGACCCATTGCCACTTAGGGTGAGTGTGCCAGGGGGCATCATAACACTTGCCAAATGGTTCTGTACCCTCAGGCCAAAAGAGAGGCATAGAAGAGGCGGGATTAGCTTCGGTAAAGGTCACAATTAGTATTAAAAAAAGCACCCATGGTTTGGGGTTCCCAACCCTCCAAGAGATGAACAGGAGGAACGAATTGCTGAAATTTGTTTCTAAAAATCTGTTTTCCCTCTAGGATCGTGACAGCTGTACTTTAAAGCCTTTTTTTGCAGGTATTGTGTCCTCTGAATCAAGTTTAATGCAAAGGTTTTATGTTTAAACACAGTTTTTAATAAACTAAGTTGCTATAAAGCAAATCCATTTTTATTGAACTGTACATATATCATCTTCTGGAAGTCACTTATACTACATTGCTGTCACCAATCACCAGGTTTTTACTTCATTCCTTTCAGTTCATTACTCTTTGCTGATGTGATTTTGTTCATTGTTTGGCTTGCATCTGTCATTTGTTGTATAGACAAGAAATAAACACATGGATGTTATTGTCTGGAAGCAAATAAAATTTTATTTTCTGATTTATTCAGTGTGTATGGGTATTGATCAGTTGAATACATTTGTAATGTTTGCAAGAATAAAATTACAAAACAATTTCTGGATTTATAATTTGCGCAACAGCAATAACATAAAGAAAAACCTCAAATGAAAATAGGTAATATTATTGTGCTTCCTTTTTCTGAAGTGCTGGAGTTTGCACATGGTGGCGGAGTTTGCTTTCTTTTTTGGGGGGGATTCAGCACAAATGTATGATCGCTGACACTGGGATCTGTTTGTCAAGCACTCATCATTATTGCTATTTATATTCACATTTTTTTGCCCTGGACATTTTATTTCATTTATTTTCATAATTTAAATTTTTTTTTCACTTTTTATGCCTTGTACATATTCCTTGTATTATGATTGTATGATTATTGGTGTTTTTTTTCTTATTTAGCACTGCTCCATTAATATGCACATTTATTAGCGTTGGTGTTAGTGACACTACAGGAGTTTGGCAGCTTTATTATATTATTTATAATTGCACCACACTTTACCACTTAATTGCATTTTATTTTATTTGTAATCTTTACACTAAGTAGCGCATAAGTCTATTTCTTTTTATTAGCAAGGCTGACCTTATGCTTACAGCACCCATTGTCATCCAGGGATCTGTGGAACTCAAGGGTTCCTTCAGAGGTTGCTGGGGGTTCCTTGAGCTGTGGCTAACTGACCTCTCCCCTAATGGTGCCTGCATAGTTCAAGGTTCCACACCACTTGGAAGAGCCAGAGGCAAGACACCAGTGATCTGTTCATCTGGTTGTAAGGGTGATATTCTGACCACCACTGTAAGGTGGGGAGGCATTCTTTCCCACTGACCACCACTGTAAGAGGGAACATTCTTTGCACT
This sequence comes from Lithobates clamitans, assembly GCA_037952925.1. NCBI lineage: Eukaryota > Metazoa > Chordata > Amphibia > Anura > Ranidae > Lithobates > Lithobates clamitans. Next base: position 4,086,311 of record JBBGZY010000922.1, on the reverse strand, counting down.
AACCACTGCTGTAAGGAAGACATACTTTCAACTGACCCCCAATATAAGTGGTATTTTCCTCACTACCACCAGTGAAAGGGCCATTTCCCCAATGATCCATGATGTAAGCAGGTGATCCATAAGACCTGAAAATTATTTCAAGGATTCCTCTGGAGTAAAAAGGTTGTGAAAGACTGGCTTACAGAAAATGTTGAGGGTACAGACATCTATGAGGGTTTTGGTTACTAGTTTAAACCACTAAAATGTGTTATTTAGCTATAGGTTAAATTCAAGGGTTGAGTTACTTGCAATGGTCTTCTACCCATTGTTTATGGCCCTGTTCCCAATCACCTCAGAGTCCCATTGCTACTACAAGAGGTGTTGATGCTTCTGCTGCTTTCTTTCCTGGTTATGACAGCAGCCGGTGCGCAGAACTAAACAAATCACTCCTTGGAAAATATACAAACCTATATTAAAGCCTAAGTGCAGCCAAAAAAGCAAAACAAAACAAAAAAATCAGCACAAGGGACATCATTTACAGTCAGTGAGATGTGTCCATGTGCTGATGCCTCTTCTTTTAGTTGAAATCCTCCTCTGTGCATGCCCTACCCCCACAATCTTCTGGTGCAGCAGGGGTTAATAGAATTAAGGGGCTCTCACAGGTTCTCATCAGGAGTGCCTGACTTTGCCCACCCTTTCTGTTTAGCTGCTCCAATCGTAGAAGCCATACTAGAGCTTCTATTAATGAACCAGGATCTAAGAATGGAGGACTGGTGGATGATTGATAGGTCCACTCTCTCCATTCATCAATCATGTTTCATTTAGGGTTGCACGCTGGGCAGTGATAGCGAACCATGGCACCCCAGATGTTTTGGAACTACATTTCCCACGATGCTCATGCACTCTGCAGTGTAGTTGAGCATTATGGCAAATGTAGTTCCAAAACATCTGGGGTGCCATGGTTCGCCATCACTGGTTGCACCGATACTGATGCTGATACTGAGCATTTGCATGAGTACTCATACTCGTGCAAATGCTCCGATACCCAAACTGATACCTTCACGGTGCGATTTGAGCCCATACAAAATGAATGGGATTAAATTGCACTGCAAAAATCGCATGTGATTCAAACAGGATGGGGTGCTGTGATTCCTGTCTGAATCACATGTGGTTTCCCGCATCACTCCTGTGTGAACCCAGGCATGTCATAGTCACTTCAGCCTGGGTTCACACAATAATAGCATGCAATGCCAAATTCCAAAGCGAGCAAAGTCCTTTCTTGTATTAAGAGAGGTATGGACTCCAGAGAGAGAGATATCATTTTGCCCCTGTACAAATCATTAGTAACACCTCATCTGGAATATGCAGCTCAGTTTTGGGCACCAGTTCGGCAATCTGCGATTTTTATCGGGACTGCGAGATTATGGCGGACACATCGGACAATTTTGACACATTTTTGGGACCATTGGCACTATACAGCGATCAGTGCTATAAAAATACATTGATTACTGAAAAGAGGTCACTGACAGGGAAGGGGTTAACACTAGGGGGCGATCAAGGGGTTAATTGTGTTCCCTCTCTGTGTTCTAACTGAAGGGGGGAGGGGACTGTGTAGGGGAGATGATCGCTGTTCATACTCTGTATGAACAGACGATCTGTCTCTTCTCCCCTCAGAGAACCGGAAACCCGGTTCTCCGTGTGTCAGCACTGATCGCGGCACTTGCATCGGCTCTGGGGGCAAGCAGCGGGCGCCACGGCCCTAGTAGCCACAGGGCGTAGCAATGTAACATAACGTCGTTTTGCCCAGCCGTGCCATTCTGCCGCAGTACAACTGTGGCGGCTGGTCGGCAAGTGGTTAATTACGCAGGTTCTTAGGCTAGTTTAATGCAGATAAGGCACTAAGTGAGTTTAATTACTACCTTAATTAGCCACAGAACCAGTTTAATTAATATGTGTTGGGGTTTAAAGGGATGAGGTGCTACCCTAATTGGTACTCGTACTTGCCTTTTAAAAAATGGTATCAGTGCAACCCTAGTTTCATTCATAGAGGAGGTAGTAACAAGACCAGTGGCCTTGTACAGCTGTTCACTTGTATGGACGACTGTATGCAGCAATTTGGCTTACCAGGCTCAGGAGAGTGCTGGACATTTTATGCTACAAGGCTTAAAGGAGAAGTCCAGCCTGAGCTCCTTTGGCTGGGCTTCTCCTACGGGTCACAGGAGTGCAATTCGTTTTGCACTCCTGTGACCTGTTTTCAACAGAGAGCGGTCTGAAGTCCACTCTCTGCTGACGTCACAGAAAATCAGTCCAGGCACCGCGTCATCCTGACTCTGGAAGATTGGATCCGCCAGGTGCCTGGACTGATGCCACTCTCAGCAAGTCGCTGAGACGGCCACTCCCCGCCCCTTCACAGCTCAGCGCTCAAATGAGCGTGGAGGAGCAGAGCGGAGAGATGCTGATAGTCAGCAGCTCTCCTCTCGGGGATCTGTGAGTACCAAGCCATCGGTGATGTTCGGTGGCTCGGTTCTCAGTGTAGAGACAGCGGGAGACAGATGCTGCATCCACCTAGAGGCAAGTATAAATGGGCAAAAAAAAAGCAAAACCCATACTTCTCTTAAGAGCATATACAGTACATGAAGCCTAAGACTCCATTCACACTTGCCGTTTTGGGATCACAGCAGGATGGCTTCGATTCTGCCCACCGATCTCAAAATCCCAGTGATTCTGCCGTGATCCCAAAACGCTAATTGGGAACGGAGCCTAATGCCGTGTACACACGAGCGGACTTTACGGCAGACTTGGTCCGGCGTACTGGATTTCTTCGGACAATTCGATCGTGTGTGGGCTCCAGCGGACTTTGTTTGCTCAAAAGTTGGACGGACTTAGATTTGAAACATGTTTTAAATCAATCCGTCGAAATCGAGTCCGGTCGAAAAGTCCGCTCGTCTGTATGCTAGTTCGACGGACAAAAAGCCGCGCTAGGGCAGCTATTGGCTACTGGCTATGAACTTCCTGGTTTTAGTCTGGTCGTACGTCATCACGTACGAATTCGATGGACTTTGGTGGATTGTGTGTAGGCAAGTCCGTTCATTCAGAAAGTCCGTCGTAAAGTCCGTCGAAAAGTCTGCCGGGCAAAATCTGCCGTAAAGTCCGCTCGTGTGTACGCGGCATAAGTGTGTTAGCACTGCTCATACTCTTTTCTGTCTGTACTTGTGTGTAGGCCATTCAAAATGATTGGCTGTTTTATTGCAACACATATCAACACACACATGCCTTTAACCTAATACCCTGGAATGGAGAAGTGTGAATGGGCCCTGAAGGCACAGAAAATATTTCAGCTTACCAGTCCTCCGATGTGGTTGCTGTCTTTGTTTTCTTTTTTTCAGGCTGAGAACATTTTCAGCGAGTACAGAAAATACCAGTTGACCTTTTCAGAAATCAGGGTTCTTGTCACTTCCTGTGAGCTACAAAGACAGCACTAATATCCCTACCTAAATTATGAGGGGTCTTCAAAAAGTTTCCGGACTTTTAGATATATACCTTAGTTAACCACTTCAATACTGGGCACTTTTACCCCCTTCCTTCCCAGACCAATTTTCAGCTTTGAATGACAATTACTCAGTCATGCTACACTGTACCCAAATGACATTTTTATCATTTTGTTCACACAAATAGAGCTTTCTTTTCGTGGTACTTATGCACCACCGGGTTTTTTATTTTTTTGTGATATTAGCTTAAAAAAGAGCGAAATGTTTGAAAAAAAAAACCAATATTTTCTACTTTTTGTTTTAAAAGAAATAAGAAAAGTGCAGGCGCAATTAAACCAAATTTCCCTCAGGTCTTTGTATATATAACAGGGGCAAATGCAAGAAAATGCGGGAAGCCATTAACAGCTTGAAAAAGGAGCGTGGCTGCCGTGTCACCCGCAGTGCGCATGCTCAGGAAACGCGTTGCATGCCAGTGACATCATCCATCCTTGCCTCTGTACCATCAGCGTTCCAGGCCTCTTTTTGAGCCCTCCCCCACCGTGGCTGGCTGTTTACATCAGCGGTGAAGAAGAGAGCGGTAAATGAGGAAACAGCGCTCCCCACGCAGGATTGGACCATCCACTGATGAAACCTTCCCCCTCTCACTCTGTTGGGACTTACCAGATGCCTTTTTTATCCTCCTAAATGTGAGTTGCCTACCGTTTGTGCTTAAAGTGGTTGTAAACCCTAGATTAAGGCTTACCTGTAGGTGCTTGAAATATCTCCCAGACCTGCACGGTCTAGGAGATATTTGCAAATCGGCATAGGGCAATTTCTTCTGCGCATGCGCTGGAGTTAGAAAGGGCACGCTGTGCCGTTTCTAGATTGGGTCATGCTGTTAAAGGCGGCTCCCGCGCGCATGTGTGGGAATGAAGTCACGCGACTCCGGCCAGTCACAGAGCTGGAGTTCCGGGCCCTGGAAGGAAGAGGAGTGAAGAATGGATGCTCGCTACTAGCGAGGAAGACGGGGACATCGTGGGCTTCTCCTGCAGGTAAGTGTCACATAATGGGCTACTATGCAATGCATAGTAGCCCATTATGCCTTACCTGTGCAGGGTTCCTCTTTAATAAATCTGTTATAATTCTACACCCAGAGGCGCCTCTCCCTTTTGTTTTAAAAGAAATCCAATAAAATCAAATTTCGTCATAAATTTAGGCCAGAATGTATTCTGCTACATGTCTTTGGTAAAAAAAATCCTGATCAGTGTATGATAATTGGTTTGTGTGAAAGTTATAAACTCTACAAGCTATGCTACGTATCATTGAAAATTGATCAGTCCCGATGTACTGATGGCCTAACTCATTTCTTGAGACCCTAAAATATCAGGACAGTACAGATATCCCCCACATGACCCCTTTTTGGAAAGAAGACAGTCCAAAGTATTTAGTAAGAGGCATAGTGAGTATTTTTTAAGTTGCGATTTTTTTCCCACAATGCTTTGGAAAATGAAGAAATTTTTTTTTCACACAAAATCGTCATATTTACAAGTTATTTCTCACACACTTTTGAACATTTTTTTCCACAAGTTTTTGGAAAATGTGGAAAGAAAATGAAAACACATTTTTTTTTTTTTTTTTTTTTTTACACAAAGTTGTCAATTTATACGAACACATAGCAAAAGGTACACCAAAAAATACATTCTGCTTTTGACCCGAGTATGGTGATACCACACATGTGAGACTTTTACCCAGCCTGTGGAAATTACACATCTAATTTCCTGACTAGTTAAATTAAATTTTGAAGGCCCTAAAGCACCAGGACAATGGAATTACCCACACAATGACCACATTCAACAAATGTTGATCACTGGAACAATGTGTGTAGCTGTTGATCACTGGGACAGATGTGTGCAGATGGTGATCACTGGGACAGATGTGTGCAAATCGTAATCACTGGGACAGATGTGTGCAAATGGTGATCACTGGTACAGATGTGGATCACTGGCATAGATGAGATGTGCGCAGATGACAGAGGTTGATTTCCATGACAGATGTTGATCACTGGAACATAGGTTGATCACTGGGACAGATGTGCTCAGATGTTGATCACTGGGACAGATGTGCACAGATGTTGATCACTGGGACAGATGTGCACAGATGTTGATCACTGGAACATAGATTGATCACTGGGACAGATGTGCTCAGATGTTGATCACTGGGACAGATGTGTTTTACTGTGTATGGACACTTGCTGTGTGATCAGTGAGTGCCTTACACGTACTGATTCCCGCCAGCAACACAGACCGGCTCTCCTTCTCCTCACTGACAGGCTCCGTGTGAAGAGAAGCAGAGCCGGTCAACTGACAGCCGACTCTTTTTACATCATATGATGCCTGTGATTGGACACAGCCATCATATGATCAGAAGGACCAATCACCAGAGCCCTTCTGCCGATGGAAGATGCGCTGTGTCCGGGGGACATGAGCACATCAGGATCGTGTGGCAATGCTCCTTCTGAGGGACGTTCAGGAACGTCCATTAAGAAGGAAGAAACGCCCACCCGGCCCTTTATGTACAGTGGCCAGGTGGGAAGAACTTAAAAAAAAAAAAAAATGCGGAAACTTTTTGAAGAACCCTTTTGAAGAATCAATCCAACATGTAATGGAGATGAACAAAGGCAGACATGTTTGAAGTCCAGGCTGTGTGATTACTATGGCTCCCACCATAGATACAATGTAGCCATTAATAGACAGGAAGTGTGATATATACAGGAAGTAAATAAAGGTCACATGTCAAAAATGCCTTAAAAAAAAAAAAAAAAAAAAAGAAAAGAAAACTAATGCAGCCATCACATCTGTCATGGACTGGTGCGACCAGAACTGTGTGAACCGCAACAGAGTGAACCAAACACGTGTAAAGTGAAAATAATATAATTTATTATAAGGAAAGTAAAACAAAGGTAAACGCACCTCCAATATGACAAACAGTAATTAACCAGCAACCAACCCCAGTGGCACACAACAAATAACTGCCTAAACCAAATGTATATACAGGAGTAAGATGTAATTGTAAACGTAGACAAGCCAGGGTCATACACAGGAGATCAAGCAGATTGGGCTAGGAACAAGACAGGAGAGGGTAACAGGAGACAGGGGGAACAGGTGGAAGGAATCAGGCTGCAGGGCAGGGGTCCAGGAACGGATACAGATAGGCTGGGCTGGAGGCAGGCTGGAGCAGATCGGCTGGCCTGGAGGCGGGCTGGAGCAGATCAGCTGGCTTGGAGACGGGCTGGAGCAGATCAGCTGGCCTGGAGGCAGGCTGGAGCAGATCAGCTGGCCTAGAGGCAGGTTGGAGCAGATCAGCTGGCCTAGAGGCAGGTTGGAGCAGATCGGCTGGCGTGGAGGCAGGTTGGAGCAGATCGGCTGGCGTGGAGGCAGGCTGGAGCAGATCGGCTGGCGTGGAGGCAGGCTGGAGCAGATCGGCTGGCCTGGAAGCAGGCTGGAGCAGATCGGCTGGCCTGGAAGCAGGCTGGAGCAGATCGGCTGGCCTGGAAGCAGGCTGGAGCAGATCGGCTGGCCTGGAAGCAGGCTGGAGCAGATCGGCTGGCCTGGAAGCAGGCTGGAGCAGATCGGCTGGCCTGGAAGCAGGCTGGAGCAGATCGGCTGGCCTGGAAGCAGGCTGGAGCAGATCGGCTGGCCTGGAAGCAGGTTGGAGCAGATCGGCTGGCCTGGAAGCAGGCTGGAGCAGATCGGCTGGCGTGGAGGCAGGCTGGAGCAGATCGGCTGGCCTGGAAGCAGGTTGGAGCAGATCGGCTGGCCTGGAGCAGATCGGCTGACATGGAAGCAGGCTGAAGCGGGTCGGCTGGTGTGGAAGAAGGCTGGAGCAGATCGACTGGTGTAGAGGCAGGCTGGAGCTGATTTCCTGGTGTGGAGGCAGGCTGGGATAATGGCAAGATTGTATGAGTTGGAAAAAACTTCCGTTTCTTCCTTGGTTTAGCCACTGAAGTTCTGCAAGTGACTGCAGGGCTGTAAGTAGGAGGTGCAGCTAGTTGAAGAGAAGGGTTGGCATACGGTAAAGAAGAGGGGGCAGTTACTAAGGTGGACCTTTGTGGAATTGTTTCAGGCAGCAGAGAGGAGGCTGATGGGTTGAAGGCAGGATAGGTGCAGCAAGTGGAAACAGGATACTGATATTTAGTTGGTAGCAGGGTATATTGGGCTGTGACTGGGGTGGCCATGGGTGATGGAGAAAGAGACCACTGAGCAGGCAGGTGTCTGGGCTGTTGCAATCTGACTGAGGCCGAGTGTAATATATCTGACCATGCCTATAATAAAGGTTGAACAAAATTCGGCTTAGATACCGCCTGTCTAACCAGGGACTGCACTGCGTTAATACACTCTAACAAAACCTGCTGAGAACATGAGGAATAATAATGCTCAAAGAAAGAAACTGGGTCATCCTCCAATAACCACACCAGAGACTCAACCTGATCAAAACTGAAGGGGGGAGAAAAATCATTACTGCCTTTTGGAGTACTGGACAAGGCTGGCTGTGCACACACCTGAATCAGAGGCTGAACATCCCCAAAGAGCATACAACCCTGATGAAATAGGGAATGAGCCAGTCGGATACATTCTAGTAGCTGGTTACTGGTCCACTTTCAATATCTGGTGGCAGTATTCGCCATCCTGTCACCAGCAAAGAATAATAAACAACTTCCTCTGGATGCATCTTAGCAAAAACAACAGAACCAAGATGGTTCCTCTGTGCAGCCACTTCTGGTCAGGGATGGCCTTGGTATTATGTCATGGACTGGTGCGACCAGAACTGTGTGGTCTGCAACAGAGTGAACGAAACATGTGTACAGTGAAAATAATATACCGTAATTTATTATAAAGAAAGTAAACACACCTCCAATTTGACATACAGTGATTAACCAGCAACCAACCCCAGTGACACACAACAAATAACTGCCTAAACCAAAAGTATATACAGGAGTAAGATGTAATCATAAACAAGCCAGGGTCATACACGGGAGATCAAGCAGATTGGGCTGGTAATAGGACAGGGAGAGGGTAACAGGAGACAGGGGGAACAGGTGGAAGGAATCAGGCTGCAGGGCAGGGGTCCAGGAACGAATACAGGGTCACAGGAAAACAGGATACAGGAAAACAGGATACATGGTCGGGATCAGGATACAGGGTCACAAGCTAGCAAACACAGGTCAGGGCTCAAGGAACAATACCAAGGCAAATGTGTGCAGCACTCCCGGGTATATATACACCTCGTACCTCGGCCCATAGATCTGACAGCGCCACCAGCAGGTGAAACCTTTCCTGACAACATCTAAGGACCGGCAAGATGCAAGACGATTTTTATTATTAAACTTTAAATTTATCTTATGGACAAATATTGGGAAGAGGAAATACCCAAAGATGGGTAAGAACGGAGCTGGGTGCTATAGAACCTGTAGGCTTGACAAGAACCTTGTCAGCATCGTCATAATAAAGCATTTTTTATTAAAGCAAGTGACTTTTAAAAACTGAATCTTTTTAAGGGTTACCTGAGCTTGGCCTCAGACAACACCTAGGTAACCATTTAGGCCGGGTTCACACATGTGCGGTGTGAATTCAAGCTTCGTTTTCTCTGCGAAGAGCAAAAACAGCCGTTCAGCAGTTCCTCTCCATTGTAGCTATGGATCAGTGAGCAGGGAGAGGGGGGAGGTGTAGTGAGAAGGAGAGAATTCGTGTTCAGAACGGAATGCATCTGCGAATCAGATGCGTTTCAATAGAAGATAATGTGCTTGTAATTCGCACCACAATGCCCAGAAAAAGCACACGTTTGTTTGTGCAATGCGCAGTGCGAATGCAACGCACATATGTGAACCAGATCCATTCAAATGAATGCATTTTAAAATGTCCTGTGAATTGGATGCGGTGTAAGCCACATCTAATTCGCATAGGTGTGAACGGGGCCTTAATTGCCAACAGCAACATACTAAAAAAAACAACGACGTTAAAATATGGTTGTGCAATGCTCAAACACAGGATCTTGTCGCCTATACTATTAATTAAGTAGGTAGGCTTGCAGGCAAATTTATTTAATTCGCTCTCTAAAAAATATGACCTATCAGTTTGCATTTTGGCACACAATTTCTAATCTTACCAACCACAGCCAGGGGCCTTATGTCTGATGGCTCCTATGCTAACCCTAATGTGCATGTCAACCCTAAAAATGTACTTCTCATTGTTGCTCCTTTTGGTCTCCTAAATATACCATTAAAGTGTAACTAAAGGCAAAACTTTTTTTTCCAGTTTTGGCTAGAATGGAGAAGGATTAAAGCAATTGTCAGGTTTTTGTTGCTGTTTTTGCCCCCATTAGCGAGATTTCACCCTATTTGTTCCATTTTTCCATTATCATCGAAAATGAAAGCATAAGAAAATCCCAAATTTTGGGTTGACACCAGAACAGTAATATAGGTGAAATCTTCCAATGGGGGCACTAGTTGGTGACACCCCGGGGTTCCCTCACTTTGGAGGGATTTCTTCTCACTTGCTGTTTTGGTTATGGAACAGGAAGTAAAGGGAAATCTCCGCAATGGGACACATGATAACCCCCCCACCCCCTAAAAAAAACAGACAGGGGTTTTAAGCCTCCCTTAGGCTATGTTCAGACTGTTCAGACATGGTAGTTGCACGACTTCTGATCCGATTTTGCCATGCGACTTCATGTCCGACTTCAATAAACGGGATCCGACCATACCAGGCCCTTTGAGTCTGGTATGGAGCTTGAAGGGGGAAAACATTGGGAAAAAAAAAAATGGCATGGGGGCCCCCCTCCCAAGACCATACTAGACCAAAGCTGGTATGGATTTTAGGGGGAGCCCCCACTGCAAAAAAAAAAATGTTGTGGGCCCCCTCCTAAAATCCATACGAGACCCTTAAAGGGGAAAGGGGGGGGGGAGTAATTTTGTATTGCTTAAATACATTTTGGATGCTTTTATATCTGTTCTGCTGAGTCCATCAGTTTTTGATACTTCTGTTCTGTTCTTAGGGTTGGATATACATTATAGATAGTACAAAAGTGACTTCTTATCTGAGCTGGGTCCCCAACCATACCCAAGTAAGCCTTTAAGTCCTAAAGGCACCTTTCACACAGGGCAAATTTAATTCCGATCAGAATGGGATCCCTGAAGATTGAAGCAGAGCAGACGGGTGATACATTCGTGTCCACTCAGTTTCTGCAGACAGGGACAGAGCCCGCTCTGCTTTACGGGTGGCCAGACTGCGCTGTCCGTATACTATCAGCTACCTCCAATCCGCGCTACCTAAACGGAGGATGGAGAGGACGGAGTCCTCTTCCGATTTTTTTTTTTTAGCAGAGCTGATCGGACTCCAAGGGAGGCGGTTGTAAACGGACACAAGTCCGTTTACACCTGCCTGTCCATTGGAATGTAGTAACCTTTGGATCAGGCAGACCTGATCTAAATTTGAAAGGCGTCTAATAGGGCGTACACACGGTTGGACTTTGTTCGGACATTCCGACAACAAAATCCTAGGATTTTTACCGACGGATGTTGGCTCAAACTTGTCTTGCATACACACGGTCACACAAAGTTGTCGGAAAATCCGATCGTTCTAAACGCGGTGACGTAAAACACGTCTGTCGGGACTATAAACGGGGCAGTGGCCAATAGCTTTCATCTCTTTATTTATTCTGAGCATGCGTGGTACTTTGTCCGTTGGATTTGTGTACACACAATCGGAATTTCCAACAGCGGATTTTGTTGTCGGAAAATTTTACATCCTGCTCTCAAACTTTGTGTGTCGGAAAATCCGATGGAAAATGTCCGATGGAGCCTACACACGGTCGGAATTTCCGACAACACGCTCCGATCGGATATTTTCCATCGGAAAATCCGACCGTGTGTACGGGGCATTACAGTAACATACAAAAGTACAAATACCATTGAATTCAGATGTTGTTGCAGAACGTTGAAATCTCTTATCATTGTCATACTGTATAAGTAAAGGGCAGCAGTGTAATGTATGACTGTATTCATATGTATAATTAGAGTTACTTCCCCACAATCATCTATCTGATTCCTTCCAGGTCAGGTTGCAAGTAACTCTCTCGGTCAATGAGAATGGGCCGATACATCAAGGCGGATGGTCACCTCCTCGACTCACAGCCGTCACTTAGAAAAACACTCTTGTGCACAGTTTACCCAGCTTTATATTCTGTTTGTTCTTCTCCCTGACACAGGACACACTGTCACAGACCAGAGTATTTACTTTATTCTGCAAACAGTTCAGTGGTCTGTCTTTCATCAGTAACGTGTCTTATACAATCTCTCTATATTGTAGCAGTTTCTTATTTAAAGTGTATATGAACCCTAACAATGAACGTCACTTATTTGCTCCCCTGCCATTTGGTAAACATACCATTGAAGGCTTTTTGCTATATCTGTTGGATAAGTGCAAAAAAAAAAAAAAATACTTGTTGATCCTGTCAGATATTCAGAGCTATCCTGTGTCCCATGTACTCGTCATGTGTTATCTCAAGAAGTCCAATTAGACCTCCTAGTTCTTTTAGTGGACTACAAAATTATTCCTCTCTATCTCGTGGAGAGAAGGAAAGTAGAAAGGTTTGAGTAGCTTGGCAAAACACAATGGGCAGGACTGACACCATTCAGACCACCAAATGCTGTGTGTTGTTGGCCCAGCAGGGAGATCATAGGTATTGTTCTGTATTTGCAGTGTCTATAACTACTTGCTGCGTGCCCAAAGTGGATTTACTGTGGGCGAGCGGCACAGGCAGGCCGGACAAAGTACCTGTACGTCGTCATCTTGGTTCCAGGTTTGGAGCAGGCATGTACGCGCCCCCTGTCCACCTGTGCTGTGATTGGACACAGCTCAAGTTTGGCTGCTGATTTCAGCCAATGATTTGGGCTTAACAACTGGATATGGCCAAATCACACACAGAGTTCTGTGTACTGTGAACAGAGATCTGGGTGTTTCTTCTCCCTGCAAAGCAGGGAGAAAAAACAGACAGTAAAGTAAAAGCAGCACACATTACACAATGTTAGGCACAGAGTTACTCCTTGATTGCCCCTAGATGTTAACCCCTTCCCAGCCAGTGTCATTAGTAAAGTGTCAGCGTACGATATTAGCACTGATCACTGTATTGGTGTCACTAGCGATGTCAGTGACCCTTCAAGATAGTGTCTGTTAGAGACAGATTTCCTACCACCCTATTTACAGTCACACTATAAGTCACTGATCACCATTACAGTATAGCATCTACAGCTGCATAAATTCCAGTATATATACCATAGTTTGTAGATGCTATAACTTTCACACAAACCAATTAATATACACTTATTGGGATTTTTTTTTTTTTTTTTACCAAAGACATGAAGTAAATACGTTTTAGTCTGAATTTATGAAGAAATTTGATTTTTTTTTTATTGTTCTATGTATACATTTGGAAATGTTTTATAACAGAAAGTAGAAAATAGTTTTTTTCCCCAAATTTTCTTTTTTTTTTTCCCATTCATATCCCAAAAAATAAAAAACCCAGTGGTGACCAAATACCACCAAAAGAAAGCTCTGTGTGAAAAAAAACCCATATAAATTGAATTTGCGTACCCTATTGCATGACCTTGCAATAGCCAGTTAAAGTTGCACAGTGATGAATAGCAAAAAATTCTTTGGTCAAGAAGGGAGTAAAACCCTCCGGAGGTCAAATGGATACAACATGGGGAGATATGCATGTATTTCAGAGACGTACTGCACATTTTTTTTTTTTGCTTATTTTGCCCCGACATACACATTTAAACCCAATGGTACTGGTATGTGATCACAGACTGACTGTAGAGTCAGCTGGTAAAGCAGCCACATATAGTAAAATAGTCCTGGTCCTGGCTGTCATCCCGCAAAAGAACTTCTATTATTTACATTTTGGAGAGGGATGGATGATGCTGGGCATGGATGGGGACTTGGTGGGATGGCCAGTGGGTGTATTTGGTAGGACAGCCAGTGGACGGGCTCTAAGGAATGGTGGTGGTCAGGCTCCCAGGGGGCCCAGGTCTGAAGCTGTGTAGGGGGCCCCAAAATTTCTGATGGTTGCCCTGCACACCAATATTACTAAAGACTTTCGCCACATAATACCCACTCCTTGTTGGTATGTATGACCTCCGTGCATGGTACACTTACATAAGGCCAATACGCCACAAGTGATCTTTGCTCTTTTACCCCAATCAACTGACAGCATGAGGACATGCAGATCCTCTTTCTCAACATCCTAGAATTCTTGGTTGATTGTTTAAAGCGGAGTTCCACCCAAAAGTGGAACTTCCGATTTACGCACTCCTCGCTCCCTTACATGCCACATTTGGCATGTCATTTTTTTTGGGGGGGGGGGGGGGGAGAGTGGGTACCTTCTTTTTACTTCTCGTCCCACTTCCTCCTTCCTCTTCTCGGCCGCCTAGGCCTTTCGCCCTAGGCGGCCCCTCCCTGCCAGCAATCTTCTGGGACACGTCACAAGTCCCACAAGATTGCCTGGCCAATAGCAGAGCACAGCGCGACTCGCGCATTTGCAGTGCGCGCCCGGCTGTGAAGCCATAAGCTGTCATGGCCGGGTGCTCACAACTGCTATGATGGCGACACAGGGAAACCTCCTACAAAGTGTTAAGGTCCCAGGGGTATGGTTGCAGGTTGGGGATTCACACTGTTCAGGCTATAAAACACAATTCTTGCTCATAAAACACAAAGAAAAAACTCAGATCTCAAGCAGTAAAGCTTATGTATAAAATGTATGTAATAAAGTTGTTGCAACATCCAATATACACATTCTAAATATAGTCAATAATCATTTACAGCAACGCTATTCCAGATGAGCCCTAGAAGAAAAGGTATTCAAGTCCATCACCAAACCTGGCAGCGCTTTATCAGGACTTTCAGGGCAGTAATACAGTCTGGACTTTTGTCTTTTAGCGCAATGCCTAGAAGTACCGGCTTGTTCTTCGACTCCTGAGATACAAAGCTAACCAAATTCTTGGCACAGACATGAACCAGAGGCTGTAACAATAAAAATAAAGAAAATGATTTAAAAAAAAAAAAAGGAACAGAATAGCAGAGGTGGACTTATATTTCCTTACCTGTGCTGGGAAAATGGCGGAACATGAACAGTTCCTTTGCACATCAGACACATTCAAACCTTTCACGTTTATCATCACTAAAAAGGTATAGGCTGCTTCACATCAACCAGTTTTAGTAACATAGAAACCTCAGGAAAGTATCCGACTAGGGCCAACCATAGACGGTCGAATTTTGGCCAATTCACCAGGAACCGTGTATGGTTCGAACCATGCATGGGCAGATTCAATGTACCCAAGTTGACCAATTGATCAACTTGGGTACAAGCAGCCTGTTTGATCTTAGTTGTGATTATTGCGAACAGCTATTATAGTCGCTCACAAAAATCACTGTGTTCTCCAGGCAGGAATGACTTTCTCGCCCCCTCCTGCTGAGAGAACGCAATGGCTCCGTGGGAGGTATTCCCTCATCAACCCTGACTGGTTTGATGGGGGAGAGAAAAAAAAAAAAAAAAAGCGATTTTCTATCCTGCAACCTATGAAAATTGCTACATCTATGATGGGCCTAAGGCCCTTTCCACATGGGGTGGGCTCTGTTGGAGTGCATGTTAGTTCCCTTCCTGTTTTGGAATTAAAGGACTACTTTCTTTGGGGGTCCTTTCCTTCACCCCTGTACTTTTTGGATACTATGCAGAACACCAAGTTTTATGAAAAGTTTGTAAAATTATAAACACATTTTCACCTTCCCGATTGTCATCACCGTGTTATGATCTTTGGCGCACTTCTAACTTTGGAACCCTCATTTTTGTTTGGCTTCATGCCTGAAATGTGTATGCAAGAGAGTGTTACCAGGGTCAGCCATAAGAGGCCACAGCTGGGACTTTTAGACCTGTACGCACATATTACAGCCAATTTAGACAACAGCCAATTATACAATCAGTATGGTAAGAGTTTAGGAGGATACCAGAGTACCCAGAAGAAACCCAAGTAAGCATAGGGAGAACATGCAAACTAAAAGCAGATAGTGTTCTGGTCAGGATTTAACTGGGAGAACCCCAGTGCTGCAAGGCAGAAGTGCTAACCACTGAGCCTATGCCTTGTCCTTTCAGATGAAAAAGATACAAAATGTCATGCTTACCTCATCAGATCCTAGAAGGACTTTGGTGGTAAGGGTGGGTTTGCCCAAGTCTCCGGCTACCGTGTTAGGAGTGACAGAGACCATTGTGCCAAACTTCCCGTACTGTGTCACCACAACCAGAATATGATCGGTGAAGGCAGAGCAGACCACTTGGGTAGTACACCCATTAATCACCTCTTCAGCTTGTTTGGAGGTCACCACAGGCTGTCCTTCCATGTTCCTTCTATTCATGACAACAAGTGAAAACAATATGAATTTCAGGTCTTGCTGGAGCCACTTGAGTGCGCTGGACTAAATATGTTGCACATCATGCCAGCGCACTGCACCTGTCAAACATGGCAGTATTGAAATGGTGTACATTTTAAGTTATGCAAGCAAGAACTGTTGTCGCAATAATGGTATCCTATTCAGAATATAAAAGAATGTTTCAGAATAGGATATTTAATGTAAAGCCATGCACCCTGACAGTGTCCTAGGTGGTGCCATCTTCCCGACACAGAAGTGAGAGCCACAGCTCTCCTCCGTTTTATTTGTTATCATTCTGTGAGCTTAGACTGGATGGCAAGATGGCAGCATTTGATATAGAAGGTGCTAAGGGCCAAGAAAATGGCCAGTTCACACCATCACGCTGCAGTTATATAAATATTATGCACATTTGCGTAATGCAGTAACTTTTTCCCCAAAGAAGCTTCCATCGGATGGGATTTGGATATGTTGAAGTGTTGCAGTACCACAATGCATAGAAACACACTACAGTGCATTGTAGTGCTCTGCATAGAAGACCAGTACATGCATTTTTAAGTGGGTTTGGGGCATTAGGAAGTCCCGTCAAATGAAGGAGTTGCTTTAAGGGCATTGGCCACCTTTAACCATTGAGCTCTGGAAGATTTTACTCCCTTTACGACCAGGCCATTTTTTGCAATTTAGCACATCGCTACTTTAACTGGTAATTGCGCGGTCATGCAACACTGTACTCAAACAAAATTTATATCATTTTTTTCACACAAATAGAGCTTTCTTTATGGTGGTATTTGATCACCACTTTTTTTTCTTTTTGTTTGCGATAAAACGAAAAAAAAAAGACCTACATTTTGAAAAAAACACAAACAAAATTTCCTACTTTCAGCTATAAAACATATCCAAAAAAAAAAAAAACTTTAAAAAAATCATTTTTTTTTCATAAATTTTGGGCAAAATGCATTCTGCTACATGTCTGTTGTAAAAAAAAAATTCCAATAAGTGTACATGGATTGATTTGCATGAAAGTTATAGTGTCTAAAAACTATCGTGTATATATACTGGAATTTTTTTTTTTTTTTTTTTAAATACTAGTAAATGGCGGCGATCAGTGACTTGTAGTGGGACTGTGATAGTGCAGCGGTCAATCTGACACTGAGGGGAACTGACTAACTACCACTGACACATCACCAATGACACTAATACAGTGATCAGTGCTAATAATATACACTGTCACTGTACTAATGACACTGGCTGGGAAGGGGTTAACATCTAGGGCGATCAAGGGGTTAAATGTATGCCTAACAATGTGTACTGTGTGTGCCATTTTTACTAAGCAATGTGCTGGTTTTTTACGGCACGTTGCTGCTGTCTGTAGAGAGCCCTGTGTTGTTTACCTACACAGGGCTCTCTGTAATTCTTGCAACCGATCAGCGGGTGTCAGCCATAAATCACTGACTGGGACCTGCTTGTGCTGCAGCGAATGACATCGCACAATCATGTGCGATTGCGTCTGTACAAGCCGACCTGCCCCAGTAAATGTACTGCGACGGGTCGGCAAGAGGTTAAAAAAAATGCACCAGTGGTTAATAAATGTTTTACATTCAGACCTGCAACCGTGCTCAGTGGATGGTGGGTGCAAGTCACAGGCTCCTACAGACTATTCCTACATGCCCAGGCCTGTAAGGGGGAATGAAGCTGTGGAAGTAAACCATTGACTACAAGAGTGGTTGGTGACATCACTGTACATGTGCTCCATTGAGATCTATTATTCCCTCTGATGTGGCGGCAGATGGGACTTAATGCCCCGTACACACGGTCAAATTTTCCGGTGGAAAATGTTCGATGGGAGTTTGTTGTCGGAAATTCCGACCGTGTGTAGGCTCCATCAGACATTTTCCATCGGAATTTCCGTCACACAAAATTTGAGATCTGGATCTCAAATTTTCCGACAACAAAATCCGTTGTCATAAATTCCATTCGTGTTTACACAATTCCGACGCATAAAGTTCCACGCATGCAAGCAGAAGAGCAGCACTGGCTATTGAACTTCATTTGTCTCGGCTCGTCATACGTGTTGTACGTCACCGCGTTCTTGACGTTCGGAATTTCCGACAAGATTTGTGTGACCGTGT
Source organism: Lithobates clamitans (assembly GCA_037952925.1). Classification (NCBI taxonomy): domain Eukaryota; kingdom Metazoa; phylum Chordata; class Amphibia; order Anura; family Ranidae; genus Lithobates; species Lithobates clamitans. Next base: position 4,068,260 of record JBBGZY010000922.1, on the reverse strand, counting down.
GTATGCAAGACAAGTTTGAGCCAACATCCGTCGGAAAAAATCCATGGATTTTGTTTGTTGTCGGAATGTCCGATCGTGTGTACGTGGCATTAGAGTTGGTCAGACAGAGGGACGCAGACTTCAAAAGAAAAGAAAATGCTGCAGGGAGAAGATCCCCACGATTCAGGTAAGTGAGGAGGGTAGGGAGAGGTGGTTGAGGCCCACGAGCTCCCATTCACACAATTTCCAAAATGTGACAAAAGATGAAGAATCCCATTATTCTCAGGGAGCCTGTTCACACCTGAGCGCCGTGTTAATTTCAAACAAGGACAGGAGCGTCTTTGGGGCAGAAATGCGTGCTTTTGTCCCCCATTGACTTTACCTCTTTTGCTGAAAGTGCCATTTTTGCTCTTTTTTGGTTTTGTTTACGTTTAAAAGACATTTAAAGAGGAGTTCCACCCAAAAGCGGAAGTTCCGGTTTAAGCACTACTTACATCCCACATTTGGCATGTCTTTTTTTTTTTAGGGGGGGGGGGGGAGGTGGAGCAGGTACTTAGTTTTGACAAGTACCTGTTATTTTAGTTATTTTGACAAGTTATTTTAGGGCACATAAATTGGCCAAATTGTTTTGTAAAATATAAAAGACGAGATTGAACTGAGTAAATAGATACCCAATGTATCAAGTCTTAAAATTGTGTGCGCCCGTGAAACAGCAATAAAGTTTAGTACCCTCATTTTCCATAGGTGACGATTTAGTGCTGGTTCACACTTGTGCGATGCGGGAACCCTGCGAATCCACTGCGGGTTCCCGCATCGCACGGCAGTTCACACTGCCATATGCGAAATGCTTGGAATGTCAATACAATGTTAATGACACCCCCATTTCAGCTCACATATCACACTGCGAACTGACAGTTCCGACATGAATCAGATCGCATAGGTGCGATCCGATTTTGGTGCAGAAAAAAAAAAAAAAGAAAGGGTCCTGTGCGAGTTTGGTCCGAATGCGATATCAGCCAAACTATCTGTATGGCTGAAATCGCATCGCACAGACATCGCATGTGATTTGAACTGCGGTGTGAATCACATGCAAACTGGCAAAGTGCACATATGTGAACCAGCACTTAACCCCTACAGATCAATGTTTAAGAATTAACCAGGAACAGTGGACTGAGAATTATTGCTCTCACTCCAGCATATGCGGCAATATGTAATATGTGTAGAGTAATTCATGATTCCAGGCGTAGGTGCATTTATTTATGTGTGCGTGTATGGGGAGGGGGGGGGGTTAAAACTTTTTTTTGGGTTAGAGGATTTTAAATGCTTGAGTGGAACTTTAACTTTTTAAACTATAAATTTAAATATTACACTTTTTTTTTAAAATCATGGGATAGAAAGTTCCCAATGTGATGCATTTTTGTTGACAGATCCTCTTTAACCACTTCAGCCCCGGAAGGTTTTACCCCCTTAATGACCAGGCCATTTTATGTGATACGGCACTGTCTTGCTTTAACTGACAATTGCACAGCAGTGCGATAGTGTACCCAAACAAAATTGATGTCCTTTTTTTCCCTCACAAATAGAGCTTTCTTTTGGTGGCATTTGATTACCTCTGCGGTTTATATTTTTTGCGCTATAAACAAAAAAAGAGCGACAATAAAAAAATAAAAAAAGAGAATCGATATTTTTTACTTTCTGCTATAATACAGATCCAAAAGAATATAAAAAAACACATTTATTTATCAGTTTAGGCCAATACGTATTCTGCTACACATTTTTGGTAAAAAAAAAATGGCAATAAGCGTATATTGATTGGTTTGCGCAAAAGTTATAGCGTCTACAGAATAGGGGATAGATTTATAGACTTTTATTTTTTTTTAAAGTTTTTACAGGTAAAGACGGCGATCAGCAATTTGTAGCGGGACTGTGTTATTGCGGTGGACAAATCTGACCCCAAGTGACACATTTTGGGGACCAGTGACACCAATACAGTGATCAGTGCTAAAAAAAAAATAAAAAACAAAAAAAATGCACTGATCAATGTATAAATGACACTGGCAGGAAAGGGGTTAACACCAGGGGGCGATCAAGGGGTCAACCGTGTTCCCTGGGTGTGTTCCAACTGTGTGTAGGGGATGGGCTCACTGGGACAACACAGAGATCGCTATTCCTGATTACTAGGAACAGCAGATCTCCATGTTGTCCCATCAGAACGGGGATACGCCTTGTTTACATAGGCAGATCCCCGTTCTGCTTTTCTGTGGAGCGATCGCGGGTGGCTGGCGGACATCGAGTCCGCCGGACCTGCGCCCACAGTATCTTACATGAAAACAACGTACAGGTACGTCGTTTTGCACAATAGAGCTTCCCCTATATGTACTGTGGCTGGTTGGCAAGTGGTTAATGAGACATCAGGAGTACAAAAGGCCCCCGATATCTCTCCTGTTCTCCATGTAAAGAGGTTGTAAACCCTGATGTTTTTTCACCTTAATGCATCCTATGCATTAAGGTGAAAAAAAACACCTGGCAGTCACCAGCTCCGCAGCCCCCCCTGTTTTACTTACCTGAGCCATAGAATTTTACCTGGCGGAGACACGCTCTTCCTCTGCCCGGGGTTCTCGGCTCTTGATTGGATAGATTGATAGCAGCGCAGCCAATGGCTCCCGCTGCTGTCAATCAAGTCCAATGACGCGGGCACCGGAGGGGGGGGGAGCCAAGTCCGCCATGTGTCTATGGATGCAAATCCTTGACTCGGGAGCCCGCAAGGTAAACCCCCCCCCGGGAGAGCGCTTCTCCTAGGGGGTTATCTGATATGGGGAGGAGCCACAAGGGACCCCAGAAGAGGATGTTCGGGGCAAAACAAGCTGCACAGTGGAGGTAAGTATGACATGTTTGTTATTTTTTAAAAAAAAAGTAAACCTTTACAATCACTTTAAGCTAAAGGAATGCAGATCATGGTCCATAACGTCTTCCCCGGCCATGCTGGCTGGCGATAGTGACAGCAGGACTCGGAAGTGATGTTTTATATGCTGCACAACAATATGAATGGACCCCTGTATATAAGGAGTATGTATGGGGCCCTTTGATGAATGTAGGGATCTAGATCTCTATATGTGAATGGTGCAGGTCCTGCTATACTTCTATATACACAATCATAGAAATGGCAGCCAGACCTCACTACTAATAGAACAAGCCTGTCTGGGATGTGATCTATAGTAATCAGCACACAGGAGGGACAGGCCCTCTTTAAGGAACTACAACTCCCAGCAAGCAGGAGGAGATACTCAGGAAAGCCTTCCTGAGGATGATGTATACAATAAACACAGCCATGTGCTCTGATCATTGCAGCCAGGCCTGAGGCCTACACTAATTGTATACCTGATAAGTCTGGCTCATGTGTAACTCACCACCTGCACCTCTCCTCTGCACCCACCATCCTCCCCTCCTAACCCTCTGAGCAGCTCACCTCCTTCACAGCTTCCCCTCCAAGACAGGACGAACTCAAAGATAGAAAACTACAACTCCCAGCAGGCTCTGCGCTGACAACCTTCAAACTTTATTAGTTGTAACGAACATCGAACAGAACGGCATGAACAGGGGAAAGAAACGTACTAGCGCCACCTGCTGGCAAATTCACCTATTTTATTTATTACAGGTATTCGGATAGCACACCAGTTTACACATTACATTCCATACTGTACATGTCCATCAGTCCCTGCACTCAAGGAGCTTACAGTCTAAGTCCCCATGCACACTCATGTGACACAGGAAGTGATATCAGGAAAAGGCAGTGAAAAGGTGTTATGTTCTGTCAGGCACACTGCAGTGCCATTAAGGCCCTGTTCACACATACTGCATTGACCTGCGTTTTGCCGAACTGGAAAAGCGCAGGTAGAGGTGCCGCCTCATCCCTTTAACCACTTCAGCTCCGGACCATTTGGCTGGCCAAAGACCAGAGCACTTTTTGCGATACAGCACTTTAACTGACAACTGCGCGGTCGTGCGACGTGGCTCCCAAACAAAATTGACGTCCTTATTTCCCCACAAATAGAGCTTTCTTTTGGTGGTATTTGATCACCTCTGCGGCTTTTATTTTTTGCTCTATAAACAAAAAATAGCGACAATTTTGAAAAAAACGCATTATTTTTTACTTTTTGCTATAATAAATATCCCCAAAAAATATCCAAAAAAACATTTTTTTCCCCTCAGTTTAGGCCGATATGCATTCTTCTACATATTTTTGGTAAAAAAAAAAAAAAAAATCGCAATAAGCGTGATTAGTTTGCGCAAAAGTTATAGCGTCTACAAAATAGGGGATAGTTTTATGGCATTTGTATTAATAATATTTTTTTATTTAGTAATGGCAGCGATCAGCAATTTTTATCGTGACTGCGACATTATGGCGGACAGATCGGACACTTTTGTCACGATTTTGGGACCATTCACATTTATACAGCGATCAGTGCGATTAAAAATGCATTGATTACTGTGTAAATGTGGCTGGCAGTGAAGGGGTTAACACTAGGGGGTTAAGTGTGTCCTAGGGAGTGATTCTAACTGTGGGGGGAGGGGCTATGTGTGACACAACACTGATCACCGGTCACAGGGAGCTGTGATCAGTGTCCTGCCACTAGGCAGAATGGGGAAATGCTTGTTTACATCTCCCTGTTCTTCCTCTCCGTGAGACGATCGCGGGTATCCAAGCGGACACAGAGTCCGCGGAACCCGCGATCGCGCTCACGAAGCTCCCGGCACGTGCACCCCCTCAAGCCGCCTCTTAAAGGGCAACGTACAGGTACATGATTCTGCCTGTACGTGCCCTTCTGCTGACGTATATCGGCGTGAGGCGGTCGGGAAGTGGTTAGGCCCGAACACATATGAATTACACAGGTTCTGAGGCTAATTAAATGCAAGTGAGTTTAATTAAATGCAAGTGAGTTTAATTACCACCTTAATCAGCCACAGAACCTGTGTAATTAATATGTGTTCGGGTGGCTGTGTTTATTTTATACATCATCTTCATCCTCTGATCCTGGAAGCCCCTCAAAAAGGCTTTCTCGTTCTGCTAGGCTTCCAATAGGGGCACCTGTGCCTTCAGCCAATCGAGTGACAGGTATTAGACCTGCGCTTCCTGATTGGCGGAGAGGCGGTTCAGTGTTAGAAAAGCAAATATTCATTTGCTTTTCTAACACATCTGCAAACACAATGCTCTGCGCTCCAAGTCCACCTTTTTTGAAGCCTATTAGAGCATATGGCTCTAATCAGGTGCTTCAAAAAACACCTCACCGCTGGAATTCAGGCGCCTGGCGTCCGAAAAGGGGCTGGACGCCTGAATAGGGGGTGGCAGCGGCGGCCATGGATAGATTGTATTGCATGAATCTATTCATTATTCATAGAGAAGGGTGGCGTGACAGAGGGGTGGTGCCCGTTTGCCCTTAAAGTGGTAAAGTGGAAGTAAACCCTCCTATCGTTTTCAGCCAAGGAAGCTGCCATCTTGGCCTCTGTGTAATCTACAACTGCCATGATGCTGCACATGTGATCCATTATGACACCAGCCATTGGATGGTTTGACAGTTTGGTTGAGAGCACAACCAATGGAAGTGTTACATTTCCGGCACGTGCCGCAAAAGGTAACTGTTTTATGGGTGGGTTTGCTTCCGCTTTAATGGATGTACCGCCACTGAACTCCACCCACTACATCACTAGAAGAATATTTTCCCTATACTATACTGGGAATAGAGCCACCTAGTGGCAAGTGAGTTAACTGCACCTGCCTACATGCCCCCTCCCTCCCCCTTCTTCTACACCAGGGCTTGACAAATTAGCTTGGAATCTAGGAGCCAGCTAAAAAAGTTAGGAGCCAGGTTTTCTTTTTTAAACAACTGACAAAGCTTTATTTTCAATATAAACATTAACCAATCTTAAATTTCCACAGAGACGACTAGAACGAATGTGACTGCTTTTATTTCCCGCCATGCAGGGACATAAGACCGCCATATCCCCGCTAAGGATCCAATCAGGTCCGCCTGAAAAACTGACAGGCGAACTTGATCAGACAGCCCCTGTGAAAGGGGCCAAGCAGGGAGATGACAAATAATAAATTCATTTTAATGAACCACTTCCTTCCCGCAGGACGACTATATACGTCCTGTCTTTGAAGAGAAATACCGTAGTTATGGTAGCAGCTAGCTCTCTTTCAGATAAAAGTGGTCTCTGCAGCGAGATCACTTTTATCGGCGGCAGGAGAGGGCCCCACCTACCGCCGCGCTCCGGTGCCCTTCACCGCTTACCATGGCCGTTGGTAACGGCGGAGGCGATCCGGATCTGTCCCTGGCCTGACACTAATGAGAGGAAGATGGCCCCGCCCATCTCCAAGTCATTGCAGGGCGGAAGCGACGTCAAATTGTCACTCCCACCCATAGCTCTTAAAGGGACATTTTATTATTTTTTTTTCAAATGACAATTTTTTTTTTAATGCATTTTAGTGTTTTTTAAACGCGCCCCGTCCCGCCAAGCTCGCTTGCAGAAGCGAACGCATATGTGAGTAGCGCCCGCATATGAAAGCGGTGTTCAAACCACATGTGAGGTATCGCCACGATCGTTAGAGCGAGAGCAATATTTCTAGTCCTAGACCTCCTCTGTAACTCAAAACATGCAACCTGTAGAATTTTTTTAAACGAGCCCCGTCCCGCCGAGCTTGCTTGCAGAAGCGAACGCATATGTGAGTAGCGCCCACATATGAAAGCGGTGTTCAAACCACATGTGAGGTATCGCCACGATCGTTAGAGCGAGAGCAATAATTCTAGTCCTAGACCTCCTCTGTAACTCAAAACATGCAACCTGTAGAATTTTTTAAACGTCGCCTATGGAGATTTTAAAGGGTAAAAGTTTGTTGCCATTCCACGAGCGGACGAAATTTTGAAGCGTGACATGTTGGGAATCAATTTACTCAGTGTAACATTATCTTTCACAATATAAAAAAAATTGGGCTAACTTTACTGTTTTCTTATTTTTTAATTAAAAAAGTATTTTTTCCCAAAAAAGTGCGCTTGTAAGTCCGCTGCGCAAATACGGTGTGACAGAAAGTATTGCAATGACCGCCATTTTATTCTCTAGTGTTAGAATAAAAATATATATATAATGTTTGGGGGTTCTAAGTAAAGGGAAGGAGATGAGCGGGCAGTGAAAACAGGTAGGGGAAGCTCCATTAGCATTGGTGGATGTCTTGTCATACCAACGGCCACCACCAGAGGGCGCCCGATTGCAGAAGGAACCATAGGACTGCAGTAGGCCGCAAAGCCGCGGCCTCAATTACCGGCTCGGCCCAACGCGATCGCGCCGGGAGGGGGAGGGTGTCGAACGGACACAGGATACCCCAGCTGTGCTGCCCCAGGCGCCAGGTCGCTAATTCTAGTCGCAAATGCGACCTGGCGCCCGGGGTTTGTCGAGCCCTGTTCTACACTACATTTAGACAATTATAATTTATGTCCTAATTTCAGAGCTCCCAGCCTTACCTATTATTCATCTTGATAAGATGATGATATATCCAAGTCACTCTATATACATTTCAAATTATTTTCATGATAGGCCTTATTTTAAGGGGATGATTTGGCTCTATATGAAAATCTGGGGGCTAACGAGAAAGCCACTCCTTACAGTGGGTTGATACCTATATTTTTTCACATGTAATGAGTTCTGTTCTTAAGTTTGTACATTTTATAAACCAAATACGAATTGTGTAGTATGCTATTACTCATAGTCAGTACTTTACCAAACCTATATGTACCCATCATCTTTCCTTTGGATTTTGGCTAATCTGTGACTGAATTATCTCTTTCTGGATATTTTATATTTTTATCATACTTTTATAAAATTTAATAAAATAAGATTGAGCCAAAGTGAAAATATTGCAATGTGCTCTCACTGCTAATCGGCATATTTTTTCCTCCTTTTTTAGAATCACTAAGATTCTCTGCTTTAACAGTATGACTGAACAGCTCAGAGACTATCGCCACTCAGATTGCTGCTCTTCTCTTTTTCACTGCAACACAATCCGCCTTTAAGACCCTTTTCACACTAGGGTGTTTTGCAGGTGCTACAGAGCTAAAAATAGCGCCTGCAAAGCGCCCTGAAAGAGCCGCTCCTGTCTCTCCAGTGTGAAAGCCCCATCTCATGTGTGGGCATCTGAAGCCAGACTGTATCTCTTCCTGTATTCCAAGCATGCTGGTTACCCAGCATGCACCTCCAGATCTTGCACATGCTCAGAGGAAGTTGCCGTCCCTTAGCTATGGAAACATCTCCTTCCCCTCCAGGAACCAGGAAGTTTATCTACATTTACAAAGATTATAAATCTAGAAATTCAAAAAGCTCCTGCAAAAGGTAATTACTTTTTTAAAGATGCTAACTGTAAATGACAGCCCTTGTTTCTGTGCATATATATATATATAAAAGTTTGTGGCAAGACATTGTGGTTGTGTAGCTATGCCTAAGCATTATTGAGAGTGTGAAACGCATCAGTTAATCTATCTTGTACCCTGCTGTTGTTTGAACTTGTTATTTTTACACAATAAAGACGTTTATATTGGAGTGCAGCTGTCCAGATCCTCCTTCCTCAAGATATTGTCCCAAGAGGTAATAGATCTGCTGAGTTTTAGGCAACAGCGCCAACTCAGCAAAGGAATTCCCCCAAATAACACAAGCCAAGCTATTTGCAGGTAAAACAGTCTATTATATACACAAGTACAATGAAGTTCTGCTTGCACCTGGTAGGATAAACACAGTTAAATGGTTATACTGACAGATTTCTAAAGGGGAAATCTCTGCCAGTTTATGAACCTTTAACTATAATAAGAGGTCACACTTAATGACAATGGTATAAGGGCCCTTGTGGGAATAATGACAGTAATGTCCGGTTGCAGATCCGATGGTCTTCACCGGCAGTAGGAGCTCATTAATTGTATCCAATAAGGTGTAATAGCAAGCAATAAGGTTTCTTGAAATGGTAGCAGCTAAAGGTGTCCAAGATGGGTTCAGTAAAGTATTCCCAAGGTAAAGATGTCTGTGCAAAGTGTCCCAGTGAACCTGTGAGAAAAGGATTTGTAAAGGTGGGCGAATGCCCTCTCACCAATGACCAGGCCGGTTTATTGCCCTCCGGACAGCAGCTGCTGTAGCTTCACACGTGCAGTGGATCCACCATATCAATCTCCTGATGTGGAGCTCAAAACACACTGAAGTGATGCTGAATGGATGTCTGGCGAACAGCAAGCAGTGCTAAGCCCCTCTCACAGGGGTTGGAATGTGATACATCACGTGGTAGGCCGCAACCTCTCTCTCCATGCACGGAGAGATCCGTCTCATGTCAGGCCCAGGAGGAAAAGGCCGCAGGGCAGGGCTTTGGCTCCCTATATAGTTCCTCCCAGCAAGCTCTCCGATGGTATCAAAGATCCCTGGGATATGTGGTCCAGATACAGGGTCATGCGAAGCAATTATCAGTCTGAGGAACTACTCATCCCACAATCCCTTTAGCTTGGCTCACAAACATGATGTCAATTGATAACACTGGGCACTAGAGGGACATGCGATGCATAGAAATACTACCGGAGGATCAATGTACTTTATAATTGTAGTCCACATTGCTACACATACATTAAAGAAATGCTTTTTCTATCTAAGGCACTAAAATTGCATGTAAATTCTGCTCTGCTCTTGAGCACGGCTACCCGCCGACTGCACTGTAAGCCGAGTAACATTTCTTAAATAGGTAGGGGGTGGGGCCTCCCAGTGACGTCACATGGTGGCACCGCCCCCGGGGGTGCCCCTGAATGGCAGGTTGGAAATGTGCTCACCCTACAGCAGTGTAAATTGACCAGCAGCAGGGCAGTTTTATTTAGGAATAAAGGCCTGATGTATGCCTGACTTTTATTTTATCTATGGGGGTAGGAGGATGCAGTGAATGTAAGTTACTAAGGCTGGCCATAGATGGTTCGAATCTCAGTTGGCTCAGCAGGAACCAGCCGGATTCGAACCATGTATGGGCAGGCTGAATGTACCAAGTTGATTGCTTGATCAATCAATTTGTGTACAACCAGCCTGCCAGATCTTACATGTGATTATGGCTAGCAATAATCACGGTCTTCTCCTGGCGGGGATGGCTCCCCCCGCCGGGAGAGGACAATGACTCGGCAGGAGGGATTCTCCCGTCAACACTGTCAGTAATTTGCACCCATGGATGATATGCCACTATGCTAGCAGTAACCATTATATTCTGCTTGCTGGGAATGCTCCTCGCGCTCCCTTCTGGAAAAAAATACAATAGCACAACGGGAGGCATTCACAGTCAGTGTCGACAGGGGAATCAAACTATTTTTCCTTCCACCCTTGGTGGAAGGAGCAAAAATCATAGCATCTATAGCCAACCTTAGGCTTTAAAGCTGAATTCTAGGTAAGGCATTTTATGCATATAAGCTACGTCATCTGATATAGTCTGAATTCTTTGATTATTGGATGGTCTAAAGGGGTTATACAGTATGTCATATAGTATTTGGGATGGAGGGAAGCTTGGTGAACTAGATGCCCAGTGCATGTGTCTATACCAACTAAGTGGTTGTTAAGCCACTCTGACTAATATATACTATTGACCCCCCCGTGTGTGTCAGTTTGCAGGGGGGAGGGTAAACCAGGCAGGATCACCCAGGTATTTCAGGTGTTACAGGGGCCCAAATTACACAGCACAAGAACTGTGCTGTATAACACACTTTAAAGGAACAGGATCAATTTTTTTTTCTTGTAGGTTTAACAAATGCTTTAAAGCCAGCCAAGCAATCAGCTAGCTCAGTCAACTCACAGCCACAATCCCCTCATATCTTTTAGTAACCACACATGTTTGGTAATTCCAGTAAGGGCTCTTTCACACATGCATCAATACCCTGTGTTTAAGCTGTGTTTAAGCTGCGTAAAGCCTCATAACCACGTTTCAGTGCCTGCCATGAATATTACAGTGGGCACCACACCATGCAGTACACAGTTATGGTAGTTTTGCGCTGTGTTAAAAATGAAGCATGCCGCTTTTAGAAGACATAGCCGCTTGTCTGCCGCCTCCATTACTTTCAATGGTAGCGCATCATAACTGCGTCTTAATAGCACCTATAACATTTATGGTGGGTTTGTGAAACACTTATAAAGTGTTAGCTGGGTGCTGGGGGAGAGGCAGTGAAGGCTTCTGCAAACCCAGAATGGGAAATAATAGAGAACTAGGACAGAGCAGCTCTAGACACTTCCTGTTTGTACAGAGAAACATTTGCTTTTCATAGTTGCCAACATTGTAAAAAAATGTATAGGGACGCTTTTTTGTCTGTAGGAGGAGTTATATTACTATAATTAGGGGGCACGGCATTCGTTTGTAGGTGTGATGTAGCTGGGAAAGAGAAATGGGCGTGGTTTAAACTTAACCACTTGACAACTGGGCACTTAAACCCCCTTCCTAACCAGACCAATTTTCAGCTTTTGGTGCTCTCACATTTTGAATGACAATTACTCAGTCATGCAACACTGTATCTATATGAAATTTTTGTCCTTTTTTTCACACAAATGGAGCTTTCTTTTGGTGGTATTTAATCACCGCTGGGTTCTTTATTTTTTGCGCCGTAAAAGAAAAAAGACCGAAAAATCTGTAAAAAAATACATTTTTCTTCATTTCTGTTATAATATTTTGCAAATTAGTAATTTTTCTTCATATATTTTGGCCAAAATTTATACCGCTACATATCTTTGGTAAAATTAACCCAAATCGGTGGATATTATTTGGTCTTTGTGAAAGTTATAGAGTCCAAAAGCTATGGTGCGAATATCTGAAAATTGATCACACCTGAAGTACTGACAGCCTATCCAATTTCTTGAGACCCTAACATTCCAGAAAAGTACAAATACCCCCCAAATGACCCCTTTTTGGAAAGAAGACATTCCAAGGTATTTAGAAAGATGCATGGTGAGTTTTTTGAAGTTGTCATTTTTTCCCACAATTCTTTGCAAAATCAAGGTTTTTTTTTTTACTTTTTTTTTTTCCACAAAATTGTCATATTAGCAGGTTATTTCTCACACACCGCATATGCATACCACAAATTACACCCCAAAACACCTTCTGCTATTACTCCCGAGTACGGCGATACCACATGTGTGAGACTTTTACACAGCGTGGCCGCATACAGAGGCCCAACATGCAGGGGAGCACCTTCAGGTGTCCTGGAGCACCCAAGCCAATTCTGACATTTCTCTCCTACATGTAAAAATCATCATTTATTAGCTAGAAAATTACATAGAACCCCAAAACATTCTATATGTTTTTTTAGCAAAGACCCTAGAGAATACAATGGCGGTCATTGCAACTTTTTATCTCGCACGGTATTTGCGCAGCAATTTTTTTAACGCGTTTTTTTTGGAAAAAAAACAGTTTTGTGCTTTACAAAAACCAAAACAGTAAAGTTAGCCTAATGTTTTTGCATAATGTGAAAGATGAAGATACGCCGAATAAATAGATACCCAACATGTCACCTTTCAAAATTGCACGCGCTTGTGGAATGGCGCCAAACTTTGCTACTCAAAAATTCCTATAGGCGACACTTTAACATTTTTTACTGGTTACATGTTTTGAGTTACAGAGGAGGTCTAGGGCCAAAATTATTACTCTCGCTCTACCGATCGCAGCGATACCTCACATGTGTGGTTTGAACACCGTTTTCATATGTGGGCGGGACTTACGTATGCGTTCGCTTCTGCATGCGAGCACGCAGGGACAGGGGCGCTTTAAATTTTTTATTTTTTTTTTTTATTGCTCATTTTACTTTATTTTTTTTTTTTTAATGCTTTTTTCCAAAAAAAAAAAATTTTTGACCACTTTTATTCCTATTACAAGGAATATAAACATCCTTGTAATAGGAATATGGCATGACAGGTCCTCTTTACAGTGAGATATGGGGTCAATAAGACCCCACATCTCACCTCTATGCTGGGAAGCCTGAAATTAAAAAAAAAAAAAAACGATCCTGGCTTCGATCGTAGCGGTGAGTCGGTAGAAGTGCGGGGGGGGGACACATCTCTTCTCGCCTCCCGTAAGAACGATCAAGCAGTGGAACAGCCGCTATGATCATTCTCATGGTGTAGGGAATCGCCGGCTGAAAAAGCTGATATCTGAATGATGCCTGTAGCTGCACCCATCATTCAGATATCCCCGCACAAAGTCAAGGACGTTGTATGACGGCCGGCGGGCGGGCGGGAAGTGGTTAAAACGCTTTTTTTTTTTTTTTTAACACAAAGTTGTCCATTTATACAATATTTCTACCACATAACATGTACATACCAAAAATGACACCCCAAAATAGATTCCCCTGCTCCTCCTGAGTACGGCGATACCACATGTGTGAGACTTCCACAGCCTGGCCACATACAGAGGGCGAGTACAGCTGAGCATGGCTCAGCATGGCAGGGTATGGCGGGGTATTGCGGAGTATGGTGTGGTATTGCGGAGTATGGCAGAGTATGGCAGAGTATGGCGGGGCATGGCGGGGCATGGCGGGGGCATGGCGGAGTATGGCGGGGGCATGGCAGAGTATGGCGGGGGCATGGCAGAGTATGGCGGGGGCATTGCAGAGTATTGCACAGCATTGCAGAGTATTGTGGGGGCATTGCAGAGTATTGTGGGGGCATTGCAGAGTATTGTGGGGGTATTGCAGAGTATTGCACAGCATTGCAGAGTATTGTGGGGGTATTGCAGAGTATTGCACAGCATTGCAGAGTATTGTGGGGGTATTGCAGAGTATTGCACAGCATTGCAGTGTAGTGGGGATGGCTGAGCATGGATGGATGGATGGCTGGATGTCTCTGTGCAGCGTTGTGGGCACTACACATACAGCCCACAGCGCTGCAGACATCCATCCATCCCCCTCCCCGCTCACAGTGTACCGATCGGTACACGGGAGGGGAGGAGAGGAACCCGCGTCATCAGATGACGCCGGTCTGTTTACATGTGATCGCCCTGTCATTTGACAGGGCGATCACATGGTAAACGGCCGCGATCAGCGGCCATTTACCGGGATCCGTGATGCGCCGGGTCCTCCGGACCCGGCGGTCACGGATGTGTTCGGGTGCGCGCCCCAGGGGGTGCGCGAGAGGGGAATTCTGGGAGGACGTCATAGTACGCCCTCCCAGAGTTATCCAACCGCCCTGCAGCCGTCATTCGGCTATGGGCCGGTTGGTAAGTGGTTAATATTGGGTGTGACTCAAAGGAGGTGTGGTTAGAGACTGAGATGAACAAGGGATGGAGGGAGAAAGAGAGGAAGAGAGAGAGAGAGAAGAAAGGAAAGAAAGAGGAATGGAGGGACAGCAGGCCCAGATCCTACACCACAATAGAAATATGTGTATTTCAGAAAGTTTAATAATCAGCAGATAAATATACTCCAAACACCTGGTGTTGGTGCTTCAATCATCCCGACACCATGGTTTTTATGGTGTCATAAGGATTGAAGCACATTTTTTCTATTATTACATTGTAATATAAAATGAAATAGTCTAGCTCACGATAATGCAGAATCAGTGGGAGCCCTGAGCGTGTCACTTGCTACTGTCGCCTGCCACCAGATGCCATCAGGCACTCCAAGCAGAGTCTCTCCTTACATCAGGTGTCCCCAGTGGTGCCCCTCCTTACATCAGGTGTCCCCAGTGGAGCCCCCTTACATCAGGTCCCCCCCCAGCGGAGTCCCTCTTTACATCAGGCATTCCCAGCAGAGTCTCTCCTTACATCAGGTGTCCCCCAGTGGTGTCCCCCTTACATCAGGTGTCCCCCAGTGGAGCCCCCTCTTACAGAACAAACAAGAGGCAGAGCCAGCCAGGTGGCTGCCAGTAGAAATTAAGCTGCCGCCAACCCCCTGCCCCGCTGCCTTTCCCACAATAGTTCACAGACCGGCAGCAGGCTGTGGGGCAGGGGGGGGGGGCAGCTCAATTTCTAATGGCAGCCACCCGGCCCAGCTCCACCTCTTGTTTGTTCCCCTCAGAAAATGACCAGGCTATATGAGAACTGTTTTTATGTAAAATGGTGGCCGGTGGAGACAATTCACTGCCGGCTGCGGATCTCCAGTGGCAGTGAAAAAAATGAGAAAACACCGATTTCCCGGGAAACACTAAAGCGGGACAAAGGTCTAAATCTCGGGAATGTCCCTGGAAATTCGAGACAGTTGGCAACTATGGCTTTTGTGTGCACGCAAAAGCATCAAGTCAGCCAGCAATGCTGACAGTGCCAGGCAGGAGCAGAGGCATTAGGTATTACTGTCAGTGACAAACTTTTTGCGTCAGCAAAGTGTCTGTGCCATCAAGCGACCTCGCCAGCAAGAAAAGATCCCAGTCTTTCATTGCAAAGTTTGCTGGAAAGGGTTTATAGCACTGTGCAGAGGATCCATCCAGAATTTGTGGTGTTAATATGTGGTCACAGCCCTTTAGCACTTGAGGTACTAGGTACAAGATATTGGGATTTGAGCACAGGTATATCTTTTCTCTGTTGTAATGCAGGTCAGTGACCAGACCTGAACCTAGTCGCTCTCCCCCACCTTCTGTCTTTTTGCCCCAGGTTGGCATGGTGTCCACCCTAGCATTTGCAGTGGCAAAGCAGTGTAGGACTGGCCATAGGAGGGATTACTTTGATGCAATTGGCCAGCTTAAACATGTATTGCAGTATATATGAACTAAAGATCCCTGTTTTTCATTGCATAGCTTGTTGGAAAGGATGTATAGCAGTGTGCAGAGGGTCCATCCAGAATTTGTAGTGTTAATATGTGGTCACAACCCTTTAGCACCTGATAGTTTAACTGCTTGATGACCGCCACCTATGGTTTGATGGCGGCAGCATAGCTCCCCTGCGCGCGTCGCCGAAGCTGTACGGCGGCCGCTTTAAGGGGTATAGGGGGCGCGTACACGCCCGCCGTGGTACTGTGTGCATGCCCGGCGGCCGCAATGTCCACTGGGCACATGCGATCGCTCCTGACAGAGCCAGAATGAGGATCTGTGTTTTGTACAAATCCATGTTCTGACAGGGGAGAGGAGACAGATCGTGTGTTCCTAGTATATAGGTTTTTGGCTTTATGGTTAATAGCTCACAAAATGGATTCACGCTATGAGAAGTCTCTTTGTCCATCTATTCCCCTGCATGAGTATATTCACTGACTGCACCAAGTAAAGAGGAGAAGGAGAGACCACATGTTTTGCACCAAGGAATCACTCACACACAGTGCCTTTTGCCCCGGCAGGGGTGCAACCATTTGGTGAGAGTAGACAGTTTACTTTGGACTTATATTATTGTTTTTTTTAGCACAGCGTTTTTTTTTGCACATATGCATTTCAGCACTTTCTAAATATATTAGATAGATAAAGGTCACATCAGTTGATTTATATGAGAAGGTTTTCTGAGCTGATATATAATTTGTGCTAAAGGAACAGTGCGCATTTTTTATTTTCTATTTTTATATACCGTAAATACTCGAGTATAAGCCAAGTTTTACAGCACATTTTTTTGTTCTGAAAGTGCCCTCCTCAGCTTATACTTTCTGGTGCAAAGAATGACATTTTCCGAACTGACTTTGGGGCCCCGTATCTCGGGGCCACTTGGTGCTAGGAACCCCAAATTTGGTGTGCAAACCCATTCGAACTAGCACTACAACATATCCAAAGCTGGGGCCCCGAGATATGGGGCCCCAAAGTCGGTTCGGAAAATGTCATTCTATGCTGCAGAAAAGATCTTGACATTTTCCGAACCGACTTTGGGGCCCCGTATCTTGGGACCACTTGGTGCTAGGAACCCCAGCTTTGGATATGTTGTAGTGCTAGTTCCACTGGGTTCGCAAATATGGGGTTCCTAGCACCAAGTGGCCCGGAGATATGGGGCCCCAAAGTCGGTCAACTGTGTCTATCTGCAGCAATGTCATTTCGGGACCCTTTGAGTCCAGAGACCCCAACGTCAATACGTTTTCCCAGTTTTTTGTGGGAAAATTAGGTGCCTCAGCTTATATTCGGGTCGGCTTATACTAGAGTATATACGGTATTTATTATTTTTATTTGTATACATTTGTATGTTGTTTCCCAGTGTTTTTTACACATGATTTTTCTCTTGAACACTATTGCACTTTAAGGCTGGATTCACACTATTGCAAATTGAATGTAGGTTTCCCCGCATTCCAATTCACATGTCAGGAGATTGTAACCAGCTCTCTATGAAGCCTGTTCACACATCTCCGCAGCGGCTCTGGTGCGAATTGCACAGGAGTCCTGTGCGTCTTTTAGTCCATTTCAGGTCTGAATTCAGCCAAAAATTCAGGCTGAAATTGGACCTTGAGCTGTATGCCTCAGAGTCTGTGTGTCCTGGGGGACCAGGACCCAAATCCACAGTAATACCACCTCAAGGGTCCCCAGGCATACAGCTCACAAAGAGCACCGTTCCCCCAAATGCAAGGGCCCCCGATCGATCGGCAAGAGGCTAGCATACAGTCCCCTCCAAAAGTCTCTCTCCTGGCTAGGTCTGTCACAAGGACGATAACACTAATGCGCATGGGGGGATTAGGGTGTGCCTGGGCACACCCGGCACACCCTGTGCGCACGCCTATGTATACAATATTCATACTCATTGACTCACACTAAGTATACTTTTTTGTGCATTGAGCTTTGAAAAATAATGCTTGTACATTCAGTACTGTGAACATATACCCCATTTTTTAGGTTCCTTTTACATTAGTTTGTCCCTTAACCTTTTTTCTAAAGCATTCATATTGGATCCCTTTTCTATATTTATGGTACCTTAATTCTTTCATTTTTAGGGGTGCCTCTCTCGACCCTAGTATATCGCTATGGCTTATGCGCGCCCGGGTGAGGCGGGATGGGTGAACTGGTGCATCCCCTTGTGGAGATTGCTGCTTACTAATATCTAGCTTTTACCACCTAAGAACAGCACCCGCACCTACTATACCACAACTGCCCACCATTTCATCTTGCCTTTTCTCGTGGTCCCGTTTTTATTAAAAATCTCCTTTTCAGAAGTAATCAATTAAACTCTTTCAGGTAGGTGATCAATGGATCATTCAAACCTTTAAAACAGATATCCAGTGGTAGTTTTATTGTTATACCTGACCCATGCACTATTTCTTTCAATTGATCTAGATGAACCCCTCTTTTCCCCTTTTCCCCTATGCCCCTGAAGAAGGACCTAAAAAATATTAAATACCCCGAAACGCGTCGGGCTTGAAAAGAGTCTCTCTGTTTACTTCATTATTGTTTACTATTTGATGTTTACTATGGTTTCTATGTATTACTATTATACTACCTAGGATAACCACTCTGTTTTTAACAAATGTATTTCTTTACCAAATAAATATATATTCTTTTATATTGTACATTAGTTTATACTTCTACATTTTTTCTAACTTTGTGCAAGTGCCGGGAAAGTCCATTTAGGGGAACCCGTTGTCTTATGTTTATGATTTATTGGATGTGGCACGGCTTTTTTCTCCTTCCGAGGCGAGTTGGTCGCCCTCTCTGTGATATCCCTGTCCTGGATTTGATCTTCCTTCTGCCTGCCCCCCCCCCGTGTTCTCCCTGCTCCCCTGCAGCACTACCAGCTTCCCTCTACTCCCCTACAGCCAGCTGCTGTGGGTGCACAAAGAGGGGGTCTTCAGGATAGAGAGCGGCAAGGGATCGGTAAATGTATCATTACTGACTCCTTCCTTTTCTAAGTGAACACAGAAAGTGATTGGTACCAATCACTCACTGTGTTTATTCACAACTAAAGCATAATAAACTGCGTTTATTATGCTTCAGTTTGTGAATGAACAGGAAGCCGTTCAGCACTGAGCACTTCTGAATCATTCACTGTCCAGTGCAGCTGTGGTTGCAGAGCAAGGGACTGGGGAATTGCTGTCTGTCAAAAGTGAGACATCAGGGGTCTGTTTAGACCCCTGAAATTTCACCAAAGCCCCCCTGCCCCCAACAGCATTGTAGTTTTTTTTTTAAATATAAAAAAATAGTAAAAAAACTAAGGGCTCATTCATACGGGTTCTCTATCTCATATAGTTTAAATGAGCTGTTTGTTTATGTGGCTGGAGCTGCCTGTTACTCTATGAGGGCACAGCAGCTGTACGAACACAGCAGTAGGTCCTAATTTGACAGGTGTTTTAGGTGTGGGTAAGTGGCCCTGAATGCACACTGTCTGTAGTTGAGTCCACACACCTGCAAATTAGGACTTGTGGCTGTGTTCGTACAGTTGCTGCATCCCCATAGTATAACATAGGGTGCCTGCACACAGCTTCATCCGCTGAAGCTGTGTGCAGGCTGTCACTGACACTGTCACTGTTTATTGATTGCAGGAGGTGCTACACGATAAATGAATGTCTATATAAAGTCCCAAACATATCAGATTCATACAAATTCCCCAATGCTTGACCTGATCAATAAACTGTGTTCCTCTAGTGCAGAAAGAATGAGAGTGAAAATAGTACACTCTTTTTCCCCCCACCACACTGATCCACTACTCCCACTGTGGGTCTCACTCCTCAGATGCTTATGCCTCACATACAAATGTTCAACATAAATCGCTTAGATATCAGTATTCCTTCTGTTGGTCCTTCTTAACCTATTGGGTGGGCCTTAACACAGAGCGGCCGCTTTTTGGCGTACCAAGATGTAAATACAGCTGTGCTGAGAGCGTGCACCCTGCGCACTCCCAGCACAGTTACTGGTGGCTAACGGAAAGCTCTGGATTACTACTTGCTTTCCGATCATGTGACCTCTGACAGCCAATCACGATGGTCACATGATCATAAACTCTGCCCTGCCTCGTGCATCTGAAAACCCTTACAGGGCCGGTAGGCTTCAGCGCCAGGGGGTTAAGCAATTGTATAGGCTAGCAATCCATCTGGTGGTCCCTCAGACATTTAGGCAGAAAAAAATCTCAATAGTGTGATACCGTAAAACCACTTTCAATTTTTATTAGTAAACTACTCACAAACAATGATAAGTCAAAAGCACATCAAGTAATCAATTCATAGCAGCCCACTTTGACTAATCACTCTTTCCCCCGTCAGTGTGCCGGAACTCCAGCATCTAACCTGACTCCTCAGCGTGTATGAGCCGTGGTGTCACTTCCGGGATGGCGTGTGACGTCACTTCTGGTTGCTGTGTGGCTGCTCCCCGACGCAGTGTTTCGTCTTACTGACTTTTTCGAAGGGCTAAATTTGACATTGTTTGTGAGTAGTTTACATTGATTCTAATAACATTTTTAAGTGGTTTTATCAGGGTTTTTTTTCTCAGAGAATAGGCGCAGGAACTCCCCCCGTCTGAGTCACCCCTTGTCTCTGCCCCCTACCCACCGTCCCTTGATTCCACCCCCTACCCACCTACCACAACTGCCCCTTTTAGAGAATACAGAACCAAGTATTATTTTGTGGTGCTAAATCATTTGTATGGAACATGTTAATGATAAAAAGAAAAGCAGTAAAATAGATCCCCTGCAGCCAGCAACAATAGAATCCCAGCAATAGATCCACACACAACAATAGACTGCCCCAGCAACAATGGACTCCACCCCAACAACAATAAATTCCCTGCAGCAACAGTGAACCACCCACAATAAAATATCACACCCAGTAACAAAATATCCACCCAAGCAACATTAGACCCCCCAGCAGCAACAGATCTCCCAGCAGCCAGCAACATAAGACCCCCCCAGCAACAATACATTCCCCATCAGCAACAATAGACCCTCACACAAAATCAGATCCCCACCAGTGACAATAGATCCCCCAGCAGACAACATCAGTAGACCCTCCAGCACACCTCACACCCCATGCTATTACATACATTCAGTGCTGGGGTGCCGGAACTGCGTTCCCCCGTGTTCCTGCTGAAAAAAAGCCCTGAGTTTTATGGTTTTACACGATTGGGATTTTTTTCTGCCTAAATGCCTGAGGACCACCGGATGGATTGCATTTGCTAGTCTTTACAAGTTCCAAAGAAGGACCAACAGAGGGAGTGCTGTAATCTAAGCGATTTATAACAAATATTTCTTTGTTAGGCACAAGCATCTGGGGAGTCAGACCCACAGTGGGAGTGGTGGATGACCCGGGGTGGAGGATTGGAGTGTACTATTTTTACTATCATTCTTTCTGTACTATTGGAGCACTATTTATCCATCTGGTCAAGCATTGGGAACATTATATGAATCTGATATGTTTGGGATTTTATATAGACATTCAAGGTTCATTTTCTTTTTTTTTACCATTACTATTCATTTATACTGGCTTTTGAAATTTCCAAATGCAGCAATTTAGAAATTGGATGAAAGGTTTAGCACTGGGAAAAAATGAGGGACAAAGGAGGGACTTTAGGGACTTTAATCCAAAATCAGGGACAGTCCCTCGAAATTAGGGACAGTTGGGAGCTATGCATTAGTTCTGGGGACTCTCGTAACACTTTGGAGGAGTTTCCTCTCACTTCCTGTTTTGGCTTTCGGACAGGAAATAAAGGAGAATAACCCCAATGGAACACATATGGCAAAAAAAGAAACTGACTGGGGTTAAAAATCTTGTTTACTATTTCCAAAATATTAAAAAAAAATGTTTTATCTTCTTTTTGAGAAAGTAGTAAGTAAAGTTCATGTTTGAGCGCAGATCATTAAACAGCCACAAGATGGCAGTGAAGCACCACAAAAAACTTGCATACTTCTATCAAGTGCTTTAACCAGCCTGGGGCAGGGTAGGGACATGATCCGCACTCTAATTGGGTCCTAAACAACAAGCAGGGTAATGATACTAGAAGACGCACTGAAGAAGTGCTTGTATTTGTATTCTTTTTCCCTGAAGTAATGTACCTGGAATCTTTTAAAGAGAATCTATAGCGTTGGAAAGTTTTTTTAAATTTTGCCTTCATGTTGTAAAGCGCTGTGCAAACTGTTGCCGCTATATAAATCCTGTATAACAATAATAAAAATATTAATAATAATAATTTAAATTTTACAGTCAGAATAGCTAATTCAGTTATAGTAAAGATGCCAAAAAGACCAAAATCCTCCACCAGAAAAATTACAGCACTGCCTTTTTCCGTCAATTTTGTCCTATTGGGAAGATTCCTGTTCTGGTGACAACCCAAAATTTGGGATTTTCTTTAACTTTCACTCTTGGTGACAGGACTGCTGTTAGAAATCAGGGAGGCCCATATAACCTACTTAACAGTCAATCCCCCGTAGGAGATTGGGGGGGGGGAGGTATAAACTCCATGGTGGAGCCACGCTTTTACTGCCCACCAACTGCTACCTACTTTAGCAACAGAGGCAGTGGCCAGGGCTGTGATGCTACGCTAAACAGCTATGGCAGAAATTACAGAAAGCAAAGCACATGTGAACGAGTCCTTTTAAAAAAATATTTTTTAGAAATGATTTTTTTTACATTTTTTAACTGCCCTGTTGGGGCGCATGGTGAAATGTCAGGGTTGTAAACCGACCCCCCCTAATGTCTTACATTTGAGACTGAGAAAGAAGCTGAAGACACATACTCACCGGCCACTTTATTAAGTACACCTGTTCAATTGCTTGGTAACACAAATTGCTAATCAGTCAATCACATGGAAGCAACTCAATGCATTTAGGCATCTAGACATGGAGAAGAAGACTTTCAGAAGTTCAAACCGAGCATCCGAACTGGGAACTAAGCGGATTTACTGTAAATGACTTTGAACGCGGCATGGTTGTTGGTGCTAGACGGGCTGGTCTAAGTATTTAAAAAACGGCTGATCTACTGGGATTTTCACACACAACCATCTCTCGGGTTTACAGAGAATGGTCCAAAAAAGAGAAAATATCCAGTGAACGGTGGTTGTGTGGTGAAAAATGCCTTGTTGATGTCAGAGGAGAATGGGCAGACTGGTTTGAGATAATAGAAAGGCAACAGTAACTCAAATAACCACTCGTTACATCCAAGGTATGCAGTATACCCTCTCTGAACGCACAACACATGGAACCTTGAAGCAGATGGGCTACAGCAGCAGAAGACCACACCGATTGCCACTCCTGTCAGCTAAGATTAGGAAACTGAGCCTACAATTTGCACAGGTTCACCAAAATTGGACAACAGAAGATTGGAAAAACGTTGACTGGTCTAATGAGTCTCGATTTCAGCTGCGACATTCAGAGGTAGGGTCAGATTTTGACGTAAACAACATGAAATCATGGATCTATCCTGCCTTGTATCAACGGCTTATGCTGGAGGTGTAATGGTGTGGGGAATATTTTCTTGGCACACTTTGGGCCCCTTAGTACAAATTGAGCATCGTTTGACCACTTCCCGCCCGGATGGAGTGATGGCCGGGCAGTGGTTCCGTTATCCTGACTAGGTCATCATATGTTGTCTTTCAGGCTAACGAGCCGATGCACGCTCTGCGGGGGCACGCAGCAAGGCGATCGATGGTGCTGTGTGTCAGTCTGACACACCGCATCTCCGATCATGGTAAGGAGGCTCCTTACCACATGATCAGCGGTGACCAATTACAGCTGATCATCGCGTGAACCAGGAAGTGCCGGTAAATGGCATTCCTCGGTTTGCTCTGACAGGGAGAGCCGATCGGCGGCTCCCTCTGTCAGAGGCTGATAATCAGCACATTGATTATCAGCGGAGCCCCCATGAGAGGTGCCCATCAGCAGCTAGTCTGTGCCCCATCAGTAACACCTGGCAGTGCCAATCAGTGCCCATAAATGTGCCAATCGGTGCCCCGTCAATAATACCTGTCAGTGTCCTTCAGGTGCCAATCAGTAATGCCTGTCAGTACCTCCTCATCAGTGCTGCCTATCCAGTACCCATCAGTGCCACCTATTAATGCCCATCAGTGTCGCCTACCAGTGCCCATCAGTGCCACCTACCAGGGCCCATTAGTGCCGCCTATCAGTGCCACCTATCAGTGCCAGCTATTAGTGCCCATCAGTGCCACCTATCAGTGCCCATCAGTGCTGCATATCAGTGACGCCTATCAATTCATCATCAGTGCCATCTTATCAGTGCCACCTCATCAGTGCCCATCAGTGGAGCCTCACCAGTGCCCACCAGTGAAGGAGAACAGAAACAAAGAAAAACTTTTTTTTTTTTCAAACATTTCGGTCTTTTTTAGTTTGTTTAGAAAAAACTAAAAAACCCAGTGGTGATCAAATACCGCCAAATAAGGCTCTATTTGTTGGAAGAAAATGATAAAAATGTACTTTGGGTACAGTGTTGCATGACCGTGCAATTGTCATTCAAAGTGCAACAGTGCTGAAAGCTGAAAATTGTCCTGGGCAGGAAGGGGGAAAGGGCCCAGTACTGAAGTGGTTAAACACCACGGCCTACCTGAGTAATGTTGCTGATCATGTCCATCCCTTTATGACTACAGTGTACCCATCTTCTGATGGCTCCTTCCAGCAGGATAATGCACCATGTCACAAAGCTCAAATCATCTCAAACTGGTTTCATGAACATGACAATGAGGTCACTTTGGGATGTGGTGGAACATGCTATTTGCATCGCATGGATGTGCAGCCGACAAATCTGCAGCAACTGCGTGATGTTATCATGTCAATATGGTCCAAAATCCCTGAGGAAGGTTTCCAACACCTTGTTCAATCCATGCCACAAAGAATGAAGGCAGTTCTGAAGGCAAAAGGGGGTCCAACCCAGTACTAGCAAGGTGTACCTAATAAAGTGGGCAGTAAGTGTAGATTCAACTGCAGCCTCAGCTGCACAGATGAATGAGTAGGAAGCGCTTAGAGGATTCCTGTTCATTTACAAACCAAAGCATAGTAAACACAGGTGGAGCCCATCTGGTAAACTGATTGGAAAGTCTCTCTCCCTCTCTCATAATTAGAGTGAACAGAAAAGGGTGACAATGCTGTGGCAAAAATGTGTAAATGGTGTCACCCTTGGAAAAGCAGCGCCTGTTGATATACCTTGCTGGTATTACATGGTAACATAGTTAGTCAGGTTGAAAAAAGACACAAGTCCATCAAGTTCAACCGAAAAAAAAAATAAAAATACAATCCCATATACACAAACCTATACCCACAGTTAATCCAGAGGAAGGAAAAAAACTTAAGAAAAACATGATCCAATTTGCTACAACAGGGGGAAAAAATCCTTCATGATCCCCCAAGAGGCAATCAGATTTTCCCTGGATCAACTTTACCAATAAATGTTAATACCCAGTTATATTACGTACATTTAGGAAAGAATCCCAGGCCTTTTTTAAATCAATCCACTGAGCTTGCCTTAACCACCTCTGGAGGGAGTCTATTCCACATTTTCACAGCTCTTACTGTGAAGAAAACTTTCTGTATTTGGAGATTAAATCTCTTTCCTGTAGACGTAAAGAGTGCCCCCTTGTTCTCTGTGATGACCTTAAAGTGAATAACTCAGCACCAAGTTGACAAAATGGACCACTTATGTATTTGTACATGTTGATCATATCCCCCCTTAATCTCCTCTTCTCAAGAGGGAATAAATTCAGTTCCTCTAATCTTTCCTCACAGCTGAGCTCCTCCATGCCTCTTACCAGTTTGGTTGCCCTTCTCTGCACTTTCTCCAGTTCCCCGATATCCTTTTTGAGAACTGGTACCCAAAACTGAACTGCATATTCCAGATGAGGTCTTACTAATGATTTGTAGAGGGGCAAAATTATATCTGTCTCTCTGAAGTCCATATCTCTCTTAATACATGATAGGACTTGCTTTGGAAACCGCAGCTTGGCATTGTATGCTATTATTGAGCTTATGATCTACCAAAACCCCCAGATCCTTCTCCGCCAGATGTGCTCCCCCAGTTGTACTCCCCCTAGTATGTATGATGCATGCATATTCTTACCTCCCAAGTGCATAACTTTACATTTATCAACATGAAACTTCATTTGCCACTTAGTTGCCCAATTAGACAGTGCACTGAGGTGGGCTTGTAAATTGGAGACATCCTGTAAGGACATTATTCCACTGCATAGCTTAGTGTCATCTGCAACGACAGAAAGGGTACTTTTAATCCCAGAACCTATATCATTTATAAATATATTAAAAATTAAGGGTCCCAACACTGAACCTTGGGGTACACCACAGATAACCTTAGACCATTCAGAGTAATGCCCCGTACACACGGTCGGATTTTCCGATGGAAAATGTCCGATCGGAGCGTGTTGTCGGAAATTCCGACCGTGTGTGGGCTCCATCGGACATTTTCCATCGGATTTTCCGACACACAAAGTTGGAGAGCAGGAGATAAAATTTTCCGACAACAAAATCCGTTGTCGGAAATTCCGATCGTGTGTACACAAAGCCGACGGACAAAGTGCCACGCATGCTCAGAATAAATAAAGAGATGAAAGCTATTGGCCACTGCCCCGTTTATAGTCCCGACGTACGTGTTTTACGTCACCGCGTTCAGAACGATCGGATTTTCCGACAACTTTGTGTGACCGTGTGTATGCAAGACAAGTTTGAGCCAACATCCGTCTGAAAAAATCCTAGGATTTTGTTGTCGGAATGTCCGAACAAAGTCCGACCGTGTGTACGGGGCATAAGAGTCATTAACCACTACTTTCTGAGTTCTATCTATTAGACAGTTTTCTATCCATTTACAAATTCATCTTTCCAAGCCTGTAGACTTTACCTTACACATTAGTTGTGTGTGGGGAACTGTGTCAAACGCTTTTGCAAAATCCAGGTATACCACATCCACAGCCACCCCTCTGTCCAAGGTTTTACTTACCTCCTCATAAAAAGAAACAAGGTTTGTTTGACAAGTTCTGTCTTTCATGAATTCATGCTGTCTGTTGCTTAAAATATTTTTTTCCAACAAGAACTCGTCTATGTGGTCTTTTATTAAACTCTCCAGTATCTTCCCGAATCTAGAAGTTAAACTAACAGGTCTGTAGTTACTTGGTAAAGACTTTGTTGCCTTTTTAAATATAGGCACAACATTGGCCCTGCACCAATCCAGTGGTACCATTCCAGTCATTAACGAGTCCCTAAATATTAGAAACAATGACCTTAAAATGACAGAGCTTAATTCTTTTAGGATCCGTGGGTGGATGCCATCTGGTCCAGGTGTTTTATCCAAAGTTATTCTGTCTAAATATTTCTGGACCATATCAATTTTGAGCCATTGTGGATAAATTGGGGCTCATGGCCCACTGTAACTAGCTAAAAGGCTACCTGGGCTGTGAATCTGAGCACGGGGGCTTGACTGGAATTTACCAAAGGATTGTCGAGGTGAAGCCGTAGTAACGGATTCCGGAAGTCAGATTTAACGATGAACAGAGCCAGGGTCAGTCTTGGAACACTGAAACTTGAAAATAAGAACACAGGAAAACAGGAACCTTTGGAAATATAAGAGAAAATGAACTGACCAAGCCCTCAGAGTGAGGCAGTGTTTTATACCCAGCTGAATGGATAAACTGCCTCAGCTGAACCAGGAGTGACAGGTACTTATTGCAACAAGATCCAGAGTCCTAGTATTTCATGCAGAACTAGGCAAAGCTGGGTGTGGCTCATAGGCAAAGTAACAGGAGCACTAAACAGGCAGTCATAGATTCAATACCTCTTTGAGCCACTTGGGGCGTGACCACGCCTGGCCGTCTGCATGGCACGGTAGGGACCATGACAGTTCCCTCCCCTTAGGAATGCCCTCAGAGCATGGGACAGCCTATCTCCTTTGGGCTTTCTTTGTTTTAGAAGTTCCAGCTAGGGAGACTTTCGTCGCTCGCATGGCTCTTTCGAAAATCTTCAGGTCCTGCTTACGGACTATGGTGCCATTCGAGGCATACGTACAGTCAGGAAGTAGCGGGGATACAAGCACAGCAACTTCAAGCGGGGACACCGGCACAGGAACTTCAAGCGGGGACACCGGCACAGGAACTTCAAGCGGGGACACCGGCACAGGAACTTCAAGCGGGGACACCGGCACAGGAACTTCAAGCGGGGACACCGGCACAGGAACTTCAAGCGGGGACACCAGCACAGGAACTTCAAGCGGGGACACCAGCACAGGAACTTCAAGCGGGGACACCGGCACAGGAACTTCAAGCGGGGACACCGGCACAGGAACTTCAAGCGGGGACACCGGCACAGGAACTTCAAGTGGGGACACCGGCACAGGAACTTCAAGCAGGGACACCGGCACAGGAACTTCAAGCAGGGACACCGGCACAGGAACTTCAAGCAGGGACACCGGCACAGGAACTTCAAGCAGGGACACCGGCACAGGAACTTCAAGTTGGATAGCAGGCAGAGATTCAGGGGTAGCAGGAAGGATTCTAAAAGTACCCACATGGAGAACCTTTGGTCGAGGTGGGCGAATTGGGCAGAGAGAGATAAGGTGCCCTTTCCCCCCACAGTAGAAGCAAAGACCACAGTCTCTCCGCTCTCTTTTTCACCTTGAGATAGCTTGGGCCGGATGGCCCCGATCTCCATGGGTTCCACATCTCCCAGGGAAGGTGTGCGTGTAACCACAGGAGCGTCTAGGCTTTGTGGGGTAAGGGCTTCATGGCTTGGCACATACTGAGATGGCATGGAGTTGTATCTGTACCGGGTATTCCTGTCCCTGGATACCCGTAGGCCACGTGTACAGAGAGCAGACTTGGGAACACTGGTTTTCTTTAAAGCAGGAATGTAAGAGTCCAGAGCAAACATGAAAGCTTCCCAGCTGTCCAAGACTGGACTCCCCTCCTGTAAACGCTGATGAGCCCAAGTTTTGCATTGTCCAGTGAGCAGGTTGATGGAAGCACAAATCTTAATATAGTCGGTGGCATAGGTCCTAGGCTTAAGGGCAAACAACAGCTCACAATCCATCTTAAAACAAAAGAAGGATGCACGATTACCATCAAACTTCTCAGGAATCAAAACAAATGGTTCCGGAAATGCAGGTACCAGGGCTGGGTGTACTGTAGTTTGAAATAAGCAGACTTCTTGCTGCAATTCAGAAACGGTCTGGCCCAGGCTGGAGACTTGCAGAGCAAGGGAGGTGAGCATCTTGTACATCTCTGCGGACTCCATGATGGTCAGTTCATTATGTAAGGGCTTACCTAGATTGGAGTCCATGGCGCAGAGATGTACGCTCACCCTTGCAAATACACACAGCCCATGGTAACAAAGAGATAAGCTACCTGGACTGTGAATCTGTGAATGGGGGCTTGACAGGAATTTGCAAAAGGATAGTCGAAGTAAAGCCGTAGTCAGGGATTCCAGAAGTCAGAATAAACGATAAGCAGAGCCAGGGTCAGAAGCTGGAATCAGTCTTGGAACGCTGTAACTAGAACACAGGAATACTGGAACCTTAGGCAAAACAGGAGACAATGAACTGACCAAGCCCTCAGAGTGAGGCAGTCTTTTATACCCAGCTGATTGGATAAACTGCCTCAGCTGAACCAGGAGTCACAGGTACTATTGCAACAAGATCCAGAGTATAGCACTAGTATTTCATGCAGAACTAGACAAAGCTGGAAAGCAGGCTGAACGGAACTGAGGTGTGGCTCAGAGGCAAAGTGACAGGAGCACTAAACAGGCAGTCATAGGTTCAATACCTCTTTGAGCCACTTGGGGCATGACCACGCCTGGCCGTCTGCATGGCACGGTAGGGACCGTGACACTGTCCCAGCAGTGCCATTACTCCAGTCAATTTTCAGGTAGTTAAAATCCCCCATTATTATCACTGTTCCAGCCCTTGCAGCCTTTTCCATTTGTGCAAGGAGCTGAGTCTCTGTAATGGCTTACCTTGGTTGGAGTCCATAGTGCAGAAATGTATGCTCACCCTTGCAGATACACACAGCCCACAGTAACTAGGTAAAAGGCTACCTGGGCTGTGAATCTGAGCACGGGGGCTTGACAGGGAATTTTCCAAAGGATTGACGAAGTGAAAGCGTAGTCACGGATTCCAGAAGTCAGCGTTAACGATGAACAGAGCCAGGGTCAGTCTTGGAACACTGAAACTTGAAAATAACACGGGAAAACAGGAACCTTTGGCAATACGAGGAAAAATTAACTCACACAGCCCTCAGAGTGAGGCAGTGTTTTATGCCTAGCTGATTTGATAAACTGCCTCAGCTGAACCAGGAGTGACAGGTGCTAATTGCAAAGCAAGATCCAGAGTTTAGCCCTCAGTGCTGCATGCAGGACAAGGCATAGCTGGAAACCAGGCTGAATAATGAGCTGAAGTGTGGCTCAAAGGCAATACAGCAGGTGCAGTACATAGAAAATTATGGGTTCAATACCTCCTTGAGCCACTTGGGGCGTGACCACGCCTGGCCGTTTGCATGGCACGGAAGGAACCGTGACAGTCTCCACCTCCTCACTAACACTGGGTGGTCTATAGCAAACTCCAATGACAACCTTTGGAGTACGCACACCCATGTACAGTTCCATCCATAATGCTTCAGACTCATCACACTCTCCTGCTGGTGTGATTTAATTGAGAGCAGAACATACAGAAAAAAAGAGTTAAACTAAAGGACCAGGTGCAACAACATATTTAGCGTAAAGTGTTCAGATTTACGGAAAAAAATTTAAAGGTGAACTAACACTGGGCACCTTTCCCATCCACCTGGTCCCTGCTGTACTTACTTCTGGGGTTGCAGAGCTGTCATCACCACCGCAGCTGGTTGAGTGGTCTGGGGGTTTGAAATCCCTGCTGTTCTCCCTCTTCTCTGTCAGTGCTTTCAGGACAGACTACACGGATTCTGATTGGTCAGTACCATCACAATGACTGCTACTGCTGGAGCGGATGCAAGGGTGCTGACAGCTTGACATTACCAGAGGTAAGTACAGCAGGGACCAGGGGTGGGGAGGGTGCCCGGTGTTTGCTCACCTTTACATTTTTTTCTATAAAGATGAACTAACTCTTTAAAATATATGTAAACCCAAAAAACAGAAATAAAGTATATTGCAGCTTATCAATTGTTACAGGTGGTGGCTGCACTTGTTTTCTTTTTTCAGACTTTTTACTTTATTTTGACCTGGTGATCCTGCAAATACAAAACTTCTTGATCCTTTGTGAATAGGGATCCCCCACCCTGCACAGCCAGGCACACTGAATTTCCACAGACTCACTTGAAACAGGAAACAGTTCAGCAACTCTGTTTTTCTATATTTTATTAGGGGTTAATAAACTTGTATGGGGATGGGATGATTATGGGATGCCCACTTGAGTGGAACAAACTTCTTCGGGGACACTTCAACTATATACACTACCTGTATACACTCCTTTTCCTCCAGTACATCACTTGCTTTCAGAAAACAACTCAGCCCCAGCTGGAACACTTTGATGAATCTGGCAAGGCATTCAGCGAGATCAAGCAAAAGCCCTTCACTGGCAGGGATTGCGGTATGTGAGAAAAAGTCCAGTGTCCAGTTACATTTCTGTGGCTACTGATCCCAGCACCACCTCTACAGGTACCGGCAGCCTGCCTGGCTGCAGCTTCCCTTTTCACTAGCCCTCCTGGCTACTTCCCACAGTCCTCCCAGACTGTCACACTCACCAGCCACATGGCTGTCTTCTCCCTGGAGATTTCCTGCTAGCTGGCTCCTGCTGTCCTCACTCTTGCTCCCGTGCCATTGGACAGGACATCTCTGTGTGTCTTGAGAGGATCCTTCCAGCACCAGAGCCCCAGGCCAAAGGTCACCCCCCAGACCAGGGGGCTACCCAGACTAGTTTCGTCATACATGACATCATCGGGGGTGATGATGTCATGTATGACGAAACTAGTAGGGTGGAGTCTATGTTCAACTTACCACACCAATTTGTGATCTGCAGAAGTTTTTAACCTAGGACTCATTCAATAAATACCACAGTTTTACACTATGTGGCGATCTCTCCCTTCCCTTATATCACTTGCATTAGAGGAAAAGGAAAAACCAGCAAGCTGATTTCAATGCCATCTTCGTCTTCTTTCCATGGATGGTTTCTTAATGGGGTGGGTGAATCCAAGCTTTGTTAGGCTCCTATAGCGTGGAGTCCAATAAGGGCACATCTTTTATACTTCACGGTGGAAGGTGCACTTTGGGTGTCTCTGATTCTAGCAATCACAAGGAGTGTTTTGACATATAAGTGGAGTGTATCCACTTATATGGACATTTTTTTTTTGGTTTATTATCCAGTGTTTCATTTATTAAACACAAGCGTGGGAATATTTTGTTGTTTTGTATGTTTTTACACAAATGTTCTGTTGTGTGATTGCCGGTTGCTTTTTTTGATTCATCATCATTTTTTTACCTGCACAGTTACTACATTTTTCTTTTCTAAGCAATTTAGAAATGGATGAAAGGTTTAGCACTGCAAAACATTTTTTCTTTTCCAATCATTTTTATTAAGGTTATAAACCGAATAGATACTGTATAAAGCCATGCAATACTATATAGAAAACTACTAGTAAAAGCACTGGGAAACACATTTTGAAAGATAAAAAGTGCATTTTTATATACAACTATATAGATCAGACCAAAATGAGGGACGAATGAGGAGGAAAGAGGGACATTGTTCCAAATCAGGGACAGTTCCTCGAAATCAGGGGCAGTTGGGAGCTATGCAAGATATAATTCACACGGGCAGGCAGGGATGGATAGTTTGCTGCTTTTAGAGATGGCTAAGCGCTGCCTATGGATGCAGCAACACTCTGTGCTATGGCTGCATAGAAACTGGGCAATTAGCTGCGAACAGTTAGTGTGTCCAAAACTCCACAGAGACATTTACCCTGGATGCACACTGGCTACATCCAATGTTAGTCTGATGTTCTATTTGCATGTAACCACTGGCACCACTGGCCTTAGAGCTGTACATATAAGTGGCTGCCACTGACAGCTATTGTTGGTCGCACACAGTGGGGGAGATGTACCATACCTCCCAACTTTTTGAGATGGGAATAAGGGACACCTATCAGCAAAAGTATGCAGGCATAGGAAACACCCCTTTAAGGGGTATGCCCTTAAAGGAGAATTGTACAAAAATCCAAGATTGGTTAAAACCACAAGTGATTTTTTTACTACTATTCCTTTATATTGTTTTTTGGAATTTACAAATGCAGGAATTTAGAAAATCGATGAAAGGTTTATCGCTGGAAAACACTCTTTGATAGATAAAAAGAGCATTTTATATACATCTATATAGATCAGACCAAAATGAGGGACAAATGAGGAAGAATGAGGGGCAGAGGGACATTGCTCCAAATCAGGGACAGTCCCTCGAAATCAGGGACAGTTGGGAGCTATGGATTTACTAAAGAGTGCAGTTTACTGGAGAGTGCAAAATCTGGTGCGGCTGTGCTTGGCACCCAATCAGCTTCTAACTTCAGCTTGTTCAATAAAGCTTTGACAATAAAACCTGGAAGCTGATTGGTTTCTATGCAGATCTGCACCAGATTTTGGACTCTCCAGTTTTAGTAAATGTTCCCCACTGTGTGCTAGCATAGCTTCCCACCGCTAACGAGAATCTAGTGTTTCTCGCCATCACCAGCTTCTGCACCAGTGTGAATGTAGCCTTAGCATGTAATCTGCCTGCAAGCAGTTTCAGAGGATACACAGTGAATCACAAGACTAGCTGCACAGAATTAATTGGCAAGTAAAACAGATATCTATGTGTTTAAGTAATGAATTTAACTGTGTGCCTGTAGTTCCACTTTAAACTGATCTCCTTCATGCATATGTCAAAAAATAAGGGAGCAAATGAAACGTAATTAGATCCTGCTAGGTGTGTGTGAGTGTTCCGCATGGCAAAGGTCCAGGTTTCCTTTAAGAACCTGGGATTCATTGTCATTCCCCAGCAGCCTTATTATCCTAGACGTGGTATTCAAATATTGACAACTCTGCCGTACATTGTGTCACTGTGCGTCTTATGATTTGTAGGTTATATTTTCTATTTACTCCTTATCTGATCAGAGTGGACAGGTAATCTGGGTGTTCCTGTTGGCACTTCTTTATGATAAGGCTTGTGTGTGTGGTGTGTTCAATGGATGATTGACACCAGATCTGATCTCTCGTTCCTTCTGAGCGACTGGTTGTTTTACCAAGATATTTTCAAAGCAACAATTGACATTTCAGTAAAACAATTTGTAGGAAGGTGAGGACCTGCTGACAATTTTTATCTCCTGTTTTTTTTTTTTTTTTCCATCATTTATATCTGTGCTATAAAGCAGATGTTTTAGGAAGCACAGTTAGTATACAGGGACATAGAGGAATCAATCTGCATGTTTCTTCCTAGCATTTCTTAAAGATCTATTGTATTTTCAGCACTTATCCATCATGTTATTGTTGCAAATGGTACCTTCAGTCATTTTTAAAGTTATTTTAATGTGTACATGCTTTCAGAAATGTGCTCACAATGGTCATGTTTCTTATACAGATATGTAGATATGCACCTGTTAGTGCTAATTTGTAAATCTTATCTGACAGCATAATAGTATAAAAAAAAACTGTTTGTTTCTATTGATCATTTATATGCAAAGCGATCAGCGCTTAGTCTCACTTATAAACCAAGATGAACTTTTTCAGATTTTCCAAATTGCCATATAATGTAAATGTAAAAAAATAAGTTTTAGGTGCACACACTTACAATTCCATGTGGAAGATAAATATCACACTAGCCTCTGCATATTTGGTTTAATTTCACTCGAATATCTAGGAATACCAACAATTTGGTCAATACAGGCAAAAAAGAAATTAGGGCAATATTAGCTGGAGGTTACCCTAGCCCATCTTAATGTGGTTGTAAAGGTTTTTTACTATCATACATTCTATGCATGAAGGTAAAAAAAACCTTCTGTGCGCTGCTCGCCCCACAGCCTCTCCTAATACACACCTGAGCCCCTTCTTGATCCAGCGATGTGCACGAGAGCCTCGGCTGTCCCAGGACTCTCTCAACTCATTGGCTGAGACAGTAGCAGAAGCCGTTGGCTCCCACTGCTGTCAATCACATCCAGTGAGTCAATGAGGAGAGAATGCGGGTGGGGCCGAGCCGTGGCTCTATGTGTCTTATAGATACATAAAGCAGGGCTCAGGTGTGAGCAAGCACCAGTGCCCCCATAGCAAGTAGCTTGCTGTTGGGGTCACTGGTTAAGGGGGAGGAGCCAGGAGCGCCACCGGGGGACCCAAGAAGAGGAGGGTTGGGGGCTGCTCTTAGGGCCGGTGCAAGGATATTTGTCTACTTAGGAGAAGGTGCATTTGCCTTATGGTTGCGCCAACCCTGGCTGCTCTGTGCAGAACCACTGTACAGAGCAGGTAAGTATAACATGGATGTTTTTTTTTTAAAGAAGCTGAACTTTAAAACCATTGTAAGGAGGTGATTCAGACTGTTGTGCATTTCACGTGTTTGTTAAAGCAGAACTTCACTTTCTCAATCAACATTGACTATTTTTAATCTTTGTGCTGCTAGCATTAGTAAATAGATGGGAAAGT
Organism: Lithobates clamitans; assembly: GCA_037952925.1. Classification (NCBI taxonomy): domain Eukaryota; kingdom Metazoa; phylum Chordata; class Amphibia; order Anura; family Ranidae; genus Lithobates; species Lithobates clamitans. Next base: position 4,032,826 of record JBBGZY010000922.1, on the reverse strand, counting down.
ATATCATATTAAAGCATTTGTTAACTCAAAAAAGAAAAAAAACAGATCCTGTTTCCTTAAAGCAATGTTATACAGCATGGTGCTTGTGCTGTGTAATTTGGCCCCCTGTAACACCTGAAATACCTGAATACCTGGCTGATCCTGCCTGGCTATACCCTTTCCCTGTACGCTGACTCCGATATATCAGGGCTGCTCAGCCATGACACCGTTGTCAGCACACGTGCCTCCGTCATATGCTGCCCTGCTCTCCTGTGTCTCCTCTGCCCTCATCCCCCCTCCCCGTCTGCTCGTACCAGTGCCTGCCCCCCCCCCCCCGCTCCTGCTGCTCCTATATCTGCAGCTAAATCCTCCCATCCGCCTGTACCATAGAAATAAGTGTCCCTGTGCCTGTGTAATGTAAAAAATCTGCCGATCTGTACCTATATGACCGCGGCTCCTAGTGCCCAGCTGACTGTCGGCTCTCTCTCTCCTCTCTCCTCCTCCTCCTCCCCGGCTGACATCAGCAGGAGAACTCGTCCCCGCCCACTGGAACTGTGAGCCCAGAGAGAAGAGAGCTGACAAGTCAGCCAAGCATCGGGAGCCGAGCTTATATAGGTACAACCCTGCACATTTTTTACAATACACAGGGGCACTTATTTCTATGGTACAGGCAGATAGGAGGATTTGAAAGAAGTGGGTTAACAACCACTTTAACTTTTTTTTTACATTTCTTCAGTTACTTCCTGGTTTGTAGGCTTAGGCAAATGATGTCATACATACTAGGAGTCTTCAGGAGGAGAGGAGGGGTTTTCTCTGCTAAGCACAGCCTCCTGCCTGCATGCCTGAGCCAAGGACAGATGGATTCCAGAAAGTGAATACTACAGCAGCCCCCCACAGCCCCCCTACTTACCTGAGGTCCCTCTAGATCCAGCCATGTTGCAGGTGTGCCTTGGCTGCCTGGGACTCCCCTCCTCATTGGCTGAGACAGCAGCGCAGCGCCATTGACTCCCACTGCTGTCAATCAAAGTCAGTCAGCCAATGAGGAGAGAAAGAGGCGGGGCTGGGCCTCAGCTCCGTGTCTGAATGGACACACGGAGCTGTGGCTCGGCTCAGGTGCCCCCATAGCAAGCTGCTTGTTGTGGGGGCACTCAAGAGGAGGGATGGACCAGGAAAGCTGAGGAGGGTCCTTAGAAGAGGATAATTGGGGCTGCTCTGTGCAAAACCATTTCACAGGCAAGTATAACACGTTTGTAATTAAAAAACAAAAAAACACGAGACTTTCAAAGTGAGTTTTCAACAAACTTAAGCATAGAGACATGGATAGATAGGTGAGTTTGAATAATAAAAATTGGGTAAATAGCCTTTTTGGTTTGTATGCTCAGATGCAGTGTAATTCCGCTTTAACGTGCCTTGAATAAAGGCATTCCATTCATTTAAAATAGGCTAGCATATGACAATAAAAAAAAGAAAAAAAAGATCTACACCTTTTAAGGCTGGATTCACACCTATGCAGTTTTAGTGCTTTTTTGCATTTTGCAGATTTGCACAACAGTCCACTTGACATGGTTTCCTATGGAACACGTTTTGTAGTGCAAATCTGCAAAATGCAAAAAGCACTAAAAATGCATAGGTGTGAATCCAGCCTTAATGCAGAGGCATGTGCGTTGTGGTACAGTTCTCATGGCACCTGCAGTGCTTGTGCATTGAGGTGCTATTTTAAATGAGCGCCACTGCACAGATTCCCACTCGTTACTCTATATTGCTGTAACATGAGTAATAGGTGCATTTTACCACTTACTTGGTCTGGAGGGGTCCTAAAGCTGGATATATTTCACACAATTAGAACAAAACATTTCTTGCATTAAGGCTTTATTAACACAGATAGAAGAAGCCAGAGGTGTCTGGCAGCAAGAATCAATAGATTCTTGCTGGTGGTTGGAAACGCTGTCAGCAGCATGTGCGACCAGCAGCAAGTGTCAGTGGCAGCTGTCAGATTTGTACTCTGCACATATCAATGGCTGGTGCCACTGCTGTTCACATGTAACTGCTCATCTAAACAGTTAACTCTCCACAGTGTGAATGTAGCCTAAGGCAGTCCATACATTTTAAATATGCACCGCAATGTAGTGTAGCACCCTCCTAGTTAGGTGGCTAGGATGTTAGATAAATTTAGTTCTTTTTTGGCCCCTCTCTAATCAGTGGAGAGATTATTGATTGCCTTGGGCTGTTATGTGTTTCACAATCTGCAGGATTGATTGTTTCCCCTGTATTCTAGAGAATTGTAGAATCACAGTGGACTGGAAAATCAAATGAGCAGTCTGAATATTTATGGGACTTCAGCCAATCCCTTGGGAGGTGTGCTCAATATGTGACTGAAGAGCACATAGAAAGCCTGAGGCCTGGAGCAGCCCTGTTTTAGTTCTGGGTCTAATTCTGCAGGTGAAGCCCCCATCCTGAGGTGCTCTGCCCCTCTGGGCAGATTGCTGGAGTTTACAGCATGTTCATCGAGGTCTCAGCTGTGGCATAATGGGGGTGGGGGGGTGGGGGGGGGGGGCGCTTATAAGATCCCTTTTTTGGAGCTAATCAAGGGAGCCCTCACCTAAGGACCTGACCTGGAGAGCTCACTGACGGGTGCCCACTTGAAGTTGGAAAGGGTCTGGTTGTCCTGTAGCATTGTGGGCATTAACCTCTCCCTCGTTGTCCAGTGGATACTGGACTTAAGTGGTTGAAAAACCCACTTTTTTTTTCAAACTAACACCTGCAAGACAAAGGCATAATGAGCTAGTATGCATAGCATACTAGCTCATTATGTAATACTCACCTGAGATCGAAGCCCTTGCTGTGGTGCCCGTACACCGATTCGGCGGCCGACATCTCTCCCGGGGGTTACGTCCGGGTATCACGGCTCCAACGCTGTGATTGGCCGGAGCCGCAATGATGTCACCCCCGCAGTAACGGCACAGTCTCACTGAAGCAACGGCACGTACATGCTGTTGCTTCAGTTTGCTTCAGTGCGCATGTGCCGATGATGTCGGCACATGCAAATACAGGGGCTCTGCTGGTTTAGGAGATATCCTGGGTAGCTACAGGTAAGCCTAATTATAGGCTTACCTGTAGCAAAAAGTGGTCTGTAAGGGTTTACAACCACTTTAAGGTCACCGGACTTAGTAAGTACTGACCTGAGCTCAGGGTCCTAGTGACTGTGGGCTGTTTCCTTTGGGTGGACAAGTCAGTGGCAGCTCTGAGTGGGATAACGTTTAAAAAGGACTTAGTCCTGCCATCGATACTTGCTCCTACGTAAGAACTATTCAGGGACACTTAACAAGGTGGAGTGTCCTCCTACAAATATTCAGTGAATCTGGAGTATCCCATATCACCCTACACCCCATCCACGTTCTTCAGCAATAACAATCCTAGGAAGACATCACCAGACCAGTGATGGTGAACCTACGGCACACGTGCCATATCTGGCCCCCCCTGTGGGCACGCAGCATGCCGCCGGGATAGAGGGGGAATCCCCTAGTCAGGCAGCTGGCTCCCTTTCTCACATCAGTGTGATCGGTCAGCGGGGCGGCAGATGTGAGTAAAACCCTCCATGGATGAACCGAGGGCAGCCCAGTGGGAAGGACATGGAGTGTCTGCTGCTGTAAGCAGCGCGCAATGCCTCTGGATACCGAGGAAGAGAAGAGTGACTCCTCCCTTCCTGGACTTTGAGAGCCAATAGGATAGTGGCTGCCTGTGCAGAGGCTCAGGCGCTGAAGCATGACTATGTGGAGGACTGTGGCTGTACATACATAGGTAGGACAGTGCTATGCAGAAAGAAGGGGGGGGGGACACTACTGTGTGTGAGGGCCACCCCCATAGTAGTGTCCTCTACTGGCCCTCACATCACCTCCCTTGATCCCTGTATTCTGAGCACAATGCATTTCTGATCCCTGTATTCTGAGCACAATGCATTCCTGATCCCTGTATTCTGAGCACAACGCATTCCTGATCCATGTATTCTGAGCACAACGCATTCCTGATCCCTGTATTCTAGGCACCACACATTCCTGATCCCTGTATTCTGAGCACAATGCATTCCTGATCCCTGTATTCTTCTGAGCACAATGTATTCCTGATCCCTGTATTCTTCTGAGCACAATGCATTCCTGATCCCTGTATTCTTCTGAGCACAATGCATTCCTGATCCCAGTATTGCGAGCACAATGCATTCCTGCTCCCTGTATTCTGAGCACAACGCACTCCTTTGCAAAAGCACAAAAGGTTTTTTTTTCTGGGCAGAATCGTACATTTTTGGTCCCTTAGGGCTCATTCAAAGGGATGATCAGTCCCATCCTCTGTACAGAGCCGCTGGTAGGTATAACTCCATGTTGGCACTTTGAAATAAAGACGTTGGTTTTGTGTCGCTGGGCAGAGGGAGTGAACTATTGCTGTGTTTTGTCGGTGTTGTGGTGTGGTAAATCACATTTAAGTTGTGTGCTGGTTAGATACAGTAGGGTAGCCTTTTTCAACAAGGGTTCCATTGAACCCTGGGGTTACTCCAAAAGTTGCTAGGGGTTCCTTGAGCAATTTCTTGAGCAATGGGCAAGTTTATTCTTCCCACTGACTACCAAGGTAATAAAAGAAGCATCATTCTCACTGACCACAATGCTAATGTACCATTAGCTGTAGATGTAGTAATTATGGGTGTAGATCCCCGGAGTTTAGGCAGGGTTGCTCCTCACAAATCCACTTGCCAGGAGTAGTTATCCTGGTTGATTGCTAGAGATCTATTGATTTCTCCCTAAGTTTGGCCTTGTTGCAATTTTCTCTTCTACCACTTGGTGGCTGGGTAGTCGGTGGTACTAGGGACGAGAAGGGCAAAGCAAGGTCAGGTTATGGGTATATGGGGTATCTCAGCAAATGGGCAGGGGTTTTCTTGAAGCCCTTGGCCTGGAGAGCCTATATATTCAGGTGGAGTCAGGTGATTTGTGTTATGTGCCACCTGGACGGCTGTCTGGATGGACGTGTGTCGTATTGCCCGGGCTGCTAGGCCGGAAATTGGGCCTAACCCAGGCACATCTGGCTGCTAGGCTGTTCGAGGGCCTATCCAGAAGCAGGAGAGCAGCACAGGGTTGGGACTGCGACTTGCAGTCCAACCAAAAGTGAAGGTTCTGTCGGCAGGAGAACCGGACGTGGTCGTGACTCTCCAAAGGAGTGAAAAATAATAAAGTGTGGCGCTAAAAACAGGTAAAAGAGCACAGTACTAAGGTATGTGCAAAGAGTGTGAGTACTAATTTGGTAAGGTGAGTTTAAAAGATAGTGGTCTCCATAAATATATACTAAATACACTAGTGATGAACCTAGGGGTGTATGAGGGGATAATAACCTCCCCACCCAAAATATCGCGTAAATAAAATCGACTATAAAGTTACATGTGCAGTGATATACCTACATCCATATATCAAAATAAGTGAAAAAAGTGAAGTGATATCCAATGTATCATCATTGGGTGAAAACAACTCAACTGATGCCTGAAGGTTCAACTGCAGTAGGTGATGGTAGGGGTGAATGCACAAGAAGGGTTCTTCTTGTGTATTCACCCCTACCATGACATCTGTCAAGCTCTATTGGGCTATAGACGTGCCATTCAGCGACACCAGTGGAGATCCTTTCCGGGACCACCTTACGGGTTCACAGCCATACACCGTTTGACGGTATAAGCTCGTTTGACTCACCGCCAAGGGCCTGTGAGTCCACCTTGTCTGGTAAGGGCATTGCACATCTATTTTGTTTGGGTTTATATCACCATATTAAGGGAAGAATTGCCCTATGCGCAGGGATACGTCCAACTGCTCCTGCTCTACTATACCTAAAAGGACTGTCTACACCTAGATTGATATGAAATGATTCAGAATCATCCCATCGTATGGTGGTGGACTATAAACATCCTTACCTTGATGGATTTTAAATTTCACATTTTGGTCTATTTTTAGGGTCGCAGGTTATTTAACACACATCACTGCGTCATTTCTAATTACTCCATATTTTTGTGCTTTTTTCATGTTTATACTTTGCAGTTGAACCTTCAGGCATCAGTTGAGTTGTTTTCACCCAACGCTGATACATTGGATATCACTTCACTTTTTTCACTTATTTTGATATATGGATGTAGGTATATCACTGCACATGTAACTTCATAGTCGATTTTATTTACGCGATATTTTGGGTGGGGAGGTTATTATCCCCTCATACACCCCTAGGTTCATCACTAGTGTATTTAGTATATATTTATGGAGACCACTATCTCTTAAACTCACCTTACCAAATCAGTACTCACACTCTTTGCACATACCTTAGTACTGTGCTCTTTTACCTGTTTTTAGCGCCACACTTTATTATTTTTTCACACATTTACACGGGTCAGGTTGTTGTGTTGGCTGCCTCACTTTATTAGAGTTGGCGCAAAGTTTTTAAATATAAATTTATACTCTCCAAAGGAGTGCCTTAGAGATATAAAAAAAATTGTCAGGTGGTTATTGATAGACTGATTCTTTAAAAAATATGAATAGAAACATATATTCATCTAAAGAATAAAGAAGAGCATAGGTTACGTGTAACGTACAAGAAATCACACCATCATGGATTTAATAAGCTGTTTAAGTTAGTAGCCGAAATATACAAACTTCTCATTATTTCTGAAATAAGGCTTTTTTTTCTTTCTTCTGACTGGGTAGATGGCTCTCATCCTACCCTCCCACAGGCAGAATCCTGCTGAACCTACTGTTCAATTCAGCCTCCATCACAAATATATGCAGTGTATTGAATAAAACATAACATGCATTGGTTAGTATACTGGAAAATGACTGGGGACAAGTTCCAGGAAGCCCCTGTCTGGCTATGTGTACAGTCTCCAGTACAAAGGACTGCCAGTGGCACACCACGTGGATCAATGTCTTTTATATTCACTCTCCAAATGTAGCTGAAGAAGAAGCCAAACATTTTGCCCCTGGCCATTGCTGAGTTATATGACCTACCATCCCAGGGGTGATAGGACTTGTAGTCCAACAATGTCTGGAGGGTTAAATACAAACCAAGACAAGAACAAGCTCACACATATTAAATGAATAAATCTCCATACTTTTATTTTTGCTTTAATATATATATATATATATATATATATATATATATATATATATATATATATATATATATATATATATATATATATATATATAGTTTTATCATATATACAGTACTCATATATTCATATATACATTTTTAAATATTTATGCCATTTTATCAGGAGTCTAGAACTTTACCTGCTGACTTAAAAAAATACTAATAATCTTAATATACAATATTTGTATAAATATACAATTTTTGTAAAGTTATTTTTTATAGCCATGACCATAACATACAGTACAAGCAATGGACATATGTACAAAAGCAATATACATTCTATTTAACAGGATATCAAGCAAAGTGTACATGCAAATGGGCATCTGTTCAAATAGCAAAGTAAAAATAATTTATTGCATTACATATGATAGTTTTTTTTAATACATGGTCCAGTTCCCTTTTTGGAACAAATCTCTAGGATACATTAACTGTAAATAATTATTCTTGATTGATGATTATCCTGCCCAGGGCTTTTTTTCTCACAGAATAGGTGCAGGAACTCAACCATGCCCGCCACACACACATACCTGCCAAATGGCATCAAATAGTAGCTCTTCCCTCTGCATACAACCCCTCCCTCCACTGCCCTAATCTTCTCCCCCCTCCTTAAAAGCTACACCATCTGTCATATTTCTTACCTTTGTTGCAATATTAAGCTGAAGAACCTATCCGGCTGTAGTACCTCCCAGCACACTATACTATACTACAGTCATTTGCAAGGGAGATCATGCAGTGGGAGTATCAACAATTGGTCACCAGGGAAAAAATGGAGACCACAGAGGGTGCATCCTACCACACACCCTCTCCTGCCCATGACTGCACTGAACCCTGGGCACCTGTTCTGTATCTTCCTTGTCCGTGTCTGGCACTCAGTGGGATCTGCGCAGGGGATCTGACCTGTGGGAGCTACTTGGAGATAAGCTATCACTTGTAAACACAGAAGTTGGACTTCAGTGTTACCAAGTGATAGTGGTGAGCAGGGAGCAGAAGACCTGAGCCAGAGGTGGTGGAACTGAGTTCCCCCTAGTTCCTGCTGAAAATAAGCCCTGATCCCGCCTTCTCTATCTGCTTTTATCCAACCAGACATGCAAAGATTGGGCTGCTTGATTTTTCACAAACAACATAAATGTGTATGACCAAATTTGTTCTGCACCCCTAACAAAGGTTTGGATCATGCAGGGGACAAATATAAATGTAATGACTTGACAACAGATGCTCAAGCACAAAACGCTGGGGATGAATCCCATAAAGTAGGAGCCACCAGAGAATTCCACGTAAATTCAAAAGACAGAGCACCAAACAGTTCATAATTTTTTATTGTTGATAGCAGAATAACAAGAGGAAGAACAACAATAGCCAGTGTGTTTTGGAGACTAAGGATCTCCTGGAGAATGATTTCTTACCTGAAGACAAAACTATTCCAACTTGATTGCCTTGTAATGGAGCTTCTGGTCCCCATTCTGGGCCAGAATCTGCATTACAAGGTAATTGACTCTCGCAGTGCACTTATGCAAGAGACATTGGAGACTGAACCTAAGGCTTCTGCATAGGCAGCTGGGCATCTGGTATACACTTTTTTCTTTTTTATTTCCAATCATTTTATTGTTAGTATAGGAAGGCTCTTAAAGAAGACTTAAAGCTTTACAAAAAAATATATATAACAAAACAAGAAAAAAAAAAAAAAAAAAAAACTAAAGCTGTTCCCAGAGTGTCACCAGGAAAAAAAAATCATAAAAGAAGGACAGGGGCCGGGGGAGCCGTTCTTCCAGTGATCGAGTCTTCACTTCCGCCATTCAAAAAGTCAACCATCTTAGAAAAAAAAAAAGTACCGGGGTCCTGGCGCTCTGGGGGTTAATCAGTATGTGCAGTATACAGAAGGTGTGGACAACTAGCGGCCTGCCACAAAGCGATGAACTAACAAGTCCCAGCATGCCCTGGCAGTCTGCCGGCAGGCCAGAAAGTCGGCCAATCCCGTTTTATGAAGATCCTCAGGGGAGGGGCCTGTCTGCAAGAAGGGGAGGGGGGTTAGCACAAAATGTGAGACTTTTGGGGGGGTGGTGACGCTGCAGTAAAAGACCCCACCCCATGACTTTTTTATTTTTATTTACACGCTTTTTTCTGGATAGTGAACATTCATTGATCAGGCCCAAAGAGTGAGCTCTCTGTGTTCAACCACTGGCAGGCTTAAAATGGACCTTGCCGTAAAATGCAAGGTTTACAGATCCATAGGTACATTTTTGAAGTACTGTTAGGCAGTATATGGAGTTGCGTACACTAATAGTACTTTATGTCTCACCGGTTAGAGCAGGTTTTCACAGTTCATTAAAGTGTTACTAAACCCACAACAGTAAAATCAGTCTGTATACGCAGCATTGAATGCTTGTTATACTCACTGTGGAACTTAAGGGGTTAATCCTCTGCATTGTATAAAAAGGCTGTTTTATCCTGTATGCAGGGATCCCCCCTCCTGCACTGTCTGTCTGGGGAAGGGCAGCTAACACAGGCAGAGTAGCCAACCTGCACATGCTCAGTTATGTCTTTTATGCTGGAGAGAACAGTTTCTTGTTCTCAGAGATAGAAAGGTCACATGATATTGACATCACACATGTGGGCGTGTATACAGGCTGCAGTGAAAATCTCCTCCTTCCTGAACTCTCAGCACTGAAGAAACTGTGCAGTTTATCATGTAACTGTGGTATACAGATCATCCAAAAAGGTACATAGTGGCAATATTTTAATGTAAAAAGAAGATTTAAAAACCGTGGGTACTGTGTGTGTGTGTGTGTGTGTGTGTGTGAACTATTTTCATATTACTGGGTTTAGTAACACTTTAGGTTCACTGGTATTGTCTCTTTGATGGACTTGCAGTTGGCAGTGCCAATACAATCTATGTTCCATTAAAGCGGTATTAAACCCAAAAGCAAACATTTATTATATCACAGCTTACCAATTCTTAGATATGATGACTGCACTAGTTTTCTTTTTTAGGATTTCTTTCCTTTACTTTCACCTGGTGATCTGGTAAGTAAGCCAGTTGTTTGTCAACAGAACAAGCTGTCTTGCAGATGTATCAGTTACAGGGATGAAACAAATCATTTACATCTGAAAAGGGTGTTTACAATGATCATCTTTTATTTATTTATGTAAAACCTTTATCCCAAAACTAAAACTGTTACTGCTTATAAAGTGTGATCTGGAGTTTGGCTTCAATTTGTTAGTGTATTTAAATCTGCTAGTACATCCTATACGACATTCTACTCCTTAATGAACACTGCCTGGGGTGTGTCTCCATGTACATTTTACCAGTCTTTTGCTGACTAGTCTAAATCGCTTTGAACTTGTGCGATGTAAGGCTGGATGATATTGAGGTTATGTCTTGGGTAACTTCTTCTGTCCAGATCCACAAGCAATCTGCCTTAAAGTAGTAGTAAACTTAGTTTTTTTACTTGTATCTACAGGAATGCCTATAATAAAGCTTACCTTTTAGATACAGTGAATATCTCCTAAACTTGCACTGTTTAGGAGATATTCACACTGCATGCAGCCAGTGACATCACCGGGGCATGCACTTTGAAGGTCCGACATACCATGCTGTCACTTCAGAGCTTGTGCCGTATACGAGGGCTCCTGCGCGCATGCTTGGGAGTGACGTCATTGTGGCCCTGGCCACTCATGTAGCCGGAGGCCGCAAACCCTGAAGGAAGACCGGGTGAAGGTGGAAGCCCTGTCAGTGGTGACACCGCGCTGCTGGAGGGCTTCATTTTAAGGTAAGTCTCGCATAATGTGTTAGTATGCGATGCATACTAGCACATTATGCATTTGTCTTACAAGGGAAAGCTTTTTTTTTTTTTTTTGCAGCGGTTTACTTATGCTTTAAGTGTTAATTAGCGGAAAAACAGTGTAAGAAGGCTTTGTTATAGTTACCTTTTGTAGAAGAGCGTCTTTTTAGCTTTCTGGACGAAATAATTAGCGATTGGGGGGGGGGGGGGGGGGCAAGAGTGTTCCCTAACACCAGCTACACAAAGCTGAGGATCATTGACACAAGTAGACATCTTCCTGTTCTGTATGTTCCTTTTGTTCCTCCAACTGAAATTCCAGCCCTTGGATCCACAAGTCTGTTTCCACTCCCCATGGGGCCAGAGAGTTCTAACTGTTCTTTGCAAACCAAGGGATCAAAATCTGCGGATAAATCTGCCTCTGCATGAAGCTTTATTCACACCTGTTCCATCAGAGGCTCTGCTTTTTAACCAAAATAGTCTCTGCCTTTCACCTTAAGCAGTGGTACCTTCTCTGTGTCTGGCACTGGTTCACCCCAAGGAGAGCACTCTCCATTGTCTTAATGTGGTGAAAGCCGTTGGGGTTTACTTCTCAGTCACTTCTATTTTTAGGCAGACGGATTCCCTGTTTGTTTTTCCAGAAGGTCCTAGAAGAGGTTCTAGAGCTTCCAGATCCACAGTTTTTTAGTTGATTTAACAAGTTGCTGTGCACTCCACTAGAGCAGTGAGTTGTCCTTGTTTTTTTTCGGCATCAAGCCTCAGTGTCTCAGATTTCCTCCCACACTCATGCTGGTAGGTAAATTGGGCCTAATATGTGTATGCATGAATGTGAGTTAGGGACCTTAGATTGTAAGCGTCTTGAGGGCAGGGACTGAAGTGAATGTACAATATACGTATACAGTCTGTAAAGCGCTGTAAAAAATGACAGTGCTATATAAGTACCTATAAAAAAATAAAAGTAATGACCTGTAACTAGCCAAATATGATTTACAGGAAATCTTGAAATCTATATCCAAATGGTGAAAGATCAAAACCTAGGTGCTCAATGCAAATAAAAAAGTTCTTTATTACATACCCATAGGAATATAAAGGGATCCTATGCCGACGCTACAACTAAGGCCCGCAAGGGTGGAAATGTGTCAGAATCTTGTGTATATGATCCCTTTGCATTCCTATGGGTATGTAATAAAGAACTTTTTATTTGCATTAAACACCTGGGTGCGGACCTTTCACTATTTGGATGTACGTGTTGACCCCTTTTATAGCTGTGGTCTTGGCACAGGTGGGGCTTTGCTACATCCTATATCAGTCTTTCTCAACCTTTTTACCCCAGAGAAACCCTTGAAATCTTTTTCAGGTCTTGAGGAACCCTTACTAAAACCAATTCATTGGTGGTCATTGAAAAAAAAATGCCCTTTACATTTGTGGTCATGCGGACTAAGGCAGCCCTTACAGTGGTTGTCAAAATGCAATCCCTACGGATGGCTTAAAAGATTGTTAGCTTCATGCAACTGGCTCTACCAAGTGGTGCTGACCCCAGAACTATGCAGACATCTTAAGATAGGAGGTCAATCAGCCACAGCTCAAGGGACCCCTAGCAACCTGTGGAGGAACCCTGGGGTTCCAAGAAACCCTGGTTGAGAATGGCTGTCCTATATAGAGTATAGGGGTAGTTGCACTATGTCTTGCTGCTTGAGAATCTGTGGCCCCCCCTTTTGTGATACATGATTTGCCAAATGTTTATAGAGAGAGGCTGTATGTCCCTAAAATGTTATGAAGATGCTCTGTACCATGCTAACCATTTATAGCATCATAAAAGGCTGACCATGCAGGTAATCATTTATTGTAACTAGTTACTAGAGAAATCCTCTGGGAGTAGGGCCTTTGGCCAGGAGTGTATGAGTAGCAGCGTTTCTCCATAAACAGGTGTTTGGTAACCCCATCCTATTCATGTCGCATGTAGGTGAAGGGAGGTGCTCTGGAGTAGCCTGGCTGTTGCTGGTGGCCAATAAGGGACCTGCTTACATACATACATACACAACCTAATTTTGTCCATGACCTAGTGTTACCTAGTGTAATGAGGAAAGGATCACCGCTACTTCCAACCAGCCCAGGTGAATAAATGATAAGGAGTGGCCTTAGCCTACATGTCTCCACCAAACCAGGCACCAAAAGCAATATAACAGGTGACCTAGTTATGAGTACCACCTTTTGGAAGTTGCATAGCACAGAATTATGGCAGGGGGTTGAATTTCCACAGAAGTACTGGGAAAAACCTGCAAAATCCATCTACAAGAGGTTAAATAAATCTTAGGTCAGTGGGAAAAACCTGCAAAATCCATCTACAATAGGTTAAATAAATCTCAGGTCAGAGGTAAATTGAGTACATTAGTACAGATTAATCAGTCTGCTGATTGTTTTACTTGCTGCCTAGAGTTTTTTGTAAAGCAGGTCCACAAGATGTGGCTCTCAGACACTAGGGCACGCTGGGAACTTTTGGCCTATTGAATGCTGTAGCGCAATCGTTTTTTCAACATTGCTTTAGAAATCTTTTTCTTTCTGGATAATGGAAGCGACAGTGAAGCAAATGTTAATTTACTGGAACAAATGATTGCTATACACATTCCTCTGTGCTTCAGTAAATGCATCTGAAAAGTTTGCCATAATGAATGTTAAACATTCTCAGGGTGCACCTGGATATTGCAATGCGAGGTGCGTTACACGACGCTGAACCACTGGAGTTTGATTGGATATCACATCCCATCTGGCTGCTCCTCAGATCACTAGCTGACGTCTCCTCTTTCTCTCCTCTACATAAAAATTATTTTCCTGGATGTGTGTAATTATATACTTTTGTGCTTGCATTTGTAGGCTTTGCTGTTTTCCCTAATGCAGACAGTCCCTCCTCCGCTGGGAAGCAGAAGAAACTCTGGCTAGAATTTGGCCTTAGAGCAGAAGCTTGCAAGAGATTGGGTTAAAACTTGTTATAAGGAATTAACCTTCCCGCCAAATGATCCCGGCCCGCTCCAACCTCCTTAATCTTGTTCAGGCTTCGGCATAATTTGTTTAGTTGTGTTGATCAGTTGGAGGTTAATTTAATTGGACGTCTCTTCCCGATTCGTGCCAGGCTTTGCTAAGTGTCATTTCACAAATATGGGTCTCAAATTAGCGTTTATGAAATCGTCTCCATCAGTGTGACAGTGTCTCCATATGGAGGGAGACCCCTTCCCTCTGTGTGAGGCTGACGAAGAGAGATTTATCTAGGCAATTAGATAAACTGACCTTTCCTCCGTTCTGATTTGTACAGGCTTGTTGATTGTGCAATAGAAGAATGCAGCTTGTTAACTATTTCATTCACTTGAATCTTCTTAACAATCTTCACCCCAAGTCTGATGGTAAAATCTAATCAATCACAATTTGGCATCAGTGTAGCAGTTACATTAAAAAAAAAACTACTTAATCATATTTCTAATCTATTTTTGACTGGGGTGGGACAGGGTTCAACATCTTGCTGGGAGCTGTGCGGTAAGATTTCTTCATACCCTTATCACAATAATGTCAGACTGATTCTGACTTTTCAACTAAGGTATTTTTTGGCACCAGCCATTAGTTTGACTAAGGTACTATTGGCACTAGCCATATAAACACTAGGGCAGGGATGGAAAACCTTGGCACCCCAGATGTTTTGGAACTACATTTCCAATGATGCTCATGCACTCTGCAGTGTAGTTGAGCATTATGGGAAATGTAGTTCCAAAATATCTGGGGTGTCAAGGTTTGCCATCACTGCACTAGAAAGTGCCAAGTAAAGATGGGTTTAAAAGTTGGCCTCTTCTCCAGATTTCTCCATCTATGCTAAACAACGTTAATGAAAGAATCTCTTGCTGTAGCTGTTTCATTCTGTAAAAGGATTCCGCACTGATAAGTCAACAATTTTCCACCCAGGTCCTTCAATTTTTCTGCTAAAGGATGCCGTTTGAAGTGGTGCCAACAGGGCTACCCATTGTTTGAATTTTGGAAAATTCAGTAGAAACTGGGCAAAATTGGTTCGTTGTATGGTAATCTTAAGTTATCAAACAACTATAAAGGCTTGGTGATTACTACTGTGTTCCAATGAATGGATAAATCCATAATAATTCATAAAATAAAATACCAGTGTCAGGTCACCCGAGTCCAGGTGACAGATGCACCCCATTGGGGTTTGGAGTGCACCGCAAGGTAGTGGACCCTACGGCTGACTGCTGGGGTGGAGCTCTAGGTGATACAGGAGAGTAGGTAATCTGTGGTACCAACATGGATGACACTGGGAGCTAGATCATGAGATTTCCCAGGGCGCGGAATCTAAGAGCCAGCGGGTGTTCACCAGAGGCCCCCAGTGGTGGGGATGGATTTAGCTGCATTCTGGCTCCAGGTCGCGACCCCTAGGGCCTTCCAGCTCACACTCACGGTAGACTACAGGGAGGTAGAGAGGAAGCAGCAGACTGCGACAACAAAGGATAGTCAGGAGATAGCCAAAGGTTGGGGCAACAAGCAGGTAAGGGTAGTCAGGAGATAGCCAAAGGTCGGGGCAACAAGCAGCTAAGGATAGTGAAGAACAAGCCAAGATCACTAACTGGAATCAGATGTAGAACACACAGCAAGTCACACACAGAAGCCAAACACAAAAAATTGATCAGCAGGGCTGACTTGCAGTGCACAGGTTAATATAGAGTTTCCTGATAGGGGCTGGGGTGGAGCCATGCTTTGAGGAGAGATTACCTAAGCAGTCAGGTGAGAGTGTCTGGCCACTTAAGCTGAACACATGGAGAGGTAATATGCAAACGAGAAGATCTGGACAGCCGCACTCCAGGAAGTAATAATCCAAGTTTCTTTATTTTAAAATCAGGAACACATCAGATACAGGACATCATAGACAGAGTGTACAGATCATAGGCTAACGCGTTTCACATTTGTCCAAGTGCTTACTCATAGCTCATGAGTAAGCACTTGTACAAGTGTGAAACGCGTTAGCCTATGATCTGTACACTCTGTCTATGATGTCCTGTATCTGATGTGTTCCTGATTTTAAAATAAAGAAACTTGGATTATTACTTCCTGGAGTGCGGCTGTCCAGATCTTCTCGTTTGCATATAGTCTCTACTAGCATGAGCCAGCACCTGGAACCTCTCATCTCTGGAGAGCAAGATCAGCTTCACACCTGGTGAGACCTAAACTAGTGCGGGGATAACTTTTGTATTACATGGAGAGGTAAGCTGACATACAAACATTACTGCAGATCCATGACAACCAGTTCATGGGAAAAAAAGGCTTTCAGTGGTCAAATAACTAATTAATGTAAACAAAGTTCTTTACCTTTGCAATACTTTTCTACGTTAGTTGAATATGTTGAGAAATGTAGGCATGATTAAAGTTTGTGATCAAAATGTTTAAAGGAATTAGTACAAGGGATGTTATTTCCATCTAATTCAAAGAGTCCCTTGTACTAATGCTCGCTGTAATAGTGAAAGTCCTCTGCCCCCCCCCCCCCCAACCTCTGCAGTAGTAATCTTCCAGTGCTACAGGACCTGTGCAGGACCTGTGCAGGACACGAGTGCTGACTACTCCCACCCTTTCCACCCCCTCCTCCATTCATAAAAGCTATCCAGCAATGAAAAGCACTCTATGAATGGAGGAGACAGACCTTTTATTCACATGCTGGGGGAGGGACAAGACCTGCAATTCTACGTAACCACTGGACTTCCGGGAAGGTTTTACCCCCCTTCATGACCAAGGTGTTTTTTTGCTATTCAGCATTGCGCTATTTTAACTGGCAATTGCTTGGCCTTGCAAAACTGTACGTAAATTTAATTTTATATAATTTTTTCACACACATAGTTTTCTTTTGGTGGTGTATGATCATCACTCCTTTTTTTAATTTTTTATTATATAAGCAAAAAAAGACAAAAAAATGTTAAAACACCTCCCCCCCAGGGTGTCTCCAGAATGCAGTCCTGACAGCTCAAATTGAATCTACTTCCAGCATGTAGTCATTACAGACCACAGCCTCAAAACTCCGGGCTATGCCAGGATTTGCCGGGTAGTCCTGGAGAAGACACCCACCAGAGGTCATCCTTTTTCAAGCTTACATCTCACAAGAGAAGGGGATTATCAAAGATTTCACAGCAGCTCTTCTCCCTGGCAGAACATTCTAGACAGCACCCAGTCTAAATATCTTGTCTGTTGCTAATTGCCTCAAAAAGCTGTGTATAGGTGCAGTCTTGGACCGCAGAAGCCTTTCTAGCTTCACAGCAGTGTAAGGCTGGGGGAGAACTGAAATGGGGACTCTGAGTTTCACATAAGTACACCATTACTATGTTCCATGAAGCACTGCACACCCAACAGGTCGGTCCACAGGCAGTAACTTGCATGCTGGTGGTAAGATGATGAAGGAAGTGTGTCCTTGACAGTCTGGAAAAAGTCGGTTGGTGCTGGGTGTCATCCAGATTTGAAGTTATGCAGTGGCCACAGACTTCAAAGCAACATTCAAGGCATTCAGGGAGTTAATTTCTCATTTCAGGTCTGCAGTAACATGGGTCATATCTAAACACAATCCTTTCAATACTGTGTATCTATAGCCAAAACAATTTTTCTTTTTTGCTTTGAGTAGCTTAAAGAGGAGTTAAAATCCCTGCCACGTTACTGTTTTTCTGTCTGTTTACCTTTGGGAAAACTTTCCATAACTTACTGTCCCAGAGATACAACAGGCTATTAGAGGAAATCTCACAAAGTGAAGGGAATTCCAGTCTTAGACAGCTGTCTCCAGAACAGATGTTCACATTGTAAGATTTCCCCTTTCGTCTCGTTCTGGGGACAAGTCTAATGCCGCGTACACACGAGCGGACTTTACGGCAGACTTTGCCCGGCGGACTTTTCTACAGACTTTCTGAATGAACGGACTTGCTTACACACAATCAACCAAAGTCCGTCGAATTCGTACGTGATGACGTACGACCGGACTAAAATAAGGAAGTTCATAGCCAGTAGCCAATAGCTGCCCTAGCGTGGCTTTTTGTCCGTCGAACTAGCATACAGACGAGCGGACTTTTCGACCGGACTCAAGTCCGTCGGATAGATCTGAAATATGTATCAAATCTAATGCCGCGTACACACGAGCGGACTTTACGGCAGACTTTGCCCGGCGGACTTTTCGACGGACTTTTCGACGGACTTTCTGAATGGACGGACTTGCCTACACACAATCAACCAAAGTCCGTCGAATTTGTACGTGATGACGTACGACCGGACTAAAATAAGGAAGTTCATAGCCAGTAGCCAATAGCTGCCCTAGCGTGGCTTTTTGTCCTTCGAACTAGCATACAGACGAGCGGACTTTTCGACTGGACTCGAGTCTGTCAGATAGATTTGAAACATGTTTCAAATCTAAGTCCGTCCAACCTTTGAGAAAACAAAGTCCGCTGGAGCCCACACACGATCGAATTGTCCGACAAAATCTCGTCCGCCGGGCAAAGTCTGCCGTAAAGTCCGCTCGTGTGTACGCGGCGTAAGTCCCTCCAACTTTTGAGAAAACAAAGTCCGCTGGAGCCCACACACGATTGAATTGTCCGACGAAATCCCATCCGCTGGGCAAAGTCTGACGTAAAGTCCGGTCGTGTGTACGCAGCATAATGCCGCGTACACACGAGCAGACTTTACGGCAGACTTTGCCCAGCGGACTTTTTAACGGACTTTACGACGGACTTTCTGAATGAATGGACTTGCCTACACACAATCAACCAAAGTCCGTCGAATTCGTACATGATGACGTACGACCGAACTAAAATAAGGAAGTTCATAGCCAGTAGCCAATAGCTGCCCTAGCGTGGCTTTTTGTCCGTTGAACTAGCATACAGACGAGCGGACTTTTCGACTGGACTCGAGTCCCTCGGATAGATTTGAAACATGTTTCAAATCTAAGTCCATCCAACTTTTGAGAAAACAAAGTCCGCTGGAGCCCACACACGATCGAATTGCCCGACGAAATCGCGTCCGCCGGGCAAAGTCTGCTGTAAAGTCCGCTCGTGTACGCGGCATAAGGCTCCATGCACATTAGCTTACTTGTAGGCTTCTAACTGCTGCTTTGGGCATTGTTTTTCTGCCCCTAGAAGCAAATAGTGTTATCCTATGTGTCTATACACACTATTTTAGGCTAGAATGCCCTGTACACACGATCGCACATTCCGACAACAAAATCCATTAAACTTTTTCAGACGGATGTTGGCTCAAACTTGTCTTGCATACATACGGTCACACAAAGTTGGTCGGAAATTCCGAACGTCAAGAACGCGGTGATGTACAACACGTACGACGAGCCAAGAAAAATTTATTTCAATAGCTAATGCTGTTCTTCTGCTTGTTTCTGAGCATGCATGGCACTTTGTGCGTTGGAATTGTCTACACACGATTGGAATTTGCGCGCACGGATTTTGTTGTTGGAAAATTTTAGATCCAGCTCTCAAACTTTGTGTGTCAGAAATTCAGATGGAAAAAGTCAGATGGAGCCTACACACAGTCGGAATTTCCGACAACAAGCTCCGATCACACATTTTCCCTCGGAAAGTCCGACCGTGTGTACGCGGCACAAGTGTTTTCCAAGCTCCAGCTTCTAGGAGTAGAAAAAAAGTGTTTTTTGCGTTTTTGGGAGCGATTTGCCAGCAGAAATAAAGCTGAGAGCTCCTAGAAGCCCCTAAACGCTGTTTACTGCTGCTAAGCACTGGTTTGCAGCATTTTCTTTTCTTAGCCAGCGGCCCACAACCGTTATATAGCTGCAATGTGTATAGCTGGTTGTTTAGGAGTAGGTCGGGAAGCTGGCTGCCGTGTCCTTAACATCCGTCCTTAACAACGGATGGCTCATCAGTGGTTCCCCACTGACAGTTGAATGTAAACAAAACAATTGCTGGCAATAAAGATTGAGAAAACAGCATGGGTTCTCTCCCCCCAATCCATACTAAGCCTTTTTGGGTCTGATATTTATTTTAGATGGAACCCCATGCCAAAAAAAATAAATAAATGGGGTGGGTCATCCTACCCTAAATCCATACCAGACCTTTGGCCAAAATTAACAAAATAAATGGCATGCCCCCCCCCCCAAATCCATACATGTTCATGAGAACAAGGGCCTCTTCCCCACAACCCCGGTAGGCCAGCAATTGTTTAGTTTACATTCAGCTGTCAGGGGGGAACAGCTGATGAGTCACCTGTTGTTAAGAACACAGCTATTTACTGGTTGTTAAGGACGCATGTGGCCACCCAATCCTTAACAAAAACGCTACCACTTCTAAACACTTTTCAAAATGCTCCTAAACACTGCAAATATGCTGCCAAAAAATAAATATTCACAGGATAAAAAGTCACAGAAGAAACCATTTAACAATGTTGGGCAACCAGTAGATTGACATACCCAGAAGCCCCGGTTTCTTTTGGACTTCAGCAACAGATCTCTCATGAACTAAACAATTTGAATTGAGATACTTTATGACAGGGCACTAAAAATGTGTGGTTTTCCACATCCTCCATCACTTCTGTACAACCCTTACACGTAGACTGTGTGTGGTATTGCTACACAGTGACCCTAATTTACAAAAGAAGTAGAGCATTTTCACTTTCAAAGTAAATTTTTACTTTTCTTAGAGAAAGAGGTGAAACAAAGTAAAATATCACTTCACAAAGAATGCCCAATTATATGCAAAACAATTAAAAAGAAAAACAAAAAAAGATTTTTACTGGCACTTTATTGGATAATTGAATCAGCACAATGTCACCTAAAAGTGAAAAATACCTTTTGACTTTAATTATCCAATCATTTGTAAATGAAAATTCTGTTTTTATTAAATTTTTCTTTGATATGATTGTTTTTTTTTGTAATAGGAATTTTCCTTTGCTCATCCTTTTTACCAAGATAAATGAAAATTCACTTTGAAAGTAAATATGCTCTACTGCTTTAGTAAATCAACCCTATAATGTGTTTTCCAGCGTTCCGTTATCAATTAATTCTAGTTATAAAGATTTAAATTGCTATTTAGCTGTCATGGGAAATGCCACCTGCTTTTATTGGGAATTATTACTTATTACTGTATACTTATAAAGCTCATGTGGGCATATTATACACTAATTTCCATTGCATTTCCACCAAATTAAAATTAACCAGGTAAAATCTATTGTGCAGATAATTTTGCCAATCTGTTGACTTAAAAGCTGGGTTCACACTAGAGATTGCAGCGGCTGACAGCAGGCGTGTGGTGCGTCTCCATTCACCATTTCAGGTCCGATTCGAGCCAAAATTTTGGTCTGAATTCGGACCTGAAACGGACCAAAAGACGCACAGGGCCCTGTGCAATTCAGACCGGAGCCGCTGTGGAGATGTGTGAACCAGCTCCGTAGAGAGCTGGTCACAATCTCCTGCTATGCCAATTGGAGGGGTTGTGAATTGTGGGGAAAGCCGCATCCAATTCGCAATAGTGTGAACCCAGCCTTAGGCTTTTTATTGGGAATTTGGCTGATTAAAAAAAGAAAAATCAATTATTTGTAGTATTTTAGTGATTAAACTCCTCAAGGCCAGTAAATATTAATCTGTTTTAAACTTTTTTTATTTAATATGTTGTATTTTCATTTTTTTTTGCCAGCCTATCAGTTTTTATCATTAAGTTTTCCCTTGACTTTAACAACATAACTTTTCATTTGAAACTTTTATAATCTGGTGAAAAATTTAGGCTAGTGAAGTAAAGTACCATTTTTCTTTAAAGAGAGTGTATGTTTGTGTGTATTCATGTATTAATTATGTTCCCAGCAAAACATATATATATAAAAAAAGAAAATTAAATATTTAAAACACTTTTTTTGTTATTAGATAAACATAACATAATGTAAACAAATATTTAATAAATGCTTTGTTGAAAAATCTATCTATCTATCTATCTATCTATCTATCTATCTATCTATCTATCTATCTATCTATCTATCTATCTATCTATCTATCTATCTATCTACTGTATGTTATAGGCAAAGCTGGATAGTTGGAACTCCAGTGACGCACACAGCAAAATAAATCAGAGATGTGCATTCTCCTCCCCTTTTCCTCGTTTTGTATGACTCCTTGCAAAATTTCAATTAAAGAGAGGCAGTCTAAAAAGAAACAAATGCATAGTTCTCTGTGTTTAGAGGACATTGAATTATTCGCAAAATCTATGTTAAAGTAGAATTTCATGTTTACCAGCACTTTAAATATCATTTGTAGAATTGTGTCCATCGGGCCAATCTGCCATAAAGCCCCAACTGGTGGAGGGCTGCAGTTATGGTTGACTTTCTACAACTTTCTCCCATCTCCCAACTGCATCTCTGGAGCTCAGCCACAGTGATCTTTGGGTTCTTCTTTATCTCTCTCACCAAGGCTCTTCTCCCCCGATAGCTCAGTTTGGCCGGACGGCCAGCTCTAGGAAGGGTTCTGGTCATCCCAAACGTCTTCCATTTAAGGATTATGGAGGCCACTGTGCTCTTAGGAACCTTAAGTGCAGCAAAATATTTTTTTGTAACCTTGGCCAGATCTGTGCCTTGCCACAATTCTGTCTCTGAGCTCTTCAGGCAGTTCCTATGACCTCATGATTCTCATTTGCTCTGACATGCACTGTAAGATCATATATAGACAGGTGTGTGGCTTTCCTAATCAAGTCCAATCAGTATAATCAAACACAGCTGGACTCAAATGAAGGTGTAGAACCATCTCAAGGATGATCAGAATAAATGGACAGCACCTGAGTTAAATATATGAGTGTCACAGCAAAGGGTCTGAATACTTAGGACCATGTGATATTTCAGTTTTTCTTTTTTAATAAATCTGCAAAAATGTCAACAATTCTGTGTTTTTCTGTCAATATGAGGTGCTGTGTGTACATTAATGAGGAAAAAAATGAAATTAAATGATTTTAGCAAATGGCTGCAATATAACAAAGAGTGAAAAATTTAAGGGGGTCTAAATACTTTCCTTCCCCACTGTAGCTACTGTGTGTGCTGTACCGTACTGTGATAGTATCATCTATATACAGTATGCAGTGCTGTGTCCCACAGCAGTATGGGCAAACTGATTGGAGTTGGTCTGAATGCTTCTCAACCATTCAGGGGAAGTCTTGTATTTTTATCAATGAATATAAAGCTTTCTCTGATTGACTGAAGTAGAGAGGCATGACATCACAATTTCCACCGTTCTGAGGATCTTGTGTTCACTGATAAAAATACAAAGCTTCTCCTGAATGACTGAGTATCATTCAGGCTGACCTGATTTAGTTCTGGCAGCAGACAGGAGGCCACCACTACTGCTCCCGAACATAGTGCCACATACTGCCTGTAGCTTAGCCCAAAACACTATTTAGAGTCATAGAAAACATGGAACTCTACTTTACGGGTGCATAATTTATTATATGGTTATCCCTTACTACTTTAAATCCAAAACCCAGGAAGGGAGAGTGGACACTTTCTTGTTCCTTTCTCTTACATCTTGACATGAGTGGCAGCTGGTCTTGTGAATCAATAAATTCGTAAATAAAAAACCTTTTCATGCTCACCCCTCAAAAAAATTTGAAATAATATAGGAAACTAAAAACAGCAATAAAAATCAGCAACATATAATCAAGCTGCAGTATCAAGAGTGTCCAACTTCCTCATAAAATATCTACTGCAAATTAATGCCGTGCTACATAAACTAAAAACGATATACCAAATATATAAATTAATCATTAAGTCCCAAATATATTCCAAGTGTTGGTGACCTTTTATCTACCCAAAAGTGAAAAGGGTTCAATTAATATTATCTGTGGTAAACCAAAATTTCTTCAAGTTCATTCTTTTGTGAATCAGTGTTCCAAACATAAAGATCCTCAATCCATATTTGGTTAATCTGACGGTGGAAAAGTGAGAAATTCCACCACCAAAAGGTCTCAGATATATGCTCACCTTCCAATATTGACCTTAAAAAGGTCACATGCACCTTTTCCCCTTTGAAAACCGGGATCATTTATCCATAGTGAACACTGGTTTCGATAAAGATTACTCCCAAATACACACAGAAAAAACGAGAGAAAAAAGAACTAATAACGCTCTTTGCTTTTAAAAGACATATAAGGAATTTTATTCTCCACTAAAAACATGTGGTAAATGTAGACGGATGCCTGGGGACCTCATTCATCTCCTCTGGAGTTGTCCAAAGCTTCATCGATACTAGAGCAGGGTCCTCTCTACGCTCAATCGAGTTTTTCAAATTGCTGCTCCTCAAGATCCAATATGCTGCCTGCTAGGTGTTCTGAAAGAGGCGATTCAAGAGGAGATGACAAGATTAGTCTTCTCTTTGGCTTTATTTCAGGCTAGAAAAGTTATCCCATCTTCCGGTAAAACATGGTGTAACGACACCCCGAGTATGAAAGGGGTTAAAGTCGTTTAGGACATTCCATACCCAAACACAAAGGCAGCTACCGAACACTTCAATCAGCCGAACAAGGAACCCATATAATTCTCCCCCAAATACGAGACAAGATGCTCTATCTTCAGGTTTCAAGCAGGAATGAATCTTTATTCAAACATGTTATACAGATCCCACTTCGAAACATTTCCCCCCTACCCTTGGAAAACAGGGGGGTTAAACTGTCCAATAACAATGGACACACAGGCCAGGTGTGCTTAACTTCTCATCAGTAAACAGTCTTAACAGGGGGCTGCTGGAGGAATCCCCCCTCCCTCTTTCCTCACAGCAAGACCATAATAGTTGAGGCAGACAGCCACAATAGACAATAGAATACAGTCACACCCCAAATATCACAGCAAAGAGTCCACAACAGGATGAGACAGCACACATTATATATACATATATACAGCATTGAGTCTGACTAGCACAGATCATAG
The DNA here is from genome assembly GCA_037952925.1 of Lithobates clamitans. Lineage (NCBI taxonomy): Eukaryota > Metazoa > Chordata > Amphibia > Anura > Ranidae > Lithobates > Lithobates clamitans. The sequence continues at coordinate 4,007,987 of JBBGZY010000922.1, read as the reverse complement.
TGGGGTTCTCATTCACCCTGTGCCCCTATTAGTGACTCCCATCACACATGGGTACATCGTATGGAAAACACTCTTCTTCTTGAGACCCCTTTCACACCGAGGGCGTTTTGCAGGCGCTATAGCGTTAAAAATAGCGCCTGCAATCGCGCCCTCAAACAGCTGCAGCATTGTCTGAGGGCTTTCACACCGGAGCGCTACGCTGGCAGGACGTCAGGAAAAGTCCTGTCAGCAGCTTCTTTGGAGCAGTGAAGGAGCGGTGTGTTTACTCTTTGCAATGGAATCGCACAGAGCGGCCTAGAACCTCCTCTTCTCAGGTCCCTCGCCAGTGCTCCTGGCCCCTCCTCTGTCCAGTGCCCCCATGGGAAGCCGTTCTCACACCTGAGTCCCTCTGCTGCATCCATTGACACAGGCAGAAGTACTCGGCCCCGCCCCTTGCTCCGTCGTCACTGGCTTTAAATGACAGCACTGGCTCCCCGTGCCAATGGCTCCCTGTGCCCCAGCAAGGCCAGCAAGACCCAGAAGTGATGGGAGAAATGATCTGCTGACGTGCACGGCGCTGGATTGAAAGGGGTCTCAGGTAAGTAAAGGGGGCTGACAGGGCAATGCTGACACCTAAACATTTTTTACCTTAATGCAAGGAATGCATTAAGGTAAAAAGTGTTTTGACTTTAGAACCCCTTTAAGTCTATATTGTTTAGCCCACTCTTCATATAACTTTTTTGATTAAGGTACTGTACAATTGATGCATCGAGGCAATGTTATGGTATGGTGCAACAAAAATTCTCATTGTGGTACAACTGAATGTACATTTATTAAATAACAAACATGTTATACTTACCTGCTCTGTGCAATGGTTTTGCACAGAGCAGCCCCAATCCTGTTTTTCTCAGGTCCACTGGCGCTCCTGGCTCCACCCTCCTGCCAAGTGCCCCCACAGCAAACAGCTTACTGTGGGGGCACCTGAACAGGCTTGCTCCCGAGCTGCTGCTCTGCGTGTCCATTCAGACATGGAGCCGTGGCTTGACTCTGCTCTCTCTCTTCTAATTAGCTCACTGGCTGTAATTGACAGCAGCTGTCTTAGCCAATGAGGAGAGAGAGTCTCGGGAGAGCCGAGACTTTTGTGCACATCGTGATGGGGCTCAGGTAAATGTAAGGGAGGGCTGGGGGGGCTGCTGCACACAGGTTTTTTACCTTCATGCATAGAATGCATGAAGGTAAAAAATCTTGAGCCTTTAGAACCACTTTAAAACACAGGCATATTAGTATGCATAGCAGGTTTGATTCCCGCAGCTCAACGCTCGCTGCTCTTGCCTACTGACAACTCAGGTGTTTAGATGGATTGAAGCTGTGGCTAGGAGAACCTCTCTGCTCTGCTCTTAATGTCTAGAAGGAGCTCTGCCTTTCGTGTTATGTCGATAGTTCGACTTCATCAAAGGGGACCAGAGCTCAATTAATCATTTAACCGCTTGCCAACCGCACTATAGCCAAATGACGGCTACAGTGCGGCTCGATAACTCTGGACGGGCGTACATTGACATCCTCCCAGAATCCCGCTCTCACGCGCCCCCTGGGGCGCACACCCGGGAATATCCGTTACCGCCGGGTCAAGAGGACCCGGCGCATAACGGATCATGGTAAACGGCCGCTGATATGCAAATCACGGAGCAATCACTTGTAAACAAACCGGTGTCACGTCCGGTTCCTCTCTCCCCTCTCTGTACCGATCGGTACAGTGAGAGGGGAGAGATCGGTGGCAGCAGCGATGTGGGCTGGAACTGTAATGCCCACAGCGCTGATATGTGCCCATTCCAGCCATCCATCCATACCCAGCCATCTGTGCTCAGCATACTCATCCATACTCAGCATACTCATCCATCCATCCATGCTCACCCATCCATACTCAGCATACTTATCCATCTATCCATGCTCAGCCATCTATACTCAGCATACTCATCCATCTATCCATGCTCAGCCATCTATACTCAGCATACTCATCCATCTATCCATGCTCAGCCATCTATACTCAGCATACTCATCCATCCATCCATGCTCAGCCATCCATACTCAGCATATTCATCCATCCATGCTCAGCATACCCACCCATACTCAGCATACTCCTCCATCCATCCATGCTCACCCATCCATACTCAGCATACTCATCCATCTATCCATGCTCACCCATCCATACTCAGCATACTCATCCATACTCAGCATACTCATCCATCCATCCATGCTCAGCCATCCATACTGAACATACTCATCCATACTCAGCATACTCATCCATCCATCCATGCTCAGCCATCCATACTCAGCATACCCATCCATACTCAGCATACTTATCCATCCATCCATGCTCAGACATCCATCCATCCTCAGCAACACCTATTCATCCATCCATGCTCAGCCATCCATCCATAGCAATACTCATCCATCCATCCATCCATCCATGCTCAGCCATCCCATCCACCCCCATCCATAATTAGCCATACCCATCCATACTCAGCAATACTCAGCCATACCCAGCCATACTCAGCTGTACCCAGCCATACTCAGCTGTACCCAGCCATACTCAGCCATACTCAGCCATACCCAGCCATACTCAGCCGTACACAACCATCCCATCCATACCCAGCCATACTCAGCCGTACCCAGCCATACTCATTTGTACACAGCCAATAAGCCATACTTAGCCGTACCCAGCCATACTCAGCCATACTCAGCCGTACACAGCCATCCCCAACTATACCCAGCCATACTCAGCCGTACCCGGCCATACTCAGCCATACTCATTCATGCTCATCCATGCCACATCAGTTATAATCCATGCCACTACAGTGCCTCACAAAAATGTAATAGGTAGTCAAATTAGATTGGAAACTTATGCCCCTAGAACACCTGATGGTGCTCCCTGGGATGGGCCTAGCCCAAATGTCCAAATTGGGCCCAATTAGCCATTTTCCCTCCCCGGTGTCATGTGACTAATTAGTGTTACAAGGTCTCAGGTGTGACTGGGGAGCAGGTGTGTTTAAATTTGGTGTTTTCGCTCTCACTCTCTCATACTGGTCATTGGAAATTCAACATGGCACCTCATAGTAAAGAACTCTCTGAGGATCTAAAATAAAGAATTGTTGCTCTACAGTATATAAAGATGGCCTAGGCCAGTGATGGCAAACCTTGGCACCCCAGATGTTTTGGAACTACATTTCCCATGATGCTCATGCACTCTGCAGTGTAGTTAACCGGTTCAATACAGGGCATTTTCACCCCCTGCCTTCCCAGGCCAATTTTTAGTTTTCAGCGCTGTCGCACTTTAAACGACAATTGCGCGGTCGTGCAACGTTGTAACAAAAAAAAATTGACGTCATTTTTTCCCACAAATAGAGCTTTCTTTTGGTGGTAATTGATTACCTCTGCGGTTTTTATTTTTTGCGCTATAAACAAAAGAAGAGCGACAATTTTGAAAAAAACACAATATTTTTTACTTTTTGCTATAATAAATATCCCAATTTTTTTTATTAAAAAACAAATTTTTTCCTCAGTTTCGGCCGATACGTATTCTACATATTTTTGGTAAAAAAAAAATCGCAATAAGCGTATATTGATTGGTTTGCGCAAAAGTTATAGCGTCTACAAAATCCGGGATACATTTATGGCATTTAAAAAAAAAAAATATTTATTTATTTTTTTAGCGGCGATCGCGTTTTTTTTTCGTGACTGCGACATTATGGCGGACACATCGGACACTTTTGACACATTTTTGGGACCATTCAGATTTATACAGCGATCAATGCTATAAAATTGCATTGATTACTGTGTAAATGTGACAGGCAGTGAAGGGGTTAACCACTAGGGGGCGGGGAGGGGTTAATATGTTTCCTAGGGAATGATTCTAACTGTAGGGGGCGGGGACGCACAAGGGGAGGAGACCGATCAGTGTTCCTCCGTTCTGGGAACACAGATCGCTCTCCTCTCACCTGACAGGCTGTGGATCTGTGTGTTTACACACACAGATCCACGGTCCGGCCCGGTTAACGGGCAACCGCGTGTGCCCGGCGGACATCGCGGCCGCCGGGCACACGCACCGGGTCCCGAGCAACGCACGTGCCCCCTAGACGGCCGGGAATCCCAGGACGTCATATGACGTCCACCCAGGATGGGAGATCCCGTCCCAGGACGTCATATGTCTATGGCTGGGTAGGGAAGTGGTTAAGCATCATGGGAAATGTAGTTCCAAAACATCTGGGGTGCCAAGGTTTGCCGTCACTGGCCTAGGCTATAAGAAAATTGCCAAGACCCTGAAACTGAGCTGCAGCACGGTGGCCAAGACCATACAGCTGTTTGACAGGACAGGTTCCACTCAGAACAGGCCTTGCCATGGTCAACCAAAGAAGTTGAGTGCACGTGCTCAGTGTCATATCCAGAGGTTGTCTTTGGGAAATAGATATATGAGTGCTGCCAGCATTGCTGCAAAAGTTGAAGGGGTGGGGGGTCAGCCTGTCAGTGCTCAGACCATACGCAGCACATTGCATCAAATTGGTCTGAATGGCTGTCGTCCCAGAAGGAGGCCTCTTCTAAAGATGATGCACAAGAAAACCTGCAAAAAGTTTGCTGAAGACAAGCAAACTGAGGACATGGATTACTGGAACCATGTCCTGTGGTCTGATGAGACCAAGATAAACTTATTTGGTTCAGATGGTGTCAAGCGTGTGTGGCGGCAACCAGGTGAGGAGTACAAAGATAAGTGTGTCTTGCCTATAGTCAAGCATGGTGGTGGGAGTGTCATGGTCTGGGGCTGCATGAGTGCTTCCGGCACTGGGGAGCTACAGTTCATTGAGGGAACCATGAATGCCAACATGTACTGTGACATAATGAAGCAGAGCATGAGCCCCTCCCTTCGGAGACTTTGCCCGCAGGGCAGTATTCCAACATGATAACGACCCCAAACACACCTCCAAGAGGACCACTTCCTTGCTAAAGAAGCTGAGGGTAAAGGTGATGGACTGGCCAAGCATGTCTCCAGACCTAAAACCTATTGAGCATCTGTGGGGCATCCTCAAATGGAAGGTGGAGGAGCGCAAGGTCTCTAACATCCACCAGGTCTGTGATGTCATCATAGAGGAGTGGAAGAGGACTCCAGTGGCAACCTGTGAAGCTCTGGTGAACTCCATGCTCAAGAGGGTTAAGGCAGTGCTGGAAAATAATGGTGGCCACACAAAATATTAAAACTTTGGCCCAATTTGGACATTTCACTTAGGGGTGTACTCACTTTTGTTGCCAGCGGTTTAGACATTAATGGCTGTGTGGTGAGTTATTTTGGAGGGAAAGCAAATTTACACTGTTTTACAAGCTGTACACTCACTACTTTACATTGTAGCAAAGTGTAATTTCTTCAGTGTTGTCACATGAAAAGATATAATAAAATATTTACAAAAATGGGAGGGGTGTACTCACTTTTGTGAGATACTGTACATTGAGGAATTTTTGGTTTGCAAAACTGATGCACATAAGAATGAACTTGTATGATTTTTTTGGTTTACCACATATGGTACTAATTGAATTCTTTTCACTTTTGGGTGGATAGAAGATCACCAACACTTGAAATATAGCTTGTGACTCTTGGTTGCAGGGACATTACAAGACCTTGTCACATGGATCACTGGCTCCACATCTCCAGTCAAGTGCCTCAGGTCTCAACTGCAAGCCTTGTAAAGGGCTTGTTTGCACCTAGTGTGGTGACCTGCGTTTTTCTACACTGAATCAACAGAGGTCACCACTGGTGCACATAGAAAACAATTGTTTTCCATGTGCCTCATTCACACTGTAATGCAACCAGGAGGTGCAGTAAAATGCAGACATGTAGCAGTTTATCACAGCATACTGGAAAGCACTGCATGTCACCATGTGTGCTTCTGTGTGCAGACATGAATAAAGTGTGATGCGCTGAAACATGCATCATATCGCACCTTCATCGCAGTGCACTGCAAGTAAAAACTGACAGCTGCCTGCATGCTAAAACAGAGCATTTAAGAGTGAGAGTGCTAACTGCTTGTGTTTTATGGAAGCGTAAAGTAGTTGCAAAGGGAGACTCTGTTATTTAATGTAACAGACACATAGTTATCCTTATGTACTATTCAATCTCTTGTTTTAGGTATACGGTTTATTTCAAGCTTAATGTCTGGTGCTAAAGCTCAGGCAGCAAGAAGACAAGGCTGTTTCTGTACTCAAGAAATACTGAAATTACTAATGGTGAAGATGGGACATCAGTAGAAAATAAAGGAGAGAGAGCAAAGAGATGGAAACAGAAGAGATAGGGAGAACAAAAAAAAGGACATAAACTATATTCAATGTGGCAATTTTTCACCGTAGGTATGCCATAGTGTGCCCTGGGTCTTTTTGGACTCTAGCCACACACTTGCTAACTGTGGCTCAGATATTCATGGTTGAGGTGTGCAGTCAACTGCACTGTTCACTGCGTTCTGCCCTCAGCAGTATGGATGCATATGACTGTGTCGACAGAAAAATGCTAACAATGCATGTTTGTACAGTAGTGTTTGGGCAGGTTGATCTGCTTGATACTGTATAGAGATAGCATTGGTGCTAATGTTACTACTGGGAGGCATGGTGCTGACTTCACAGACTAGCAGCAGGTGAGTAAACTTTGACACATCCATTACCCCACTTCCACTGTATCCATGCATTTCTCCACTGGCTGCCAATGTACCCGCATTTCCACCAACGGCCACTGCAAATACGTTCCACTAACTGTCACTGCACCCACATACTTCTCCATTACCACAACTGCATAGCTCCAAACTGTCCCTGATTTCGAGGGACTGTCCCTGATTTGCAACAAAGTCCCTCTGTCCCTCTTTCCTCCTCATTTGTCCCTCATTTTGGTCTGATCTATATTATTGTATAAAAAAATTCACTTTTTATCTATCAAAAAGTGTTTGCCAGTGGTAAACCTTTTATTCAATTTCTAAATTGCTGCATCTGTAAATTCCAAAAGCCAATATAAAGGAATAATAGTGGTAAAAAAGTACTTGTGGGTTTAAGCAATCATTTTTTTTTTACAATTCTCCATTAAGGGGGAGTGGCAGGAGGTGTGTCCTATGACTACATACTTTTGCTAAAAGGTGCCCCTTGTTTCCATCTCAAAAAGTTGGGAGGTATACAACCATACCTGCATACTTCCGTACGTACCATCCCCATGTAACAGCAAAACTTGAGGGATGAGCTTTGGGTTCTGGAGGAATACAAGTTTAACTTGCATCCAATCTGTTCCCAGTTCAGCTAACTACTGAACAAACTGGCCAGATTGCAGCATGAAGCAATTCCCCAGACTACTGAACTCTTTACATATAGTATAGTTTACATTCATAGTAAATGCCCTACTGTTTCAGAAACATGGCATGCTTGCTAGTTTTTATTTATTTAACCACCTGTGGACAGGTGATCCGTACATGCACAAAAACGTACCTTTATGTCGCCGGCCTCTTCCAGGTACAGGGCACATGCACGCCCCTGCCTTTCAACTCCCTCTGTGATTGTACACAGTGGGAGTTTGTCAGCAGGTCCTGGCCCATGGCCAGTCCCTGCTGATCAGCTGTGTTCATTCACAGCCCAGAGCCTTGTTATGACAATAAACACAGGGCTCTGAACAGGGCTGGACTAGGACAAAAATTTGGCCCTGGACTTCATCCAGACTGGCCCACTTTAATTTTGAGTGTCCCCATCAGCAGTCCCCTTTCATCAGAGTGTCCCTATTACCAGCAGCCCTCTTTCATCAGAGTGTCCCCATTACCAACAGCCCCCTTACATCAGAGTGTCCCCATTACCAGCAGCCCCCTTTCATCAGTGTCCCCATTACCAGCAGCCCCCTTTAATCAGAGTGTCCCCATCCCCATTACCAGCAGCCTCCTTTCATCCGAGTGTCCCCATTACCAGCAGCCCCCTTACATCAGAATTTCCCCATCACCAGCAGCCCCCTTACATCAGAGTGTTCCTATTACCAGCAGCCTCCTTTCATCAGAGTGTCCCCATCACCAGCAGCCCCCTTTCACCAGAGTGTCCCCATTACCAGCAGCCCCTTTTCATCAGAGTGCCCCCATGACCAGTAGCCCCCTTACATCAGAGTATCCCCATTACCAGCAGCCCCCTTTCATCATAATGTCCCCATTACCAGTAGCCCCCTTTCATCAGAGTGTCCCCATTACCAGCAGCCCCCTTTCATCAGAGTGTCCCCATTACCAGCAGCCCCCTTTCATCAGAGAGTCCCCATCACCAGCAGCCCCCTTACATCAGAGTGTCCCCATTACCAGCAGCCCCCTTTCATCATAATGTCCCCATTACCAGTAGCCCCCTTTCATCAGAGTGTCCCCATTACCAGTAGCCCCCTTTCATCAGAGTGTCCCCATTACCAGCAGCCCTCTTTCATCAGAGTGTCCCCATCACCAGCAGCCCCCTTACATCAGAGAATCCCCATTACCAGCAGCCCCCTTTCATCAGAATGTCCTCCCTCTCCTCCCCCTCCCATGTGTACTCACAGTTCTGAAGGCAGCATCTCGTTCCTCTCTCCAGTCATGTGATAAGTGACAAGTGATAAGGGTAGAGAGGCAGGGAAGTCTGCCGGCTGTCTATCTCCCCCTGCAGGCTGATGGCAGCAAAAAGCCTATTTCTCTCTCCAGCAAGTGACGGCAGCTGCTCCTCCTGACAGGAGTGAAATCGTGATCAATCGCTGTCAGAGAGGAGCAGCTCCAGGAATGCACCTGAGTGGCCCACTGAGCCATCGGCCCACCGAGAAACTCCCGGTAGTCCCGATGGCCAGTATATGCCTGGCTCTGTACAAAGGGAACAAGCTCCCTGTTTTTAATACCTGCAAAGCAGAGATAACAAAAAAAGAGATATTTAGTAAAAAGCACAAACACAGAAATTAACATTTGTTAGGCACATATTTAACCCCTTGATTGCCCCTAGATGTTAACCCCTTCCCAGCCAGTGGCATACAGTGACAGTGTATTGTATTAGCACTGATCACTGTATTAGTGTCACTGGTGATGTCAGTGGCGTTTAGTCAGTTTCCCTCCAGTATCAGTTAGTGTCAGATTCTCTGTCGCACTATCACAGTTCCACTATAAGTCAATGATCACCACCATTAGTAGCATAAAAAAATGAATACATTTAAATTCCAGTTTACAGTATCTCACAAAAGTCAGTACACCCCTCACATTTTAGTAAATGTTTTATTATATCTTTTCATGTGAAAACACTGAAGAAATGACACTTTGCTACAATGTAAAGTAGTGAGTGTACAGCTTGTATAACAGTGTAAATTTGCTGTCCCCTCAAAATAGCTCAACACACAGTCATTAATGTCTAAACCGCTGGCAACAAAAGTGAGTACACCCCTAACTGAAAATGTCCAAATTGGGCCCAATTAGCCATTTTCCCTCCCCGGTGTCATGTGACTAATTAGTCATACAAGGTCTCAGGTGTGACTGGGGAGCAGGTGTGTTTAACCATCTGGCATCCGCGCTATAGCCGAATGACGGCTACAGCGCGGACCTACATTCCCGGGAGGCCGTCATATGACGGCCTCCCCTGTGCACGCTCCCTGCGCGCGCCCTGCAGGGCGCGCGCCGGGCGCGTTGTGATCACCGAGTCACTGAGACTCGGCTGATCACCGATCTGTGTAAGGGGCCGGTCCCGGCCCCTTACCATGTGATCAGCTGTCAGCCAATGACAGCTGATCACATGATGTAAACAAAAGATCGGTAACCTTTTTTTTTTTTTACTCACGCTGACAGCGCGAGTAGAAAAAAAAGCCGATCACCGGATCAGATGTGAGGGACATCGGTCCCCAAGTGGAAGAGGCACATCTGCCTCATCAGTGCCCAATAAAAGTGCCACCTAATAGTGCCCACAGTGCCACCTAATAGTGCCCACAGTGCCACCTAACAGTGCCCACAGTGCCACCTAACAGTGCCCACAAGTGCCACCTATCAATGCCCACAAGTACCACCTATCAATGCCCACCTGTAGTGCCAATCAGTGCCACCTGCCAGTGCTGCCCATCACTGCCACCCATCAGTGCCCATCACTGCCACCCATCAGTGCCCATCACTGCCGCCTATCAGTGCCCATCACTGCCGCCTCATCAGCGTACATCAATGAGGGGGAAAAATTACCCGTTTAAAATTTTTTATAACAAAATATAAAAAAAAACAACTTTTTAAAAAAAAAAAATTCAGTTTTTTACATTTTTTTTAATAAAAAGTAAAAACCGCAGAGGTGATCAAATACCACCAAAAGAAAGCTCTATTTGTGGTGAAAAAATGATAAAAATTTCATTTGGGTACAGTGTTGTATGACCGCACAATTGTCATTCAAAGTGCGTCAGTGCCGAAAGCTGAGAATTGGTCTGGATAGGAGGGGGGTTTAAGTGCCTAGTAAGCAAGTGGTTAAATTTGGTGTTTTCGCTCTCACTCTCTCATACTGGTCATTGAAAAATCAACATGGCACCTCATGGTAAAGAACTCTCTGAGGATCTAAAATAAAGAATTGTTGTTCTACAGTATATAAAGATGGCATAGGCCAGTAATGGCAAACCTTAGCACCCCAGATGTTTTGGAACTACATTTTTCATGATGCTCATGCACTCTGCAGTGTAGTTAAAATAACTAAACACACAGCCATTAATGTCTAAACCGCTGGCAACAAAAGTGAGTACACCCCTAAGTGAAAATGTCCAAATTGGGTCCAAAGTGTCAATATTTTGCATGGCCACCATTATTTTCTAGCACTGCCCTAACCCTCTTGAGCATGGAGTTCACCACCAGAGCTTCACAGGTTGCCACTGGAGTCCTCTTACACTCTTCCATGATGATATCACGGAGCTGGTGGATGTTAGAGACCTTGCGCTCCTCCACCTTCTGTTTGAGGATGCCCCACAGATGCTCAATAGGGTTTAGGTCTGGAGATATGCTTGGTCAGTCCATCACCTTTACCCTAAGCTTCTTTGGCAAGGCAGTGGTCATTTTGGGGGTGTGTTTGGGGTCGTTATCATGTTGGAATACTGCCCTGCGGCCCAGTCTCTGTGGATCATGCTCTGCTTCACTATGTCACAGTACATGTTGGCATTCATGGTTCCCTCAATGAACTGTAGCTCCCCAGTGCCAGCAGCACTCATGCAGCCCCAGGCCATGACACTCCTACCACCATGCTTGACTGTAGGCAAGACACACTTGTCTTTGTACTCCTTACCTGGCATGCTTGACACCATCTGAACCAAATAAGTTTATCTTGGTCTCATCCGATGACAGGACGTGGTTCCAGTAATCCATGCCCTTAGTCTGCTTGTCTTCAGCAAACTGCGGGCTTTCTTGCGCATCATCTTTGGAAGAGGCTTCCTTCTGGGGCGACAGCCATGCAGACCAATTTGATGCAGTGTGCGGTGTATGGTCTGAGCACTGACAAGCTGCCCCCCCCACCCCTTCAACCTCTGCAGCAATGCTGGCAGCACTCATACACCTATTTCCCAAAGACAACCTCTGGATATGACGCTGAGTATGTGCACTCAACTTCTTTGGTTGACCATGGCGAGGCCTGTTCTGAGTGGAACCTGTCCTGGTATACCGCTGTATGGTCTTGGCCACTGTGCTGCAGCTCAGTTTGGCAATCTTCTTATAACCTAGGCCATCCTTATGTAGAGCAACAATTCTTTTTTTCAGATCCTCAGAGTGTTTTTTGCCATGAGGTGCCATGTTGAACTTCCAGTGATCAGTATGAGAGAGTGAGAGTGAAAACACCAAATCTAACATACCTACTCCCCATTCACACCTGAGACCTTGTAACACTGACAAGTCACATGAGGGAAAAGGGCTAATTGGACCTCCTGGGCTTTGTGGTGGTATATCTGAATGATGCCTGAAGCTATAGGCATCATTCACATATCGGCGTTTTCAGCCGGCAATTTCCTACACCATAAGAATGATCATAGCGGCTGGTCAGCCGCTAGATCGTTCTTATGGGCGGCGAGAGGGGACGACCCCCCCTCCCGCTGCCCTCCGTTGCTTTTACCAACTCACCTCTGCGATCGGTGAGTCGGTCACAGGATCCGCCGACCCCGGATGTCCACCATAGAGATTCCCACTGGACCAGATGGTCGCCGCAGTCTCTATGATCGCCGGAGGCCGGGCGCGATGTTGATGTCACGCCCGGCCTCTGCATTAAAAAAAACAGCGCCTCCTCGGCTGGGAAGCCGTGATCGTTTTTTCTTTGTTTTTTTTTAAATTTTAGGCTTCCCAGCCTAGAGGTGAGATGTGGGGTCTTATTGACCCCATATCTCACTGTAAAGAGGTCCTGTCATGCCATATTCCTATTACAAGGGATGTTTACATTCATTGTAATAGGAATAAAAATAATCAAACATTTTTTTTTTTAAAGTGTCAAATTAGAAAATTTTAAGTAAAATTAACAACAACAAAAAAAAATTTAAAGTGCCCCTGTCCCCGTGTGCTCGCACGCAGAAGCGAATGCATATGTAAGTCCCGCCCACATATGAAAACGGTGTTGTACCTCACATTAGAATGAGAGCAATAATTGTAGCTCTAGACATCCTCTGTAACTCAAAACATGTAACCAGTAAAAAATTTTAAAGCGTCACCTATGGGGATTTTTAAGTACCGAATTTTGGCACCATTCCACGAGCGTGTGCAATTTTGAAGCGTGACGTGTTAGGTATCTATTTACTCAGCGCAACTTCATCTTTCACATTATGCCAAAAAATTGGGCTAACTTTACTGTTTTTTTTTTTTTTAAAGCATGAAACAGTTTTTTTTCCAAAAAAAAAGCGTTTGAAAAATTGCTGCGCAAATACCGTGCGAGATAAAAAGTTGCAATGACTGCCATTGTATTTTCTGGGGTCTCTGCTAAAAAAAACTTATATAATGTTTGGGGGTTCTATGTAATTTTCTAGCAAAAAAATTATGATTTTTACACGTAGGAGAGAAATGTCAGAATTGGCCTGGTGGGCATGTGGTTAATGGCTGTTTGTTGAATTATTTTGAGGGGACAGCAAATTTACACTGTTATACAAGCTGTACTCTCACTACTTTACATTGTAGCAAAGTGTAATTTCTTCAGTGTTGTCACATGAAAAGATAGAATAAAATATTTACAAAAATGGGAGGGGTGTACTCACTTTTGTGAGATACTGTATAAACCATAGTTTGTAAATAACATAACTATAACGCAAACCAATCAATATACACTTATTGGGATTTTTTTTTTACCAAAGACATGTAGCTGAATACATTATGGAATAAAATATATGAAGAACTTTGTATTTTTTTTATTTTTTATTGGATATGTTTTATAGCAAAAAGTAAAAAATATTTATTTTTTTCACAATTTGCTGTTTGTTTTTGTTTATATAATAAAAAATAAAAAACGCAGTGGTGATCAAATACCATCAAAAGAAAGCTCTATTTGGATGGGAAAAAAATATATATAAATTTAGTTTGGATACAGCGTTGCATAAACAGCAAAAAAATGGCCTGGTCATAAAGGGGGTAAAACCTTCTGGAGCTGAAGTGGTAAAGAATAAAAATTATATACAACATCACTTTAATAACTTAGAAAAGTAAAATTGTCCAAAACCATTATAATTTCCATCACAGAACCTGCAGATGTTTTACAGCTTACTGTCTAATAAAAACACACACATACACATTGCTCAGTGCATTCTGATGGTTACTCAGTGCGCAGTGCAGGCACTATATTGAACTGTATTGATTTGTCCCTATGGGTAATGATATATGGGGCAACTTTAAATGACTCTCATTCTGGCATAGATGATAAAGTGTTAAAGGATAACTGCACCTTTATTAAAACTGACCATCTGGCTTCCCAGGCTATAAACACATCAATTGTATTGACCTATATATTTTGTTTTTGCTATAGAATATAGGATTTACATTGTTAGACATAATACCTAAATGTCCAAAATGTTCAGCAATTCGAAAAAATCATCTGATGGCTTAAACTTATATACCACTCTCTTGTCACTATTTCAGTTTAATATATTATCTCAGCAGTTGAGTAGTAAGGAAGGAAGGGTGCTGGAGGCTTAGTATTGCCAACAAAGGCCATGAGGAAACTATTGTGGGCATCTTGGCTATTGATCTTCCTGTTGGGTCAAGGGGTTGAGTGGCTGTTGATTATACCAACACAGGCCATGGCCTAGGGTGGCAGGGCTGCCAGGGGTGTCAGCCATCCACACATCATGTTGCTGGCTGCCAGTAACATTATGCCATGCATTATAAAGGGTTATGGATTGCCACTTCTGCCCACCAGGACAACCTGGTCTGATCTTCCTTGTAGCTGCCGTGAATTTAATAAATATGTATAAATTTGTATAAGAAAAAAAAGTCAAAGTCATATGTAAGAACAAGCAAGAAAATTTGAAAGTAACAAAATGGCACATGGTTTGTGGTACTCAGAACCCAACACTTGCACGAGGATTTACAGTAATTGCTGAAATAAATGTTCTCCCATGTGTTCAGTCCTTTAACCTTAACCTGACCCTATAACCCTTAGCACTTGAAATGAACCCCAAACCCTTAACCCTAAAACCTATACTAAGACACCTTCTTGAAACCTACTCAAAATGTAATTTTACATTTAACCTTGCCCTCTAACCCTAGTATACCCAGAACATTTTTTCCTTTAGGAATAGTGCAGGGTTTGGTCAAAAGTTCTGTCAGTCTTATTGAAAGGTTCCCCTACTGTTTCTGTCCCTGTCTTTTTCATGAACAGTACTAACAACTCATTGAATAATTTACCTTTTACCAGAGTTGTTTCTTTTTAAGTTGCAGCTCATTCTATTCCATTTTCTTGCTTTCTCTGAGTACCTAGGCTTCAGGTGTTTGGCAAATAATGTGCACAGACACATCTTGGATCTTTCATCATAACTGATGAAAGATTTGGCTCCATATAGCAAGCTTTAATGTTCATTTTTATTATTCTTTCACTAAACTAGGCACATTCATACAAATTTCCTTTAGAACTGGTTTGTTCGACCCTAAAAACGTCATTAAAATTTATCTCATTTGCAACATATTTTTAGAGCGTTTTGTGATACTTCATAAACACGTCTTGTCATTGTCTAATGCTCCATTTGTACACCGCTGATAAGCTGTGGATCTGTTTTGTCTCTTGCTATGTAGGAACAAACATCATAAATATGTATTGGTGTATTGTATTCTTGTTACTGGGTTGACTGGAAACTCTGACATCATATAAAAGTAAATGGCTGCTGAGAAGTCATGGAGCTTTAACAGAGAATAAAAATTCCTTTCTGTAACTACATTTTGCTGATACAATATTTATGGATGTGCCTAACCAAAAAAAAAAAATACATAAGATATAAAACAAACCAGTACAGACTTGAAATCTGATGTTGTAGGTTTGGAACAGAAAGTTTAACAGTAAACCTGCCATCCTAGCGATCCTGTTTTTGGAGGAAACTCACCAGCAACTGGATCACTAAAGAGAACACTCACCTTCCCCAGAGGTTTCACTCCTTCACAAGCAATGCATTGCAGAATCTTGCTTAGAAGCAAAGAACAGCAATATATTGACACCTCACTGGTTCAGCCATTAAGGAAGCAACACCATAGGACCAGATGTGAACTCTCTCTGCACTCTTAGTGATTCTTCCACTGGCGAGTAGCCACCAGTGATAGGATCACTAGTGTGGCATGGTCACAAGGACCTGTGCACATTGGAGTAGAGTGGAAAATTGTAATATTCAAGAAAATAAGAGTTTCCCTCCTAATAATAAAAGGGACGTCAATTTGCTCTCCTAAAGTACCCAGTGGACACTCCACCCCACTGCCAACTCAATCAATCCCAACTTTGTGCCAACTCAATCTGGTAGAGGACCGTTCCCTTTGATGTCAATTAACTGCAGAGGCACTTATGGGACCTGTTGATAAAGTCAGTAATGTAACTTGCACAAGGAGAATATCTGTGCTTCACTCTGCACTGACCCTTACAACTCTGTTTTCTCTTGTTATTGTATGGAATTGCAATACTGCTGAGCTGAAAGGATTAAGCATAGCTAAATAAGTGACAATTATAGAGAATGAAACAGAGATTACAATCAGAAGATTGCCTCACCTGATCATTCCTTCTCTGTCTCTTACAGGTATGTGTCAGCTCACCCACATCTTCCACCGTTAACTGAAATTGGGATCTGCCTGCTGTCTGTATGTGTGTGTCTCTGGTATGTGTCAGCTCACCCACATCTTCCACCGTTAACTGAAATTGGGATCTGCCTGCTGTCTGTATGTGTGTGTCTCTGGTATGTGTCAGCTCACCCACATCTTCCACCATTAACTGAAATTGGGATCTGCCTGCTGTCTGTATGTGTGTGTCCCTGGTATGTGTCAGCTCACCCACATCTTCTACCATTAACTGAAATTGGGATCTGCCTGCTGTCTGTATGTGTGTGTCTCTGGTATGTGTCAGCTCACCCACATCTTCCACTGGTAACTGAAATTGGGATCTGCCTGCTGTCTGTATGTGTGTGTCTCTGGTATGTGTCAGCTAACCCACATCTTTCACCATTAACTGAAATTGGGATCTGCCTGCTGTCTGTATGTGTGTGTCCCTGGTATGTGTCAGCTCACCCACATCTTCTACCGTTAACTGAAATTGGGATCTGCCTGCTGTCTGTATGTGTGTGTCTCTGGTATGTGTCAGCTCACCCACATCTTCTCTGGTATGTGGCCTTCTCTATCTGTTGCCCTGTGCGCACAACCATGACATTATTTGTTGCTCTGGACTATCCTACCTAAGTTTTATGTGTTGATCTTATCTTGGCCTCTTGCTATTCTGACTTTTGAAGCAAAAAGTCCACTTTGATTGTTAGGCATTCTTATAGTCGCTCATGATTAATTAACGAACTTCAACCCCACCCTTATAACAGTATATATTTGAGCATCCTTAAGGGGTGAGCACATTGCTCGGGGAGCACATTGCAGGGGCTTCTATCGTTAAGGCTTCTTTCTCGAAGTGATTCTTTCTACAAGTGATATGCACTTCAATCTCTGCACTTCAGCGATTGCACAAAGCTAACAAATACAGCAATCTGCACTGGAAAGCAGCTAACAGATTGCAGGTGACCCTGTCTCTCTAATAGGCTCTCCTTCCGCTCTGTAACATGCACTCTCTACCACTGCTTCTGACACTCCTCTCCTCTCTCCTCAAACTCTCTTACCTTCAAGCCCCCTTCCCACCCGCCTGCTTATACATATCACCCTGCCTTCTGTCTTCTCCCTACTACTGCTCCTACCAACTCTCGCTCATTCTACATCCATACACTGATAAAACCTCCAGTACTCTGAGACATGCCCCTTCCCATAAATCAAAGTCCCACATTACCTCCCTCACCCTCCTGCTTTTCCTAATCTCTGGTGACATATCCCCAAACCCTGGGCCACCATCATCTGTCTTTGCCCATTGCTCCCATCCCCCTACACCCTCTGGCAGGAGCCGTAACCCACAGAACTTGGTCTCTATTCCTCTCTCCAAAACCAGCCCCCCCTTTTCCTGTGCCCTGTGGAATGCACGTTCTGTCTGCAACAAACTCACCGCCCTTCACGACCTCTTTATCACAAATTCCTTTAACCTACTTGCCATTACTGAAACCTGGCTTCATGAATCGGATACTATTTCTCCTGCTTCCCTATCCCATGGGGCCTTCTCTGGACTCACTCCCCCAGACCAAGTGGACGGAAGGAAGGTGGAGTGGGAATCCTTCTAGCCCCATGCAGCACCTATCAGGTTCTTCACCCACCTCCCTCTCTGACTCTCTCCTCTTTTGAGGCACATTGCATTCGTCTTTTTTCTCCCATTTCTCTAAGAATTGCTGTCATCTACCGGCCCCCTGGACCAGTATCAGCCTTTCTTGATGACTTCTCTGCCTGGCTACCCTACTTTCTCTCTTCTGAAATCCCCACAATTATTCTCAGGGACTTCAACATCCCTGTCAACACTAACACTACTATTACTTCTAAACTTCTCAGTCTAACCTCATCGCTTGACCTGAAGCAATGGATACAGGCTCCTACCCACTCCAACGGCAACACCCTTGACCTTGTATCCTCCTATCTGTGCACTCCGTGCAGCCTTTCCAACAATCCACTCCCACTCTCTATTCACCACCTTATTAGTTTTGCTCTCTCCTTGTCTTCCACCTCTTCTCCCTCCAACCGCCTAACAATTACACGTAGAAACCTTCGCCACCTCAACCCTTCTCTTCTCTACTTTGCTACTGATCACCTCTATGACAAAATCTCTAAACCTCTGTCCTGCCCCAACCTAGCTACTTTCATCTACAACAGCTCACTGTCTTCCTTCCTAGACAAGCTTGCCCCCCTCACCACAAGCAGAATTAGGCCCCGACTGCTACAACCCTGGCAAACAGATGACACCAGAAGTCTCAGAAAACGTAGCCGTGCTCTTGAGCACCTGTGGCATAAGACTAAGACCCAGGAAGCCTTCACACAATATAAATCTGCCCTCCTAAAATACTACTCCTGCCTTCACACTGCCAAACAGACCTACTTTATCACACTCATTAACACCTTCTCTTCCAGTCCACGTCAACTCTTCTCTACCTTCAACACTCTACTCTGTCCTCCACTGCCTCCACCCACCAACTCACTCACTGCCCAGGAGATTGCCAATCACTTCAAAACTAAGATTGATACAATTCATGAGGAGATCACCAATGCGCAAAAACCTCCCCTATGCAACACCCCATGTCCACAGACACAATCATTACTTCCCTCATTCAACCCTGCTACTATTACTGAGGTTGCTAAACTTTTATCTAGCACTCATCTAACCACTTGCCCCCTGGATCCTGTTCCCTCGCAAATGCTACGCTCACCCTCTGACTCGATTCTACACTCTCTAACTCACATTTTCAACTTCTCCCTCTCTTGTGGCATCTTCCCAAACTCTCTAAAACATGCGCTAGTCACCCCCATACTAAAAAAGCCGTCACGGATCCCACCAATCTCAACAACTTATGTCCCATCTCCTTACTCTCCTTCTCCTCCAAACTTCTTGAAAGACTGGTCTACAACCGACTAAGCGACCATCTGACCATGAATAAACTTCTTGATCCCCTTCAGTCCGGTTTTCGCCCTCAACACTCCACGGAAACTGCTCTCCTTAAACTCTCAAATGATCTACTAATGGCTAAAGCCAATGGACACTATTCTGTACTACTTCTCCTGGATCTCTCTGCTGCCTTTGACACAGTGGACCACCCCCTCCTCCTCAAAAAACTCCACTCCTTCGGTCTCCGTGACTGTACTCTTCACTGGTTCTCATCCTACCTATCCCACCGCTCCTTCAGTGTCACTTACAGCTCTACTTCCTCCTCTCCTCTTCCTTTTTCCGTTGGGGTCCCCCAAGGTTCTGTTCTTGGACCTCTCCTTTTCTCAATCTACACCACCTCCTTGGGTCAGTTGATTGCCTCCCACGGCTTTAAATATTTCTACGCTGATGACACCCAAATCTATCTCTCCACCCCCCAGCTCTCTCCATCTGTCTCCTCACGCATTACCAACTTACTAGCAGACATATCAGCCTGGATGTCATATCACTTTCTCAAACTCAACCTATCCAAAACTGAGCTCATGATATTTCCTCCCTCAGGTGCCACTTCCCCTGATTTCCCTGTCAAGATCAACGGCTCAACTATCAACCCATCTCCCCACGCCAAGGTCCTAGGTGTAATCCTGGACTCTGAACTAACCTTTCGACCCCACATTCTATCACTATTCAAAGCTTGCCGCCTCAGTCTTCGCAACATCTCCAAGATACGCCCCTTCCTAACCAATGACACCACAAAGCTTCTAATCCACTCCCTGGTCATCTCCCGCCTCGATTACTGCAACTCCCTCCTCATTGGTTTACCTCTAAATAGGCTATCCCCACTTCAGTCCATCATGAACGCTGCTGCCAGGCTCATCCACCACACAAACCGCTCAGCGTCTGTCACACCCCTCTGCCAATCTCTCCATTGGCTGCCACTCAGTCACCGAATTAAATTCAAGATACTAACTATAACTTACAAAGCCATCCACAACCTGGCCCCCAGCTACATCTCTAACCTAGTCACAAAATACCAACCTAATCGTTCTCTTCGCTCCTCCCAAGACCTCCTGCTCTCAAACTCCCTTGTCACCTCATCCCATGCTCGCCTTCAGGACTTCTCCAGAGCCTCCCCCATCCTCTGGAATGCTCTACCCCAATCCGTCCGATTTTCTCCTACTTTATCCACTTTCAGACGATCCCTGAAAACTCATCTCTTCAGAGAAGCCTATCTGGCCCCCACCTAACAACTGTACATTTATCTTCTCAATCAGCACATCACCCATAGTTATTCCTCTTGTATCTCTTGACCTTCCCTCTTAGATTGTAAGCTCTACAGAGCAGGGCCCTCTGTATCAAATTGTATTGTATTTGTACTGTTTACCCTCAAGTTGTAAAGCGCTACGTAAACTGTTGGCGCTATATAAATACTGTATAATAATAATAATAATAATAAGAAGAGCATCCATACGAGATCAGGTGTCACTGGAAGCATTATTAATTATTGTATGGTCCAGGCTCACAGATATAGTTGTGAATGATGCAAATAGTGGGAATCAGAGCTGGATTAGGACCAAATGCTTTGCCACAAACCCAGCCACCCCCTTCACTCCATCCAAGCCCTTTGATTGACATTGATAGGGTTATTGATAGCTACACAGAAGCCACACCATTTGCCCATCCCAACAAACACCAACTGCCTACAAGTACATTCCCCTTGTAAAATGACAGGCAGGTGCAAAGCTTTAAAAAATTGTGCTACTCTTCTGGTTTACTGTAGGAGCATGAAAGCTGTCCTACCTAAGATGCCTTGTAGATAATGTGGCTCTGGTTGGTATACTGAAAGATGTTAGTTGTTGGTAAATGTGGAGTGGTTTCCAAACTATTACTCCTCCAGCAAGTTGTGTACGTATACATCCACTTTTCACTAAGGCCCATTATACAGTAGTGATTCTGTTACTAGCGTCAACTTGGCAACAATAGGATTGCCAGAAAGGCAAAGAGAACGTTCACTAGCTCCAACAGTGCCACGTTCTTGCTGTTTGAAGCACCATAGTTTCTATCTGTCCTGCTTCCTTGCTGGTGGACAAGAATTTGCGGTGTTTTGTCCAGCTATGGAGTGATTGCTTATGAGCAGACAAGAAAACGCTTTAGTATTCCTGCTGCTGAAGATTTGTCTCTAGAGTTGGGATTTCTAGTGTGACATGGTACTAACAGCAGCTTCCTAGGACAAGGAGAACACAGGGACTGGTTTAAATATACTACCCTACAAATGTGCAAATCATAACATGGATAACCTGAATGAAGCAGATCGCCACTCCACTGGGATGCCTATCTCTATTTATCAGTTCTTTCATAATGCCTACAATTTATTTCTATTGTTTTTTTTTTTTGTTTTTTTTATAATATCCTTTCTGTTATTAGTCAGCACTATTGAATCACCATGACTTTCCCAAGAACTCTATCGATGAATTTCCATCCCCACAAAAATCCTGCCATAGGGACATATTTATTAGGAGCAAATGGCTGTTTTCAATGTAAATTTGCTGTTTATGGCAAATTGTTATGTTTATTTTATTCGTGAAATTTAATATACTCTCTCCATGGAAATTAATATTTTGAGGCTTCGATGCACTTCGGTGGCCAAATGTTTTTCAGCCTTCTCATCCTGGAAATAGTTATTTTCTTTCCAAATGTGTTTACTTAAAATAGTTATGCTATAGGATTTTTCTGTATTTATTAAACTTCAAAAGGCAAATTTGACTTTGAAATGTAATTCTACAGAAAAAGTTTTCCATGTGAAGGTCTTCCAAAATTTTAGGGGAAAATCTTTCTAAAATAAAAAATAAAACTCCATGTGTAAACCCAGTCACTAAAATCTCCTATAAGTTTTAACATGTCATTGGGTGAGAACTCTCAGTCCCCATTTCCCAGTTAGGTACTGTCACAATGAGGTTGATTTACTAAAACTGGAGAGTGCAAAATCTGGTGCAGCTGTGCATGGTAGCCAATTAACTTCTAACTTCAACTTGTTCAAGCTTTGACAAAAAAACTGGAAGCTGATTGGTTTCTATACAGAGCTACACCGAATTTTGCACTCTCCGGTTTCTGTAAGTCAACCCCAATGTCACATGGGCTTCTGATGGAGGCTAGAAGTGGTCATTAAACACATGATCCACTATTGTCACCACATGAAAAAGATGCAGTCATCACTCATGTGCATGTGTAGCATACTCTTTTTTACCCCTGCAGGAGCTGCCAATAATTTTCTTCGGGCTTACCGTTACCATCTTCACAGTGTTCGTCATAGGGGTACTTATCACTTGCTCAATTGAAACACTGGCTCCAACACTTAGTCCTTTTTTCCAAGTTTTATTAAAGAACAAAAACATGCAATAGTAGGGTAGAGGGCGAAAAATGATTCAGGTACCTTGGATCTTGCAGTTTGAGGTAATTTCTATATCCAGCGAATAGCACTTCCCCAGCTGGATTCAACAACCGACCTAGCAGCCGATGTGATGCTTGAACACGGTCTCTGCCACAGACCTTGCAATCTTTAATGAAATGATTGCTGTGATTAACACGGTCTCTGCCACAGACCTTACAATCTTGAATGAACTGATTGCTGTACTTGATCCGAGATGCGTCTCCGATTGAGTTCCCAGGCTCTTCTCAAGATACCAGCCTTATGCTCGGTCCTCTCCTGAAGAGTCCTCCCCTGGTCACTGCATTCCCTTGCTTCTTCCCACAGGCCAGACAGCAAAGAGACCATCCTACGGACCAGTAGGCCACTAAAACTCTGATCCTTCTTTTGAGTAGCTAGGCCTTGGGTCCGCCAACCTCAAGGCAGAACTTTAAGCAACAGCAGTTCGGAGGGCCATGAGGTCAGGAAGCGCCAACAACCTCCACACGTTGTCTGTTCCCTAAATACCCCTGCCCAGAAATCCTGGCGGATGAACCACTCCCACCAAATAGTTTATGAGCAAAGAGTATTCAATATGTTCAACCAGACTGTATTTACAACATCCACCAATGATGACAGCACCACCCATGGTCGGATGGAAATCTGCACAGTCCAGCCAAACTGGTACAGAAACCATTAAATTTAGGTAATAATAAGCTGAGCCAAACTGTAGCTTCAACTAACTTAAATTTCAAAAGAATAGCATCTGCTCTTCAGGAGCAGGGCGCTACACATGCATGTAGACAGAAATCAGAGGCTAAAGAACAGTAGCTCTCAGATGCAACAAATGATAACAGTATTTAATTTATAACAAAAATGAAGATTTTTAGTGACATATAGCACTTTAGCAAGTGAAATGTCATTCAGTTAAGGTTGACACTAGCTTAACAATGTGCCCTTAAGACTTCATATAGTGTGAGAAGTTTAATAAAAATAATGGAGCTAATACTAAATGAATTATAACTGTTAATACTGAGTGATCATTAATCACTGTTAAACAGTAATGAATATTAAATATTGGTGTAATGGTTAATAGAGGTCAGAAATGAAGGATAGCTGCTTTAGTGTTCCTTGTAGCAGAACATTTCGTAACTAGTTTGATGCCCTATTCACATCAACGACAGGCATTGTAAATACATAGATTTCCATGCTGAAATTAATCCACAAAAATGAATTTGCTGTTTTTATATTGTGCTTTCATTATGCTGCAGTTATATATTACCAACTGTCCAAAACCTGACTGATAAGGGGGAAAATGATCATCCAGCAGTGTCAGATTCAGGCAAATTCAAGCAAATTTTATGTGCATGGGTTTGCTCAACAATAATGTACATGCAGAATTGACACTTTAAAGGTAATGGATTCTGATTAGCACCCCTTTACCTCAAAGCCTAATACACACCATCAGTTGAAAAAAAAACCTGACAGCTCAGGTCGGAGCTGTTGAACTAACAATCTAATGTTAGTACAGCAATCTCCCCCGCTGAGCTATTGTGTTTTGACAGGGCAAAGCCCCCCCCGCCAGGACACTCCGGTCAGCGTTCTCAGCCATTCGCTGAAATCGCTGATCGGGAGCCGGTTGGCTGTTGGTTGGTCATGGAACCTGTCAAAGCCATATGTTTGGCCTGTCCTCAAATCATGGAGTTCTCTCTGCTGTGGTAAGGCTCTACACTATGGCCTGCATTTTATAGATAGGCTGTAAAATTTAGTCTGTGATGTGGAATATTACTATGTTGTAGAGTGGTGATCGGATAGCGGTACATGTGCTCTATTGTAAATTGCCCCTTAGTGACCACATTATGAAATAAAAAATAATCATGGTAATAGTTAATTGGCAGCATCAGGGAGGTTGGTAACAAAGCTGTCACATTTTGCAGACTGTTGTGACCTTTTTCATACCATTTAAGCTTAATAGAAAAATACATTATACCGGTAATCACCCTTACTACCCATTTGTTTAATTATTTTTTAAGATAAAAATCTACAAGCAAAACGTTTGGTGTGCCTAATATGCTTTGTCTAGGATGACAGAGGGAGGTGAATCCTTGTAAATGAGCTGGTACTCCAGTGTTATGTTGCTGTAGGTGTATTATGGAAGTGTTTTCCAGTTTACAAGCGACTCAGATCAACAACTCCATGCTTCAGAATTAATTATCAAATGTTTAATTGCTCACCGCGGAAACAGGTGAGGCCAATATTCTACATGGAAACTATTTTTTAGCTTTTGTTGTGCCTTGAGGTATAGACAAGATACGATAGTAGAATACATAGGCTGCCATTGCTGAATTCTCAAGTTGCCAGGCTTTTATATTGATCCAAAGACTTGAATACTTTCTGAGCCATTGACATGGAACAAGCATACCGATCAGGAGTTATGACTTTTCTCTCATGGGTTTTGTAGGTACAAGTGATAAAACTACTCTTAGGCTTTGTAAATGAGGTGTTCCAGTACTTTAAAGAGACCACATCACTTAATAACACAGTTTTATTAAAGCTCATACTTGCAAAGAAGAGGGTACATACTTGCTTCTCCTGAGGCCCGTGTAGCTCAGAGTTGCTCCATTGTAAAAAAATGGTCCCCCCAAGTTTGTTGGGTGTTTACATTTCTAATTGGTTTCTCTTTCTGACCCCTGTGTCACTGCAGGAGAGAGTAATCATTTGGGAGTCAGCAGGATGAATCAGTAACAGCAGTGTATTTTGGGGGGACAAGTTCTCTGCATTCAGGCAGCGTTGAAAAGTGTGTGCTAAAAAAGTATTAACCTTATACCATCTTCTTTACAGTATGTGCATTGGTGAAACTGTTTTTCTTATATGACAGGGTCTCTTTTAGACCATTATTGATCATTATTGACATTATAAGACCATTATTGACAGTTTCTCACACTTATCAAGTATTAAGTTCTGCAACTGCTAACTCCAAAAATGATTCATGAGAAAAGATGGCAACTTCCACCTTGCTACTCTTCTTGTGGATAGGTACACTATTAGCTGCTGGGGAACTTCTCCTAATCAATATCTTCTATCATGAGAAATTCCCCATGACTGGTGAACAGCTAAAATTGTACCTATCCACAAGAAGAGTAGCAAGGTAGAAGCTGGTTAATTACAGGCCAGTGAGTTCAACATCTATTGTGGTGAAGTTAATGAATCACTTCTGAAAAGAAGGTACATTGATCACTTAAAAACACAGAACTTGTTGGACCAAAAGCAGCATGGCTTTACTGAGGGCAGATCATGTCAGATTAATCTGATTACATTTTTTGACTATTTCACAAATATTTTGGACCAGGGTAGTGCTATGGACAAAGATTATCATGTCTTCAGCAAAACGTTTGATACAGTTCCACTCAAAGAAGAACAAGGACTTAAAGCGGAGCTTCACCCAAAAGGGGAAGCTCAGCTTGTCTGCCTCCCCCCCCCTCCACTGCCACATTTGGCACCTTTTGGGGGGAGGGGGGAGTGGGTACCTGGTTTTGACAGGTTTCTGCTACCACCTCTGGGGGTTCAGTCGGAAGAGATACTGAGAGTCACTAGTGGTATACCACAAGGCTCTGTTTTATTTAATCTGCTGTAAGTGGTATAACTAAAGGTGTGGTGGGTAAGGGATGTCTTTTTGTTGATGACACAAAGGTGCGCATTAGGGTTGATATTCCTGGAATATGGAAGATGATTTGACATTGCTGGGAGATTGATCAAAGTAATGGAAATTGGGGGGGGGGGATTGTAGATCTTTGGTGGCTGCATGGGAAAGGGGGTCTATGCCATTTTGACAGTGCCATAGTTCCTCTTCCCCCATGCAGCCAAAATAGACCTCACCCCTACCCCTACAGCCTGCCTGGGAAGCACTTTGGAAGAGGGGGTGCAGTGTTCATGGACTATCAACAATCTGGAGCTTATTTAATCCTATTGACACCAATATTTTGTGCGCTGCACTGTACATACCCTATTCCACACCATCTCATTCTGTACATTTCCCTATTTCCCACTGCACTGTACATTCCTTATTCTGAAGTGACTCATTCTGTAAACTGTGCTGTTTATTCCCTATTCCACACTGCCACTTTCTTTACTATGCAAGTCACCTCAAGTTCCATTTAACAACACCCCATTTAGGACACATCGAATATTCAGCACAATGCAAACGACACCCCTTTTTGCCGTGGCACGTGGAGGTCTCCACATTTTCTTTTACTTTAGGGTTTGGCCAGCTTATAATCTTGCAGACTGCTTTCAGAAAACACGCCCTGTATAGTTCCTGCATCTTTCATTCTCTGACACTCTTTACTTGTTGGAGAACAAAATTTAGGCACTCTGATCCCAGAGATGCATATTTACTCAGTATGAAAGTAGCGCATTCAGTTAAAAATCTTTATCACACAAAAAAGTGTGATAAAAATCTTTATCACACAAAAAAAGACTGATCTGACTTAATGAATAACCGTGGGCTTTAAAAGGTGTGAAAACTGTTATGCCCCATACACACGATCAGAAATTCTGTCAGAAAAAACTTGGATGGTTTTTCCGGTGGAATTCCGCTCAAGCTTGCCTTGCATACACACGGTCACACAAAAGTTCTCTGAACTTTCGAC
Organism: Lithobates clamitans; assembly: GCA_037952925.1. Lineage (NCBI taxonomy): Eukaryota > Metazoa > Chordata > Amphibia > Anura > Ranidae > Lithobates > Lithobates clamitans. The sequence goes on along the minus strand of JBBGZY010000922.1, from coordinate 3,980,759 downwards.
CGTCAAGAACGCGGTGACGTACAACACTACGACGAGCCGAGAAAATGAAGTTCAGTGCTTCCGAGCATGCGTCGAATTGTTTCTGAGCATGCGTGATTTTTTGCGTGTCCGAATTGCATACAGACGAACGCATTTTCGGATAGGAACTTTTTCCGACCAAAAAATAGAGAACCTGCTCTCATGCTGTGTACATACGATCGGAATTTTGGTCGGAAAAAGGTATGATGGCTTTTCCGACGGGATTCCGCTCAAGCTTGTCTTGCATACACACAATCACACCAAATTCCGACCGTCAAGAACATGGTGACGTACAACACGTACGACGGGACTAGAAAAAGGAAGTTCAATAGCCACTGCTCCACCCTTTGAGCTCCTTCTGCTAATCTCGTGTTAGTAGAAGTTTGGTGAGAGACGATTCGCGCTTTTCAGCTTTCGTACTTTTCAGTCCATTACTGCTGTTCAGTTTGTGCTTGTGGGTTTGTAGCTGATTTTCAGTGCGTGTTGTCACTTCGTATTTGTTTTGCAGTGCGTTCTTGTCCGCTCGTTTCTGATTTTCAGCTCGCTCTTCACAGGCCTTGCTGTTCTTTAGTGCGTTCTGTTAGTTCGTTCTGACCAGCCGACCGTTTTAAAGCCATGTTGTGGGTACGTGCTCGTCATATTTAGGGTTTGTGCTGTGCAGGGGCTTGGTGTTGGAGTTCTTGCTTTGACCCAAGCCCAGTCCATGAACAGGGTGGGGAGGAGTTCATGGACCAAGAATTGGTTACTCCAGCATGACCAATTCTCTCATATGCCTTTGCTGCGTGAGATCCAGGAGAATAATCCTGATGATTTCAGGAATTTTCTCAGGATGACGGACCCCGTTTTTCACCATCTGTTGGCTTTGCTGTCCCCTTATATTACGAAGCAGGACACCTGCATGCGGCAAGCCATCACTCCTAAACAGAGGCTAGTCGCCACGTTGCTGTACTTGGCGATGAGGAGAATTCTACAGGACCTCAAGTTCTCCACAGGCATCTCCCCCCAGGCTCTGGGGATCATTATTCCAGAGACCTGTTCTGCTATCATTTAGGTCCTGCAGAAGGACTATGTTAGGGTAAGTTTTCTCCTTTAACATCACATTCTATGTATTTAATGTATGCTAATGTATTGTATTTCTTTCATCATTCCCTAATTACCATGATTGTAATATGCTGTGAATGTCCTCTTTGTCCTCATGCATGTCCTTAAATTCAGGCAGAGTGCAAGAAGCTTTTTTTGGCTCCCAAACTCATTTAGAACCCCCCCTAAACTTTTTCCAGAGGGCCATCAGAGGGGGTGATGAATCTGATAAGTGGACCTTATCTTTTTGTCTTTAACCACTTGCTTACAGGGCACTTAAACCCCTCTCCTATCCAGACCAATTTTCAGCTTTCAGCACTGACGCACTTTGAATGACAATTGCGCGGTCATACAACTCTGTACCCAAATGAAATTTTTATCATTTTTTCACCACAAATAGAGCTTTCTTTTGGTGGTATTTGATCACCTCTGCGGTTTTTACTTTTTGTTAAAAAAATGTAAAAACCTGAATTTAAAAAAAAAAAAAAAGTTTTATTTTTTTATATTTTGTTATAAAAAATTTAAAACGGGTCATTTTTCTCCTTCATTGATGTACGCTGATGAGGCGACAGTGATGGGCACTGATAGGCGGCAGTGATGGGCACTGATGGGTGGCAGTGATGGGCACTGATGGGTGGCAGTGATGGGTAGCACTGCCAGGTGGCACTGATTGGCATTACAGGTGGGCATTGATAGGTGGCACTTGTGGGCATTGATAGGTGGCACTTGTTGGCATTGATAGGTGGCACTTGTGGGCACTGTTAGGTGGCACTGTGGGCACTGTTAAGTGGCACTTTTAGATGGCACTGATGAGGCAGATGTGCCTCTTCCACTTGGGGACCGATGTCCCTGACATCCGATCCGGTAATCGGCTTTTTTTTCTACTCACGCTGTCAGCGTGAGTAAAAAAAAAAAAAAGATTACCGATCTTTTGTTTACATGATGTGATCAGCTGTCATTGGCTGACAGCTGATCACATGGTAAGGGGCCGGGACCGGCCCCTTACACGGATCGGTGATCAGCCGAGTCTCAGTGACTCGGTGATCACAGCGCGCCCGGTGCGTGCCCTGCAGGGCGCGCGCAGGGAGCGTACACAGGGGAGGCCGTCATATGACGGCCGCCCGGGAATGCAGGTCCGCGCTGTGGCCTTCATTCGGCCATAGCGCGGATAGCAGGTGGTTAAATATGCCTTAAAATAAATGTTATACTGATGTTGGCCAAGAATGTTTGTGTCTAATCTGCTTGCAATCTTATGTGCAAAAGTACTAATTTGGTTTTTTTTCTGCTTTGACTGCACAGTTTCCTTCAACGCCACAGGAATGGCAGACTGTGCATCCCTGTTTGCCAAGTGTTGGGACTTTCCCAACTGTGGAGGGGCAATCGATGGGAAACACGTCCACATCATCCCACCACCCCATTCGGGGTCATACTATTTTAACTATAAGGGTTTCAATAGTAACGTGTTGATGGCGGTGGTGTCGGCGACATATGAGTTTTTATATGTGGACATGGGGAAGAATGGCCGGATGTCGGATGGTGGAGTCTTTGCCCAGACGGAGTTCTACCGACGTCTCCAGAGTGGTGGCTTGGGATTGCCACCTGCGGAAGAGAACGTCGAAGGACTCCCATTTGTTTTTATCGCTGATGAAGCATTTGGTTTGGGTGATCACCTGATGAGGCCATTCCCCCAGAGGACCCTCACCCCGGAGAAGAGGGTTTTTAATTTCTGGCTGACCAGAGCCAGAAGAGTCGTGGAGAATACCTTTGGGATAATGGTCAGCCAGTTCCGCCTATTTCTAAATATGGCGGAGTACAAACTTAACCACATCGTGTTATCATGCTGCATACATCGCAACTTTTTAAAGCAAAATGCTCCTAATTATGTAGCCTCAGTTGGGCCTGAGGCTGGACTTCATGAACCAACACTGATGGCCCTGGAAGCTGGCCGTCCTGGCTTGCCCCCCCAAAGTGCCTGTGAAGTGCGTCAAAAATATGGCGATTATTTTACAGGTAGTCAGGCCATTGCTATGCCAGCACATTTTTAAATATTTTCAAATAAAAAAGAAAAATTGATATGATAAAATCTTGAATTTGATTTACTGCTTGTGTTTCTTTTATCTGTCTCCTAGGTTCTCCTAGTGCACTTGTAGTGCCAAGTGTTTTTTCCATTATTTAAATAACACCCTGTAAACATGAATACAAAAAGTGGTATTGAGCATTGAAAGAAGAAGCCACACATTGTTGAGTATAAAATCTTTTACTCCGTGTACATGCACATGTGCGTTGTAAAACCTTTTTTGGAAAAAAACAACATATTGGGTTTTATAAAGTTTTACTTTGATTTTTTTTTGTTTTACGTAATCAGGCATGTTTCAAAACATAATATACACAACTCAGGAACTTACAAAGTTCAACATTGAAAAAATGAAGGCAATATCAGACATTATAGTGTTAAAAATGTGTTGATATTGCCTTCATCAGATGGGGTGATATCACCCCTGTGAAAGCCAAATTTTGAAGATGCACACAAATTGGGAGTCAAAATGGGGATTATCTACATGTGCTAACTCCCATCATGGGGGATCAATGGACGTGTTTTGGGGGTGCAACTCCTTCCTCTCACCTACTAGAGTTGCGAGGAAGGGGTTGCACCCACAAAACGCGTACATTGATATCTCCTGATGGCAGATAGCACATGTTGACACACTGTGTGCATCTTCCAAATTTGGCTTTTAAACTGTATTAAAACTTTAGTTAAATTTTCTTAAAAAAAAAATATAAGGTGTAATTTTTTGGATTAAGATTCTTCCTAGTACATCAATCATGTTCTTCATTCTTTGTTCAATATCCTTGGTTATTTCCTTATGAAGTCTAAATCCCGACTACAAAACATTATCTCCTGGATTAGCCTTTGTGCACTGTCAGTGGTGAAATTAGTAGATTGTTCTTCCACAACATGCACATCACCTAAAAGAAAAGTACACACCATGTATTATAAATATGCAGGCATACATCTATTACCTGAATCTGTGGTGTCAGACACTCACCTGTTGTGGTCACTATTTCAACCACCTCTCCTTCCTCCACATCCTGAGGTTGTGTGCTGAGTTCCCCTTCTTTAGTAGGTGGGGGGTCCCTGGTGTCCTCAGACGTCCCAAGTCTTTTCTCCCCTATGAGAATGAAACAAAAGGTAAACTTAGCACACCGATATTTGAGGCCAGAAATAGGAATATGAAACATTGCTTGGAAGTGGGGTACAATTGTCTGTTTGGGCAGAGTTCCAAGCTGAAGACATGATTTTTTCCCTTACCAAAGCTCGAATACTTACCTTTTTTGGACAAGTTTCACACATGGAGACACCCCAAGTATTCACTGGAGCACCTGTGTAGGACACCCTAAAAAGTTTGTTCTTGTGTCCCACACTAGTGTTCCTTAGTCCAGATGTGTAAACAGCTGCTGAGTGTCCTTTCCTTACATTAGACTGAATCAAGTTTACATTTCATTCTAGTTACAAGCACATCTAGACAACAATGTCCTAAACTTCTTTGAAGACAAATTAGCATGAGCAAATGTAGTTAACTGTGTATCTGCCAAAAACATTGTACTTAGTTGGCGAACGATCGATGTTTACTGCGAACGATTACTGTACCCACGAGCCTGAAAGTTGTCATTTTAAACTGTACAACAGTAAAGAAAAGCACGTGGAGCAGCATGCAAGTAATAATAATAATCGGAACACACGACAACTACTTACTTTTTAGAAGCACTTTCTTGATTCTTCTGTACTGATCCTGCTCCCTCAATTTCAGGTCTGACCAGCGTTTCCTCAATTGCTCCTTGGATTGTCGTACCTCAAAATTCCTGTGCAGACTCTTCACAACTTTAATCATGATCTTGGCCTTTCTCATATTTGGGTTTAGGTACAGTCCATACTTCCCGTCATAGTCGGCCCTCTTCAAGATGTCCATCATCTCTACAAAGGCCATATTTGAGGCCTAAATCTTCTCTCCAGGATCGGGACGTTTTGGGCTCCGGGTTTTCCTCCTCCTCGATACTGCTATTGCACACCCGCTGTGTTTCCGCCATGTTCATCTCCCACTGCGCCGAAAGAGAAGGGGCGGGGTATATTCTAGAAAGAACGTTAGGGGCGGGTGACACGGGTGGAGTTTCATGCATGCGCAGTGTATATAAAGCTAACACGTGTGTATCGTACCTACGTTCTGTGTGGAGGAGGACCGATAGCGCCGAACATTATAATGAAGGTTACATTTTAACTTAGGACATCAGTGGCCTATACTGATTCTAGATTGAGGCCTATATTAGGATAAGTTTAGGAGAGTTTAGCCTGATATTAGTGTTTTTGTCTTGTGTTTTCTCTTGCAGCAAATACGAAACAATTCAAAGACCCTGAATTCATGGGTCAGTTCATAGACAAATACAGGGATATGAGAAATTTGAGGGAGGTTAAAAACCCCTTATATCGCAATAAACCAGCTAGGAAGGCATCGCTGGAGAAACTGCTGCAATTTGTGAAGACTCAGGTCCCCGATGCAGACATCAAGTTTGTGGAGAAGAAAATTAATAGCTTGAGAAGCACGTATAGGAAGGAGCTTAATAAGGTCCAGGCTTCCATGAGATCAGGAGCAGTAGCAAAGGATGTGTATGTACCCAGTCTGTGGTACTACAACAGAATGTGGTTTCTGGAAGACTAGATGGAAGCCAGGGAATCACTTTCTACACTTCCATCCAGCCTTCCCTCAACCCTTCCCTGTGATGATCTCGGGAATGCCGTTATTACATACAAGGAGCCAGTACTAGGTGCCTGGCCCCCCCGTCCTCCCCTCTAGGTCTAAGCGTGTGGCCCCTTGCAAGCCCTATGGACTGTGGATCCGACTGGAGGGCACGGAGGGGGTATGCGTGGTCGTTGGGATCTCTGAGCTCTAATGTTTTTAACAATCTGGTTTGTGCGATGCATCTTCACATCATCCACTTAATGAATCTAAATCTCCCTGAAGAAGACCAGAATGGGTTGAAATGCATTGGGGTATTCATGTGGATATCAATGTTGAATATGTAACTGGTAATAATGTTCTCCTGGGGGCCTCTTTGCCAAGAGTGATGTTTTATGTTGTTGTTTGTCAAACATGAACCAGAGTTTGTATTTTATAATAAATCCATTGCACATTTGAATTTATTTTGAATCTCTGATCTACTTTATTTTTATATCATAAACTAAATGTTTTGCTGCTTAAAAAACCCCCGGGGAAACTTTCAATTTTTTTTTTTAACTTTTTTTTTTTTGGGTTGTGCAGCCCCGGGTACTCTCACACGTGTGTTTCTGATTTTTTCAACCCTTTCCTCAACCCCAGCTGAGGCTTCTGAGGACCAACCTGGGCCTTCCATCCTGGAAGAAGTAGAGGAGCCCAGCTGGAGCCAGGTATAGTATTTTTTAACATATTTATTGTGCGAAAATTATTGTTGTTAACTAGATGTGATTATTGATAACAAATAAAATGATTTAACAAAAAGTGTTTAACATATCAATAGACAGTAGGGGCCAAAAATAATTGTGACAAGAATGAAAAATGCTGGGGTCAGAATGATAGTCTTTTCTATTCGTTAACATTCAATTTGCAACAGTCATGAGCTGAAAATTGTGTGTGATTGATAAACCAAAAACTAAAACTATGTCCCTTTTTCATACACAAGAAGACCTCAGCCAGGACGAGGCTCTGGAATGTGGCACACAGGAGGAGGCGGGGTAAGTGTCAGCCAGGAGGTGGCGGGGCCCTGTAGCCTCACCCAATCCCAGTAGCCTCCCCTCCGCCTTACAACAAAAAGGGCCCGGAAGAGGAGTAACATGGAGGAGGCAGCACTGGGCCTCATTAAGGAGGCTAATGCGGCCCTGAAAACACGCCCCGGCGCTGAAGAGGCCTATGGCTGCTATGTAGCTGCCAAATTGCAGCAAATGGAGGAGGGCCAAAGCTTCATGTGTGAGAATCTAATTTTTCACGCCCTTTGGAAGGGGCTGAGGGGCCAAATTAGTGAGAACATGCACTTATGTGGGCTCGCCCATCCTCCTCCTCCTCCTGCCACAAGTCCACCTCCATAGTCACAGCCTCCAATGAAGGCTGCAGTGAAGGCTGCAGGGAAGGCTGCAGGGAAGCATGGAGGGAAGGCTGCAGGGAAGACAGGAAAGTGATGGCCTGGGTTCAGTCTGGTCTGACAGAAGACACAGGCTGTTGTAGTACCACAGCCTGGGGACATATATGTCATCTGCTGCTGTTCCTGATCTCTGGGAGTCCTGGACCAGAGTGTGCTCCCTTAAATATGGACTTCTCAGGCTACCAATTTTAATTTACAAAGTGTTGATGTGTACCCTGGGGGCCAAAGGCTTCGCAAATTCAAGCAGTTTCTCCAGCGTTGCCTTCCTCTTTATTTTGTTATTATGAGCCAGAATAAATGTAGATCTTTTTATATGAAAATACTTGCCTATGTGTTTTTCTTCAAAAAGGACAGTTTGTGAGTAGGCAGGTACATTTCAAAAATACAATGTCAAATTAACAAGGGACACCAACACAAACCAACCTCCTTGAGCTTTATAAAATACAAGATAATAATGTTGTTGTGGAAACTTGACACACCAAAAAAAAATTATGGAGATCACTAGAAAATAATTTCAAAATAATCCAAAAAACAAGAGATCTTGATTAAAAATAAAAAAAGATGACTATAAAAAATAATTCTAAACATTATTATGGAGATCTGGCTTTAAAAACAAAAATGATTATTCATGAGATCACGAGAAATAATAAACAAATCAGTTTTTCATGACTCTGTGTGAATATCAGCAGCAAAACAACTTCATTATTCTAGCATTATAAAGAACAAAAGAATGCGCTGCATTAAAAGATCCAATAATTTGCAGTGTGACGCATGTGCTATCTCCATTACGAATGCTAGTTTTACCAGACCGAGCGCTTCCGTCTCGTATTTGATTCTGAGCATGTCTGATTTTTTGCATGTCGGAATTGCATACAGACGATCGCATTTTCAGATAGGAACTTTTTCCGACAGAAAAATAGAGAACCTGCTCTCAATCTTTTGCTGGCTGGAATTCCGCCAGCAAAAGTCTGATGGAGCATACACACAGTCGCATTTTCCAACCAAAACTTCTCATCTGAGTTTTGCTGGCGGCATTTCCGATCGTGTGTATGGGGCATTAATCTTTTGCTGGCTGGAATTCTGCCAGCAAAAGTTCGATGGAGCATACACACAGTCGGAATTTCTGACCAAAAGCTCACATCCGACTTTTGCTGGCAGAATTTCTGATCGTGTGTATGGGGAATAACTGTTACAGACAAACATGGAAATATAATAAAATAACTTCTATGGGTCCTTCAGCAAATAAGCAGTTTTGAAAGCAAAACAAATACCAGCTCTAGAGTTATTTATTGTATCAAATCAGGGTTTTCGTATTGTCCGTTGTCTCTGCTGGAGTCACCCTATTTATCCTGGTGACAAAGGTCATCCAGAAGTTTAAAGCTGTCACTGAAGTAGGAATAGAAAGGAAATTTTCCATAAGGGACACCTTGCCTAAGAATTTACTTTCCCTGTCCAGATATTTAGACACATTTTCTGCTGTGTGTCTTGGAAAGGAAGTAAAGGGAAATTTCCCCAATGGAAAACAGAAAAAAATGCCAAGGGTTTTTACTATTCCCCAGGCATATGATATTTAGCTGGGATACCTGCTAGTAGCACAGCAGTGCCTGGATGTGAGTGGTGCAGTTCCAGTGTCCACCAGCAGGTGTCCCTGAGCAGCCAGCAGCAGCAAGCAGCTGGAAGTATGCTCATAAGCTTGTAGTTTAAAAACATTGTATGCATAAAGTGTACTTCATACATCCCGCAAACACAGGGAGCAACCTGAATTCATACCCTGAAGTTGAGCATCGTGCCCCAGAGGTCAGTATGAGGAGCAAGCACAGAGGAGGAAAAAAAATAAATACAGCAAGAGCACGTAAGTTTACCATCTCACCCCCCCTTCAAATAAATGGCTACAATTTTGCTTTTAAGTTCAACTGAGCCCTAAATTTAAAGTGGGCTTGACAATGCTACTGTCCAAGGGTGTCTCCATTACTCCTCCATATAGTGGAGCCATCCTAAGGCAGGAAGTGTATTACTGGCTGGATCACCAGATGAAAATAAAAGGAAACATTTAAAGCATCATTCAACTCACAGTTAACAGGTTACAGGTACAATTAGGCCAGCCATAGATATTTTAAATCTTAATGTCTAAGCACAATTTTGCAACTTTGACATGTGTTAGTAAAACCGTACATATCATCACAACTACTTTGTGCATCCAGGTGGATTATACTGCATTTTTTTTTTCAGGTAAAATCGGGCTTTCTTTTGCTAGTAAATGGTAATGGATATCTCCTGTTTCTTTTCATTATCAAAGGAAAACTGGCCCAAAATAATAAAAAAATATATTTTTTGTAAATTTATCTAAATATTTTTTTTGCCACTACCATAACCTTCCACCAAAGAACAACCCAAAATAAACTCTCCTGCTCCTGACAATCGCAGCGATGCCACATATGTGTATATTAGATTTTACCCGAAATACAGCCCAGGAAACAATAGAAAAAATAGCGCCTGCAAAGCTCCCTGAAAGTGCCGCTCAATACACTTCAATGTGAAAGCCCCGAGGGCTTTAACACTGGAGCGGTGCGCTTGCAGGGCAGTCAAAAAAGTCCTGCAAGCCGCATCTTTGGAGCGCTGTAGGAGCGGTGTATTTACCGCTCCTAAAGCGCCCCTTCCCATTGAAAACAATGGGGCAGCGCTGCAAACCTGCCGGCGCTTTGCGGTCGGTTTTAAACCTTTTTTGGCCGCTAGCGGGGGTTTAAACCGCCCCGCTAGTGGCCAAATAGTGCCGCTAAAACGATGGTAAAGCAGCGCTATATTTAGCGCCGCTGTACCGCCAGCGCCCGCACGCCTCAGTGTGAAAGCACCCTAAAACATACTGACACTAACTGACACTGATACTAATTAAAAAAAAAAAAACCTGCCCAAAAAACTGACCCTGACCTTGACCTTTGAACCTGACCTTGACTCAAACACAACTCTGACACCGTGTTCATATGCTCGTACATATGCTTGGTGCAAAGGGGTTAAGGATTAGTAAACTGCAATTTACTGACAGACTCCATGGCAGTCTACATGTGGGTTAACCCTGCCTACTCTTCAATGCTATAGGACCCCACTCCCATAAATTTGAGCTCACCACTAGAGACTGCATTTCTATTTTTGTCCTCCTACATGGACCTACATCATGTGTACTCAAGTTTTTCCTGTACGACGTCCAGTCGGGATGACTCCTAAACCAGCAAGCCGACTGGCAAGGACTGCTGTTTCATTTTTCTCTATGGCAGCTGTTTATTTCTTTGTTGTCCTTGTCATGTTGCCGCTCTGCTTTTCCCCTGGGTTAACCTTCTGGCCTCTCACGGCACTCGGAACACTCCTGCGTTCCAGGGCGTGGCTATACTTCCGGGTTTCGGCCGCAACTAGCATCTGCGCATGTGCGGGGCCTCTGTGACATTGAGGCTTGGTTCGCGCACGTGCAGCTCAGCAGAGCAACCAGCAGTCTCACAGGCGCTGTTCGCCCGCTCTCTACGGTGCAGGCGAGAAGAGTGGGGAGGCGGTGATGTCATCTGGGCGGGGAATTTAAATAGCTATCAGCCCCTGTCAGTTTGGGAACTCCTGCGGGCAGTGAGCAGCAGCTTCCCCAAGCCCAGGATCAAACAGGCCTGGGTAATCCTTAGCTGGGGAGTCTCTTTGCTTGTCTTAAAGGGAAAGGCATAAAAAAATCATTTCTTTTGCTTGTCTCCCTGGCTTATCCTAGGTCATTTGGGTATTGCCCAAGTCTGTGTGGTGCTTTCTTATTCGGATTGACGTCCTGTCCGAGGTACCATGGACAGGTCACCGCCTCAGTGCGGCCAGCCCTCACGCACAAGGCATGTGCAGTCAAGGGGGAGGGGCCGAGATTATTCATGGTTGAATAAGAATGAGTTAACACCAGACTTTGCATTTCTTCTTTTCCTTTTTCCTTCAGCCCTCCCAGATCAGACCGCCAAATAGTGGTCCGAGATGACAGAGACCTTGCCAGGCCGCAACATCACTCATCATCCAGGTCCAGATGTGACTCTCCGTCCAGGACCCATCAGTAGAGGAGATATTCCCATTCCTTCTCCAGAAACCGAACCCACCGCCATGACAGCTGCTCTGATTGCAGAGCCTGCTGGGGATGTGGGACACGAGTCCCGGAGGTCAAATCACTGTGTGATCCATGTTACGCCCAGGCGATCTGGGAGAAAGAGATGGAAAACCAAAAGATGGAGTCTCTTGTTAAGCATGTGGTGCAGCAATCACTAAAGGAGTGGGGTACAACCCACACGTGGAGCCAGTCCACCACTCTATCTGGCTCCCTGGCTGACGAGGCCCAGGAGGATCCGAGCCCATCCCAGCCTTACAATGCCTCCCTTGGCTCTTCAGATTTTCCCGCTCCTTTCCAAATTGAAGGATATCATTGATGAGGAGTGGAGCAAGGTAGATAAGAAGACTTCTATGTCAAGACCTCCAGATTATACCCCTTCAAGGCAGAGGAGGTGAAACATCTGGAAAACGCTCCCCTAATAGATGCAGCACTGATGCAACTGGCCAAACACTTCACTCTTCCCTTAGCGGATACCGTATCCTTCAAGGATGGGCTTGAGAGGAGAATAGACCAAGGCCTCAAGAGAATTTACAGGCTAGCCGGTATGGCTTGCAAACCTGCCTTGGCCCTTTCAGTCATGTCCAAGTCTATGGATGCCTGGACAGAGAGTGTGGACTCTGTACTCAGGGGTGTCTCAGAAGAACTGGCCATGGGCTTGACAATACAGGAATTGAAGCTTGTAGTGGCCTTCCTGGGGGAGGCTTCTATCGACCTTATTCGCCTGCTGGCCCGGACTGTGCTGTCCTAGGTCTCGGCTAAGCGGGCCTTATGGTTATGCCCTTGGCTCGCCGATTCAGCATCCAAACAAGCCTGGTGTAGAATGCCCTTCGAGGGGTCCTCGTTTTTCGGCAACAGATTGAATAGTGCCATGGCCCAGGCCACGGGTGGGAGGTCAGGCTTCCTGCCCCAGGATAGGCATCTGTTCAGCGCAGAAGACACAGTGATGAGCGTTGAGGGGTAGCATGCTCTTACAGGATCGGCCGAGATTTCAGAAGGTATTAAAGCAGAGGTCAAACATCCTTCCAAAAGTCGGCTAAAAGCCAGGCATCCAGTGGGCGCGAGCCAGCTAAGTCGTTTTGAGATTGGACCCGCCCAGGAGGGTTGGGCGGGGCGCGTCTGCTTCTCTTCCGGCACGTCTGGGTGGCCTCATTCTGGGACTACATCCATCAAGACGGTCTCCACAGGCCACACATGGTCCTTTACCAGTGCTCCTCCCCCCAGATTTATTTCATCCCTGCTACCAAGGTCAGAGAAATAGATTCGCTGATAGTACAGGGAGCCGCGGTACCTATCCTGAAAGTCGAAGAGTTCCAGGGGGTATACTCCCCTCTTTTCCTTGTGCAAAAGAAAAACGGTTCATGGCATCCTGTGATAGACCTAACTTACCTAAACAAGTTTATAAAATACGAAGGATTCAAAATGGAGACTTTGTCTACCATCCAACAAGCTGTGCAGTCAGGCGATTGGCTAATCTCAATCGACTTAAAAGATGCCTATTTTCATGTGCCTGTGGAAGTAGAATTCTGCAAATACCTCTGGTTCTGAGTCAGGCAAGAACATCTACAGTTCACCTGTCTCCCTTTTGGGTTGACAACATCACCCTGAGTCTTTTCAAAAGTTCTTCTGGCTGTGGTGGCCCTCATCAGAACAAAAGGAATACGCTCATACCACTATCTCGACGACCTCTTGTTACTGTCCCAAGACAAGGAGCAGCTGTTGGTCCACAGGGGACAGATTATCTCCACACTGTTTGAATTCGGGTGGCTCCTAAACCTGGAAAAAAGCCATCTGGAACCAGTCCATCGTCTGATAGACTTAGGGGCAACACGGTGGAAAGCACCGTCTCTCTCCCAGTGGAGAAGATCCCAGTAATTCAAGAGAGAATCTCACGAGCTCTGAGCTCCTCACGCCTAAAGGCCTCACAGTGCCTAGGAATTATCGGCACAATGGTCTCTACGACCCCCATGGTCAAGTGGTATCTGTGGAGGTTATGCCCTTTTCAGGGGGATGACAATCAGTCCATTCACATAACTTCAGCGATGAGGAACAGCCTCTTCTGGTGACTCCAGCGTAGGAATCTGCTCACCTGCCACTCCATTGCCCCCCGTCTCATGGGTCATGGTCACGACCGATGCAAGCGGTGCCAGTTGGGGAGCCCTTTGCAGGTCAGAATTTGCACAAGGCAAGTGGGATTTCCGTCTTCACAACCAGGGCTCAAACGTCCTGGAACTATGGGCAGCTGTTTTACTGAGAATGGACAACACCACGGCGGTCTCCTATGTGAAGAGGCAAGGGAGCACTTGGAGCTCGACTCTGCTCCATGAAGTCATGCCCATCATGTCCTGGGCTCAGCAAAACCTGGCCAATAATTCAGCAGTCTTCGTCCCCGGAACCCAAGACGTCCAAGCAGACTTCCTATCTTGCACACAGTTAGGCAACGAGTGGTCTCGTCATACGTAGACGGTCGAATGGATCCTGTCCTTGGGAATCAGTCCTGAAGTAGACCTAGTTCCATCCCCCTGCAACTTCAAGATCAAAAAGTATTACACTCAGGGCCATTGTAGCCAGGCCTTCAGGGTAAATACTCTGACAGATCAGTGGAGCTTCAACAATGTATACGCCTTTCCCCCACTCCTGATCATCTTCAGGTTTTTACTGAGACTCCAGGCAGAAGCAGACAAGGTGGTGGTGATAGCACCTTACTGGCCGAACAGGCCATGGTTTCCCCTCCTGACCCAGCTCAGCTTACGGGAACTGGTGCCTCTTCCTCTCGGGCTGGACCATCTTTCTCAGGAGGTAGTCCTGCACCCTTACTGAGACTGATGGTCTGGTTCTTGAGCGAGAGAGGCTGGAATCTCTCGGGTGCACTTCAAGAGTGATTTCCACCCTCATATAGCTCGAGAAAGGCGAGCACGAAGAAGGTTTATGGGAGAATTTGGGCCAAGTTTGTTGAATTCTCATCCTCTACTGGCAGATTGTTTCAGAGATCCAGGAATCCAGGATATCCTCGGCCTCCTCCAATCCGGCCTAGATCTGTTGCTATCCATCAGCTCTCTCAGATTCCATGTCTCAGCCCTGTCAGCCTTCTCCGGAACATCAGGGGCAGTTCACCCTCTAATCTGGCAGTTCTTCCGTGGGGCGACAACTCAGGCCCCAAAGAAGGTCAAGATTCCTCAAATGAGATCTTACCCTTGTTCTTGACTCACTGCCTGGACTCAGTACTGCGAGATCCGCTCCGATTCCTATCAAAGACCTGTCGCAAAAGTCGCCTTCCTAGTTGCCATATCTTCGTCCAAGAGGGTTTTCTGAGATTTGGGTCCTTGGGTCATGAAAAACATTCCTGACTTTCTTTCCGGACCGGATGGTCCTCATCCCTATGCTCGGTCAAACCCGAAAGTTACTTCAGTGTTCCATGAGAACCAAGAAATCGTCTTACCTACATTCAGGGCCCCAGGGTCCACTGAGCTTCATCCTCTGGATATAGGGGAAATACTGAAGGAATACCTGCAAGTTACTTCCTCCTTTAGACACTCTGACTACCTGTTTATCCTGCACTCCAGCAGTAACAAAGGGAAGCGAGCTTCGACCAGAAGGATTGTGGCCAGGATCATCCAATCCATTCAGCAAGCTTATAGGGCTAAGGGCTTGGCTCCTCCAGAGGCGGTGACGGCACATTCCACCAGGGGTATGGCGGCTTCATGGGCAGCGGCCCGGCATGTGGCTCCAGATGCCATCTGCAAAGCGGCCTTGTGGGCCTCCATTAATATCTTTAGGTCACACTATTGCATAGAACCTGCTTCTTTATCTTCTGTGAATTTTGGTTTAACCGCTTGCCAACCGGCTCACACCGATATATGTCGGCAGAAGGGCACGTACAGGCATATTAACGTACCTATACGTTGCCCTTTAAAACGCGGCACTCAGCTCCACGAGTGTGATCGCGGGTCCCGTGGACTCGATGTCTGCGGGGACAACTCACGCTCGTCTCACGGAAAAGGAGAACAGAGAAATGCTGATGTAATCAAGCATTTCCCCATTCTGCCTAGTGACACTGACACTGATCACGGCTCCCTGTAATCGGGAGCGGTGATCAGTGTTGTGTCACACGTAGCCCATCCCCCCCACAGTTATAGGGCGTACACACGGTCGGACTTTGTTCGGACATTCCGACAACAAAATCCTAGGATTTTTTCAGACGGATGTTGGCTCAAACTTGTTTTGTCTACACACGGTCGCACAAAGTTGTCGGAAAATCCGATCGTTTTAAACGCGGTGACGTAAAACATGTACGTCGGGACTATAAACGGGGCAGTGGCCAATAGCTTTCATCTCTTTATTTATTCTGAGCATGCGTGACACTTTGTCCGTCGGATTTGTGTACACACGATCGGAATTTCCGACAACGGATTTTGTTGTCGGAAAATTTTATCTCCTGCTCTCCAACTTTGTGTGTTGGAAAATCCGATGGAAAATGTCCGATGGAGCCCACACACGGTCGGAATTTCCGACAACACGCTCCGATCGGACATTTTCCATCAGAAAATCCGACCGTGTGTACGGGGCATTAGAATCACTCCCTAGGACACACTTAATCCCTACAGCACCCTCTAGTGGTTAACCCCTTCACTGCCAGTCACGTTTACACAGTAATCAATGCATTTTTAATCGCACTGATCGCTGTATAAATGTAAATGGTTCCAAAATAGCGCCAAAAGTGTCCGTTCTGTCTGACATAATGTCGCAGTCATGAAAAAAATCGCTTGTTGCCGCCATTACTAGTAAAAAAAATTTGCTTATTGCGATTTTTTTTACCAAAAATATTTAGAATATGTATCGGCCTAAACTGAGGAAAAAAATTATTTTTTTTTAATATATTTTTTGGGGATATTTATTATAGCAAAAAGTAAAAAATAATGCGTTTTTTTCAAAATTGTTGCTCTTTTTCTGTTTATAGCGCAAAAAATAAAAACCGCAGAGGTGATCAAATACCACCAAAAGAAAGCTCTATTTGTGGGAAAAAAAGGACGTAAATTTTGTTTGGGTGCAATGTCACACAACCGCGCAATTGTCAGTTATAGAGACGCAGTGCCGTATCGCAAAAAGTGCTCTGGTCTGGAAGGGGCTAAAATCTTCCAGGGCTGAAGCGGTTAACATTCTGATGGCAGGGAAAGTTCTCAGAATACAATCGCTCGAATGTGTGGATGGTGGGGAAAATCCACTGGTTGAATGAAAAAAATTGATTGTATTATCTATGAGATTCCTAATGCCCTGTACACATGATCGGACATTCCAACAACAAAATCCATGGATTTTTTCCGACGGATGTTGGCTCAAACTTGTCTTGCATACACACGGTCACACAAAGTTGTCGAAAAAATTTGATCGTTCTGAACGCGGTGACGTAAAACACGTACGTCGGGACTATAAACGGGGCAGTAGCCAATAGCTTTAGTTTCCTAATTTATTCTGAGCATGCGTGGCACTTTGTGGGTCAGATTTGTGTACACACGATTGGAATTTCCGACAATGGATTTTGTTTGGGAGCCACGTCGCACGACTGCACAATTGTCAGTTAAAGCAATGCAGTGCCGAATCGCAAGTGCTCTGGCCTTTTGCCAGTCAAATGGTCCGGGGCTGAAGTGGTTAAGAATCCTGTTGGTGGATGGGGCAAATTAAATTTATTTTTGATCAGCATACCCACCCATGTGGTCTGGCCAGTTATTTCCTCCCTGCCATGGAGTCTGTCAGGAAAACGGAAAATTTATTATCAAATACTTACCGTAATTTTCCTTTCCTGATGGACTCCATGGCAGACGGAGTTCCCACCCATTGGTCAAGTGTTGGCTAGTTACAGAATACAGTCTCTAAGTGGTGAGCTCAAATTTATGGAAGTGGGGTCCTATAGCATTCGAGAGGAGGTGGGGTTAACCTACATGTAGACTGCCATGGAGTCCATCAGGAAAGGAAAATTACTGTAAGTATTTGATAATAAATTTTCCGTTATATTAGATTTTAGTTTTTGGGTTTAGATACGCTTTTAGGGTTAATAAGAATGAAGACTTGAAATAACACTGCGATCAAGACACCCCTTTAGCCTTGCTGAAGACAGACGAGAACTGCAAAAACGTGTAGGGTTACTGGGCACTATGACAGTATCTCCACCTATAACCAATTAATGGGTTGATTTTTTAATTAAGTGATTTATGCCCTTCATACCTCACATTGGCTGCTTCCCTTATATATACTTGTTTTTAATGTCATATTTTTATGCTTTTGATGAAGGCCTAAGGCCAAAACGCGTCGTTTTTGGATGATGTTATTGCTGTAATGTTAAAAAAAAAAATTTTCTATGGAGAAGCTGTCGAGTTGCCAGCCTGTACTTTCTATGGAGCTCTTGTGAGTTTAATTAGCCAGAGCACCGACTACTCTACACACCAACTATACTATATAGCGGTTGACCTTGGGTGAGTTTTTCTCTTACTGGGCACTATGTTTTACCATGTTGCAACATCACAGGTGAGCAGCGCTCAGAATGAACTCTCTGGCAGGTAGTGTCCCCTATCAGCATGCATGCTGCTGGCCTGCGCCACAACTGAATCCAGGGGCATTGCTAGGTGGCAAAAAGACCAGGGGCTTCAGCCCAAAGTCCGATGCTGGCACCGATGGGGGGGGGTCGAGAGTGGTCATGGCACGGTGTTTTTTGGCTGAGCGCTGGGGTTGTGTGGCGGGGGGTAAGCTTACTGGCTGGTTGCTGCCTGGGGCTTAGCAGTACCCATCAATTTTGACCACTATTCTCAGCTACCTGACACACTGACCTACCTAACATACACTGACCTGACATGACATACACCTACCTAACATACACTGACCTGACATGACATACACCTACCTACCCAACATACACTTACCTGACATACATACACCTACCTGACATGACATACACCTACCTAACATACACTGACCTGACATACATACACCTACCTAACATACACTGACCTGACATACATACACCTACCTAACATACACTGACCTGACATGACATACACCTACCTACCTAACATACACTGACCTGACATACATACACCTACCTAACATACACTGACCTGACATGACATACACCTACCTACCTAACATACACTTACCTGACATACATACACCTACCTACCTAACATACACTTACCTGACATACATACACCTACCTGACATGACATACACCTACCTAACATACACTGACCTGACATACATACACCTACCTAACATACACTGACCTGACATGACATACACCTACCTAACATACACTGACCTGACATGACATACACCTACCTACCTAACATACACTGACCTGACATGACATACACCTACCTACCTAACATACACTGACCTGACATACATACACTGACCTGACATACATACACTGACCTACCTAACATACCGTGACATACATACACTGACCTCACCTACCTGACCAGAAGACAGACTTCATGTGTCCAGGTGTCCTGCAGTTCAGTTCAGCCGTAGTGTGCGGTGTGCAGCCCACGCATCATGTGGCACAGCAGGCAGCCAGAGAAGAGGAGACTGCTTGAATTTCATCGCCTGGACCTTGGAGCTCCGGGCTTTGTCCTGCACGTAGTAAGTTATACAAAGTAGAGCCTGCCTCCCAGTCCCAGCACGGCCAGCAGGCACAAGGCGGTATGGAAAAGACTCTTCTGCCTCCTGCTGCACACTCCAGAGTATGGTGCCCATGATCAGACACACCGAGATCCGGAGCTCTTTACTCTGCCATCCGCCCCCAGCACAGCTCAGGTCACCAACACACCCCAGCACCGGGCTCCTCTTCAGGTTATCCTCATCCCTTCTTCTACAATCATCGGTGCAGTCACTGGCACATCTCGCCAGATCGCTCCTCCGCTGCCCTGATCTATCTCAGCGCCGAGTGGGGATCTCAGTGATGTGGCGTGGCGGATTGTAATTCCCGCCTTCTGGAGCCTGCAGCGCCTATGATGGACGTCACACGTCCCGCGGTCACAGCATTGGACCAGTGGGAAGTCCATCATAGCTCCACAAGGCGGGACCTGTATGTCATTCGGCCACACTCGGCCGCACTCGGCGGATCAGATCGGTCCCCGCTCGTCAGCGGCCGGCGGCGCTCGGGGCTGACAATTGAACGGTGCCTTCTTGACACTCGGGGCTTTTCGGGGACCAATTCGGGGCTTCAGCCTCCCCTAGCCACCCCCTCCCGACGCCCCTGACTGAATCCCATTGCTGCAAACTGTAGTGCTGTTTCTACCAATAGACATACCCGCTATCTGAATTGTGAGAAACCATGGGGGGGGGGGGGGGCTAAGGAGGCTACACTCCTACAGAACCTACCTTTTTTAAGACAGCCATGCTGTGCCTTTTATCTATGATTCAATAAACTTTGACAACTCTCAACTACAAGGGGACTGATAAAATTTTTACAGACTTAACACTCTGGCTTGTTTTTAATGTTTTACTTTTTCATGACTTTTTACTTTGACATTTGTTCCTGTTTTTCACTGCATAGCATATTGCTAAAATTTTGGTTTGCCGATTTACTCAGTATTTATTAGGTATGTCATTATTATCTTTTGGCTTGGTTCTCCTTTACTGAATAAATGATATGTTACACCTTATTAATGTTAGTGCAGTAGTTATACTATTTCTTTTTCTTATCAGCAAGTCCAGAATGTTCAGCAAAAAAAGATTCATAGAAGCACCCTGTATTAAATGTTTATTTGTAAAATAAAGATTTATACAGATAATGAAAAAAAAATTAAATACCATTTTAAACACTGCCAAAAGATTTTCCTAAATGAAAATCAATTTAGTTTGCCTTTAAAACCAAACTCCAAGCAGAAACACCAAAAAATAGTTATGTATAAAAAAAATATCGAATTTACTTTTATATGCAAACAGAGAACATAACAGAATATGACTTTCTGATTTGAGCCTCTCAACATTTTCCTGTATAGAAGGAGTTAGGCTAGCCATACACAATCTAATTTCTTTAATTTATTCCCCGAGGGCTGAAGAAGAGAAATAGGTTCCTCAATTCATGCCAAACCTCTCCTCTGTCGACTATTGAATTCTGACAGCTGTCGTAGAGGCGTAACTAGAACCTTCAGGCCAGTACAGTCCCTCACACCACCAAAAGACCAGACCACACTGGAACTTGAAACGTAACCTTCCTACGTAAAGTCTTGGGACAGCACCGAATACATCACCCCTCAGTGCACAGACTCTACCAGGGTGCTAAGCATCTTTCTTTACATGCCCATCTCACTCTCTCCAATCCATTTGTGTTGCATACCAACAACTTTACTTAGTTAATCTTGTTAGCAAACAATCTACTTCCTTCTTACAGAAGCTTCCCAGCAAAATGGCTTCAATAGGGTTTTCACACAAATGATATTCCTTTTTATCAGGTTCCCATTTCAAAATATTATTGATTCCACTGCTCTAGCTGGCTCTTGCCTTTTCTTGCCTTCAAGTCTTTTGCTCATAATAGGTTTTAACTTACTGTGGCGCAGTAAATTATGATGTCTTACTGAGAAGACCTACTCTCAGGAGAACTCCTCACAACATCTCACTACCCCCTTTTTCCTGCTTAACTCCTCCCACTATGCTTTACATTCTCAAAAAACCCTGGGATATTGACTACCAGGTCCATTGCCTGGTACTAAATGGGCAGGACCTAGCGTTTAGGGACTGACATCCTCTCACATGTGGCTGATTGGATGCAATCACTGTTTACCTGACAATTTTGCACCTTCAATTTTTCATTCAAAGTTTTTGCAGTAGGCTCAGAGAACCCATCTGCATTAAACAGACAAAAAGGAGACAATATGCCCTACTACAATCCTCCTATCTCAGCGCTTAAGGATATTCGGTATAAGAAGATGGAAAATATAAAACCGCAGTGATTTGACCTGATGTCACCTGATTCTAAATGAGATATCTCTCAGCAGCCACTTACTACAAAAAAATATATAAATATGGATGAGTAAATAATCACTATATATCAACCATTAACCCATCAAAGCGGCGCTATTCTCAGTCCTAAATGCTGACTGATAAATCAAAAAGTCTTTGTAAAATGCAGGCAAAACAAATGCAGGAAGGAAAATTCCAGCAAAGACACAAAGGCTAGGAATCAATCTGGAGTCTCTTAAACGTATAGAAGATCTGATGAGTGCACCTTTCACCATCTGTTAGGACACCGAGTGCTGCACACACCCCGCAAGGGGTTCAAACTCACTGGAACCGAGAGGTAATAGGCCTTGGATAGTATTCTCACTCCGATTACTCCCGAAGTCCTCCAGGGTTGATAGTCAAACACCAGCAACAATGTCCATATGTAAAAAAGAGACCCCAAAATAGTCCAGTACAGTTTTGATAATTTATTAAACAAATAAAGGAAAATAAAATAAAATAAACTGTAAAAATCAGTGGGCGCAGGTCCTTTCAGAGGATAGCCTTCTAGCGTTCAGTTGGTTGGTAATAGTGGATAACTCAAATAGCTTCTCTCAAATTACAAGGGAGCTGGTTACAGACTGGATGGATGATACACACTCACAGCTGATCAGCCCTTCATCCCACTGGTAACAGAAAGCTACGAGCTTGGAGCGCACTGCGTGTCAACCAGTCTCAGCTGATCGGCTCTTCCTCCCTCTCGTGTCTGAAGCTTCAGGCTTAGAGCGCACTGCGTCCTCACGTGATAACGGTTGCCGTGGTATCAAGCTCTATCTGCATTGTCTGTACTCACATGACCCCCCACCAAGCAACAACTGCTTACAAGCACATATTCCCTTGTAAAGTGAAAGGTACATGCACAGCTTTGACCAATTGTGTGATTCCACTGGTTTACTGTCGGATCATCAACGTTGTAGCAGGGCTGCTGTCTAGGTCAGTGTTTCTCAACTCCAGTCCTCAAAGCGCCCCAACAGGTCATATATTCAGGCTTTCCATTATTTCGCACAGGTGATTTGATCAGTTTCACTGCCTTAGTAAATATAAAAAAATTGGAGGTATAGTATCTGCTTTATAGAGGCCAACATCCCTAACTTGGATAGTATACAAATTTCCCCTTGGAAAATAGGATTTTTTAGGCACAGATTGTGAAACAATTGTTTATAAAAAAGTTTTATTTATCAAAAAAGTAGTATCATAGAAAGTAGCAAATAGTTATAAAAACATTGATGGTTGGGTTGTTTGTACAGAACACAAAAGATGCACATGATACCCAAACATTTAAACATATAACAAAATGTGTGAACTTAAAATACAATCAAATTTCCTACGCGTTACGGTGTATGATAGACTCCTTCTTCAGGGATAGTTCGATATGTAGTTTATGGTTTTAATGGTAGTCTAAAAATACAAAAGAATTCTTTAATACTTAATACACTGCCTTAGTAATTACCGCAGACATTTTATCTGAGGGAAATCCTGAAAACATGACCTGTTGGGGCGCCTTGAGGACTGGAGTTGAAAAACACTGGTCTAGGTTGCTGTGTAGATGATAAAAAGGATATTGGGGAACTGGAGAAAGTGCAGAGAAGGGCAACTAAACTGATAAGAAGCATGGAGGAGCTCAGCTATGAGGATAGATTAGAGGAACTGAATTTATTCTCTCTTGAGAAGAGGAGATTAAGGAGGGGTATGATCAACATGTATAAATACATAAGTGGCCCATATAGTGAACTTGGTGTTGAGTTATTCACTGTAAGGTCATCACAGTGGACAGGGGAGCAGGTTTCTTCACAGTAAGAGCTGTGAATGTGGAATAGACTCCCTCAAGAACTGGTTCTGGCTAGCTCAGTAGCTTGCTTTAAAAAAGACCTGGATTATTTCCTAAATGTACATAATATAACTAGATACTAACATTTATAGGTAAAGTTGATCCAGGGAATATCCGATTGCCTGTCGGAGGATCAGAAATTACTTTTTTCCCCTGCTGGAGCAAATTGGATCATGCTTTTCTGTTTTTTTTCCCTTCCTCTGAATCAACTATGGGTATAGGATTGTGTATATGGGATCATTTTTTTTCCTTGGCTGAACTACATGGACATGTGCCTTTTTTCAACCTTACAAACTATGTAACTTTGATCTGCCTCTAAGATGGGGGCAGGAAAGTGACCAAGCTGTGTTTTTGAACTGCAATAGAGAAAAGTCAGGTCACTGGGTTGGTTAAGCTGTCTGGCTGGGCTTTGTAAATCTCAGGGTTGGGTGGACAAAAATAAAAATTCCATTTGAGTATTTCAATTGTGATTTTAGCTGTTTGCCTGAATTTGAGCTTGAAAAACAACCATCATAAAAATGCTATATTCTGATAACTGCTTTGACTAGATTTCCTGTAATAAATAATATCACTATACATATTAACCACACACATCAGAATAAAATATTTTTCACAATAGTGATCCTTGAAGTTATTAAATGTTTTGTGCTGATGCTTTCATGTTATTCAAATTCAGCCCTGAGAATGTATGTAATTCCAAGACTATTCTTTCTCTGATGCTCTTTATTTATTTTTTGTTGACAGACAAGGCATATGAAATAAAAAGAGAATTCTTTTCCTGAAAACTATCATCACATATAATAACCTCAGACATCATAATTTTTTTAAAATAATAGTGGACTCTTAAGGTGCTAGATTTTTTGTGCTTATACTTTTATGCTATTCAGCATTGGCCCTGCATGCTGTTGAAATTCCAGGACTTTCATAGTCTGCTGCTCTGTATTAGATTATATTTTTTATTTTACAGTAGATAGCTGGGCTAATTTACACTTGCAATGTCTGTGAAGAGCAATTTGGGATACTGCTGCTTCCCTAATGCCTGTTTTTTTGACAACTGAATTTCCTTTTTCATTAAGAGTACACTGTCGCAGCCTAGTGTTTGGCTTGCGGTTGTAGCACAGTCCTTCAAAGCATGATAGAAGGGATCATTTTTGGCACAACGCACAGCATTGTGGCCGTGGCATTTGTATACTCCCATATGGCTGCCTTTGCGGCTTAAGCGAGAGCAGTTGGGAAGCAGTAAAAACATGGCTCAGTGGCCTATTTTTAATGCCTCCCCAACTGCAAGTGTAAACTAGACCTTATTGGCAAGTTTCCAAAACGCTAAATGTTTTTTAGATCTACAGGAAGGAACACATTACTATTAATTATTAGAAGTTCCCAGTGCATCACTAGTTAAATGACCTGTCATTATAGAGTAACTGAATACTAACTGGACAATATGTGCCCAACACATTCCAACAACTATCAGTAAGTTTATGGAATGTGTTCGGCACATATTATTAAACCCATGCCAAATGCACTTGTAATTGGAATTCTATGTGGGAAAAGTGACGTCACTACTAAATTACATGTACAGTATTTAATGGTACTAACATTTCCTTTCCTGAGAAATCTGTTCAGATTCAAGTAGATTTAAAAGGTTAAGAAATGTGCAATTATAAATTTGAAGAGTAAAAAACAATAATGTTTTAATACGTTTGTACTTGTTTAAAATGCCTTTTTGATTAACATGTCTTGTGAAATTAGGAAGTCAGCTTCAAAGGGCGTGAATAGCTGAAGACTGCAAAAGAGTAAAAAAAATAAAATAAAAACAGGAACTTGGCGTTGAACAAAGACATTGCCTGCTACAAAACAGAGGAAATGGTTTATTTGTGCAAATGTTTAAATTATGTTTCAGCTGTTATACAGTACATATGAATTCTAAAATCTGTGTATACAAGGGGTCACACTATTAGAGACATGAAGTGTTTAACTTGTGTTGCTAACCTATACTATTGTAAAGTTGATAGAGTTGATACAATTGATGCAATATTGGTGAAAAAGGGGGATTTGTCATATAAATATAGAGGGAAAAAAATGAATGGAAGGGCCAATGAATGGAGGAATGAGAGGGTGTGGGTGTTTTATTGTGTCAAGGCAAGACAGAATAACAATATAACAGTGTTGGGTTATGTTTAATGAATGCACAAGATTTACCATTTAATCATTAAAATACATAAGGCAAGGTTATTCTGTGTATGACTTAGGAGGTGTACAAAATTTGGTGTTTTTTTTTAAAAAAAAAGAAGAGTCTACCTATGGTATTAAATGAAGAAAAGGTGGATATAACCTAATATTCCTCCTTTAGGGTTTGGACCTGAATTAAAATTTGGCAATGGGATTTTGGTAAAAAAAGGATTACATTTCAAATACTTTAAGAGTTACTGAATTGTTTGATATATTGAATCCATGAAGTGCTAAGTTTTTTTTGGTGGGAAAGTTTGAATACAGTCTTAAAGTGACTTTTTTTGTGGACATACTTTTTGAATCCCCAGAATTTCAGCTGTAAACTGTAAAGTGTTAATGATGTAATGCTGCTTATATTCATTATTGTTTTATTATGTTTATGATAATCATATATTACAAAGTTAGGAAGCTAAGTTCTGAGTCAGAATATGTACTTGGGTAAAATGTTCTTTTCTGGGACCCTCGGGTTTCACTTGGGTCCAGAGGATAGGAGGAATTAAAGGTGTTTATGTTTTATTGAATCCTGCTGCAATATTGGGGTTTGAGAAAAAAATGTTCTGGAAAATATATTGAATCTATATATGTAGTAATGAAAACTGTTGCTAGTAAACATTTTATTTCTACATGCTTAATGGACTTATGGACTTATGTTTGAATAATGAAAGAATA
Organism: Lithobates clamitans; assembly: GCA_037952925.1. Taxonomy (NCBI): domain Eukaryota; kingdom Metazoa; phylum Chordata; class Amphibia; order Anura; family Ranidae; genus Lithobates; species Lithobates clamitans. The sequence goes on along the minus strand of JBBGZY010000922.1, from coordinate 3,954,666 downwards.
TCATTTTTAACACCTCCAATGGGTAAGGAAGGCTTTATCTAGTAGTTCAGGTGATTCTCTGGTTATTCATGCTGGATGGAGAGTATCCACCCAGCCCCATTCATTGTGAAGAAATGATCCCACCATTCATGCCTCTATCTGGATACCCGCTACTTGAAGAAATTACATCTTTTACATGGAAATCTTTGATTTTCTAATGCCACAGGAGGTCCTGGGATGAGTACAGAAGCTATATCAAGCTATCATTTCAGTATGATCTTTCCTATGCCTTTTGAAGTTGAAAGTTAAAGGAGGACTCCTGCTGGGGAAATGTTCCTGGAATGCCTAAGAGGGGGAGCCATGACTCCAACCCAAGGCCTGAGAGTTCCAGTGAATACCGAGAGAGAGAGAGAGAGAGAGAGAGAGAGAGAGAGAGAGAGAGAGAGAGATCTGAGGTGCCAGCCCAAAGACTCAAACCTAGCCCAAATGCATTGGTTCCAGTCTGTTTGTGGATGTCAAGTTCTGTCCTTACAAAGAGGCAAGTTGTTATGGGGTGGAGAATCTTTTGATTTCATGGATGAGTACAGAATCCAATCCTTGGATGTATTTTAAAAGTTTAGGAAATGAATTACGCAGTGAAATAATGTAGACTCTTTGTATACTGGAAATTTACATTTACAAGCAAAACAAGAGAGACTAATTTTGTGTTCTTTTATATTTTTGATGAGGACTATTTTTCATGGACTGTCACTCCCCCTTCCCCCTTATTTTTCATGGACAATTTCTATACAGCTGAGATCTTGATATCAACTAATTCTGATGTGTTTTTTTGTTCTCTATTTTATACATGCTTATTCTAATGGAACTTCTTTTATTTCTTTTTGTATACTTTGCAATCAAATTTGTTATGTGTATGATTTCGAAGATAAAATATAGATCGGGTGGAGAATCCTAGGGAGGATTGTGAGAATTATGAGTTAGACTTATGTTAGTGTTCCATTTAGGAATAAAGGGGAGGATCGATAGGATAGTGATCTTCTTTTCTTATTTATTTTCTGCAAGCATTATTCATTTACATATATCTGCAATGCTTTATGAAACCAAGGCTGTGAGACTTTGTTAAGCTTAAATATTAATGCTACATTCTGTAACCAGTTGCTACTAGCATAGGCTTAACCACAAGATATTTACAGAATCATGATAAAGCACGAGCAAATAGTTTGTGACATTTGTGACATTTTTACATTTTGGCGCTGGGTTCCCCTTAAAATCCATACCAGACCCTTTAGGGTATAGGGGGGTCCCCTATGCTATTTTTTTAATTTGGCGCAGGGTTCCCTTTAATATCCATACCAGACCTGAAGGGTCTGGTATGGATTTTGGGGGGACCCCCATGCAATTTTTAAAAAAAAAATTGGTTCGGGGTTCCCCTTAATATTCATACCAGACCCAAAGGGCCTAGTAATGGGCTGGGGGGGACCCATGCCATTTTTTTCAATGAGTTTTATCTATATTTGCAGAGACTCGACAATTCAATACAGCCGCGATTAGTTTTAAATGACTAATTTCCGTTAGAAATGTCATTTTGCTGTGGTACTGTTCTAAACACGGGAAAACTGCTCCACTTTACAGGCAAACTATAGACACCCCCCAGGCACGACATTTAAAGGAATATTTCATTTTTATTGTTTCACTTTAAGCATTATTAAAATCACTGCTCCCGAAAAAACGGCTGTTTTTAACACTTCTTTTTTGATACATGTCCCCTGGGGCAGGACCCAGGTCCCCAAACACTTTTTATGGCAATAACTTGCATATAAGCCTTTAAAATGAGCACTTTTGATTTTTCAGCTTTAACGGTGTTTGTCCAAATTTTTTGCCTGTTCGCAAGTTCTGGTGCGAACCAAACCGGGGGGGGTGTTCGGCTCATCCTTATTCTTTATTGCCTGTAGCCACTAACTGGCTCCAGTGACTAAGCTTTCGGACAAAAACCAGATGAGTTATCCGGTGACTTTGCCTGGCAATTAATGAAAATGGAGAGCATAAATATCTTCTCCTGTCTTCATTGTGTATACTAAATCATACAGCTGCTAGAGAGACTAGTCATTAACTCCAAGATATGAAAAATAATTTTAAGTTTTATACTGCAAACTTTGCTATTGCTAATAGTCAATAGTCACACATTAGAACAGAAATAGATGACGTAGATTCTATTGTGATAGTGCTAAAATAATTGGATTTGACTTTTAAAAATTATCTAGACTTTAGTTAATTAAAAAAAGAAACAATTTTCTCCAGGACAGTTACAAACATTGTAAGGATTTTAGAATACACTATTACAGGCTCTTACCTGTTCCTTATCTGTAGAAGCTGATACATGCATTCAAGTCACTTCCTCCTTCCTGAATGCCAATCAAATGGGTTTGCATACTGTAATTACATGATCAGTCCAAGAATACTAATATGGGGAAAACTGCTGGGGAATGTAGTAGGCCAATCAGTGGAGCAGGTAATGGCATTTTATCTGGTGTACACATACTGTACAGTACATTAGGCATAGATCCCAGCTGTCCCTTTCGAGGGACTGTCCCTGATTTGGAACAAAGTCCATCTGTCCGTCTTTCCTCCTACTTTGTCCCTCATTTTATCCTGATCTATATAGTTGTATATAAAATGCACTTTTGATCCTTCAAAAAGTGCTTCCCAGTGCTAAACCTTTCATCCAATTTCTAAAATGGCTGCATTTGTAAACTTCAAAAGCTGGTATAAATGAATAGTAGTGGTAAAAAAAAGGACTTGTGGGTTTAACTAATAATTCTCCTATGTGTGTGTGTGTGTGTGTCCCATGCCTACATACTTTTGCTAATAGGTGCCCCTCATTCCCATCTCAAAAAGTTGGGAGGTATGCATTAAGAATTAGGTCTAATTTGATTTTTTAAGACAGTTGTGATAAATTAATGCTGTCTCAAGGCTGAAATGGAATGATAATATTCAAAAGTAAACTATAATGTTCAACACTCTACAAAAGTGTAGCAAGCCCCCAAATACCTAGGTGCCCTAATAAGCTACCTATTCTAAAAGACTGTTCTTCCTCTGCCTAACCATTGCTCCTCTATTGGCGCATTGCAAAAATGGTAAGCCTCACTTGCCAATAGAAAGGCATTGAGGCTGGGAAGGGTCAGCCAGCTTTTGACTCTATTAGTGCTTGTGTCGATGGCATCACTTTAACATCACTTTGAGTTGCTTCTGAGATCCTTCATAATTCATAGACAGGTACATTTGTCCTTTTTTCTTCTTCTTCAAGTGGGCTTTGCATTCCCATAGACCTGTTAGAGAATGTAGAATCCATTTGAAGTGAACAAAAGCCTATTGACACAGACCCTTCGGAAGTTTTAAAGCTGGCTTATTAAGGCACCAAGGGTTTTGGGAGACCCATGGTACTTTTACAGAGTGCTGAAGGTAGGTGCCTTCCATAGGAGATGTCCTGAGATTGTCTATAAAGTCACTGCAATCTTGTGCAAGTCATGGGAGGACTGGGCTGGGATGCATTTGCCCTCCAGGGCACTGCAAATGATATGTGTTGGGTGGCTGACTCTGAGTGGAGAAACTCTCCCATTCAGACCTCAGTTGTAGAAAGATGTGCAATCAATGACAGCTGCTGGGCATTAGATAGCTATCTGTTTGCATTTTAACATGTGATAACAGTACCTGGCAGAGGGAATTTTTTAAACATCATCTTCCTTTGTGGCTCTGAGATGTTATGTAACTGAATGCAAAGGGCTGCTAAAAAGTCAATGCTGCATGAATGGAAAACTGTGAAATGTGCTGCGCTTATTTGTTAAAGGAAGCTGAATGATAAAGATTATTTGTGATGATGGAATGGCATTTTATTTAGTATTTCCTTTACAGCAGGAAGTTCATATTCTTTTCACAGAGCAGCTGTCATTCTGTTCAGTGTACAAAATACTTCTTCATCTACAATTCATCCCTTACAATCCACCAATTTTACAATAGGTGAAAAGGCTTTTCTTTTACAATAACCCATAAAAGAGAAGCACAGAATGCCGAGGCTCAGGTTATCTACAAACATAAACTCTTGACCCCTCCTCTCCTTTCAAAATTGACCAGACGACAACATTTTATTTGGAGTCAAATAGCCATAGCAGCCTTTTATTACAAAAGCAATTAAATACAACAATCAAAAGAAACAATCGTAATGCATATAATACAGTCAATGCATAAAAAATAAATAAAACACCTGCTTGATCCTACCTGAGGGATGGTCACACGTCAGATGTGGGAATTCTGGAGGATTAATAGTAATTTAAAAAATGTAGTAACTTACAGTTCCAAATCGAAAATGACAGCAGAAACAGAAAGGAGCTTCCGGGTTCGGCCGTCCCCGGGAAGCGTCGGCACCTGGCTCCTCCTACCCTGACGCGTTGCGTCACAGCACGTGACTTTATCAAAGGGATCCCTTTGATAAAGTCACGTGCTGTGACGCAACGCGTCAGGGTAGGAGGAGCCAGGTGCCGACGCTTCCCGGGGACGGCCGAACCCGGAAGCTCCTTTCTGTTTCTGCTGTCATTTTCGATTTGGAACTGTAAGTTGCTACATTTTTTAAATAAACTTGTATTGAAATACTTCACCATGGGAGCATCTCCTTCTTATTGTCATTTTTGGGGTCTATGTGAGCGGTGGTGCCCAGTATAGAAAGCCTGACCCACGTATACCTATTGGAGGAGGTGAACAGCTTCTGGACCCTGCATCTAAGCATTTACCATCTGCTTGATTTGGTCCATTGGGGGCCGCTAATTGAGGTGAGAGGCTGGGGGAAACACCTGTGTGTCGCACCAGCGTGTGAAGTGAATGAATTCAGCACAAAGTCACCTTACTGGCATGCTTTTATTTTATATGGATATCAAGAGTCGCACTGCATGAAGCAACATTTACTTTGGACTTGATCACTTATATTCGTCACGGTTTTTTTTCTCGATTTTATTAATTTTATTTTTATAGTCATTTGATTAGGTGGGAGGGGTGTTAAAGTTTGTTTCATTTTTTAAGGATCGCATTTTTACATGCATATTTTTGTCACTCTGTTTTTCACTCAATCACCTAATAGTGGGGATTATTATGCACATTGTATTTATTTATGAAGTGTAATTCATTTATGTCAACATTTTTTCACCATCAATATTTTATTTTGTGACCAATATTTTATTCATTAAGCTTTAGGAATACCACACACATGCGATTTTTAGTTCACGGTTTATTCAGACCAACCACTAGCATTCTAACACTTTAGATTTGTTTAAGTTACTCCTCCACATGAGAAGATAGGAGTGTGCACTGCAGCATATCGTTTATGTGAACACAACAGACACATTGGTTATATTTACCCTCTCCTAGTATGCACGTGTTGCTGTATTAATTATAGGCAACATACATAAGGTATAATAAGCTAGTACTCAGTTTTTGCAATTGATTCATCATTGTGAATGGTACACCTAGATGAGCGCCACATACTTTTACTATTAAGACGTTGTACATTAGGGTGGGTGAGGACACCCCTTATGTTGGCAGCTGCTCTAATTTTGTTACCATTGTCCATCAAGCTGTGGAATTGTGGTTTTGTGCACTTGTTCTTTGTTATTTCAATTCTGGAGGATTACCCAGAATACCCAGCGGGAAGACAGAGGTGAACCCCTCACTGTCTGTGTTGCTGAAGATCTTCTTGAAGTAGGTTATTAGCTGTTATTTCACAAAGAGGCGGAGCTCGAAGTGGAGCATTGCTGGATCCTGTGCAGAGACCTGTCACTGAATCCTGGAGAGGGAGAGGAGTTTCGGTGGATGTATAATAAATGGTAGAAACTACCAACCCACGCAAATGGAAGCTGGTTAAATTAGTGTAAAACTGATTAAGGAGCAGCACGTTATAAAAATAAAATAAAAGGGGCAATAATTAACAAATTAATTACAAACCGCGCTCCCTGTAAAGTGTAAGTGCAAATATCACACACTAGTGTAATGCAAAGTATAATATAGTGTATAAATAATGTCAATAGGGATACTCATAAATAACTTTCAACTAAGTGAAATCAGCAAACAATCAAACATCGAAAATTAAAAAATCAAAAGACAAAAACAAGTGAAATCAACAGTTCGAAATTCAAAATTAAATTCAAAGAATATATTCAAAAATTGTATGTGTTCAAAAAAGTGTTCAAGTAGTGTTGAAAACAGACTTCTGGATAAATCCTCCTGGGGTTCAGCAAGGCATCAGACAACAGTAATCCACCACCATCACCGGCCACACAACCTACTCACCAGATTGTGGTGACTCCCATGACAGGAGTCCAAAACGCTTTAAAGCTTTAAGAACAGCCGAAGAAGCTTCACACGATCACGACTTTGTTCAGGAGCTGGAACTCAGGTGACTCAGGTAACACTGTAGCTGCTTGGATGCATGCAAACGAACTCTCGAATGGAGATGGGTCATTGGAGACCATTAGTGCCATGAATGGGGAGAAAATGAATAGAGAACTCCCATCGTGACGTATGCCAAAAATGTATTGGACAAGCTAAAAGCAAGCTAAAAACCGCATCACCCATGTGTGGGTTTGTGCGGACAAACAAAACAAACTGCATTATGAACAGAAGTGGCGTGTCACATTCGGTACGTCCGACCGGTTTCGTCAGTGCGTTATGACGTTATCAGGGATCATACGGACGGACACGCCGCCTCCTTAAATACACACGCCAATCCAGTGACATCCTGCCTCGCAGAGGGATTAACCAAAATTGAAAGATAAAATTAAAATAAACACTGCCATCTTGTGGCAAGCAAGCAGAATACAGTTATAAAATTAATACAACATCTAAACTGCCATCTTGTGGATAGATGCCAGATTACACAACTGAATAAAGTGTCAGTTTATGAATAAATCAGGATACATAAATAAAATAAAAATAAAATAGAATAATAAAGTGAGTACATTTAAATTCAAACCTAAATTTGGAGGAAATATAAGGGGGGATGTAAAGGGTTGAGACCGGAATGGATTGCCCGTTCACAATTTGTATAGATATGAGTCAATAATTGGGCAGATAACAATTTAGATCGATGTCGACATTAATACCTGCCGGAGTAAGTGTATTCAATCGATAAATCCATTCCTTTTCGTTTTTTTATATTCTCTGAACCATGTTTCCTCCCCTCCATTCAGCAGCCAGCTTGTCAATCCCCAAAAATTTAGCCAAGCAAGGATCCTGCCGATGGTGGATTCTAAAATGATTAGAGAGAGACTGTGTTTGGGAAAAATGTTTTTAATGTTTGTGAGGTGTTCATTGATGCGTGTGCAGAGGTTTCTCTTGGTACGTCCGACATACTGTAACCCGCACGGGCAAATAATGAGGTACGTGACATAGGTGGATTTACAGGTGATGAATTTATCTATTTTGTAATCTTTGGCCATGCTGAAGGATGTGAAATGTTCTACTTTTCTCATATTATTCCTAGTTAATTTGCAGGCTTTACACTTCCTACAATAAAAAAAGGAGAGGAGGAGAGGAGTTTCGGTGCCCACAGTGTGGGAGAGCAGTTCATGCTGGAGCCTGGAGATACCTTTAGCATCTATGATGATATGCTTATGTTGATCTGCCTTCTGGTAAGAGTATTTCGTAAGTGCAGTATGGTGTGATGTAATGCTACATACACTGAAGCTGGTGCAAGGGTCTTGTCTTTTCTACTCACCATCTCCCCTGGATTCCAACTTCTGTTTGGCATATTTCTTCAGCGTTGCATACAAACTTTTTACATTTATGTCATATTGCCATTAACAATATTTATGCTAGCTGCTAATGTTTATTTATACACTCTTTATGTTTTCATTGTGTATTTTGCTAGCACAAATATTTTTACACTTGTTTTATAAACTTCTTTGAATACCTTCTCCGAAACAACCTCAGGATGTAAAAGAGATGACCGCAAGTTGGCGGCCATAGGAGGAATGACCCGTAACTGCCAGGGTATTATGAAACCCTCCAAGAAACCCAGCTTCAACAAGCGAGCAGCCTCCCTATTAGGATAAAGCTTTAGGAAAGGCGCCATCTTTTCTATCCTTACAGGCAGCCTCCCTCTTTCCTCTTCCCTGTTTGAAGCATCGGGACAGGGTGTGAGACCCTCACAACCTAAACAGTCGTGACGGAAACGGCATGCAGTGCCAAACTTGCCATTTCCGGCATTGAATTGCCAACAAACCCCTTGCGAATGGCGGTTGGTTGCGAAGAGGTGGCTGCACCCCCGGCCCCTTCCTGAATGGGAGGAATCGAAATCTGCAGAGACAACATCAGCTTCATCAAGAGACTGATGTCTTTATGGTCCCACCTAAAGGAAGGGTGGACTGCCTTACGTTGATGAAATTGTTCATCATAGAGCAACCAAGCAACCCCACCATAGACTTGCTGGGCTTCGCTGATAAAGTCCAGATAACAACAATTCTCAGGGGCCTTTTCCACTAGCTAAAATTGCAAACACATGCAACCAGTTGGGGAACGTATGGGGAATCAGCTGATACCGCCATTTTTCTTCTTCCTCCTTCTTACTTTCATTAGGTTTAACTTTGTCCAAGTTAAACTTCTCCAATGGCAACAAAGAAAAAATCTCCACCTAGTCTCCCTTCTATATATGCTCCTTCACTTCAGGTTTTAGATGGGCACCCAAAAGCCCTTCAAAACACACATACTCTTCGCATTTTGCAGCATCTGCCAAATGCACCCCATCAACCCCAGTGACTCCTATTTTAGCTGCTTTGGCGTCTGAAGCAGTATTAGCCATACTTACCCAAGCTGCCACCTGCCTTTGACTGTAGGATTCCGACAGTCCAGCACTTGCACCAAGAGGGTAAACCACGGCCAGAGACATGTCCGCAGGAGGCCCTGACCACCCGACCTTGTGCCAATGACCACGCAGCTATCGGTGAGGAAGCAGCCCCAAACTTCACACCAACCTCACATCATGCTAGCACCTCCCTAAGACCTGCCAACAGAGTGTATATGACACCAGTTGCTATAGCAGTTGCAGGACTACCACCAACCAGCAGGATAGGTAAACAGGCAGTCACCCTGGCAGATGACGTAGGCTCACCTGAGGTGCGGAGTCTAAGTACTAACTGGTCACCAGAGCTCCTGATGGTGGAGATGGATTTAGCTGCGTGTTAGTACCAGGTCGCGGTCCTCAGGATCGCCCCACCAGGAGGTGAGTAAGCTAGGGCCCAGTAGCGGATAAGCAGATAAGGATCAAACGGAAACATTGTCAGTAAACAAGCCAAAAGGTCAGTAATGAGTAGTTGCAGGTTGGGATCAGGCAGAAGAGTAGTCAAGGAACAAGCCAAGGGTCCATAATGAGTGGTAGCAAAATATGGATGGCAACAGAGAAGACAAGAGCAAGGTACTGGCTAAGAAAGCACATTAACCTGGCTAAGGAAGTGCAGAGACAAGGCTTATATAGGAAGTTCATGGGAGGAGCAAGGTTCAACAGCAATCAAGACACAAGGCAGGGTTGTCCAATGGATCGGGGAGGATTGTCCAATAGATCAGGCAGGGAGCTGTCCAGCAGTCTAGATTGTTCAGTGAAAACAGTCAACGCCAGACACAGAAGAGGTCCCAGGGGCAAGCCCAGATCCTGACAGGCTCCTTCTTTCTGTGGCGCCAGCTCTGTGATGCAGGGACACAGAGAATAGACACTCACCATGTTCTCCATCACTGGGAGCCCTGGCCACTCCAGGAACCAGGCCAGCAACCGCTGCTCATCCACTCCCATGCCGGGCCTCCCTCAACATAGGTGGAGAGGACAGGGAAGTGGGTGGCAGATAAAGCACTCCTGCCCTGAGTTCACCATAGATGGGGATTCCTCTTGGCTTGTACACCAGAGGAAGCAGGTGTTCGTTTGGCTAGTGGGGTCAGAGGGTCCCTTGAGGAGCTCCCAGAATAGCGCTGAACCCTAGGTGTTGTATCAGGGCTAAAGCGCTCAAGAGGCCTAGACCTCCTAGTATGTGGATGACTATGAGAGGGCCCAGGAGGGACCTGGCTGGGCTCCTGTAATAGAGTTGAAAGTCTGTCCTGTGGCCAGACTGTCTCAGCTCTGTTCTGGGACAGCATGTCATCCAAATCATCCATTTTCTTTGTTCTACCTAACAAAAGGAAGGACAGCTGAAGGACAGAAAGCAAGAAACCTGTCTGACTCTGGAGCGAGCACTGACTGAGCTCCAACAAGATCCCCCTCCCCTCTACAGGACACCCCCTCAGCTTTGAGACCCTCCAATCCGGTAAGCAGAATACATCTTTCAAAACATCACAACACTAAATACTCTGCCTCTTCTGCACGTCATGCCAGTCATGCTGGCCCTCCTCCTAGTTTCACTCAGCTCCAGGCCATATACTTGGTCTTTGAGACAGCACCCACCGTTCACCATGGTTACCAATGACTGACACTGTAGCTCACTTTGTGTTCTGCAGTGTTCTTAGCCCACTTACCAATAGAAGGCCAGCTGGTTGTGCTTGCCTCCCAGGCCAAAAGCTACCTGTCCTACTTGGTGCACATACAGTGGAAAATGTGTGTATTCTACGTAGAATCATGTCATAAGGAGCTGTAGGCCAGCTAAAAAGTGAGGCGAGAAGCCTTGTAAATCAGATTGCAAAGGCATATAAAATGTAATTGATTTGATTAAAGTAGATGTAAACTCTACATGCATGACAGTAAGTTTTTAAAAGAATTGTGTATCGTGCACAATAGCCAATTTTTTTTAAATACTCATTTGACCCTTTGTCAACTTTTGTTGCATCTCAGTGCTACTGATCTCCTACAGTCCCTTTTAGCCATTTCCTCTCTAAATTTATGCACTCCAACGATGGCTGCATGACATTTCTTGGGGGGGGGGGGGGGGGTTACTGATAATGACAACAGTGGACCAAGCTGGCTGCTATTAGTCCGACCTGTATTATGAAAAGACCATATAATAATGGGACTTTATTTTGTGCCTCAATGTGAATCACACAGTTAAAAGTTCATAAAGTTTTATTACAACAATTTAAAATATAAAACATATGTTATCCAAGGGTCATTACATCAGACAAAGTTGTGTAAAGCATATGAGGACAAGTTGATATGTATGGGTCAATGCATTTCGCAGTATTCTCTGCTTCCTCATGGCTAATTAACCCTTGATGATACCAAAAATACAGAAAAAAAACTAGTAATATACAAAAGCAAAATTTACCACATATTATTCTGACTCCAACTGTTGTAATAGTGACTTATTCCTTTCTGAGACCTCTATGCCTGGCCTGTATAAGCAGATGTAGTCACAGCAGACAGTCTTTATCAGATAGCTTGAACTCACCAGACACCGCTTCTTCCATAAGTGTGGGTTTTATTGCAAGCAGCAGGTATAGCACACAACAAAATGTTGCAGATGTCAAAACATAGTAACGTGTTCCAGGATGCGAGCAGATAGCATGCGGCCTATACAGAACTGGCCATCTCTGTTCTCCTAAGACAGTGAAGGAACAGGAAAAGGAAGTACATCATAATGTGGGAGGGGACACAGATAATAAACAGAAAAGGATAGTGCTACAACCAAAATAGCCACAAGATGGCAGTATAATAACCAATTATATAAACATTAAAATAACTATGCACAGCATTACATTTCACACAAGTGTAACAGCACACACACACATACATACATATATACATTATATATATATATATATAATTAATTGTATTAATATTTGATTGAAAAACAGAAAGATTTACAATGCTATGCCCTATGTACAAGGCAAGGATAAAGATAAGAAAAAAAGGGGGGGGGGGACAATAAAACACATAAAGTTTGACCTATTCACCTCTGCCTTCCAAAAAATCCCAAACACCAATGCCAGGAATCCAAGTGGGACCCAGCACCATCCAAGTCCCTGCCAGCCTGTGGGGTGGAGAGAATCAGGCTAGGGAGACATCATGACTAAGAAGTTGTATGATGTGTATTAAAATAATGAAAATTGTTTGTTTTCTATATTCTTGGTATAATGGGGGGTCAATTGGTCCAGAATTGGGAAGCAGGAAGTAGCGCAAAATGCATCAACCCATATACATCGACCTGTTCTCGTATGCTTTACACAACTTTGTCTGATGTATTGACCCTTGGATAACATACATTTTTACATACTACAATACTACATATTGTGTTGGTTTATATTTGAAATTGTTGTAGTAAAACTTTTTGAACTTTTAACTGTGTGATTCACCATTTTGAGGCACAACTTAAAGTCCCATTATTACATGGTCTTTTTCTTAATACATAATGGAGGGATGGTGCTTCTAATGGCAAAATATTATCAATTCTACTCTTGTAATTATTAGTTCACCCTGGGAGAGTGTGTAACATGGTGTAGAAGCACAACTGGGAAACAGGGACAGCTCATTGTCATTCCATAACAGAAGTACCTGAACAAGGACTTTCATGGCAGGTTTACCAGGAATTATTCTATTAAAAGCTGCAGATTCAAAAATATTGAAAGTAACTTTTAAAATTACATTATTATATTTTAGGGATTGGAGTTAAATATACTTTAAAGGTAAATTAAGTGGACTTTATGATTTTAAGAGAGAGAGGTATCCTGTCTATTATGGCATAAGTTGACTTTACTTGTCTGGATTTTGCCCTCAGAGTATTGTGGGCTTCTTTTCCCAAGAGAACGTATTTTCTGTGCAAAATCATAAATAGTTCAAGACAATTATTCCAGTGTCACCAATTGACTTTTTTTTTAAATTTAGCATGGTTGCGTTTACAGCTTTATTTAATAATTTTAAATTAAATTAGACAAATTCACAAGTGTGCAGTGGTATGGCAACTCACTTAAATGGCTATTAACCCACGATAATGACTCTCTGAATTTATCAACGAGACCCAAGTGAATCCAAGCTACATTGCCTCTCTACAGACCATGAATTCTGAGGCCTGGATTCTCAAAAATCAAAGACATGGTGTTAAAAATGTTCACATTATTAAAGTTACTGTTTTTCCAGTTATCAAAGAAATAAAGAAACAGTTTAACAAGTTGAGAATATGTGTTAATTACTCAATTTCTAGGGTGTATAATTAAAAAATGTTTGATGTAAGAAACTGTGGATGTATGAAAATATAGGTTACTGTGTGCAGGACTTTCATTATATCTGTTGTAAACAAGAAAAAGCTTTGGTCATGGGACTTTATATGAGGGAAGTCACTGGAAAGATAATATAATGAAAATAGGTAAAAACATAAATATAATTTATTCTGAAATCAGAATCAAACCATATCATGATTACGTACATGCTGCAATAAAGTAATAAATTCATGGCAGGCCATGAAAAAACTGACATAAATCACATAGTAAATAAATGAATTCATAGTATACAGTACATAATAAATTTATACATAAAAAAGAACATAATAAATAATAGTATATACATCAGACAGTCCAGACCTGTAATTTGAACACATGATTGGTAAGAAGCACACATGATAAACAAATACATAATACTGTAGGAATGAGCGATTTCATAGATACAATAATAAAAGGTCAGATGGTATAATGGTATAATGGAACGCGTTTTGTGGAGTAATATCCACTCATCAGGAGTAAGATGTAAAATATCTGAAAAGTGTAAAAAAAATAGTATAATAGTGTAAGTAGTGCAATGTAGCTGAAGGTAATGATGTTTATATCTCTGAAAATAAATAGAGACAGAGGGGCGTGGTAAGGCTACTTAGAAAGAAAAGTTTTTTTCTCTCATGTCTGTCAAACAGCAGGGAAAGCCACACATGGCTGGTCACTGTGTGAACAGAAAAGTAAGTAGGAGTAAACAGCTAGTTATATATATGAAAATATCTGTACAAAAATAGTATTACTCAAATGTGCCCATAGCATACCTATAGACCGTCTGCCTGGATTAGGATGAAATCGCCAGCCTGACACCATCAGTGTGGATGTCTAGGCGGGCGTGACATTTAAATACCTGGTGTTAACAGCTGAGATTATTTTCTGACAATCAACCAAGATCAGCTGTGGACCAGTGTGCGAGAGCAATGGGGTGGCAGCAACGCTCTCGCATAGTGTTCCCTGATTGAACGGCGCACGGCGCGGGCCTGCCCAGAGGGTGGAGCAGCGTCCCGCGTCATCGCGTCAGCCGTGCGCATGCATCCCGCCCATCTGCACCTCAGGGTTAGGCACACACAGAAGAGAACATTCACACTGCCTAGACATCCACACATCAGGCTGGCGATTTCATCCTAATCCAGGCAGATGGTGTATAGGTATGCTATGGGCACATTTGATTAGTACTATTTTTGTACAGATATTTTCATATATATGACTAGCTGTTTACTCCTACTTACTTTTCTGTTGACACAGTGACCAGCCATGTGTGGCTGTCCCTGCTGTTTGACAGACATGAGAAAAAAAACATTTGGCCGGCCAGCTTAGGTGTGGGTAATTTACTCCCCCAGCTGGGTGCTCTTGCAGTGTGGTCGATTGCCCTGCTCCAGGGCTGGACTGGCCTACCGGGATAGCAGGAAATTTCCTGGTAGGCTGGCAGCCCTGGGGCCACTATCAGCTAGGAGCTGTGAACAGGAGGCGGGGCTGGCTGAGGAAATTATCTCTGGCAGTGGAGTACAAGGGAGTACAAGAGAGGCCATGCTCCTCCTCCCTTCCATCCACAGCCAATCAGCAGGCAGTGTAGCCCCCCTCTCCAGCCCGCTCACATTTGACTGTAAGTGCTGGAGGGTGCTGAATAGGGGCGCCAGGAGGTATGACTACAACAATACAAGTACTGCAGGACACTCAACTCTGGCTGAAAGGAAACAACAGGATCGTCTGGAGCACAGTTACATGTTACTGGCCAGCTGCAGTGTCTTCTAGATATCTATGTGATCAGGCAGTGTGCAGGTTACCGATAAGCTCCCCCCCATCTTGTCTCGCTGGTTCCTTTTTTTTTTTTTAATCTGCCTAACCTTACCTGCACATTGCCTGATCATCCTGATAAGATCTCTGGAAGACGCTGCAGCAGCATTCTATTACACAAGGGACACATGGCTGTTAACCATTTCAGCTTATAATCAGCTATACTGTACGAGTGGAAGGAACTCGGAGAGTGCTAAATGTCTGCAGGTTAGGGGAGCAAATTGCCTCCCTTGGGTGTTGACAACCCACGCTTTGCCACTGGGGCTGCTATGAAATTATTTCCAGGGTTGGTTTTTCTGCCCAGTCCGGACCTGCCCTGCTCCCCGTGTCCCGCCTTCCGTGGTTGGTCCTGTTCTGAGGCCGTCACCATTTTCATCCTGCCTTGGCCTTCTCTGAGATTCCATGAGGGTTTAGCCAATTCCATCTCCCCTGGTTACACATCAGTGATTTGTTCACCCGTGTAAGTACAGATATACAGTTTCGTTTTGAAAGTATGATATTAATCATAAATCTATAGAAAGTTACTTGTTATTTTTTCTACTAATGTTTACTACATGTATATCTATAGAACACCATACGATTGTTCTCAATGACATTAAGCTTCTGAGGAAGGACGACACAGTCTAAAACATGTCAGGCGTCATTTTCCAGCATGCATTCTCGCTAGCCTACCAACGGTCTTGAGGCAGCCTGAAAAAATTCAGAGGGGTCATACCGTGCCTTGAGCACTAGGTTTTCTCTTTTGTTTGAAAGCAGGAATATGAAATGATGCGGTAACATATTCTTTAAATAAATTGTATACATTGTTTTAAGAAATGGCCAGTGTTTTCACTTTTCCCTGCAGCCTAATTTACAGTGTACATACATTTGCTTTTATACTGAGGACCAGCAGGCAGATTTGTATGATGCCTCTTTGATCAACATCAGTTGCAGGCTCATTATGGATAGAGTAAGATACTGACCCGGTACAGGGATTACTGGATAAGCGATATTACCGGTAAGACTGGTAGAGTATTTGTTTCTGTGGAAGACATATTTTTATAACATCTAATACATTTAACAGCAGGAACCCTGAGAAATCTAATAATGATCTTGTTAGGATTATTTTGACGATTTGTTTTTAATCCGATGTGGCACTATTAGCAGTAATTAAAGTTCATCCTTACTAGGGGTATACGCTGTGTGGTATTTATTGTAGTTTGCAGCAATTTTTTAATAATTTAAATAATATAAAAATAGATTTGATAGTGTTTTACACATTTTATAATTTTATCATTTTTAATAATATAAAAATAGAATGCAATAAAAATCAATTCACATACATTGTAAAAAGCAATGATAATGTGCAAAGTGTATGTATCAACTAGTGTAAGCAGAGATGTGAATGCATGCTTTGGCTTACAATAACGTGCACATCTGCACTGTTCTTTTTTCCGCCTTATTAAATAAGCCTGCTTCCTGCACTGATCTGGGTTGGGAATAAAACACATCAATGTATGTTAGGGGTGGGATGTGACATATTTAAATCGCGGAGACCTGCAGAGTAAACTTTGTCAGACTTTCCTATTTCTCATATGCACAGGACCATCAATCATATGCCACTTGTTAACCCAACCTTTCATTTGCCTGCCAGCTCTATCTTCACTTCCAGCCGGAACTTGATTCCCTGCAGGATTTCCCTCATTATACATCCCCCTTCCCTCCATCCGATTTTTTTCCGCTGCCCAGCTCTCATCTTCATAATTTTTCATTTGCTCTGTAGACTCTACCTGGAATTCACAAGGTTCTGTGCCATTGGGGGCTCCTCTAATTGTCCATTATAAAGAAGATGCTAATGAAAATACACAGAGATCCAGACTGCATTTAAAGCACAATTTCATTTTTCCATACTTGTCACAAGTTTATTGTGAATTCTTTATTTTCTTCATTATATGTAATTGCTGTTAATTATTTAATTACTGTCCTTTTTTTCTATGCATTTTTGCTTTGATGTGTCCCAACCCGACCCATCACTGCGCACATGGTACACACTGTTCAGCTGTTTATAAGGTGGCATGGGGTGATGCCAGTTGCCACCTTACCAGGTTAAGAAATAGTCGGGTTGCTGTAGGTCCAGTCTGACAATGTTGTTGCTTTAGGATTCAAATAGCAGCATAAAAGGTTGTTGAATTGGTACAGGTACCCTTTCAAATCACATTACTGAGGAATCTGTGTTTTACTTCTATTTGAACATAAACTGTCCTTTAGCTAGACTGGTTCATTATTGCACTAAATTAAATTTACATCATAGGAAATATTTAATATCTCATAATTAGAAATACTAAAGATAACAGCGGTGTGAAGGCAATTAGTAGTATATTTCCCTATAGGAAAAAAACATTGTACATGCACATTAGGTAGGAAATATTTGAAAACTACATGTGTAGAACAAGGCTATCCCCATGAAGAAAGAGATACTTCATTTAAAGCATTCCTATTAATGGGTTTCATACTGTAATACAAGTCATTAATAAGTACGGTTTATTTCTAGTTTATATTTCTGAAAACAGGGTGCAAAACATGAGCTTAAAGGCCAAGTGCACCTAGGACTGATCACGTTTGAATGTAAACAAGCATTAATAGGTTAATCCACCCGATGTAAGCCGCATCCAATTTGCAATAGTGTGAACCCAGTCTTAAGTGAACTCTTTGTGGATTCTTTAATTACTTGTTTTATATATAACATTTTCATTGTTTGCACTTGCACTTTAATCAATATGCTATGAAATGTGCTTTACTACATCTATTTATTGATATGTTTAGACTTATTTTTGCATTAATTTGGACATCACTATCACATATTTATCATTTATCTAGTCATTAGCACCATTGCCGTGTATGGTTGGGATCCTGTGCTCACCTTCCATCACTATCTTTGTTTGTTCTCAGCATATTTCTGTAGGTTTCCTCACAATTCACAGCTATGTAGGTTACCTGGCTGTTGAACAAACCAGCCCCAGCATGTATGCATACATATAATAAACAAACTTCTTTGGAATGGTTCCATATAGTCTGGAAAGTATGACATAAAGCTAATTGCACTGATGCTCATAGAAAGTGCAGTGCCTTTAAGGTTTTTATAATTTATTTCATAAATAAAACTTTGTAAAGAAAAATGATATACACAGCATAGAATAAATAATTACACTTGACTTACAATGACATTTAAATGATGATATTCAGCTATTTAATGAAAATCAATAGGAGGTACAGCCTTCATTTGTGGTGGCGCATTCATTTGCTTATGTTTCTATAGACACTAAATCGAAAAGCCGTTTCATGGCTTTTTGAAAAATATTATGCTAGGCTTGAATTATTTGAATAGTCAGTTCCTTAGTAGTTTAAAGTGTATATAAACATTAACAATGAATTTCTCTTATTTGCTTCCCTTTGGTCTGTTAAATATGTTGTTGAAAGTGTTTTGTTATATATATTTGATAAGTGCAAAATAGTTGTAGATCCTGCCAGGAATCCAGGGCTTTCTTGTGTGCCTCACAGTAATATAAAGAGCTAAGAAGGGCATAAGGAGAGCGAGGTATTCTGTAGTCCTAACAAACTTCCCGTCCTAGGGTGACAATGCAGCATCATTATCGTAGAACTGGAAGTGTGTTACTGGCAGGATCATTAGGTGAATTTATTTAGCATTTTTTTTAAACAATCAATTGAGCTGGCTATCATTTAATTGAAGGAATCTATTCCACATTTCTACAACTCTTACTGTAAAGAAGCCTTTCTGTATGTGGAGCTTTTCCTCCAGACACCAAGAGTGCTCCATTGTCCTTTGTGTGGACCACTTATATATTTATACATGGTGATCATATGCCCCCCATAAACCCCTTTTCTCAAGAGAGGATACATTCAGTTAAGCTAATCTTTCCTCATAGCTGAGCTCCTCCATGCCTTTTATCAGTTTGGTTGCTTCTCTACACCTTCTCCAGTTCTCTGATATCCTTTTTGTGAACTGATACCCAAAACTGGATTGCATATTTCAGATGAGGTCTTACTAATGATTTGTACAGGGGCAAGATTACGTCAGAGTCTGGAATCTATATCTTCAATATCTGGAGTCTACACCTCTGTCAGGGCTAGGCTCTCAGCCCTCTCTTCTTAATACTCAGGTTGCTCAGCTATCGGTTACTTGCCAGCAATCCTCGTTCCACAGTGGCTCATCTGGTGATCATTTCCCGCTCGTCAGTCCAGCCCATAGCCAGCCCTGTCTGGCTATTTAAACTGTCTGGTTCATTCCTTCTGTGCCTTCGCCTTGGTCAAACATATCTGGAGACTCTCTGCTGTGTTCCTGTTGAAGACTTGTCTTGCAGACATCCCTTCTGATTCCTGATTCTGTCTGATGCCTCCGCCGACGCTGATCTTTGGCTTCCTGATTTACTGGCTTGTTCTGACTACTCGCTTTGGCTACCATACCCTGGCTATGTTTTGATCCAATCCACCTAGTGGTAAAAAAATTTCCAGTTAGAATGAGCAGGACCACCGCTTGGATTAGTTTGCTGTAGCATTACAGATGCTCCTGATTCACACTGCTCCCCTGGATCCTCCCATGGTGGCTGTTCTGGTACAACCGGTGTTGCAGGCTGTTCCTGCTACTGCTCCAGTCTCTGTGCAGGTACCCACCTCTATAAGAGGCATGTCTGGTTCCGCTCCGCTTCTCCCTCTTTTGATTGGCTTCGTGCTGAGGTTCTTTCCTGGTCGCCACAATGCAGTAAAACATGTTTTCAGAAAGTGGTTAAGGTGTTGTGCACCTCTTCACTCTCCTCCTTTCCAGAGGAGTAATGCAAATTTAGGGATGTCTTTGACAAAGGTCAAGTCGGTAGTTTTCGCCCACACTGGTCATATGATTGCGCAATTGACCTTCAACCCGATGCCATGTCCCCTCATGGCCGAATTTACCCTTTGTCTGTCTCGGAGGATAAAGCCATGGAGGAATATGTTGCCAATGCACTTTCTCAAGGGTTCATCCACAAATCCTTGTCTCCTGCTGGTGCTGGCTTCTTTTTTGTGAAAAAGAAGAGTGGTGACCTAAGACCTTGTATCGATTATAGGGGTCTCAATCGCTTCACGACTAAGAATGCTTATCTGATTCTGTTGAAAACTGAATTGTTTGACCACCTCAAGGGAGCAACAGTTTTCACAAAGCTTGATCTGAGAGGGGCAAACAATCTCTCTGCAGTTCTACAGTGGCCTCGACCCATAGGTCTACATCCGCTACAACGTTTTCTTGGCTTTGCCAATTATTATCGGAAATTTATTTGGAATTTCTCTTCGCTGGTCAAACACCTGACTGATATGATCAGAAAGGGCAGTAACCCACAGAATTGGTCCCTGAATTCCATTAAAGCTTTTGAGTCTCTCAAGGCTGCATTTGTTTCAGCTCCTATGCTGGCACACACTGAACCTATGTTACCCTTCATCCTTGAGGTTGATGCACTGGAGTAGGCACTCTTCTGTCTCAACGACCTACCACTGAGAGTGCTATGCATCCTTGTGGCTACTTTTCTAAGAAGTTGTCCCCTGCAGAGCAATTACGAGATTGGGGACAGAGAATTGTTAGCTATCATTTTAGCTCTGAAAGAATGGAAGCATCTCCTCAAAGGGACCACTGTGCCGGTCCTCATTTTGACAGAACATAAGAATTTTACATTCTTGTCGGAGGCAAAATGCTTATCTCACAGAAGGGCGCTATGGGCTCTTTTTCTGTCAAGCTTCAATTACATAGTCTCATTCTTACCCGGTTCTAAGAATGTAAGGGCTGATGCATTGTCGCGAAAGTTTTCCTCCTCTTCCAAGATGGATTCGGTTCCTGCTCCTGTGATACCTCCCGATCATATTCCGGCCACTGTTCGTACTGGTCTCACTTCACCTTTGGGTGACAGAATTCTTCCTGCTCAGCTCTATTCTCCTTCCAAAAAACCTGGTGACCGCTGCTTTGTCCCTGATAATCTCTGTACTGCTTTGCTCCAGACTTACCATTCTCCCAAGGCAGCTGGCCACCCATGGAAGAATCAACAAATTCGGGCTATTTCTTAACAATTCTGTGGCCTAGTCTCCACGCTGGCCTCCTTTGTAGCCGCTTGTTCCATGTGTGCTTAGTGTAAGACACCACGACACCTTCCAGTGGGCCTCCTACAACTCATACCCAATGGGCCTTGGACCCACCTGTTTATGGATTTTTTTGTGGAGTTACCCAACTCCCAGGGCAAAACATTTATTCTTACTGACCTGTTCTCGAAAATGTCTCATTGTATTCCACTGGAGCAGTTGCCCACATCCAAAGAACTGGCATCCATTTTAGCTTGGTAAAACTTTTGGTTACATGGGGTACCCAAGGTTATCATCTCAGACAGGGGTAGCCAGTTTGTCTCCAGGTTTTGGCGAGCAATTTGTGCACAGTTAGGAATTCAGCTTTGCTTCTCCTCTGCGTATCACCTGCAGTCCAATGGGGCTGCAGAACAAGCCAACCAAGCCTTAGAGCAGTTTCTACGTTGCTTTACTTCTGACCACCATAACAGCTGGTCAGACCTCTTACCTTGGGTGGAATTTGCTCACAATAGTGCCGTCAATACCGCTTCCCGATTGTCTCAGTTTATGGCGAATTATGGTTTCCAGCCATCCATGTTGCCTGACTCTTTTGTTCGTCAAAGAATTCTTGCTTTAGAGGAGCATCTCCATGATCTTCGTTCCACTTGGGTGCAGGTCCAAGAGTCCTTGCAACATACCAGTGAGAGGTACAGACTCCATGCTGACCGCAGACGTCTACCTGCACCTTCCTACCAGGTTGGGGAGAGGATCTGGCTATCATCTTGTAACCTCCGACTTCATGTTCCCTCACTAAAACTGGCACCATGGTTTATTGGGCCTTTCCGTATTCTCCGTAGGATCAACCCAGTAGCTTACGCATTAGACCTTCCTTTTAACATGTGTATTTCAAATGTATTCCATGTCTCCTAAACCTTTGGTGTGCAACTGTTTAACCACCTCATTACCATGTCCTCGTCTGGTTCAGGTTGAGAACCATGAAGAGTATGAGATCATCATTCCACAGTGGCTCACCTGGTGAACATTTCCTGCTCGTCAGTCCAGCCCACAGCCAGCCCCTTCTGGGGCTATTTAAACTGCCTGGTTCATTCCTTTTGTGCCTTCGCCTTGGTCAAACATAGCTGGAGACTCTGCTGTGTCCCTGTTGAAGACTTGCCTGGCTGATGTCCCTTCTTGTTCCTGGTCCTGTCTGCTGACACCAACTATGATGATCTCTGGCTTCCTGAATTACTTGCTTGTTCTGACTACCTGCTTTGCCTCCTGTACCCTGGCTATGTTTTGACTACATTTACTATTTGTACCATTTTTATCATTATATCAATAGGTGGGATTTTAACTGCATTTTCTGTCTCTGTCTGATTCGTGGTTCCTGATAACCTCTAATGTCTGGAGTCTATATCACTTATGTCAGGAGTCTACACCTCTAATGTCTGGACTTTGGAGTCTACACCTCTAATATCCAAAGTCTACACCTCTAATGTCTGAAGTCTACACCTCTAATGTTTGGAACCTATACCTCTAATGTCTGGAGTCTACACCTCTAATGTCTGGAGTATACACCTCTAATGTCTGGAGTATACACCTCTAATGTCTGGAGTATACACCTCTAATGTCTGGTGTCTACACCTCTAATGTCTGGAGTCTACACTTCTAACATGTGGAGTCTACACCTCTAACGTCCAGAGTCTACACCTCTAACATCTGGAGTCTACACCACTAATGTCTGGAGTCTACACCTCTAATGTTTGGAGTCTACACCTCTAATGTTTGGAGTCTACACCTCTAATGTCTGTAGTCTATACCTTTAATGTCTGGAGTCTACACTTCTAACGTATCGAGTCTACACTTCTAATGTGTTGAGTCTACACCTCTATTGTCTAATGTCTATACCGCTAATGTCTGGAGTCTATACCTCAGATGTCAGGAGCTGAAAACTAAACTGCATATTGCAGATGAGGCCTTTTTAATGCTTTGTGCCAGGGCAGGATTTTGTCTGGAGTCTACACCTTTAATGTCTTGTTTTCTCTGTGCCCTTGCAAAGAGCTGCCCTTTTTCCTCTTTTTTTTTTTCATTTATAAAGTAAAAAAGGAAAAAAAAACAGTAGTGATTAAATACCACCAAAAGAAAACTCTTATTAATGGGAGGGTGTCCCGCGCTGAAGGGAAAAAAAATATAATCTTATAATGATAGGTAGGTGTCACGGTGGAGGCAGCAGCTAAGTAGGGTCTGAGTTTGAACAAATTAGATTGGGTGTGGTGGTGGTGGCGCTGCTCTGCGGTAATGTAAAGCACAAAACAACGTGTAAAGTGACGTGTGCTATTGGACTTTGATGATAGTCTCCAATAAATAATTAGAGTGCCTTTTATTAAAAGTATGTGGTATAGCAGGTTTGCTATGACACAAATTCAAAAAACAGACTTCCTGTTTTTTTAATTTGTATTGTGGAACACAGAGGAAGCACCACTTCCCATTTTTACATTGCGCAATTGATTTTAATACAATGTAAGTGCATACCCTTACTTTGCATGGGAAATAAAACGTATATTAAATGTTATTGCACTATGGAGTTAAATTTCTTTCCACATATACTGAGTAACAACGAGGAGAAGGGTCTGTAAAGAGGCATCAGCATTGGAGATCTGTTCTAGTATACAGCAGTGAGGCTGTGAAAGCGCAACACCACCTAGTGGGGAGAGCTCTCTGGTAAGAGTTTATATACAGTATTACAAGAGCACGGATCGGAGCACTTGCCTTTCAAAAGTTTATTAACTCACCAGACACCAAGAGGAAATAAGTCACAAGTCATCTGATTTGATTTTGAAGGACTATTTTGTTTTTATTTTTTTTTCTTTTGCAATTTTTGTTGTTTTTGTTTTTTTTTATTTTTATGGATTAATATTTGAATAATAATTCATCATAATGATTTTTAAAGTGGATGTAAACCCACTTAAAAAAAAAAAAAAAAAAAACCTGCAAGACAAAGGCACAATGAGCTAGTATGCATAGCATACTAGCTCATTATGAATTACTTACCTTAGATCGAAGCCCCCCGCAGCGGTCCTCGTACACCGCTCCGCCCGGCGACATCACTCCCGGAGTTACTTCCAGGTATCACAAGCTCTGACGCTATGATTGGCCGGAGCCACAATGGCGTCACAAACGCGATTGCGCGTGGGAGCCACCGGTGACGACATACCAGCTGAAGCAGCGGCACGGACATGCCACTGCTTCAGTGCGCATGTGCAGATTATGTCGGCACATGCTGATACAGGGGATATCTCCTAAACTGTGCAGGTTTAGTAGATATCTGGTGTAGCTACAAGTAAGCCTTATTATAGGCTTACCTGTAGCAAAAAAGTGGTTGTAAAGGGTTTACAAACACTTTAAATAACAAGTGTCACTTTGAATTGGTTTACTGAATGTTTAAGTAATTTCATACACTGATTAATTTGTGTCATAGCAAACCTGCCATTCCACACACTTTTAATAAAAGGTACTTTAATTATTTATTGAAGACTATCATCACCAAAGTCCAATAGCATGCTTCACTTTACACGTTGGTTTGTGCTTTACATTACCGCAGAGCAGCATCACCACCACCACATCCAATCTAATTTTTTCAAAAGAAAACTCTATCTGTCTCAAAAATTGATAAAAATGTAATTTGGGTACAGTGTTGCATGACTGAGTAATTGGCATTCAAAGTGTGACAGTGAATCTGAAAATTGGCCTGGGCAGGAAGAATTGAGGGGGTTAATCGCTGTGTATTATAAGCAATTTTTTATTTGTTTTTTATTTGTTAAATAGAAAAAACAACAACTATGTTGCAGCATTTACATTTCAGTGCTGCTGATTTCCTCCAGTGTCTTTAAGGCTACTTTCACACTGAGGCGCTTTACAGGCGCTACAGCGCTAAAAATAGCGCCTGCATAGGGCCTGTAAAGAGCCTCTCCTGTCTCTCCAGTGTGAAAGCCCGAGTACTTTCACACTGGGTGGTGCGCTTGCAGGACGGTAAAAAAAAGTCCTGCAAGCAGCATCTTTGCTGCGCCGTGGGAGCGGTGTATACACCGCTCCTAATGCACCCTGGCCCATTGAAATCAATGGGGCAGCGCCGCCAAACCGCTGGCAAAGCGCCGCTTTGCGGGCTGTTTTAACCCTGTTTCGGCCGCTAGCAGGGGTTAAAACCGCCCCGCTAGCGGCTGAATAGCGCCGCTAAAACAATGGTAAAACGGTGCTAAAAATAGCGCCGCTTTACCGCCAGAGCCCGCCCCAGTGTGAAAGTAGCCTTAACCATTTCTTGTCTACCAACACCAGCTCCAGTTTCAGCATCCGATCATTACTTTGGACCTGCTTCCTGATAGTGGCAAAGATAAGCCATAAACTTGTGAGGTGTGAAGCACAACTGCTTATAATCTCCATCAGGAATGCATGTGACAGGAGCACACTGGTGAGACAGGGACAGAGCATTGTCAACCCATAACAGGAAGGACCTGAACATGAACTTTCATGGCAGAATCATCGGATATTCTTTTAACCACTTCAGCCCCAGAGGATTTGACTGTTTAATGACCAGAGCACTTTTTTACAATTTGGCACTGCACTACTTTAACTGGTAATTGCGCGGTCATGCAATGCTGTACCCAAACAAAATTTGCGTCCTATTTTCCCACAAATAGAGCTTTCTTTTGATGGTATTTGATTGCCTCTGCGATTTTTATTTTCTTGCGATATAAACGGAAAAAGACCGAAAATGTTGAAAAAAAAATTATATTTTCTACTTTTTGTTATAAAAAAAATCCAATAAACTCAATTTTAGTCATACATTTAGGCCAAAATGTATTCAGCCACATTTGGTAAAAAAAAAAGTCAATAAGCGTATATTTATTGGTTTGTGCAAAAGTTATAGCGTCTACAAACTAGGGTACATTTTCAAGAATTTACACAGCTTTAAGTTTATCTCAAAAAATCTCAAAAAAAAAATTACACAAAGTTGTCACTAAATGATATATTGCTTACTAGTGCCATGATTATATGTGGAATTACACCCCAAAATACATTCTGCTGCTTCTCCTGAGTACAGGGATACCTCATGTGTGAGGCTTTTTGGGAGCCTAGCCGCGTACGGGGCCACGAAAACCAATCACCGCCTTCAGGATTTCTAAGGGCATAAATTTGTGATTTCACTCCTTACTAACTATCACATTTTTGAAGGCCATAAAATGCCAAAATAGCAACCCCCCCCAAATGACCCCATTTTGGAAAGTAGACATCCCAAGCTTTTTGATGATAGGCATGTTGAGTCCATGGAATATTTTATATTTTGCCACAAGTTGAGGGAAAATTACAAATTTTTTTTTTTTTTTGCACAAAGTTGTCACTAAATGATATATTGCTCAAACATGGCATGGGCATATGTGAAATTAAACCCCAAAATACATTCTGCTGCTTCTCCTGACTACGGGGATACCACATGTGTGAGACTTTTTGGGAGCCTAGCCGTGTACGGGGCCCCGAAAACCAAGCACCGCCTTCAGGATTTCTAAGGGCGTAAAATGGTGATTTCACTTTCTCACTACCTATCACAGTTTCGGGGCCATGAAATGTCAAGATAGCACAAAACCCCCCCAAACTACCACATTTTGGAAAGAAGACACTTCAAGCTATTTGCTGAGAGGCATGTTGAGTCCATGGAATATTTTATATTTTGCCACAAGTTTCGAGAAAATTACAATTTTTTTTTTTACACAAAGTTGTCACCAAATTATATATTGTTCAAACTTGGCATGGTTATATGTGGAATTACACCCCAAAATACATTCTGCTGCTTCTCCTGAGTATGGGGATACCACATGTGTGGGTCTTTTTGGCAGTCGAACTGCGTACAGGACCCCGAAAACCAATCACCGCCTTCAGGCTTTCTAAGGGCGTAAATTTTTGATTTCACTCCTCACTGCCTATCACAGTTTTGGAGGCCATGAAATGCCCAGATAGCACAAAACCACCCCAAATGACCCCGTTTTGGAAAGTAGACACCACAAGCTATTTGCTGAGAGGCATGTTGAGTATTTTACAGATCTCTCTTTTTGTCACAAAGTTTTGAAAATTGAAAAAAGAAAAAAAAATGTTTTCTTCTCTTTCTTCATTTTCAAAAATAAATGAGAGCTGCAAAATACTCAACATGCCTCTTAGCAAATACCTTGGGGTGTCTACTTTCCAAAATTGGGTCATTTGGGGGCGGTTGTGCTATCTGGACATTTCAGGGCCTCCGTAACTGTGATAGGTAGGGATGAGCTGAACACCCCCGGTTCGGTTCGCATCCAGAACATGCGAACGGACCGAAAGTTTGTGCGTACATTCGAACACCATTAAAGCCTATGGGACTCGAATGTGAGAAATCAAAAGTGCAAATTTTAAGAGCTAATATGCAAGTTATTGTCCTAAAAAAGGTTTAGGGACCCGGGTCCTGCCCCAGGGGACATGTATCAATGCAAAAGAAAGTTTTAAAAATGGCCGTTTTTTCGGGAGCAGTGATTTTAATGATGCTTAAAATGAAAAAATAAAAGTGAAATATTCCTTTAAATATTGTACCTGGGGGTGTCTATAGTATGCCTGTAAATTGGCGCATGTTTCCCGTGTTTAGAACAGTCCCTGCACAAAATTACATTTCCAAAGGAATAAAAGTCATATAAAACTGCTTGCAGCTGTAATGTAATGTCAGGTCCCGGCAATGTGGATGAAAATTTTGAGAAAAACGGCATAGGTAACCCCCCAGCCCATTACCAGGCCCTTTGGGTCTTGTATGGATATTAAGGGAAACCCCGCACCCAAATTAAAAAAAGAAAAGGCCTGGGGCCCCCAGGTCCTATATACTCTGAACAGCAGAGGTCAGCCGGGAGGATATTTTCAGGAATGCCCCTGATCTTCACATTGTTACATCTCGATCGGTCTTCAAGATCCGCCATTTTGGCTCTGACCCAGTGGTGTTCTTCAGGGGTATGATCATGCGCATCCACTAAGTCTTTTACCGTTCCAGTCATGATAGACATCTGTTTCTCAATTTGGCCCATCTTTTGTCCTGTGTGCATCATTTCTGTTTTAAAGGCAGTGAACATGGAGGATATGTCATTGTGGAGAGAGCTATGCAGTGACATCAGCATCTCCCTTAGCATTGTGTCAATAACAGGCTGGTTAGATGTGGGAAAGGCCGCTATAGGGGAGGATAATGGTGTCTGGGTGAGCAGCTGGT
Source organism: Lithobates clamitans (assembly GCA_037952925.1). NCBI lineage: Eukaryota > Metazoa > Chordata > Amphibia > Anura > Ranidae > Lithobates > Lithobates clamitans. The sequence continues at coordinate 3,926,348 of JBBGZY010000922.1, read as the reverse complement.
CTAGAGCAGGCCTTACCTCCAGAGCCTGTGTAACTGCATCCAGGCGCATCCTCGATTTGGCTGGACTGTTTGATGTGGAGGATGATCCTGATGGTGGATGAGAGCTTGATGTTTGATCCTGAGGTAATATTGAGGGATCATCCTCGTCAGGCACATCTGTGTAGGAATCAGCAGTATGCTGTTTCCCTGTGTGCTGTGAAGCGCCGCGGGCGCCATCTTGGATTCTTTCCTTCTGAGAGAAAGTGTAGAAGTCTGTCAATTTTCTTGGCTGTCTGTATTCCTTTCTTTTCCGGGATGTTCCGGTCCGGTTCCCCACGGTGTGGAGGTTAGATAAATGCATTTTGGGGTCCGGTGGAGTGACTTAAAGGCTTAGATCTCCGATCGGTGCAGGAGCTGTGTAATTAGGCTTCCATGCTGCTCGGCGGTTAGCCACACCCCCCTGATTCCTCTCCTTGATACCACGAATCAGAGGGTCCTTTCACAGGCTTTACAGGATCAGGGAGGCCATGCAGCATAGGTTTGCTGAGGCATTTGGTCCGGAGTTCTCTGGGTCACTGAGGAAGACATGATCCGCAGCCACCTCCTCCCAGCCACGTACAAGTCAATGGGTTTCTGGGGACTGAGAACGATCCCTTAAAGACTGCTGCTGATGCTGAGTGCCAGGCTCCAACTCCATGCTGACACAATCCTCCTCCTCTTCCTGTGTGATAGGTGGGCCTGCAGGAATACTGTCTGGATAAAGAGGGCCATGAGAGGTAAGGAAGTCCTCCTCTTCCTCCTTCTGTTCTGTCTCAAGTGCTCTGTCCATTATTCCACGCAGCATGTGCTCCAACAGGAAGACAAGAAGGACAGTATCACTGATGCATGCACTGTCACTGCTCACCTTCCTCATGGCCTCCTCAAATGGTGACAGGACAGTGCATGCATCCTTGATCATTAGCCATTGGCGTGGCGAAAAAAAGCCAAGCTCCCCTGACCCTGTCCTGGTGCCATACTCGCACAGGTACTCATTGATGGCCCTCTGCTGCGTGTGCAGCCGCTGCAACATTGCCAACGTTGAGTTCCACCTGGTGGGCATGTCACAGATGAGGCAGTTCTTGGGCAGATTGCATTCCTTTTGAAGGTCAGCCAGCCGAGCACTGGCATTATATGACCGGCGGAAATGCCCACAGACTTTCCTGGCCTGCCTCAGGAGATCCTGTAAGCCCGGGTACCTGAACAAGAACCGCTGCACCACCAAATTAAGGACGTGAGCCAAACAGGAAACATGGGTCAAGTGTCTCTGTTGGAGGGTGGAGAGGGGGTTGGTACCATTGTCGCAATCCACCATTCCTGGCTGAAGCTGGCGTGGCGTCAACCACCTCTGAACCTGCCTATGCAGAGCTGCCAGAATCTCTGCCCCAGTGTGGCTCCTGTCCCCTAAGCAGACCAACTCAAGCACCGCATGGCATCTTTTTGCCTGAGTGCTTGCGTAGCCCCTAGAACGCCTACGGAGCACCGCTGGTTCCGAGGACAAATCTGCACAGGAAGAGGCCATAGAGGAAGAAGAAGAGGAGGGGGTGGAGGAGAGAGGTGTGGCAGAATCACCACTACCAGCATTTTAGAGGCGTAGTGGCAGAACTAGCTCCAACATTACTGCACCCTGTCCTGCATCCTTCCCAGCTGCCAGCAGGGTTACCCAATGCACCATGAAAGAAAGGTAACATCCCTGCCCATGCCTGCTGGACCATGAGTCAGCGGTAATATGCACCTTACTGCTGACCGCCCTGTCCAATGAGGCCAAGACATTGCTTTTCACATGCCGGTAGGGAGCCGGAATGGCCTTCCAAGAAAAAAATGGTGTTTGGGAACCTGCCACTAAGGTACCGCACATTCCACAAATTCTCGAAAGGGGGCAGAGTCTACAGCTGAAAAGGCAGCAATTGGAGTGCTAGCAATTTATCCAAACTAGCATTCAGCCGCTGAGCATGTGGATGGCTGGGACCAAATTTATTTTGATGGTTTAGCAACTGGGGTAGGGAAATTTGCCTGCTACAATCGGATTTAGGTGTACTGCTAGCAGATTGCCCGCAAGTGCTTGGGACACCTAATTCTACACCTTCATTCCTCTCAGTGCAGGTCTCTGAGAGGACTGAAGGTATAGTGGGGTTGGAGATCCTGCGCATCATCCTGCAGCATATACCCAATACTGTGGTCGAACAGTTCGGGGGACTCCTCAGGACATGATGGTGGGGCTAGGGAAGGAGTGACTGATGCCATTGAGCCGATGGAATAGGCCGCTTTGGCAGCTGCATTGGCAGCCAAACTTGTCTTAGCCTGGGTGACAGAGGATGAGGACGGCTTTGTGATCCACTCTACCAACTCTTCTGCGTGTTGTGGCTCAATACGGCCAGCTGTTTAAAAAAAGGACAAGCGTGCCCCACGGCCACATGCTGAGGATGCACCGTGTCCGCGACCAGCACTGTTGACTGTAGACATAGAGCCTGCTTGCCCTCTTTTAGTGGCCTGTGAGCGTCTGCCTTTCCTTGGTGGCCTTCCAGACATGCTGCAAAATTGGATTAGCAAAACACTGCCTGAAGTTTACTAGAAAATTACACCAGGAATGGCCTGCAGTCAGGCAAAGGCTTGGCTAGACTATAATGCAGTGGATATATATGTAGAAGACTATATACAGTATATCTTTATGCACTGCAGATCACTGAATCACCTGCCTGCCTGAAAGTGTCGTTGAAAATGTACACCAGGAATGGCCTGTAGTCGGGTATAGGCTTGGTTAGACTAGAATGCAGTGGATATATATGTAGGAGACAGTATATATAGCTTTATGCACTACAGATCACTGAATCACCTGCCTGCCTAAAAGTGTCTTTGAATACGTACACCAGGAATGGCCTATAGTCAGGTATAGGCTTGGCTAGACTGGAATGCACTGGATATATATATATGTTGGAGACTGTATATATATATTTAATGCACTGCAGATCACTGAATCACTTGCCTGCCTGCCTGAAAGTGTATTTGAAAACAAACACCAGCAACGGCCTGCAGTCACATATAGGCTTGGCTAGAATAAAAAGCAGTGGATATATATATGTTGGAGACTGTATGTATATTTAATGCACTGCAGATCACTGAATCACTTGCCTGCATGCCTGAAAGTGTATTTGAAAACATACACCAGCAATGGCCTGCAGTCAGATATAGGCTTGGCTAGAATGGAAAGCAGTGGAAGCAGATGTAGCTACACAGGATACAGTATATATATATATATATATATATATATATATATATATATACAAAGCCAGGATGTGTATATATATATATATATATATATATATATATATATATATATACTAAATACACTGCAGCTAACTGAATCAACTGCCTGCATGAAGTATATTAGAAACAGTAAACCAGGAACTGTCTCAGTACACCAGGAACGGTCTGCAGTGAGATCTAGCTAAACTGGATACAGTGGATATATATATATATATATATATATAGCCGGGATGTGTGTATATATATATATATATATATATATATATATATATATATATATATATATATATATATATATATATACACACACACTGAATACACTGTAGCGTTCAAAACAGTCACCAATGCGAAGACCAGGTTGGTCAGGACAGGAGGGACAATACAAGCGGGTGTCACGCCTACATCCGCGCTTTCTACAGACACATCTTCTTTGGGGGTTTCTTTGGGTAGGGATACCAGAGAGCACATGCGGAAAACGCCTCTCATGCAGCCGGCTTACTGCATTTGGATTGGGAAGTTGGGCCACAGCACCGTCTGGAAAGGGCTGCGATGATCTCTTCCTGGAATTTAAGGAAGGATCCAGTTCATCCTGAAGCTTTGTATAGCACATAAGCATTCAGCAGAGCTAATTGAAATAAGTATACAGACACTTTTTTGTACCAGCGTCTGGCCTTACGGGCAATTAGGTACGGCGCCAACAACTGGTCATTGAGGTCCACCCCTCCCATATTAAGGTTATATTCGTGGACACAGAGGGGTTTCTCCACAACACCAGTCGCCATAGGAATTTGGACCGTCGTGTCTGCGTGAAGGGAGAACAGAACGAAAACATTATTATTATCCCTCCACTTCACAGCGAGCAAATTATTACATCTCAAGCAAGCTCTCTCCCCCATCCTAAGATGGAATTCTACAAGTCGCTGGGGTAAGCCCCGGCGATAAGATTGCACGGTGCCACATGCGCCAATTCCGTGATCAAACAAGTGACTAAAAAGTGGCATGCTTGTGTAATAATTGTCCACATACAAGTGGTACTCCTTTCCGAATAAGGGTGACACCAAGTCCCACACAACCTTACCAGCGCTCCCTATGTAGTCTGGGCAGTTCGCCGGTTCTACGTAACTATCTCTTCCCTCGTAAACCATAAAACTATATGTATAGCCTGTGGCCCTGTCACAGAGCTTATCCATCTTGACCCCATATCTGGCACGCTTGCTGGGAAGATACTGTTAGAATGACAAGCAGCCAGAACGACAGAGGACGACAGAGTTCATTGTCATTGAAGTGCATGAACTGCAAAAACTGCTCATATCCTGTCCTCGTCATTGAGGCAGAGAACATAGGCATATGGTGAATTGGGTCATTGGACCAATATGACCGCAACTCACTCTTTTTAGTTATGCCCATGAGGAGGGATAGGCCCAGGAAGGTCTTTAGAAACCGTAGTTGGTTTCCATTCTCTGGCAAGGGTCAGCTGGGGTTCAGCGGCGATGAATTGACCAGCATATAAATTGCTTTGGTCCACAATAGATCTATAGATATCTTCCAATTAGGATTGGCGATTGCAGCAGGAAGGGCACTATGGGCTCAACGAGCCTGTCTTTGTCTTCTTGGTGGCTGCGGGACTCTACTAGTGCTAGCCACCTCACCAGCTTGAACTGCATTTATGGGACTCGCCACGTCACCACGTGATACTGCAGTGCTGGAACTACGACCAAGATGTACTAGGCCGCTGGTGCTTGCCGGATCACCAGAAGAATGAGCAGCACTAGTACTGGCTCTCTGCTCCATATGCATTCCTGCAGTTCTTGCACCCCAACAACAGCAGAAGAATGGGGTCTGGTACGCTTGACCTTGGCAGGGACCACAACTTCCGTCATCAGAGCTATCTGTCAGGGTACCGCTGCTGTCTACAGGTACGTATTCTGAGCCTGAATCTGACAGATGAGTGACTTCCTCTTCACTATCTGTCATTCTCAGAAACGTGTAGGCTTCTTCACTACTGTACCTTCAATTTGACATTTTGGTCTCTAAATTTACTGGTACAGTAGTGAGACTCACAAGAAAAAAAGCACCTGACTGTCAGCGACTGATTCAAACGCTACCAAAAAAACTGTTAGCGTTTGCAGGGATCAGGCCTGACTCTGCGAACGATGCAGTTATGTGTGTTGTGTTTTTGTAAGTGACAGTGATCGATCGATACTGGACTTGGGTGGGCTGGACTGGCCGGAGGAGCTAAACGCAGGTGCTAGCAGGTATCTGAGCTGATCCTGCTAACACTGCGTTTTTTGGAACCCTAAACTATTGGGGATGCTTATATAGTTCTGATTAGATATTGATCTGTTCAGACACTATACTACTAAGGGAGGTGTATGGTGCATGCATGGGTATTAGCGCTGCTGGCACTAATCTGATGCTGCCTGGGTCGATGCAGACCCTGATTGATGGTAAAACCTAACTGATGTCACTCGCGGGGTGATCAGGGGGTTAAACCTCTATTGGGTAATATACGGCGGGTGTCCTAACACTATAAAAAAATATCTAGCTAACCAGCATCACTTATACAGTGATCACTGGTGACAGGGGGTGATCAAGGGGTTAAACCTTTATTAAGGGGGTTAGGGGGGTCCCTAGACATATCTTGGCCTACCACTAATTACCCTAACACTGATTAATCTCACTAATGACACCAGTACAGTGATAGAAAAAAAAATCTGAACACTGCACCGGGTGACACAGTGACAGGGGGTGAAGGGGTTAACTGGGGAGGTGATCGGGGGGTGATCGGGGGGGAAGTGTACCTACGTGAACTGGTGTCAGTGTAGTGTTGGTACACTTACTGTGAGATGTTCTCTCTCCTCGGTCTGGAACGGAAAAGACCGACACGAGGAGAGATGACATCACTTTCACTTCTGTATTTACACTTACACATGCAGGTGAAGGATCTCATTCGCCAGGAGTGATCACCAGGTCCAGGCCAGATTTCATTGGCCTGGGCCTGGGGATTGATTGGTCCTGGATCTAATCCGATCGTCGCAACGTAACATAACGGCGATTCGGCTGCCTGTGCCCTTCTGCCGCAGTAAAACTGTGGCGGCTGGTCGGGAAGCGGTTAATGGAAGCTGCAGATTTAAAAAGAAAACTTTTGAAATTACACGGCACCCTGATGGTTAGTAAAAACACATGTGCAAAAGCCTCACATGCTGCATGTTCAAAAGGCCAGTAATGAAAGGTTACTTGATCCTAGTAGTGACTGGCCATGAACAATGGCGACCCTAGGGGGGGGCCAGAGGGGGCCCTGACCCCCCCAACATTATGCTGGGCCCCACCATGTGCCCCCCCCAAAAAAAAATTTTTTTTTTTTTTTTTTAATTTTTTTTTTTACAAAAAGGCAATTTCTTTTTGTTTGTATTCATATCGGATGTGCCACATTTTACTCGGGCCACCACTGGGGTAACACAGTCTCTATTGAGTGGGAGAACGTCCCCAGTCAGCTCCTGCGGGTGATTCCTCCCCCCTCCCTCTGCTCGCTGACACTGCATAATGCGAGCGCTCACACAACCACGGCCGCCCGATCTGCTCCTTCCCCTGCATCCTCATTGGCAGGGAGAAGAGCGAGTTGCAGGAAGGACTCCACCAGGACTCTCAGTTACTGAAAAAACAGACTGATTTCTCCCGGCTAGACCAGCGCTGTCAATAGCAGGGGCAGGACAGCAAGAGGAGGCTGGGGAACCCCACAGTGACAGAACACCAGGGCCCGGTGGCAAGACAACCTTTGCAACCCTGATAGTTCTCCCACTGCTTTGGACCCTTATATTTTCTTGGTATGCTGGTGACATATATCTCTTGTTCTCTGTCACCCTGGGGGGGGCCCAATACAGTAGGAAGGGAGCTCACTGCAGAACATGTGAAAGGGCCATTGTGGGATCGTAGTAAAAGGGTAAAGGGCCCCATGATAGATAAATCTATCTATCTATCTATCTATCTATCTATCTATCTATCTATCTATCTATCTATCTATCTATCTATCTATCTATCTATCTATCTATCTATGTATATATATATATATATATATATTTATTTTTTTGCATTTTATATTGCCCCCCTATTTTTGTCCCTGTCCCCCCATGTGCCCCCCCTAAATATGAAAGCTGGAGACGCCACTGGCCATGAAGCCTGTGGTACCTTCTGTCACCACTCAGTATGTGACCCTTCTAAAAACATCCCGCAGGGTAACTGCAGTCTAATTCTTTTTATACAATGTGCATTTAGGAACAGATTGGACAACTAATAAATGGCAGGTAGCATTCAGCAACCTTTTTTTTTTTTGTTTATTATTGCTAAATGACTGATGGCTTCCAAGAGACTTTTAGAGCTGCCTCTGATGTAGATTGAAGTGTCAGGGACGGTGAACTTTGGTAGTCATTTTTGAAGCCCATTTTATGGAAGCAGGTTCTTTGTATTTAGGATCTGTCCACTAGGGATAAGCCCGCGGTTGGAGTCGAACGAAAGTTTGACTCGAACATCGAGTGTTAGTTTGTTCTAAAATGAATTGAACATATGAGGCGTTTGTGGGAAATTTGAGTGCCGCAAAATGCCCCATAATGCACTGCACCCTCAAACTAGACCAAGCAGCAGTAGCAGACTTAGCTGTGTGGGACAAGTTCCTCACCTGCTAGAACGGCAGTGTCAGCCGAGCCACCATGGGTAGTCACTGATGCTGCAGCCTCCACGGGCTTTGCGGCCTTTTTTCCGCCGCCACTGGTTCGCCGAACCTTGGCCCCCAGAAATTCTCTTAAAATTTCTGCTTTCTTTCAGTCTTCATCACTCTTCCAGCTGTATCCCATTGTGGCAGCTGCCCAGGTCTGGGGCCACACTTGTAAATATAACAAATAATTCTGCGCTGCCCTAGAAAAGGGGAGTAAGCAGCTAACACAGCCAGTAGGATATGTGCATATAAAAGAGTAAACAAAATAAGTGTAGCGCTAAAACAACCCTAAATGTCTAACATAAAAATGATGCAGTCCAGGAGCCAATAAATCTCTAGATATGAATTAGACAAAAGTCCTTCATATTTATATAGTTCATATAGAGTAATGGTCCATAAATATTGCGTGACTTCGTGTATGGAACATATCAATAAATGCATGACATCTGAAGTGAACACCACCACCGACAATGAGGAGGCTTACCAGATCAATTGGACCCAAAAAGACTTACGTGTAGTTGGGTCAAACGGGCTTGGGTGGTGAACCATTGTGGGGGATCCGGAGGAGTTGAAAGGTGGGGGTCCTGAGATAAACCGTGGACCGGTGTGTCCCTCAAAATGATGTCAAAAAGCAGATGGTGATAGCAGTAGGTAGAAAGGGAAAAGGAAAGGCCACATAGTGTAAATTCATAAAATTATGTAGCAAATTTATTAAAAACCAGGAAATACACTCACATGTAAATCTTTAAAAACAGCGCTGTAAATGTACAAATTGCGGCAGTGGGCCACACTTGAACAGGACAAACGGTGCTCTTCACCACGGACAATCAGGCCACGGCCGACATCATCAATAAAGGTAGATGCAAGTCACTCCCCATCATGTCCTTCCTGTGCAGGCACTGCTGTAATTTCATAACCATCCGCTGCAGACGTGGAGGTGTAGAAGCTAGCGATTTCTGTAGGATGTACTCCAATGGCTTGTGGTCCGTTTCCACAGCTACCGGGCGACCATATATGTACTGGTGAAATTTCTCACATCCATTCACAATGGCCAGCATCTCTTTCTCATTTTGAGCATAATTGGCTTGCACTGTGGTCAGTGTTTGTGAAGCATATGCCACAGGATATCCTTGTTGAGATAGTACAGCACCTAATCCAAACTGGGATGCATCCACTTGAAGTACAGTGTCACAGTTTACATCAAAATATTTCAGTATTGGCCCTGGATGTTTAGTGATCAGTTTTTTCACTCTGTCGAAAGTCTTTTCCATGTTTGCATCCCAACACCAAACAGCATCCTTCTGTAGAAGTGTACGTAGCAGTGCTATCTGTTGAGCAAGGCCCTGGGAGAATTTGGATAGATAGTTGAAAATGCCCAGTGATGTCTCCAGCTCCTTTCTAGAGGTGGGGGCCTTCATGTCAAGAACTTCTGTAATCGTCTTTGGATCAGGCTTCAAGCCCTCTTTGGTTAGTAGGTGTCCACAATATGTAACTTCTTCTACCCCAATTTGCATTTTGTTTGGATTGAGTGTAAGATTCTTCTCACCACACCGATTGAGCAAAGCAGTAAGGTTTTTGACATGTTCCATTTGATCCTTTCCATAGACCAGCAGATCATCAATTATTATTTCAACACCCTGTAAACCAGCGATCAATTTGTGTGATTTCTTTTGAAATATTTCCTGTGCAGACGCTATGCCGAAAGGTACCATTGTGAAGCACCATTGACCCAAAGGGGAGTTGAAAGTGGTCAAGTAACTGCTGGCTTCATCAAGACGCAATTGCCAGTAACCAAAATGGGCATCTAGTACACTAAATACTATTGCTCCTACTAGCTTGTGCGCTATATCCTCTATGGTTGGGAGTTTGTAGTGTTCTCTTATTATGACTTTGTTCAAATCACGTGGGTCAATGCATATACGAATTGCGCCTGTGTTTTTCCTCCACCACAACCATAGAACTGACCCATTGCGATGGTTCGGTATCCTTTTTTACTACTCCCAGCTTCTCTATTCTAGTGAGTTCTTGTCTGACTTTATCCACAAGAGTTAAAGGTATTCTCCTTGGGGCGTGAATGACAGTCTGTGCACCCTCTTTTATACGTATGAATAGACACAGTACTCACGTTTAATGTCAGCCTCTGTCAGACCTCTCAGAATCTCTTTACTTGTTCTGAGACCTAGCACGGCTGGGGCTTGTGTTTCTTTCACAAACAATTGTAAAACCTTTTCAGATTCCTTGTAAGAACATTTTGCATGACGGCGACCCATTACTTTCAGCTTTTCACCCCCATATCCCATTAGTTTCAGTAGGTCCTGAGTCTCTAAGTGTGTGTGACCAGGAGTGAAAGACTGCAGCCTATACAGTGCAGAGCCGGATCGCCAGCTTCTGAGGTACTTCAGAGTAAAGCCCTGCCAGCTTAGCAAGGGGACCAGTTTGCAGCATCAGGACATATGGAAGTTTCCTGCACTTCAGCCACCTGGAGTAACGGTACATCGCTTTTCACCAGACTGGGACATCAGGAGGGAAGTCCAGACGAAGCCTCACAGCCTCTGAGTCTATTGTGGTGAGAGGGCACCTGCCCATTTCAGTAAAGTGCACAGTTTGCTGAGTGAGTTATTTTACAGACTGCTGGTGAGTCTTATAGTTCCACGGATGTGAATTTACTTCTTCACAGGCATCATACAGCTGATCTCTGGGGTTTGTTGTTCCCTGCGCTGTAAGGTCAGTAGTGTATTACACATACGGAGGAAGTTACAAGTGCCATACTTCTTCAGTTAAGCAATTATCAACGTACCATTTATTCTACAGTTTGTTTTCTCTCTTTTGCCTTGTGGATTACAAACACTGCAGTTTAAACTACAGGCTAGTTGAAGATATCTGGAGTCAAGGAACTTTTATCATCTTCTGAAAAGCATTACTGTTCTATTTGTAGCTTGAAATTTGAATTACAACCTAGGGGGAGCCACTGAGTACATGTTAGATATTTCATTGTATTATTGAATGTAAGGAACATTATATTGCAATTTGGTGTGTGTGTATTGAGGCCTCAGTGGGAAGGTGTTTAATATAGGTATTGGAGGATATTGAACACTTGTCCTATTGTACACCTGTCTACATATACTCTCTACAGTGATTATTCAATCCACAGTATTCATATCTAAATTGATTGCTACCAACTGTCATTTATTGTTTGTGTTTATTCACATGGTTCATTGTGTTTATTATTCACTCTAGTAAACTTTCTGTGTGGTTCAGTGACATTGTGTGAGTTTCTCATGGATAACAGCCTATTACAGAATGGAACCCAAGTTGTCAGAGGTAAGAGAGGATCTGCAGATTTGGGGTAGCCAGTGGGGTATAGATTCAATAAGCTGCCTTCACAGGGGTACCGCTACACATACACATCATTACAGTCTGAAGCAGATCAAGCGTGGCCAGAACAGCAGCCGCTTGGGCACCACATGCTTGACCAGACATATAAAGACCTGCCATGCAGTTCGTTGGCAACAGCACTTGAAAGACCCACATTAAAGAAAAATGCGGACTTCTCCTTGCTCCTCATCTGGGATCTCCAACCCTACTATACATCCAGTCCTCTCAAAAACCTGCACTGGGAAGAATGAAGGTATAGCAATAGGTGTCCCAAGTACTTGCAGCCAATGTGCTAACAGTACACCACCAATTGATTTTAGTAGGCAAATTTCCCTACCCCAGTTGCTGAAGCGTAAAAAGAAATTCAGTCCCAGCCTGACCAAAAAACACGACAGTGATACAAAAATGTATTCGTGTTTTTTTGTCAGGCAACGCACTGACACCTTTTCAGCCATTGTGCTATATGCTGGGTGTTCAGTGTGCCCCTGTACCTTTAAGAAGGGGTGGCTCCCCTTCAGTCCACCTGCTCTCACCTATCCATCAGAATGCATGTGCCTCCACTGTGGGGACACTTATAAGTTCGTGTTAGGTACCACAGATACCAGGGTGCCGTGACGATTCTCTGTGGCTTACACATGCATTTGCAAATGTGTGCAGACTAAACCCCTGCTTTTAACGCATACTGTTAGACAGGTTATTTGGTTGTCTGCGGGCTGGTGGTAAGTTAAGCTTGGTTTTTCCCTTGGATTTATCCTTGGCCTTGTTTATACTAAGGACACCCCCCAGGCACGATATTTAAAGGAATATTTCATTTTTATTGATTCACTTTAAGCATTATTAAAATCACTGCTCCCGAAAAACGTTAGTTTAAAATTTTTTTTTTGCAATGATACATGTCCCCTCGGGCAGCACCCGGGTCCCCAAACACTTTTTGTGGCGATAACTTCCATATAAGCCTTTAAAATTAGCACATTTGATTTTTCACATTCGCGTCCTATAGACTTACTGGTGTTCACACAAATTTTTTGCCTGTTCGCATGTTCTGCTGCGAACCGAACCAGGGGGTGTTCGGCTCATCCTTACTGTCCACAACAAAATGTTAGGAGCAAAGACCATAGTGTCTGGAATGCATAATGAATGTGCACAGGTGTGGACACCAGATGTCATTTTAAGAGGACCACACAGTATACAGTATGTAATTGAGTACCTGCCATATGCATGCAAGTATGGAAGATTATTTTGGTAGGAAGCACTTTAACTCACCTAAAGGCTGACATTTTAACTGCATTCACAGGAGATGCCATTGACACACAGAACCATGATCAATGTATTTTGACCAGCAGTTTCTTTTTTTTTTTTTTTTTGCTACTTCAGCGAGTACATTTGAGAGGTTTAAATCACCATAATAGCTCATTTTTATCCCATCTCATTATCGTCACATCATGGTAGCATAGCCTTTACTTTTAATAATTAACAATTTTAAAATTCTTTATTTATACTTTACAAAAATACTAGCCGAACATCCTATGACAAACCCATTCTATACTACTTGAAATCCCACCCCCATCCCCCCCTCCCTCCCCTCGCAACTCAGCAAATCTCCTTGTTTTTTTAAATAGTATCCACTTCGCCCACTTATCTCCGTCATAGTCAGCTTCATCCCCTGGCTCGATATCTTCTACCTCGCCCACCTCTAAGATATAAGTTTCATTGACCCTTATTAGCCAATCGCGGATGTTTGGGCCCACGACCTCTTGCCAATTTTTCAAAAAGGTGTGTTTATTCAGTAACAGGTCAGGGCCTGATCACGCAGCAACCCACCCTACTGAATCACGCTGTTCGTTCTCCAGTTTGCCTCACTGTAGCGGTGTAGAGGCATATCAGGAGGGTGAGACTTCATCATTATAATTCTATTTATGCTTTTAATATATGTTTTTATTGTAGGTGTACATCTATGAGGAGTTACTGAATAAACACACCTTTTTGAAAAATTGGATTACACTATGTGCACCCTTTTTTCAGCTTGTAACGAGCAATATATAGATGGAAAGATGCAGTGATTGCTGATTATAGCCACCTGACATCCATACACCTATCCACCAATATTGGATGAAGATTCACAGAGCCTTGCTGATAACAACACACCCAAAGATATGCAGTATATCCAGTAATATCTGGTAAGTGAACTTCCTTTGGGGGATTGTCATACAAGTGTCGCGGAGATGGTTAATCATCTGGATTAATGAATTATAACTTGCCTCTAATTCTTTTCTTCTGGAGTGGATCACCTTTAATCTCTTTTTTACATATTTGCTTCCTATTTTATCAAAAGTGGACTGTGCGTCAAGTCTAAAGACTCTTGGATTTTATAAGCGCTATTCGTTTTTTAAATATTTATATTTGGACACATTTTTGATATATTGTTTTCCTATTATAGTAGCAGCTTTGTAAATATTGTATCTTTACCGTGAGCGTGAGGGTGAGATATCTACCATTGTTTGATCATTTCTCATTTGTTTGGCAAGGAAAATCACAAGGCAATAAAGCCCACAATCAAAATTAGGTTTTGATTGCTGCCTGTGTCTCTGCTTGGGATATTCACTCTCTTCATTTGCCTTGGAGATATTTCTCTTCATTTACTGTCACCAGAAATGAACAAAATCCAAAACAGCAAAAAAGGGAACATATTAAATAGAAGCTTCTTTTGGTGACTTTTTCTGTTTAAAAGTTGATCCCCTCACTTTGGAGATACTTCCTGTAGTGTCTGTAGGAGAGAAAGTAAAGGGGAATCTCCCCAATGAGACATAAATGGCTACAAAACCCAACAAGGGCTTCAACTGTTTCCTGCTCTATCCAAAATAAAAAAACAAATATTGGCTTTTTATATACTTTAAATATGGCTATGGTGGTTTGGCCACCAGAATAGCTGATCAAGGTAAAATTGTGCCATATCTTCCTGTTGTGTCTTGCTCTTGTTCTTGTCTCCCTTAGATTTCTATTACCAGGTATACATTTCTTCTTTGTTCTTTCAATTAATCTGTTTTGCCTCAATGTGGACCATCTTTCACAGGCAGATTTGTCCTTGCTTTGCTCAGGATTTTTGCTATTTAGGTGCTTGACAAGCAAAAAATATTTGTAATGTGTTTCATAGGGGTTTCAGTGTTCACTAATTCACTAAAAGTTAAATATTGCAAAAAAAAAAAAAATTGTAATAAAATAACTCATGTAAAAACAATTGTGCGTCCTTGACAACGGATGACTCCACGCTCACAGCTGAATGTAAACAAAACAAGCCGGCAATTAAAAACTATGAAAAAAAAACAGCCAGGGGTCCCCCCAATGCATCCAGGTATGGATTTTGAATTTCAAGGGGAACCCCACACCAAAGTTAAAAAAAAAACAAAAACAAAATCCATACCCTCCATCCAGACCCTTATCCGAGCATTCAGCACATCAGCTCAGGAAAGGAATGAGCGAGTGCCCCCCTCTCCCGAGCCATACCAGGCCACATGCTCTCAACATGAGGGGGGGGGTGCTTTGGGGCAGGGTGGTGTAGATCCAATGTCAAGTAAGACACCCGCCTCCACCGCTGGAAGAAAAAGAAAAAAAAAGAAAAGAAAAAAATCCGGTCTCGTCGAAAGGTGCCCGCCCTCTGACATTTCTTAAAGCGAAGTTCCGCCCAAAAGTGGAACTTCTGCTTTAGGTACTCCTCGCCCCCTGACATGCCACAATTGGCATGTAATTTTTTTTGGGGGGGGGATACTTGTTTTTTAGTGGGACTTCCTGTCCCACTTCCTCTTTCCGGGCTTCTAACCACCTAGGCGATTCCTAGGTGGCCCCTCTCTCCCGGCAATGTTCTGGGACATGTGACAGGTCCCAGAACATTGCCTGGCCATTGACGGAGCGCAGCGCGGCTCGTGCATGCTCAGTGCGTGTGAAGCCGCAAACTGTCACAGCCGGGCGCCCGCAATCACAATGTCGGCGCCGCGAAGAGGAGGGGGAAAGAACGGAGGCTTCGGGTGGCTGCATCGCTGGACCATGGGACAGGTGAGTGGCTGTTTATTAAAAGTCATCAGCTACACTTTTTGTAGCTGCTGACGTTTAATAAACTAAAAAACCAGTGGAACTCCACTTTTAATAGGTAAGAGGCAGAGTCAGCCGGTGACGGCAGCGGGTGGCCCCCGCTCCTCTGTAACATCACCGACCCAGCACACTCCTGGGCGATGGTGTCACAAGGGAAGGTAACTGTTAGTGAATTGACCCCATTGAGTATTTTGGCCTATCCCTAGCCTGCTTGCACATATGTACAGTAATTGTATATCCACTGTTGGATTTATGTTGATACTTTTTTTGTATCCTCTTTTGATAAAAGAATAAATCAGAATGAGAAAAAAAAAAGAAAAAAAAAGACTGTGCATTAGCAATAAATCAGACATCAGCTCTGTCTAATGAAAGGAATATTATGTCATTGGTTAGTGCATATGGAACTCTGTTCATTGGGTATCTTTTAAAGTGGAACTAAACTCTCTTAATCAACATTAACTATGTTTAATCGTTATGCTGCTAGCATAAGTAAATAGATAGCCAAGTATATTATACTTGTTTTAACCATTTCATTTATATTTCTTTAGTTGCTTCCTGGTTATTGGCCTAGGCCAAAATGATGTCATACATTCCAGGAGTCCTCCTTGGGCTTTCATCTGGAGAAGTGAAGGTAAGCACACCCTCCTGCCTGTGTGCCTGAGCTAAGGGCAAATGGATTCAGAAAGTAAATGCTACATGAATCATCTGCAGTTACTGAAGTTTAGAATTACTAGGGGGTGTTTTTCAAGTGATTTCTCAACAAAATAAAGCATGGGGACATGGATGTATGAGATTTCTTTCAATATTAAAAATGAATTAAATGGCCTTTTCAGTTTGTGGTGCTCAAATACAGCTTCGTTCTTTAACAGAGATTCTTTTTGTCTTGCCATTGTTGGTTTTACAGCAACAAAATGTTTTGCGCTTTCTACACTACTAAAAGAATACTTAAATCTGCAAGTCCCCTAGAGAGAAAATACACAGGTTTTTCATCCACAAATAAGTGTTGGTCTTTTTCAATGACGCAATCCACTTTCCAGAATAACTATACCATCCACCACTTTAATAACAAGATGATCATTTTTTCTGTGTAACTCCACTTCTTGCTCCGCAGAGAGTTGGAAGTGTAAACACAAAGTACCAATTGATTGTTCTTTGTTAAGGATAGTGATGAATTGAGTAAAAACACAGCGGAATGTACAGGCTAGTTTATTATAAGGCTCATTATTAATTTTTTTGTTATCCTACCAATTTGCCGTAGAAAAATACAGACATAAAACAAATGAGCATCTGAAGCATATATCAGTTTGTTCATGGAATTGAAAAACTAAAAAATGCCCTACAAACTATTCAGTGGCTAAAACGTTACAGTTAAGATGGCATGTAGTTACCATACTTTTATTTATCAATGTATCTGAAGGTGGTTTTGTATAGCAATCAAAATTTTATTTTTTGCCATACAAATCTGTGAAACTGTTTGTTTACTTAAATTTAAATTTAATCTACAGAGCAAAGTAAAAGCAACAGTCTAATTTTAAAGTAGAACTAAAGACAACACTTTTTTTTTTCATTGGATAGAGTAAGGGAGGGTTATAACCCCTGTCATTTTTTGGGCCTATGTGTCTTATTGTGGGAATTTCCCTTGACTTTCTGTCCCACAGCCAAAACAAAAAGGAAGAGGAGATCCCTCAAAGTGAGGGAATCAAATCACCAGGGTCAGCAGAACTATTGCCCCCACTGGAAGATTTCCCATCCATTCCTGTTCTGGTGACAACTTCACGACAAATAGATAAGATAAATTTCCCTAACATTACAAGAAATAATGTAAAATGTTGATCTGGAAAGTTTTTCAATTGCCACGCTTTAATGCCTGTCTCTAGAACAACTGAAGATTTAGGATTTTTTTAAATTTAACTTCATAGCCCAGTGTCTTTTTCAGCCTGACTTGTAAATTCAACATCTTTTAAAGGTTTTTACGCTTTTTTATTTTACAATTTCACTGCCGTAACCACTAATACAGGGAGGTTTATTTTCAGGGCCATGACGTCCAATGTGGAGGGTGGAAGGAGTGGGGATGGGGGGTTAACTTTTACTGCCATGACCACTAATGTAGGGGGAGGGGGGATGGTGGATTACTGTTCACTGACACTGTGTGTGTGTGTTTGTGTGTTTGTGTGTGTGTGTGTGTGTGTATGTGTGTGTATAGGGGGGTTAATAGTACTCACAGGAGTGCTGGTGGCTATTATTGCACTCACAGACACCAATGT
Organism: Lithobates clamitans; assembly: GCA_037952925.1. Lineage (NCBI taxonomy): Eukaryota > Metazoa > Chordata > Amphibia > Anura > Ranidae > Lithobates > Lithobates clamitans. The sequence goes on along the minus strand of JBBGZY010000922.1, from coordinate 3,908,639 downwards.
TGGAGGTTTTTGTTATGTCTACTGGTACCAATGTTGGGGGTTATTATCGTTATTTTTGCATCCACTGGTGCTGGGAGGGTTATCATTGCAATGCTGGGGGGGTTATCACTGCGTTCACTGCATTGCAATATGCTGTAAAAATGCAGAAGGGCTGACATTTTTGGGCATTCAGGTGTGAATATATGCTGCTATTGTGTATCCCTCTGCCAGTGTCGGAGGCCACATTTGAGACCCTCTATGGTTTTCAAGTTGACCACCACTGGTTGAAACAAAAAAAATCATTGTGTGGGCATTTTACACTAGACTATATCAATGAATTGCATTTGCTGTCAAAGTCATTCATTGGTGAAAAGGCTTAGCCAGGTGCAGCATGAAGTACTGGATGCCAAGGGTGTGCAGCCTCTTCTTAATGTTCAGAAATTTCACCCTTTGACGCTGGACCTCTGCTGAAAAATCAGGGAATAGTGAGACTTGTATGTTATCCACAGAAGGATCCTGAGTTGTTCTAGCCTTGGTCAGAATAGCGTCCCTATCTTTATAGTTTGAGGAAATGAAACAAGAAGGGTCTTAGAGGAGCGCCCATTAGAGGTGGTCTCGCGGGAACCCTGTGAGCTCTTTCCATAGTGAACATGGGGAGAAGGTTCCCTTCCAAATGTAGCCACCAGCCATGCCTCTATGAATGCCACAGGGTTCTTCCTTTCTGCCCATTCAGGTATGCCAACAGCCCACACGTTATTCCTGTGGAGGCCTTTTTCTAAGTCCTTCAATCTATCAGCATTGGCAGAGGACACAGATTGTATATAGCGAACATCCCATTGCAAAGGCTGCCATTCATCCTGAGTCAGCCTTCCAGCACTGAGGAGCATTATCGCAGCTTCTGTTGCACCATGGAGATCTCAGTTTTCATTCTCTTAACTTCCTCTGTGAGGTCAGCTATGGAGGAGTTGCAGGTGTTAACAGCAAGCAACAGCAATGTGGACTCAGGGTCAGAGTCGGCATGTTGTGCAGCATGTTGCATCAGTTGCATGTTGTGCAGCTGGCGCCATATTGGCAGTAATAGATTGTGTACTCATAGGGGAGATGTCGGCTGTCTCATCCATTGGAAAGGAGAAAAGTGTCCATGTCCTCAGGATCCACATCTGGATCGATGCTGGCAGGTGCAGTCTGGGAGGGCAGTGGAGGGTCCTTAGCAGGAGTTCTGGCAAAGAGACGTTGTGCTGCCTCCTTAGCTGAGCAGGGCGGGAAACCGCCATCTTGGCCAGGCGGATTGGGTGCCTTGCGGCCATTCTGTCCCCTTCTGGACATCACAAGCAGTGAAATAACTGTAGTAGTAGGGGTAGCTGAGATGTAGTGACAGTGGGCTAGGTGTCTCAGAAGCGAGTAAAGGCAGGGATGTACTTTAGGTTCAAACAGGAGGATTGTCAGGATCTCTTGTAGAGCTGCTTGGTATCACATCCTACTCCACTGGTAAAAAAGTGATGGGGAGCAAGAAAGTATTAGCAGCTTGACAAAGGTTTCTTGCTGGGGATGGGGATGTAATGGCAATGTAAACAATCGGTCTTAAAGCAATGAGGAGCGCCAGGACCTATCACATGCCTCGCATGTACCATTTGATAACTAAACACTTGCATTTTTTTCTAATTTTACTGCAAGGCGAAATTAGGAAATATTTTTTCTGAAGTTTCACTGCAAAATTTCATGTCAAACCCAAATTCAATAAAATTTTGCACTCAGCCCTATTCATTTTATAGCTCTTTTCTCTAGCTTTGTTTCTGACATTTTCTTGATATACAGCTTCAGAAGTCATGGGTACAAAAACAAAATTATTAAGTAATGGTTGCCGTCACAATAAAAACAAAAACAAGGGGCAGTCTACTACTCACCCTCTGCATCATGGGTGTCCCTGGCTGGGGCCTATATGGCTTTTCCATTAATCCAGTAATGTGACAGTTTCCATACTTCTTATTACTTTTCACTAGTTGTGTTCCCTTCTGGGAATACATTTTCAGGAATTACTGTAGTAAGTAAGATTAAACAAGCTACACTATGACAGCAAGCACAGAACATTTAATGCCTTTAAGGTTCTGCGTCCCCAAGCAAGTTTCATACAATATATTTTCAACTGTGCGACTTCTTCCTGGGATGAGTCATACCTCTGCTAGAGAGACCTGCTGTCTCTGATTAGTGGGGTGCGATCTAGTGTGCCAGTTTGGAGAAGGTTGTCCTTCTAGAAAATACCTTCTCACCTTTGTCCTTTGGGAAAGAGAAAAAGTGATTTTACTCAGAAGTGACTCTTTATTTGCAGGCAAGAGCGGTTTTATTTGTATTGATGAGGAAAAAGATCTAAATGAAAATCCCATGCACAATTAATTGTATTCATTTTACTAAAACCCTGTACTGGTAGCACAGTAAATATCGTATTGATTTTTTTTCTTATTTCAGCTTTGTTTTGTTTTACAAGACTAAAGATTTTGAATGACTGAAATAACGAAAGTGGCCAACAAAGGAAACAAAAACTGGGGAATTAAAATAGTGTTAACGCTCTTTGATACTGATGTGAAGTTGGCCATGGTTGCATGCAGCGATTGGATACTTGAAAATATTTGAAACTAGCCATAAGGTTTTTCATTCCATGCAAACTTTACATATGTCTACGTGTACATTGTGTGAGCATACACTTTAATACCCTAATACACTAATGCCCCTACGGATCTTGGCTCAAACTGTCTTGCATACACACGGTCACACAAAGTTGTCGGAAAATCCGATCATTCTGAACGCGGTGACGTAAAACACGTACGCCGGGACTATAAACGGGGCAGTAGCCAATAGCTTTCGTCTCTTAATTTATTCTGAGCATGCATGGCACTTTGTGCGTCGGATTTGTGTACACACGATCGGAATTTTCGACAACGGATTTTGTTGTTGAAAAATTTTATAGCCTGCTCTCAAACTTTGTGTCGGAAATTCCGATGGAAAATGTGTGATGGAGCCCACACACGGTCGGAATTTCCGACAACAAGGTCCTATCACATATTTTCCGTCGGAAAATCTGACCGTGTGTACAGGGCAATTATAGTTTAATACTAATACGTTAATACTTTAACACCATTTAAGTTCCTACCACTTCATCTTAACCACTTGACGACCGCCTCACGCCGATGTACGTCGGCAAAGTGGCACGGACAGGCAAAATCACGTACATGGTACGTGATTTGCCTTCCGCGGGTGGGGGGTCCGATCGGACCCCCCCCCGGTGCCCGAGGCGGTCGTCTTTTTTCCAGCGGCGATCGGTGGTGAGGGGGAGACCATCCGTTCGTGGCCCCCCCCTCGCGATCGCCGCCGGCCAATCGAATCATTCCTTTGCTGCTGTATGCTAAACAGCAGCAAAGGAAATGATGTCATCTCTCCTCGGCTCGGTAATTTCCATTCCGGCCCGAGGAGAGAAGACATCAATGTGAGTGCACCAACACACACACACACAGTAGAACATGCCAGGCACACAAAACACCCCGATCCCCCCCCGATCGCCCCCCGATCCCCCCCCCCCCCCTGTCACAAACTGACACCAGCAGTTTTTTTTTTTTTTTTTTTTTTCTGATTACTGCATAGTGTCAGTTTGTGACAGTTACAGTGTTGGGACAGTTACTGTTACCCCCCTTTAGGTCTAGGGTACCCCCCTAACCCCCCCTAATAAAGTTTTAACCCCTTGATCACCCCCTGTCACCAGTGTTGCTAAGCGATCATTTTTCTGATCGCTGTATTAGTGTCGCTGGTGACGCTAGTTAGGGACATAAATATTTAGGTTCGCCGTCAGCGTTTTATAGCGTCAGGGACCCCCATATACTACCGAATAAATGTTTTAACCCCTTGATTGCCCCCTAGTTAACCCTTTCACCACTGATCACCGTATAACCGTTACGGTTGACGCTGGTTAGTTTGTTTATTTTTTATAGTGTCAGGGCACCCGCCGTTTATTACCGAATAAAGGTTTAGCCCCCTGATCGCCCGGCGGTGATATGCGTCGCCCCAGGCAGCGTCAGATTAGCGCCAGTACCGCTAACACCCACGCATGCGCCTCCCTTAGTGGTATAGTATCTGAACGGATCAATATCTGATCCGATCAGATCTATACTAGCGTCCCCAGCAGTTTAGGGTTCCCAAAAACGCAGTGTTAGCGGGATCAGCCCAGATACCTGCTAGCACCTGCGTTTTGCCCCTCCGCCCAGCCCACCCAAGTGCAGTATCGATCGATCACTGTCACTTACAAAAGACTAAACGCATAACTGCAGCGTTCGCAGAGTCAGGCCTGATCCCTGCGATCGCTAACAGTTTTTTTGGTAGTATTTTGGTGAACTGGCAAGCACCAGCCCCAGGCAGGGTCAGGTTAGCGCCAGTACCGCTAACACCCACGCACGCACCGTACACCTCCCTTAGTGGTATAGTATCTGAACGGATCAATATCTGATCCGATCAGATCTATACTAGTGTCCCCAGCAGTTTAGGGTTCCCAAAAACGCAGTGTTAGCGGAATCAGCCCAGATACCTGCTAGCACCTGCGTTTTGCCCCTCCGCCCAGCCCAGCCCACCCAAGTGCAGTATCGATCGATCACTGACACTTACAAAACACTAAATGCATAACTGCAGCGTTCGCAGAGTTAGGCCTGATCCCTGCGATCGCTAACAGTTTTTTTGGTAGTATTTTGGTGAACTGGCAAGCACCAGCCCTAGGCAGCGTCAGGTTAGCGCCAGCACCGCTAACACCCACGCACGCACTGTACACCACCCTTAGTGGTATAGTATCTGAACGGATCAATATCTGATCCGATCAGATCTATACTAGCGTCCCCAGCAGTTTAGGGTTCTCACAAACGCAGTGTTAGCGGGATCAGCCCAGATACCTGCTAGCACCTGCGTTTTGCCCCTCCGCCTGGCCCAGCCCAGCCCAGCCCACCCAAGTGCAGTATCGATGGATCACTGTCACTTACAAAAGACTAAAACGCATAACTGCAGCGTTCGCAGAGTCAGGCCTGATCCCTGCGATCGCCAACAGATTTTTTGGTAGCGTTTTGGTGAACTGGCAAGCGCCAGCGGCCTAGTACACCCCGGTCGTAGTCAAACCAGCATTGCAGTAACACTTGGTGACGTGGCGAGTCCCATAAGTGCAGTTCAAGCTGGTGAGGTGGCAAGCACAAGTAGTGTCCCGCTGCCACCAAAAAGACAAACACAGGCCCGTCGTGCCCATAGTGCCCTTCCTGCTGCATTCGCCAATTCTAATTGGGAACCCACCGCTTCTGCAGCGCCCGTACTTCCCCCATTCACATCCCCAACCAAATGCAGTCGGCTGCATGAGAGGCATTTTCTTTATGTCCTCCCGAGTACCCCTACCCAACGAACCCCCCAAAAAAGATATTGTGTCTGCAGCAAGCGCGGATATAGACGTGACACCCGCTATTATTGTCCCTCCTGTCCTGACAATCCTGGTCTTTGCATTGGTGAATGTTTTGAACGCTACCATGCACTAGTTGAGTATTAGCGTAGGGTACAGCATTGCACAGACTAGGCACACTTTCACAGGGTCTCCCAAGATGCCATCGCATTTTGAGAGACCCGAACCTGGAACCGGTTACAGTTATTAAAGTTAGTTACAAAAAAAGTGTAAAAAAAAAAAATATATATATATATAAAATAAAAAAAAATAGTTGTCGTTTTATTGTTCTCTCTCTCTCTATTCTCTCTATTGTTCTGCTCTTTTTTACTGTATTCTATTCTGCAATGTTTTATTGTTATTATGTTTTATCATGTTTGCTTTTCAGGTATGCAATTTTTTATACTTTACCGTTTACTGTGCTTTATTGTTAACCATTTTTTTGTCTTCAGGTACGCCATTCACAACTTTGAGTGGTTATACCAGAATGATGCCTGCAGGTTTAGGTATCATCTTGGTATCATTCTTTTCAGCCAGCGGTCGGCTTTCATGTAAAAGCAATCCTAGCGGCTAATTAGCCTCTAGACTGCTTTTACAAGCCGTGGGAGGGAATGCCCCCCCCCACCGTCTTCCGTGTTTTTCTCTGGCTCTCCTGTCTCAACAGGGAACCTGAAAATGCAGCCGGTGATTCAGCCAGCTGACCATAGAGCTGATCAGAGACCAGAGTGGCTCCAAACATCTCTATGGCCTAAGAAACCGGAAGCTACGAGCATTTTATGACTTAGATTTCGCTGGATGTAAATAGCGCCATTGGGAAATTGGGGAAGCATTTTATCACACCGATCTTGGTGTGGTCAGATGCTTTGAGGGCAGAAGAGAAATCTAGGGTCTAATAGACCCCAATTTTTTCAAAAAAGAGTACCTGTCACTACCTATTGCTATCATAGGGGATATTTACATTCCCCGAGATAACAATAAAAATGATTAAAAAAAAATAAAAATGAAAGGAACAGTTTAAAAATAAGATAAAAAAGCAAAAAAATAATAAAGAAAAAAAAAAAAAAAAAAAAAAAAAAAGCACCCCTGTCGCCCCCTGCTCTCGCACTAAGGCGAACGCAACGGCGGTCTGTCGTCAAACGTAAACAGCAATTGCACCATGCATGTGAGGTATCACCGCGAAGGTTAGATCGAGGGCAGTAATTTTTGCAGTAGACCTCCTCTGTAAATCTAAAGTGGTAACCTGTAAAGGCTTTTAAAGGCTTTTAAAAATGTATTTATTTTGTTGCCACTGCACGTTTGTGCGCAATTGTAAAGCATGTCATGTTTGGTATCCATGTACTCGGCCTAAGATCATCTTTTTTATTTCATCAAACATTTGGGCAATATAGTGTGTTTTAGTGCATTAAAATTTAAAAAAGTGTGTTTTTTCCCCAAAAAATGCGTTTGAAAAATCGCTGCGCAAATACTGTGTGAAAAAAAAAAATGAAACACCCACCATTTTAATCTGTAGGGCATTTGCTTTAAAAAAATATATAATGTTTGGGGGTTCAAAGTAATTTTCTTGCAAAAAAAAACAACTTTTTCATGTAAACAATAAGTGTCAGAAAGGGCTTTGTCTTCAAGTGGTTAGAAGAGTGGGTGATGTGTGACATAAGCTTCTAAATGTTGTGCATAAAATGCCAGGACAGTTCAAAACCCCCCCAAATGACCCCATTTTGGAAAGTAGACACCCCAAGCTATTTGCTGAGAGGCATGTCGAGTCCATGGAATATTTTATATTGCGACACAAGTTGCGGGAAAGAGACAATTTTTTTTTTTTTTGCACAAAATTGTCACTAAATGATATATTGCTCAAACATGCCATGGGAATATGTGAAATTACACCCCAAAATACATTCTGCTGCTTCTCCTGAGTACGGGGATACCACATGTGTGAGACTTTTTGGGAGCCTAGCCGCGTACGGAACCCCGAAAACCAAGCACCGCCTTCAGGCTTTCTAAGGGTGTGAATTTTTGATTTCTCTCTTGACTGCTTATTACAGTTTCGGAGACCATGGAATGCCCAGGTGGCACAAACCCCCCCCCAAATGACCCCATTTTGGAAAGTAGACACCCCAAGCTATTTGATGAGAGGTATAGTGAGTATTTTGCAGACCTCACTTTTTGTCACAAAGTTTTGAAAATTGAAAAAAGAAAAAAAAAAAGTTTTTTCTTGTCTTTCTTCATTTTCAAAAACAAATGAGAGCTGCAAAATACTCACCATGCCTCTCAGCAAATAGCTTGGGGTGTCTACTTTCCAAAATGGGGTCATTTGGGGGGGTTTTGTGCCACCTGGGCATTCCATGGCCTCCGAAACTGTGATAGGCAGTGAAGAGTGAAATCAAAAATTTTCACACTTAGAAATCCTGAAGGCGGTGATTGGTTTTCGGGGTCCCGTACACGGCTAGGCTCCCAAAAAGTCCCACACATGTGGTATCCCCGTACTCAGGAGAAGTAGCTAAATGTATTTTGGGGTGCAATTCCACATATGCCCATGGCCTGTGTGAGCAATATATCATTTAGTGACAACTTTGTGCAAAAAAAAAAAAAAAAAATGTGTTACTTTCCCGCAACTTGTGTCAAAATATAAAATATTCCATGGACTCAATATGCCTCTCTGGAAATAGCTTGGGGTGTCTACTTTCCAAAATGGGGTCATTTGGGGGGGTTTTGTGCCACCTGGGCATTCCATGGCTCCCAAAAAGTCCCACACATGTGGTATCCCCATATTCAGGAGAAGCAGCAGAATGTATTTTGGGGTGCAATTCCACATAGGCCCATGGCCTGTGTGAGCAATATATCATTTAGTGACAACTTTTTGTAAATATTTTTTTTTTTTTTTGTCATTATTCAATCACTTGGGACAAAAAAAATAAATATTCAATGGGTTCAACATGCCTCTCAGCAATTTCCTTGGGGTGTCTACTTTCCAAAATGGGGTCATTTGGGGGGGTTTTGTACTGCCCTGCCATTTTAGCACCTCAAGAAATGACATAGGCAGTCATAAACTAAAAGCTGTGTAAATTACAGAAAATGTACCCTAGTTTGTAGACGCTATAACTTTTGCGCAAACCAATAAATATACGCTTATTGACATTTTTTTTACCAAAAACATGTGGCCGAATACATTTTGGCCTAAATGTATGACTAAAATTGAGTTTATTGGATTTTTTTTATAACAAAAAGTAGAAAATATCATTTTTTTTCAAAATTTTCGGTCTTTTTCCATTTATAGCGCAAAAAATAAAAACCGCAGAGGTGATCAAATACCATCAAAAGAAAGCTCTATTTGTGGGAAGAAAAGGACGCAAATTTCGTTTGGGTACAGCATTGCATGACCGCGCAATTAGCAGTTAAAGCGACGCAGTGCCAAATTGGAAAAAGACCTCTGGTCCTTAGGCAGCATAATGGTCCGGGGCTCAAGTGGTTAAATACAAGGAAATAAATAAAATAAGTGAATGAACTAATGCTACGATTTTTGGCACTTGAGGTTTCTTGGTAAAGTATTTCAGTGCAGAAAACAAGTGATTGTAAAGTCTATTTTTTTTTCTCTAAAAATAACAAACATGCTCTGTGCAGTTGGTTTTGCAAAGAGCAGCCCAGATTTTCCTCTTCTAGCGTCCCTCTTTGGCTCTCCTGGCCCCTCCCTCCTGTCGAGTGCCCCCACAGCAAACAGCTTGCTATGGGGGCACCCAAGCTGAGTTACAGCTCCCTGTGTCCATTCTGACACAGAGCCCCGAATTGGCCCCGCCCCTCTCTCTCCTGATTGGCTTACTGACTTTGAGTGACAGAAGCAGGAGCCAATGGCCAGTCAGGAGGTGAGACAGCCGAGGAACTCATGAACATCGCTAGAGAGAGATGGGGCTCTAGTAAGTATTAACGGTGCTGGGGTGGCTGCTGCCCACAGAAGGCTTTTTATCTTAATGCATAGAATGCATTAAGACAAAAAACCTTCTGACTTTACAACCCCTTTAAGTAAGAAGCCTGAATGTTTCATGACTTCTAAAGCTACTTGTACATGGGGCGTCTAGCTCCTGTGCATCCAATCCTGATGTTTTAGTGCACCTGGGAGGCACAGTGTCCAGACCCACTGCTTGCAGCCTGTCAAAGTCTGTGATAGGCTGAAGTAAGCTGCTGCTGGATGGGGCTGAGTGCGTATGCCCAGAACTCAGGTATTGTTTTTCGAACAAGGTTCTAAACATACATCTACACTTGGAAGTGGGCCCAAAGGTGGTTCTTGTCTAGAGTCTCATCCTGGCTTATCTGGATTAGTCAAGCCTTGCTGCTCTCAACCGACTGGGGAAGTCTGAATACACTGAAATCACAGAATAGAACAGAGGGTGCACAGGCCTAGTGCATTATCCTATATATATAACAATAAATCTTTAATAAGTAAAAGGGTAAGTATTATACCCACAAATGCATGCATATATCCCAGCTTATCATAACAGCAGCATCAGGTCCGCGATGAGACATATCACATAACAGACCAACCTTTGGCTCTGAGGAAGAGGCAAGCTTTTGAAACGTGTTAGTCTGTTGCACTGTTGGACATTTGATCTGTTATGTGATATGTCCCATCGCGGACTTGATGCTGCTGTTGTTATGATACTCTGTGATATATGCACGCATTTGTGAGTATAATACTTACCCTTTTATTTATTAAACATTTATATTGAGGATAATTCACTAGGCCTCCTGTTCTATTCTGTGATTTCATTGTTTTTCAAACATGTGTCTCTAAACATATTGGACCTCAAACACGAGTACCACTCGTCATTCAGCCCCCTCCAGCCACAGCATACTTCACCCTGCCATAGACATTGACGAGCTGCAAACAGCGGACCTGGACACTGAACCTGCCTGACGAAGGGGCCCTACGTGGCTCTGAAACAAACGTTGCACTAACTGCTTTGTGATGTGATCATGAAATAAAAAAATTAGTTTGGATGTTACCTTGTCGATCCATGGTGTGCTGGCAAATATCCTCTTTGTGACTTTCCAAACCAGTTTCCAGCTGGTGGTTGCTGCAGCACCCAAATCTTCTAGAGCTTTATCCAGGAACGTGTGCAATGGGAATATGGAGTATTATTGGACACTGAACCTGTCCTTCCCAGGCACACTAAAATGCTGGGGTTGGATGCAGTTATTTCTTGGTGGGCTGAATAGGTCATGGTAAAAGAACAAAAGAGATGAGTGTCTTTTTTTGTTTTAAAGGGCACTTACCTTTTAGGACGTATAGGGCTTTTATTTAGTTTACTGTTCTAATAAATACCCTGCCCATGTTTTCTATAGCCAAAGAGACAAAAATGTGGAAAAAAAATCTATCCATCAAATAGATAATATATGTGCACACAATAACATGTATACGATGTATATATATATATATATATATATATATATATATTTATATAAACAGACATACTGTATATTAAAAATATGTGGAAAAAATGCACCATAAGATTGCATGTATTTAAAACATTGTCATGCATCCCAGCAGATCTAGATTTACGGCACATACATATTTTCATATTTAAGACGTACAATAACATTTAGCCTGACATTCTCTTCCAGTTTCACAGGATATCAGCCGCATCAAGAATGCCTTTCAGTCTTGAACAATATTAATCTCCGTCTTACAATCTTAGAAGTGAGGGGAAATATTTTTATAACTATGATCGTGTACGGCAGACACCCTGAGGGCCAGACATGACATCCATGCATGCTAATCCTTTCCTCTCAAAGAATAAGCCGGCTGACCCTGTGATCAGCAGTAAGGGTGGAAGAGCCAGCACATGCAGAGATAACCACAGGGACTTCTCTCTCTGAGAAAAAACAGACTGGGATCATTGGTAGGCCTCTAAAGGACAAACATAATAAGCTACAAGGGGGAGAAAGTGGGATAAGCTAGCAGCGGCCAGTGGAAAATTGCCATGTAGAGTACTGCAAAGGTGCAGCTAAGTAAGAGGACTCAGTGTGATGCCCTTTGTAGCAGATAATCTTACTTTATTTTTGGTTTCCTGTTTGTATGTGTGTGACATTTTTGTAAATGCATGTATCATAGTTCAGCCGGTTAGAGAATACCTTGTGTGAGCTCTTCTTCATCAGTAATACATTTTTTTTCACGCTTTTGTCTGTGTTTTTATTGGTGACTCCATGCTACATGATTGCTTTGGCCTATAAAGTGGTCACCCCAACACTGGCCTGAATACGTTTGACGTTTTATAACAAAGTGAAGGTCATGTTTTTTAAAAAAAAAATTTCCGTTATGCACATGAGATGTGTTTTTAGGTTTTCCCTTTTTTCCCTTGGCTGATGAAAGATCATCTCAGTCCGGTGGATTTGGGGATGGTACTTTCAAATCTTTTTGACATCTAGTGGCTTTTGTACTCATGGTTTCCAAGGCTCCTAGTGCTTTTTGCATCTATATACATACTACTACCTTGTATCTTGTGCTTTTTGAGTCTAAAGTTTGGTGCTCTTTATGCCCAAATTCATCTTTGTGGGTAGTGCTTTTTCTGTCTACATGCTCCCTGGCATCAAGTGCTTCTTATGCTTATTTCTACCTGGTGTTCCCTACTTTTTATGCCCATGTTATCCTCCTCATGTCTAGTGTTCTTTATGCCATATTCTTCCTTGTGTTTTGTGCTTTTTCTGTCTACATGCTACTTGTTGTTCAGTGCTTTTTCTTACGCCCAAATTCAGTCAGGTGTTTAGTGCTTCTAATGCTATATCCTACCTTATGTCTAGTGCTTTTTATGCCAATATTCTTCCTGATGTTTAGTGCTTTTTGGTCCTATATGACATCTAGCAAACTTTGCGTTTGGATTACTATTGTTTAGTGGTTTTTGTGCCCACATTCTGCATATTTATATAAAGTTGATGGTTGTGGGTGTTTTTGTCATAATAAACAGATTTTCGGGGTTTGATTTAAAAATAAAGAGGGGGAAGTGAGACCCCCCACCCCAGTCTGCAGTCCCTGGCTGTGGGAAGCTGTATGTGACACAGTACAGTACCTTCCATGCCAGCAGTGGGCAGGTCCTGTTCTTATAGCTGGGTGAGGACAGAAGGTAATGGAGCGCCTCCTGCTCCTTCCAGAACATCGGTTTACTGTCAGATGCAGCTGTCCCTGGCTGCCTGCACCTTCTGTCCATCATCGTTCTCTGGCCCGGTCAGCCTGTCCATCGGTCCTTGGGAGGTCTTTGGAGCTCTTCTTCCTCCAGGGCAATCGGTCCTGGCCGCCCTCACTGGTCTTCGTCCCCCCCGCTTCCTGGTTCTGGGTGCTGTCTTGCTCTCCGCACTTGCTGCCACCTCACTCTTCATGCTCACCCAGGGCAGCACCCGACTGGTCAGTCTGCTCCTGCGACACAGAGTGCCGATGAGAGGAGACGGCGTCACCAGCGCTGGGAGCCAACAGGGAGCTGTAGGGAGAAATGTGCAGCACCGCGGCCAGCTGAAAAAAAGCCCTGTTGGTGCCCGCACCAATGAAGCCAAGTGCTGGAAGGGCCGGGGGTTGGGAGGTATGTCTGTGCCCTCTAGGGGCTCCCCCGACTGCTGTGCGCTCTAGGCTGGCGCCTGCCTTGGCTATGAGTAGCGCCGGCCCTGCACTAAAGCCAGAGCAGACTTTAGACCCTCAGTTTCTGGTTGTAAAAGTACCTGTTACCTCTCCCTGCAACCATTTCAATAGAAAGTATTGTTCCTACATCTGTTACCAAAATGTTATGTAGCCAGTGCTGGACTGCAGAAACATTTTTTTCATTTAAAATGAACAAACATGCTATACTTGCCTGCTCTGTGCAGTGGCTTTGCACGGAGCAGCCCAGATCCTCCTCTTCTTGGGTCCCTCGCTGGCAATCCTGGCCCCTCTCCTGCCAAGTGCCCCCACAGCAAGCAGCTTGCTATTGGGGCACCCAAGCTGAGCCGTTGCTCTGTATGTCCATTTAGACATGGAGCCGTGGCTCGCCCCCCCCTCTTTCTCTCCTCATTGGCTCACTGACTTTGATTGACAGCAGCAGGAGCCAATAGGGAGGAAGAGTCCTGGACAGCCGAGACTCTCGTGCCACATCGCCAGATCAAGATGGGGCTTAGGTAAGTATTAAGGGGGCTGTTGGGGTTATTTTTATCTTAAATGCATAGAATGCATTAGGATAGAAAACCTTCTGACTTTAGAACCATTTGAATGTTCTGTTGCACTATCCCCTCCAGTCGGCAGAGGAAGAACTATAGCCAGAAAAAGCCTATGGATTCCTATGCAGTACGCTATGGATCATGGGATTTTAAGTCCACAAGGCTATAATTCCCAAGATACACTGGGGCAAGGAGGAGCGTGGAGCTGCTTTACTGAGATTGTTCAGTTAGGGCTTATTTACACTTGCTTTGGCTTCAACACACATTAACTGCTAGTTTATACTTGCTTCAAAACATGGCTTTGTTAAAGCTCTCCGAACGCTAGTCAAAGCCCCTGTAACTAAATAAAATGGTTAGCTTACATACCTGTTTACACCTGCTTTTGCTTTGGCTTCACTTCAAAAATTATATCCCATGTAGCTTTAGTGGTGTTTCAAAGAGTCTTCAAAGCCTCCATAGAAGTCTATGGGAAAGCTCACTTGAAGCCCCACTGAAGCCCCACCGAAGCCTTATCGAAGCCCTACAGAAGCCCCATCGAAGCTCCACCAAAGCTTCTTTGAAGCCTCATCAAAGCACCAAGCAAAAGCAAAGTGTAAACAGGACTGTAAGCTAACCATTTTATTTAGTGACAGGAGCTTTGACTGCCATTCAGAGAGCTTTAACAAAGCGTGTCTAAATCCATGTTTTGAAGCAAGTGTAAACTAGCCCTTAAAGTTTTTTTAAAGGTGCAGTGTTTAGAAGATATTATCCTCTCCTTCTTTCAATGATGTCACTGGCGCATGCGCATTGGTATCCAGATTGATGGCACACTGAGTGTGCCGTCAGTCTAAACAGCTATGTGTCATGCCTTTGTAATCTCGGCATTCTAATCCTGCAAGAGTTTTCACTATTCATTAGTTCTTGACAAACCCCATATGACTACGTCACAAAGGGTGTTTACAAAGTGACGTACAGCATCAACATTGGGAGCAAATAGGAACGCTGATTCTATTGCTGGCTGTGCAGTAACCAATAAGGAGTAAGATATTTACATGTGTATTCTGATTCTGATTATGCGAGGCTAACATACCATGGTAGCCATAGATGAAAACAAGACTTGGTATAATTGTATTGGGCATGTGCGAGATTGTATTGGGCATGTGCGATATTAACGTTTTTAGGCCCCAATCAAATACAAATTCTGTTTAAAGTATATTCCTATTTGAATTCTTACATATTTATTTTTAAGATTTACTGTATACAGTATATATACAGTGAATTCAGAAAGTATTCAGACCCCCTTCGCTTTTTTCAATTTTTTATGTTGCAGCCTGATACTGCAGTTGTTTAAATTCCTTTTGTTCTCATTAGTCTACACTCAGTACCCCATAGTGACAATATAAAAAAATAGAATTTTAGAAATGTCTGGGAATTTATTAAAATAAAAAATTGAAATCACATTGGGCAAAGTATTCAGACCCCATGCAACAACACTTGAAATTTTAGCTCAGGTGCCTCCTATTTCTCTTGATCGTTGCTGAGATGTTTGTACATCTTGTTTGAGTCCACCTGTGGTAAATTAAAACGATTTGACATGATTTGGAAAGACACACACCTCACTATAAAAGGAACTGCCTGCAGAGCTTAGAGACAGGATTAATGTAATACAAATCTGGGGAAGCCTCCAAAAAATGTTCTGCTGCACTGACTAAGCCCTAGAGATCATGTGTGGAGATGGGACAAAGTTCCAGGACAACCATCACTGCAGCCCTCCAGCAATATGGGTTTTATGGCTAGACGGATTCCTCTCCTCAGTGCAAAACACACAAAAGCCCGTTTGGAGTTTGCAAATGCTTTCTTTAGCCACTTTTCCATAAAGCCCAGATCGGTTGAGGGCTGCAGTGATGGTTGTCTTTCTGGAACTTTGTCCCATCTCCACTTAGGATTTCTGGAGTGACCATCAGGTGCTTGGTTACCACTCTTACTAAGGCCCTTCTCCCAAGATTGCTCAGTTTGGCTGGGCAACCAGCTCTTGGAAAAGTCTTAGTTGTGCCAAACTTCTTCCATTTGAGAATTTTGGAGGCCACTGTGATCTTGGGAACCTTCAGTGCAGCAGAATATTTTTTGAAGCCTTCCCCATATCTGTGCCATGCAATAATCCTGTCTCTGCAGGCAGTTCCTTTGGCTTTTGCTCTGATACAGTATGCATTGTCAGCTGTGAGGTGTGTGCCTTGTCCACAGGTGGACTCCAATCAAGGTGTAGAAACATCTCAGCAATGATTAAGAGAAACTGGAGGCGCCTGAGCTACAATTTCAACTGTTGCTGCAAAGGGTCTGGATACTTTGTCCAATATGATATTTCAGTTTTTTTTATTTTTAATAAATTCACAGTCATTTCTAAAATTCTGTTTTACACTTTGTCGTGATGAGATATTGAGTATAGATTAATGAGAAAAAAAAATGACATGGCATAGATTCAATGATAGCATCACGCACTTGTTACAGATTTGTCGGCTTCACATACATGATGCAAATCTTCTCTTCCACCACAAACTAAAGGTGCTGTATTGGATTTAGATCTGGTGACTGCGGAGGCCATTGGAGTACAGTGAACTCATTTTCATGTTCAAGTAATAAGTTTGAGATAATTTGAGCTTTGTGACATGGTGCTTTATCCTGTTGGAAGTAGACATCAGAAGATGGGTACACTGTAGTCATAAAGGGATGGACATGGTCAGCAACATACAAGGTAGTCCGTGGCATTTAAACAATGCTCAATTGATACTAAGGGGCCCAACATGTGCCAAGAAAATATCTCCCAAATTATTACACCACCACCAGCCTGAACCATTGATACAAGGCAGAATGAATCCATGCTTTCATGTTGTTTACGCCAAATTCTGACCCTACCATCTAAATGTCGCAGGTGAAATCAAGACTTATCAGACCAGAAAACCTTTTTCCAATCTTCTATTGTCCAATTTTGGTGAGCCTGTGTGAATTGTAGCCTCCGTTTCCTGTTCTTAGCTGGCAGGAGTGACACCCTGTGTCGTCTTCTGCTTCTGTAGCGAATCTGTTTCAAGGTTTGATATGTTGTGTATTCAGAGATGGTATTCTGCATACCTTGGTTGTAACGAGTGGTTATTTGAGTTACTATTGCCTTCCTATCATCTGCCCATTCTCCTCTGACATCCACAAGACCTTTTCGTCTACACAACTGCTGCTCACTGGATATTTTATTTTTTATTTTTTTACTCATTCTCTGTAAACCCTAGAGATGATTGTGCGTCAAAATCCCAGTAGATCAGCAGTTTTTGAGATGCTCAGACCAGCCCATCTGACACCAACAACCATGCCACGTCACTTAAATCCCCTTTCTTCCCCATTCTGATGCTTGGTTTGAACTTCAGCAAGTTGTCTTCACCATGTCTAGATGTCTAAATGCATTGAGTTGCTGCCATGTGATTGGCTGATTAGCAATTTGTGTTACCAGGGCTTTTTCTCAGCTGGAACACGGGGGAACACAGTTATGGCACCTCCAGTACTGAATGTACTGTATGTAACGACAAGGGGTGCTAGGGTGTGATGGAGGGGTCTATTGATGCTGGGGGATCTATTGTTGCTAGAGGGAATCTATTTTTGTACGGCGGTCTATTATTGCTGGGGAGATCTATTGTTGCTGATTTTCTGGGGGGGGGGGGTCAATTGTTGCTGAAAGGGATCTGCTGTTGAGGGAGGGGGTCTATGGATGCTGACTGCTGGGAGATCTGTTGTTGCTACTCAAGGTCTATTGTTGCTGGGAAGGTATTTATTGTAGGGCTCATTTTTGCTGGGGAGGGTTTATTGCTGCTGGCTGCAGGGATCTATTTTACTAATTTTGTTTTTATTATTACCAAATTCTATACAAATTACCACAAAATTATACTTGGCTCTGTATTCTCTTAAAGGGGTGCTACTGGGAGGTGGGTGGAATCAAGCAACGGTGCTCAGAGGTGGGTGGGGGGTGGAGACAATAATTGACTCAGAAAGGGGGAGTTCCTGCACCTATTCTCTGAGAAAAAAAAGCTCTGTGCGTTACCAAGCAATTGAACAGGTGTACCTAAAAAAGTGGCTGGTGAGTGTATATATATATACCTATCTATATATATATATATATAGATATATATATATATTGCAGCTTACAAGTTCTTAGAGGTGGTGGCTGCATTTCTTTTTTTTCAGGCTAGATACATACTGTATTCTACATTTTCTACAACTACAGAAAATTCCTTGTAATCCCACCAGAAATGTAGTGTGCTTATAACGTTATGAAATCTCAAGCAATATCATCAGCTTGCCTAGTTCTCTTCTGTGAACTACAGAACACCTCCCCCCTATGTTATGAAGGTGAGTAGTGGAGAAGGCGGCGTAGTCCTAAAACACTTCCAATCCAAAAGTGACAATACTGTTCCTCCATAAATACAGTGTAGTGTGCCTAGTCACCTTTGGACAGAACATGTATTACTGGCAGGATCACCAAGTGAAAATAATAGAAAAGAAAAGCCTGAAAAAAAGAAAAACAAATGCAACCACCATATCTAAGGACCATTAACCTGCAAATACATGTTTTTTTGGGTTTATATTTGTAGCGGTGTAGTTGCCAATAGTAACAGACATCCACCATATCACCCCGCTGCCAGACTCTCATATATCACTTGCCGAGAAAATAAAAAGTCATTTGCTGTGTTTTGTTTTTGTTTCTTGGGGGGTACAACTTGGTTGGGGAAAGGGAGATATGGGATGCCCATAGAATAGATAACTTTGCCATCATATTTAGAGATTTTGTAGATTTGCACATAGTTGGAGCCTGAAGAAATGATACGCATATGTAACAGCTACAGTCTTTTCCCTGCATCAGCATGCAGGCAATTGCTCCTCCTCTGCTTAACTCCTGCAGACTATTGCTTCCAGGATTTCTTCATCTTTGATCGTGTAAGGACATCACCCATGACCGTGTAAGGGTGATGTTCCCAGAAATCATCTTCCTCCTGCACAAACTTATACTGTAGTTATTAATTTTCTGTCACATCTTCTTCTGTAAGCACAAAGGACCCATTCTGAATAGTTCCTCAGGCTGACTCTGGTTGCTTGCTGCTACTAGGCCAGAGGCCTGCAGTGCCTCTACCTGGAGGCCTAGTAGTTTAAAAGCAGGTTCTTGACGGTGGACTACTGTTCCCAGCTAGCCCAGCTTGCAAATCCTGTGCCCTCAGGCCACATCGATTTGACACTACTCCCCACAGTCTCTCCTCTGATCCAGGACTCCTTATCAATGACTGTGTAATGATAAGGACTTCGCCAATGACCGTGTAAAGAAGTTGCCTCATAGACTTCCTGGCACATCCAGCCCTCCACTGTGGTACACTCACCAACCTTTTTCTGCGCCGTGTCCTTGATGGAGAACTTAACTGGACCGTACGTTCCGACAACTTCACCTGCCCCTCTTCTCCAGGAGTTCCTCATCATTGATCGTGTAATGATGAGGACATCACTAATGACCGTGTAAAAATGATGTTCCCTCACAGCTCTCCCTGGGCCTCCTCCTGCGATCATTCTCCACTTCACCCGACTGACAACCCCTCCCAGTGGCATGTTATCTCAGCTTATATTGGAGGCCCACCCCCTGCCAATACTAGTTGGAGATTGTTCAGGGCTCCCACATGAGCTGTCTGCCACTCCAGTTCTAGGCCCTGCCCCACTTCCAGAACATTCTTCCTGGAAGCAGGGGAGGTGCCTCAGAACAAGAGCACAGGTGGTCACACCCACTACTACTGCTACACTAACCACTCCCTGCCCCCAGATCAAAACAGACAGGCCTAGCTCAAAGCATAGGCCTGCCTAAATTTGCCTGTGCTGACAGTTTCCCTAGCAAAAATCCTATGCTAGCACCTACCTATTGGTAGAGGGTGCTACATATTGTCAAGGAAAATCTAAGCTTCTCCCTTTAAGCATACAATTTCTCTGCGCTTAAAAGCACAAAAAGCTCTCTTATATAATGCCGGGAAAGTGCGCTCATTTATCTCTCCAAGTAACACAAACAGACATTGGTGTTACCTCAAGCTCAGTGCAAATCCTGCAGGCCTCTTGAACCCCTTGGGAAAGAGAGCCCTGACTGATGGGGGCATAACCAGGGTGGAGTAAGGTGACTATGGGGTCACTGCGGATTGGTGGTGGGATGGGACGGGGTTGGGCCTGAGCTCACTTGTGTGGCGCCCCAGGGGATTCTGGGTCTTTTCGGAAGAAGATTGGTAAGAGCTACCCACCCTCCCACCCTAATTATGGTTGGTATGTCACAGCTTGCTGCGGTTTTTGGTGACCTTGCCAGCAAATATGGCTGTAATAGGTACGCCCTTCATGTTAATTGGGAGATAAACGGCCGGTTCGGCACTTATGGTAAGGACAGGCCCCTCAGTTATCTCCCTTTCACAATTTGGAATTGGGTGCTCACAGTGCAACTGTGACTGGCACTTTTGGAATGTTTAATGTTATATGTTCAAGTTAATAAAAGCTGTGGCCTTGCCCTTTCCAACATTAATGGTTGTAAGCGTTTTTTATTGGATGGGACGAAGGGGTAAGGTTAAAAGTTGGCTGGAAAATAGTATGGTATGGGACCTGGGCTTATTGCACCTCAGCAGTCATGAGAAAAATAGCCAAGTGGCTTTTATTTATACTAAACACATGGATAACAAAAGAGGCTGCTTGTATTCATTCAAAAGAACCAATGATACACATGCATATAATCAAATAGAAATGCAGTAGTGACGTGTGCAGACGGTGGTGTGCAAAACCATGCGGCAAGCACATGGTTTTGAACACAACCGTGTGCACACTCCCACTGCTACCAGTGATGCAAACCGTACTATACCATGGCCCAGTGGGCCATAATTTTGTATGGTTCCCAAAGTACGCAGACTTGCTTACTTAGGAGTTGAAATGCGGTCGCCATGGAGTGGCCAATTCCTTGATGAGGCATAAACAGACATCCTTAAAAGAGCAAACAGATCCGCCGTGTCCACGGGAAGGTTTCCGCATCCAATGGTCTTCCACCGGTGTCTGTATGTGCGAATACCCTCACATGAGAGTATTGCAGCAAAACTGACACTGGGGGGCATCTGACAACATATATAAATAAAATTTTCCACAACAATATACACTTTAAAATGCACCTTACTAAAATGCATAGATGAACTGTGCAGGAACTAAAAGAGTTTTCATACTGCTGGTATTAGGACACAGTTGTTTAGCTTGGAGCACTTGTGGTGATACAATATTAGCACTTGTTGACTTGGCCAGATCAAAATCGACAGGTGCGCCGCTTGGCTGAATGCAAGTGGTGTTTCCTATTGATGGACCCAGGTGTCAATGCCCCTAGTACTGGAAATGCATCTCCCTCCTAAAATCTAGCCAGTACACTGCAGGAAAAAAGCAAAGTGCCAAAAGACATCAAAATCATCCATTACTACCAACTGATCACACTTTATCATCAGTAGGATGTCTGTCACATAAGGAACTTGATTTGTATGTAATATTTACATGTCTGTTATGGTTATCCGCTGATTGCTGTCACATGGGGGATGATGCTTGTCTTCTGATTAAAACATAACACTGCACCTTGACAAATTTGTTCAATAACCTTTATGAACAGAGGCAGTCATGCATTAACATAATGCAATTTCCTCTAGGTGCACTTTGTGTCCCCTGCTCGGTATATTGATGAGGCCTGAATTCGTCTGATCTCTTTATCACCTAGTGGAATTATCGTCCCCCTAATGCCCCTGTAATTGGTTACAACTTCCATATATCTCATTGTATTATTGGTACAGATTTTTCATTGTGGCATCATAACAGCACAACAGGGGCCAAAGGGCGAGCCACGGAGTTGCCAGACTTAAGGGTTAACACAATGGACAGTCCATGTTTATGACAAATTACTTTACATATAATCTGTTGGTCTGCTAAACTGACCGTGATAAATCCATTCAGAAACAGTTATCTTTATAGCCTACAAGCCACACAGTAAATCTATATTAATAACATTAATGTCATTTTGCCCTCTATGCTATCCTGTTCCTCTGCATAAAATTTATGTTCTTGTATATCTAGTACCATCAATGCTCCTGCGAGCCCTGATAATTCCAGAGATTGCATACTTTGAAAATTCTTTAAAGGCTCACTCCAGTTAGACAGGAGAATTTTGCAATGAAAAAGTACAGTGAATGCACTTTTATGCCCCCTTTATGCCTTTGCAGTGTGCTGTGGTGCGATACTAAAACACACATATAGAATACTATACATCCAGAATATAAGATAAGAAAAGTGGAACTGTTCAGCATCCATACATAAGATTCTGGGAGCATGCACCCAGCATTCAGAGCAAGAGAAATGCTAATGTGCTGCATCTATACATACCAAATAAGAACATGTAACACTACCCCCGTAGGAGCCCCTTGGTTTAATAGGTCCTATGTTTTGCCACAACTCCTTAATCTCCCTGGCGGTAATCCCGAGTGTGGCTCGGGGTCAATTTTCAATGCCAAAAGCGGTAACCCCGAGCCACACTCGGGGCTGCATCGCAGTATCCTGGTAGAGGTTACTTACCTTGTTCCCTGGATCCTGCGATGTCCTCCCGCTGGATCCTCCACTGTGTTCTGGGCTCCCTTCCCTGCGAGTGCAACAAGACATGCGAGAGCGGAGCTGGCGGGATTTTCAAAAAGTGAAAAAAACATAACACACATAATACACTGTAAACATACAGATTACATTACTGTATCAAATCATTTCATTTCCCTTTTGTCTCTAATGCTTTGTCCAGTGCCCTGCATGCACTTTTATTTTATATATATATATATACTGTTCTTTCTGCCTGAAAAAGTGTCCCTTTACGTCAAAAGTGGTTTTAGAGCAGCTAGAAAACAGAGATAGTAAATTAGAACACTTGCAGAATTGAGCGATAGTGATTTGTGGGGAAACTCGTCATCAAACACGGAAAGTGACGACAGCGCCAATTCTGCAACTGAGCAAATTTCTGTGTTTTTGATTTGATTACATTATTGAATAAAATTTATTATTATATTATTAGTTATAATTATTTATAGTTATTTATTATATTATAATGTATGATTTTGTGTTTCAAACTTTATCAAACCCGGGATTTCTACTAGACTCTTATTTGGACAGATTTAAGTAAGTTATTCCTAAGAATTACAGACCTACAATATAAAACGCCAAGTTTCCATGCGAAACAATGTACCACTTTGAGATGCAAAAACCTGACATAATCATACCATCAGGGAGGTTAAAGACGAACTGCTGTCTGCTCACATAATTTGTAATAAAAACATCTTTGCCATTCAGAAGTTTCCCTCCAACCACTTTGCATATTATTTTATAGTTACTGTTATCCTGTACTTGCCAATTAGGCTACAGAAATCTCCTTCCACTAAGTCTGGCTGCATCCATTTTAACTATGGGCAGCTGAAGCTGCTGCCTGTTCACTTCCTGGATTTACACAGACACACAGAGGCACACCTCCAGCTCTGCAGCCCTGCAGCTCTCGTTGGCCCTCTTATGACTCATTCCCCCTCCCTTCCTGGCAAACTCTTACCAGAGTAAGAGAGAGAGCTGTGCATGATGTCATAAGCCTAGACTTTTTACCAGACAAGAAACAGGAAGTGGGCTGTATTAGGTATTTACTGGCAGAAAAAAATGTTTTACTATCCAAAGTTAAAACAACAAGGGCAGAATATTTAATAGATGGAAAGTTGAAAAAATGACTGAAGGTCCGCTTTAACCTCCTTGGTCCCTACTGACACATCTAGTTGTAGGCTGCTCGCACTTAAAGGATCTGTTCACTTTAAAAAACAAAACAAAAAACAAATGCACATTTTTGGCAGGTAAATAAATGTGCATTTATTTTTCGAGCCTGTTAAGCATTGCAGCAGCAATCAGTAGATCACTAGCGCCATGCAGATCCGTATGGGCACACAGATACACTGACAGGAAGAATCAATGAACTACCATGGTGCGCCACAGCAATGTTTCTCAACTCCAGTCCTTAAGTACCCCCAACAGTTCACGTTTTCAGGATTTCCCTCAGATGAAACGGCTGTAGTAATTACTAAGGCAGTGAAACTGATCAAATCACCTGTGCAAAATAATGGACAGCCTGAAAACATGACCTGTTGGTGGGTACTTGAGGACTGGAGTTGAGAAACATTGCTCCACAGCACCGTGGTAGTTCATTGAGTCACACACAGAGCTCTATGAATAAATGATGCAGCCCTGTGGGCGGAGCACCTCACGGCCGCATTACTTTCAAAGAGTGACAGCTAGTACGGGGAACTTCTCCCCATACTGCTGTCACAGGTAGGGGGGAGGATCGGGCAGTGGCTGCAGCATTGGGAACATGTTGCATGTTCCAAAGGTGAACTTATCCTTTAAAGCGGAGTTCCGCCGAAAAAACCTTGGCGATCAGTTGTCACAGAAGTCTCAATCCCCATGATCTGGTCCTTGCAAGACTTCATCTTTCACTGGTGTAGCAACAGGTCTCTCCAGCTCTGGTCCCAGGAAAAGACCTTTCTGTGGCTCAGTCACTAGGCTCTTTCTCTTTCTCAGGCTCCGTCTCTCTGGATGCAGACAAAGACAGGTAGGAGCAGCAGGTCTGTGCCCCACAGTCTCCAGCACAAGTGGCTTTCAGTCGCTCAGTCCTTAATCTTAATCTCATGTACCAGCTCTCCATGGCTGTCCCTCTGGTCTTTGCACCCCAGCGCACATCCATACTTCCAGGCTCCCCGCGCTGTTCTCCCTCAATCTCTTCAGATTTGCTCAGGAGTGTTCTCCTCCTGTGTACAGGAATTTATGGGAATTAAAGTCCAATGTGTTTTAGGGCTCAGCCCTCCCCCATCATCAGGGCTAAAAACTGGACAATAAAGACAATGCAAAGATTCCTTATAGTGTGTTAAAAGTATAAATATATAAAAGTATAAAATTACAAATACCTTAATGCATTATTAAGCAACAATACAACAAAAAACAAAACAAAAACGAAAACAAATAACAATAGTAATAATAGGTACGAAGAAGACCATAATGGCCTTGGTCTGCACTTTTTTCAGTCTCTGCTCCAGTGTTCCTTCATTTAAACTGCAGCTCACTTACACATTGGGTATTGGGTCCATATCGTTAATAGGACATGTTTTGCAAGAATATCATATTGTTTATGGATTGTTTGAACTGTTTTTTAAACTTATAGTTTGCAGTACATTGGTGTTTGTTTATCATCATTATTTTCTTTACAGTGAACCAGAAAACATTCAGTTTTTCTTCTTTTCTTTGCTTTTGTTTTTGTGTTGCCCTGTTGCCCTAATAAGAACATGCTGTTTTTCTCCTTTTTAGTTTTAATACTTCTTAGCTAAATGTTTGTCCTTTTTGTCTCCAATAATAATGCATAAGGTATTTATAATTGTATACTTATACATGTCTAGCTTTTAATACACTATAAGCAATCTTTGTATTTTCTTTATTGTGGATAGAAAGAGGTATGGGTGGCGGTGCCTAATATAAATATGTAATAGGTGTGCACTGCCTCTTTAAAGTACATGCTAAGTGAAAAGAATTAAAAGGTCTTAACTTCAAGTAAAAAAGAATAAATAAAAACATGTATTAAAAAAAGGTGTGGCAATAGTAAAATCAATCACATGCGTTGAATTTGTCCAACACAATCATTAAAGTGAAAAGTATCCTATAAATTAAGATTCATATATGCAAAGTGAACTCTGCAGCAACGTGTAAAAATTAAATTACTGAAAGTGAAATTCAGAAAATCCCTTTAAGAGATACTAGGTTCTAAATGATACACAAGTATCCCCTTAAAAAGCTAAAGTGCATAATGGACTACACAATACATCTGTGAAAAAACAGCAACGCATTCTGTCATGTAAAAGTCCATATGAACTGTCCCAATTCCAAAGGAATTGTGATTGAGATGTGACGCATGTGATTGTAACGCATGTGATTGATTTTACTATTGCCACACTTTTTTTCATCCATGTTTTAATTTATGTTTTTGTTTTTTTCAAAGTTCAGACCTATTAATTATTTTCCCTTAGCACGTTATTTAAAGGGCTAGTGCACTGAACGACCACACCTATTACACATTTAGATTTGGCAGCGCCACCCATACCTCTTTCTATCCACATTTCATACATTTCATCCACAACCTTTGGTGGGGAATTGGGGTAAGGCAACAGCTACAGTTTCAGTCCTAAGTGCGGAATTTAAAATCTACTCATTTATTTTATTTATTGTCTAGCTTTTAGCCCTGATGAAGGGGGAGTGCTGAGACCCCGAAACGCATAGAGGTTACAAAATAAAAATCTCATCCTTTCAAAAGTTCAACAAACCCCTTGGGGGGGGACACGGAAGACCCCACAGTTGCTGATGAGCAGCCTCTAGGACTGTAAACCACCTATTGTGCTAAAACTCATCTGCATAAGGTTCAGCGCTCCTACATCACAATGATTACAGTTACATACATAAAAAAAAAGAAACAGATCATTATAATTTGTGTGTGTAACAATATATGCTGTAACACCCCCTTACCCCCTGAAGGTGTTTTGGGATCCCGGGTGCCTCAATGGGCTAGCATTTCACCTCAGAGAGAGTTCTGTACTTTTACTGGGGTAATGAACAAATGGGCGCCAATCTCTTTAGAGTAAAAATTTAAGTGCATTTGCCAGCATAAACTCATTTAGAGAGGGTTCGGGCACAGGACACCCAAAGAACACAGCAAACTCCAGGTAGAGTCATACTTACAGCCTTTACAGGTAAACTGACCTTTACGCTAGAGCAGCATACTGTGATTCTCATGAGGACAACTGTACAGAAGATGCAGACTCCCAACTGAGACACCAGATTCCCTGTGAGCTAAATTCTTGGGCACCTTCGGCTTAAGTTCCTGCTTTGTGCTTCTTTCAAGGATTGGCTTTACTCCTTCTAGGAAAACCAACTCCAGCAGTTGAGTGTCAGCCTAGGCCTTAGATTTAGGCTTTGTCTCATAAACACATGGGTGCCCTCCCTAAGCAACAGGTGTAGGAGTATGAGACTTCTAACGTACAACATCCCTCAGGCAGGTGCCTAAAGGGAAGATGGAGCTCACAAGGTTACACACAAATATTTATATCCTCTCCCAGCCTACACCACCAGCAAGGGGGACATAGAAATTCATAACCCAGCATTATTGGGTTCTTGTCAGGAATCTGAAACAGAGATGGCCAAATCTGCATAGCTACACCAGAAAACCGACACTAGATTAAACTGTATATGGTGAAGTAAACTTTTTTATAAAGCAAAAATCATGTACACACCAAGAAACAGTGAACATAAAAATACACATGAATCACAACTATATAAGAAAAATGCTCAACTAAATAAGAGGACTCCTAAAAAACTAACTACTGTATATACAATATGTACAATATACAGTATATACACAAGATGAGGAACATGGGTAACAGAGAATACCAGAAATGCAAGGAAGGGAGGGTGTGGGTACTGGATGCAGGGCTAGATCAGGGTCAGGAGCAGGATACACGGCATACAGTATCTGGTGGAAAAAAGGCAAATGAACACACTGACGCAAGATGTATCAGCAGAGAGAGGCTTAAGTATCCTCCCAGCAGCCAGCACCAGGTGGAGCTGAAAACTGGGAGACATCAGCTGGTGGACACTGGAACTATAACCTTCCACTCTGGGAAGCATAGTATAGTGCTACCAGCAAGTAAATCAGGTCCTGACAGTTCTTTTCCACAGCTGCCAGGGACACTGCCCAGCAGCAGGCAGAAGCCAGCAATAATACTGAGCTTATAGGAGACCAAATGAACACAGACATATCAATTTTAGCTTAGGCTGATCACAGCCTAGTAGCACTAATTTTAAAGAGTCACTCCTACGTAGGTCACAGTGGCCACAATACTATGCAATGTCTATCTGTAGATGTTGTCAACCTTCAGACTTTTAGTGCTAAAAATAGCCCCTTTAAAGATCCTCTCCTCTCACTCCAGTGTGAAATCCTGAATGCTTTCACACTGGAGCGGTGTGCTGGCAGGACGCCAAAAAATGTCCTGCAAGCCGCATCTTTGAGGCGCTGTAGGAGCGATGTATACACCGCTCCTACAGCGCCCCTGCCCATTGAAACCAAAGGGCAGCACCGCCGAAGTGCCAGCAAAATGTCGCTGCAGCGGCACTTTGCGGGCGCTTTTAACCCTTTTTCGGACGTTAATGGGGGGTTAAAAGCGCTCGCTGGTGGCCAAAAAGGGCCGCAAAAACAGCGGTAAAAATAGCGGCGCTTTACCGCCGACGCCCCCAATGCCCCAGTGTGAAAGTAGCCTAAGAAATAGTAACAAAAACAGCAAAACATCCTTTTCCAGCATTTTAGGCTGGATTCACACCTATGCATTTTTAGTGCTTTTTGCATTTTGCAGATTTGCACTAGAGTCCATTTACCATGGTTTCCTATAGAACACGTTCTGTAATGCAAATCTGCAAAATGCAAAAAGCACTAAAAATGCATAGGTGTGAATCCAGCCTCACACATGTGAACATTGATTGTAGGAATGTCCTGCAAAAAAACGAGTCACCTGACAGCTATGCAGGTGAGAGCACTGGGCTCTGGTGAAAGAGGATTTAGGCTGGGTTCACACTGGTGCGACACGACAGCCGTCCTACTTTGGATCCGACTTTGCCCTGCGACATGAAGCCGGCATGTGTCCGACTTTCAATGAACGGGGATCCGACTTGGATCCCCGCCAATGCCCGACACTGTGTTTGGTATGAATCTTTAGGGGGAACTCCACGCCAAATTTTAAATAAAAATCCGGCATGGGTTCCCCCTCCAGGAGCATACCAGGCCCCTGGGTCTGGTATGGACCTTGAGGGGAACCCCCTACGCCGAAAAAACGGCGTGCGGGGGTCCCCCCCAATCCATACCAGACCCTTATCCGAGCACGCAGCCCGGCCGGACAGGAATGGGGGTGGGGACGAGCGAGCGCCCCCCCCCCTCCTGAACCGTACCAGGCCGCATGCCCTCAACATGGGGGGTTGTTGCCTTGGGGGAGGGGGGCGCGCTGCGGCCCCCCCAGCCCAAAGCACCTTGTCCCCATGTTGATGAGGACAAGGGCCTCTTCCCGACAACCCTGGCCGTTGGTTGTCGGGGTCTGCGGGCGGGGGGCTTATCGGAATCCGGGAGCCCCCTTTAATAAGGGGGCCCCCAGATCCCGGCCCCCCACCCTATGTGAATTGAGTATGGGGTACATGGTACCCCTACTCATTCACCTAGGGAAAAAGTGTCAATTTAAAAAAAAAACACTACACAGATTTTTAAAGTATTTTATTAGACAGCTCCGGGGGTCTTCTTCCGACTTCGGGGGTCTCTCCGGTTCTTCTCCGCGCTCTCCGGGTCTTCTGCCGGGCTCCTCCTCTCTCTTCTGCTCTTTTGCCGCTCTTTTGCTAAAGAGGAGGAGCCCGGTCTGCTGCCTTCTTCTCTTCGGGGGTCTCTCCGGTTCTTCTCCGCGCTCTCCGGATCTTCTGCCGGGCTCCTCCTCTCTCTTCTGCTCTTTTGCCGCTCTTTTGCTAAAGAGGAGGAGCCCGGTCTTCAATCTTCTGCCCTCTTCTCCTCTCCTGATGTTGACACGACGCTCTCTGGGGCTAGAATGCTCTCTGTGCGCTCTGCTCTGACTTATATAGGCGGTGACCCCGCCCTCTTATGCCGTCACAGTCCCTGGGCATGCTGGGACTGTGACGTTTTAGGGGGCGTGGTCATCACCCGATGACCACGCCCCCTGTATGCCGTCATAGTCCCAGCATGCCCAGGGACTGTGACGGCATAAGAGGGCGGGGTCACCGCCTATATAAGTCAGAGCAGAGCGCACAGAGAGCATTCTAGCCCCAGAGAGCGTCGTGTCAACATCAGGAGAGGAGAAGAGGGCAGAAGATTGAAGACCGGGCTCCTCCTCTTTAGCAAAAGAGCGGCAAAAGAGCAGAAGAGAGAGGAGGAGCCCGGCAGAAGATCCGGAGAGCGCGGAGAAGAACCGGAGAGACCCCCGAAGAGAAGAAGGCAGCAGACCGGGCTCCTCCTCTTTAGCAAAAGAGCGGCAAAAGAGCAGAAGAGAGAGGAGGAGCCCGGCAGAAGACCCGGAGAGCGCGGAGAAGAACCGGAGAGACCCCCGAAGTCGGAAGAAGACCCCCGGAGCTGTCTAATAAAATACTTTAAAAATCTGTGTAGTGTTTTTTTTTTAAATTGACACTTTTTCCCTAGGTGAATGAGTAGGGGTACCATGTACCCCATACTCAATTCACATAGGGTGGGGGGCCGGGATCTGGGGGCCCCCTTATTAAAGGGGGCTCCCGGATTCCGATAAGCCCCCCGCCCGCAGACCCCGACAACCAACGGCCAGGGTTGTCGGGAAGAGGCCCTTGTCCTCATCAACATGGGGACAAGGTGCTTTGGGCTGGGGGGGCCGCAGCGCGCCCCCCTCCCCCAAGGCAACAACCCCCCATGTTGAGGGCATGCGGCCTGGTACGGTTCAGGAGGGGGGGGGCGCTCGCTCGTCCCCACCCCCATTCCTGTCCGGCCGGGCTGCGTGCTCGGATAAGGGTCTGGTATGGATTGGGGGGGACCCCCGCACGCCGCCTTTTCGGCGTAGGGGGTTCCCCTCAAGGTCCATACCAGACCCAAGGGCCTGGTATGCTCTTGGAGGGGGAACCCATGCCGGATTTTTATTTAAAATTTGGCGCGGAGTTCCCCCTCAAGATCATCTGAGCACAAGTCGCGTGCCGAAGTCGGATCATGCGAGACGGCAATCCGACTTTGATCCGACTTCAATGATAGTCAATAGGCTGAAGTAGGATCAAAGTCGGACCAAAGTAGTACAGGGAGCATTTCTAAAGTCGGAACGACTTGTGTCGGACCAGTTAGGACGGCTCCCATAGGGAAACATTACATTTCACACGTCATGCGACATGAGCTCCCAATGTCGGAGCGTTTGTCGGACCAGTGTGAACCCAGCCTGAGGCTGGGTTCACACTGGTCCGACAAACGCTCCGACATTGGGAGCTCATGTCGCATGACGTGTGAAATGTAATGTTTCCCTATGGGAGCCGTCCTAACTGGTCCGACACAAGTCGTTCCGACTTTAGAAATGCTCCCTGTACTACTTTGGTCCGACTTTGATCCTACTTCAGCCTATTGACTATCATTGAAGTCGGATCAAAGTCGGATTGCCGTCTTGCGTGATCCGACTTCGGCACGCGACTTGTGCTCAGATGATCTTGAGGGGGAACTCCGCGCCAAATTTTAAATAAAAAACCGGCATGGGTTCCCCCTCCAAGAGCATACCAGGCCCTTAGGTCTGGTATGGATCTAAGGGGAACCCCCTACGCCAAAAAATCGGCGTGGGGTCCCCCCTAAAATCCATACCAGACCCTTATCCGAGCACGCAGCCCAGCCGGTCAGGAATGGGGGTGGGGACGAGCTGGCGGCCCCCCCCCTCCTGGACCGTACCAGGCCGCATGCCCTCAACATGGGGGGGGTGCTTTGGGGCATGGGGGCGCAGTGTGGCCCCCCCACCCCAAAGCACCTTGTCCCCATGTTGATGAGGACAAGGGCCTCTTCCCGACAACCCTGGCCGTTGGTTGTCGGGGTCTGCGGGCGGGGGGCTTATCGGAATCCGGGAGCCCCCTTTAATAAGGGGGCCCCCAGATCCCGGGCCCCCAGATCCCGGCCCCCCACCCTATGTGAATGAGTATGGGGTACAGCGTACCCCTACCCATTCACCTAGGAAAAAAGTGTCAATTTAAAAAAAAAAACACTACACAGATTTTTAAAGCATTTTATTAGACAGCTCCGGGGGTCTTCTTCCGACTTCGGGGGTCTCTCCGGTTCTTCTCCGCGCTCTCCGGGTCTTCTGCCGGGCTCCTCCTCTCTCTTCTGCTCTTTTGCCGCTCTTTTGCTAAAGAGGAGGAGCCCGGTCTGCTGCCTTCTTCTCTTCGGGGGTCTCTCCGGTTCTTCTCCACGCTCTCCGGATCTTCTGCCAGGCTCCTCCGCTCTCTTCTGCTCTTTTGCCGCTCTTTTGCTAAAGCGGAGGAGCCTGGTCTTCAATCTTCTGCCTTCTGCCCTCTTTCTCCTGATGTTGACACGACGCTCTCTGGGGCTAGAATGCTCTCCGTGCGCTCTGCTCTGACTTATATAGGCGGTGACCCCGCCCCCTTAAGCCGTCACAGTCCCTGGGCATGCTGGGACTGTGACGTTTTAGGGGGCGTGGTCATCACCCGATGACCACGCCCCCTTATGCCGTCATAGTCCCAGCATGCCCAGGGACTGTGACGGCTTAAGGGGGCGGGGTCACCGCCTATATAAGTCAGAGCAGAGCGCACAGAGAGCATTCTAGCCCCAGAGAGCGTCGTGTCAACATCAGGAGAAGAGGGCAGAAGGCAGAAGATTGAAGATTGAAGACCAGGCTCCTCCGCTTTAGCAAAAGAGCGGCAAAAGAGCAGAAGAGAGCGGAGGAGCCCGGCAGAAGACCCGGAGAGCGCGGAGAAGAACCGGAGAGACCCCCGAAGTCGGAAGAAGACCCCCGGAGCTGTCTAATAAAATACTTTAAAAATCTGTGTAGTGTTTTTTTTTTACATTGACACTTTTTCCCTAGGTGAATGAGTAGGGGTACCATGTACCCCATACTCAATTCACATAGGGTGGGGGGCCGGGATCTGGGGGCCCCCTTATTAAAGGGGGCTCCCGGATTCCGATAAGCCCCCCGCCCGCAGACCCCGACAACCAACGGCCAGGGTTGTCGGGAAGAGGCCCTTGTCCTCATCAACATGGGGACAAGGTGCTTTGGGGTGGGGGGGCCGCAGCGCGCCCCCCTCCCCCAAGGCAACAACCCCCCATGTTGAGGGCATGCGGCCTGGCACGGTTCAGGAGGGGGGGGGGCGCTCGCCCGTCCCCACCCCCATTCCTGTCCGGCCGGGCTGCGTGCTCGGATAAGGGTCTGGTATGGATTGGGGGGGACCCCCCACGTCGTTTTTTCGGCGTAGGGGGTTCCCCTCAAGGTCCATACCAGACCCAAGGGCCTGGTATGCTCTTGGAGGGGGAACCCATGCCGGATTTTTATTTAAAATTTGGCGCGGAGTTCCCCCTAAAGATTCATACCAAACACAGTGTCGGGCATTGGCGGGGATCCAAGTCGGATCCCCGTTCATTGAAAGTCGGACAAATGCCGGCTTCATGTCGCAG
Organism: Lithobates clamitans; assembly: GCA_037952925.1. NCBI lineage: Eukaryota > Metazoa > Chordata > Amphibia > Anura > Ranidae > Lithobates > Lithobates clamitans. The sequence goes on along the minus strand of JBBGZY010000922.1, from coordinate 3,875,742 downwards.
GGCAAAGTCGGATCCAAAGTAGGACGGCTGTCGTGTCGCACCAGTGTGAACCCAGCCTTAAGGGCGATTTGTACATCATTTGTACCTAACTGGGTGTGTTGACATGACTGCCATGCCCATTGGAGAATAGTACAGAGTCAGAATCTTGAATCTAACTGTAAGGCATTAAAAAAAACACAAATGAAAGGTAAAGACATTGCAATGTATCCTGAATAACCAGGGAATAAATACAAATCAATGGCAATATAGCAACGTGAGCTGGCATCTGATTTTCACCCACCACTCAGAGGGACCTCTCACCATAGTTTAAATTGATAACTATCACTGACTGAACAACAATTGTGCTCAGATTAAATGATGGGTAGCAGGGGAGTCGTCAGAAAAGTCAATACACTAACAGGTTCAGGTGCAGTTAAGAGAAGTCATTAAGGACAGTATGAGCGATTGAACTGGGGGAGGCAGAAGAACAACAGGGAAAGGGAGGTGTGATACATGATTGAAATATTAGAAAGTAATGTGACCATTTTAGGCATTGTGTATGATTATCTAGATGTTTACAGTATCGTGTACAGTACATTGTAAGATTTACCCATTCTGTATACATGAACATTTTAAAACCTGTCAGAAATTTCTCGAGCAACTGAATTTGGATCGTTTTGCAGTAATTTTCAAAGGTAAGAATCAAGGTAAAAAAAAGTGTTCTTTGTCCTATTTGTGCCTTGTTCCTTTTTTTTCAACCAACGCAGAAAAAAATTGGCTTGTCTATGGTGGCCAGCCTAAACCTTTGTCCCTTCCACATTTTCAATCTCACTGACATTGCTCAGCTGTGACTTCAAGGCTGCAATGTACTCAGTGCAACCCCTAGCTATCTTAACACACACAGCATTTCAACTCCCTTCCCTCTGATTACCTGCAGAATGGCAGAGGATCTGTGTGGCACCTTATTCTAGGTAGCCAGGTAGAAAAGCTGTTCCAGCAGTGGCCAGTTCAAAGAGGGGCCCGAGTCAGAGCTTCTTCCTGCAAGCAGAGTAGGTCAGCATGGTATCCACCTAGCATCTCATGGAGCATGCAGTTATGGAGCTTACTGGGGGTACAGTACACAATACAGGAAGAAAATGAATGTTGGACACCACCTGTCCTGTGTTGACTGTTGCCTCAAGCTCTGGCTCCAGCCTGTGTCTTATGCCCCGTACACATGAGCGGATTTTCCGTCGGAAAAAACTTGGATGATTTGTCCGACAGAATTCCACTCAAGCTTGGCTTGCATACACAGGGTCACACAAAAGTTCTCTGAACTTTCAACCTTCAAGAGTGATGTACAACACTATGACGAGCCGAGAAAATGAAGTTCAATGCTTCAGAGCATGCGTCAAATTGTTTCCGAGCATGTGTAGGGATTTTGCGCGTCGGAATTGGTACAGGCGATCGGGATTTCTGATCGGAACTTTTTCCGATCCAAAAATTGAGAACCTGCTCTCAATCTTTTGCTGGCAGGAATTCTGCCAGCAAAAGTCTGATTGAGCATACACACGGTCGGAATTTCCAACAAAAAGCTCACATCGGACTTTTGCTGGCGGAATTTCCGATGTAATATCCCGCCCCCATTGTGTTTAGATGGTTAGTGGAGATAGAGCAGGAGAGAGGGAGTGGGCTGTCATTTACCACTGTGTATACACCAACGTGTGTAACTCTATAGTCACATGGGCTGCTCACATGTGATAGGGAGGAAATGCTCAGCATAGAAACTCACTGAAAACTGAGCATGTGCAGAGCTGCCAACACTGCTCTGCAAAATCTCTAGCTGAATTGGAGACATGAACAGAAGGTGGAGATAGAGAGTAGCAGAATCAACCAGGTTTATTGCAGAATTCAGAAAACAAATCTCATAGTGACTCATAGTGTATTAACAGCATGGAATATACCATTTACTGATAGTGTTTTATGATGTGGGTTTAGTGACATTTTAACCACTGCAATACCAGGCACTTTCGCCCCTTCCTCCTCAGGACAATTTTCAGCTTTCAGCGCAGTCACAATTTGAATGACAGCCATGCAACACTGTACCCAAACAAAATTTTTATCATTTTCTTCCCACAAATAGAGCTTTCTTTTGGTGGTATTTGATCACCTCTGGGGTTTTTATTTTTTGCTAAACACACAAAAAACTAAAAAAGACCGAAATTTTTGAAAAAAAAGTTTTTCTTCATAAAAGTTTCTGTCATAAAATTTTGTTTTTTCCTTCACTGATGGGCACTGATGAGGTGGCACTGATGAGGCGGCATTTATGAGGCGGCACTGATGTGGCGGCACTGATGGGCACTAATGAGGAGGCACTGATATGTAGAACTGATGGACACTGATAGGCGGCACTGATATGCAGCACTGATGGGCACCAATAGGCGGCACCGATATGCAGCACTGATGGGCACTGATGGGCACTGACAGGCAGCTGTGATGGGCACTGACAGGTGGCTGTGATGGGCACTGACAAGCGGCACTGATTGGCACTGATAGGCGGTACTGATTGGCACTGACAGGTGGCACTGATGGGCAGCACTGCTGATGAGGTACTGACAGGTGTTACTACTGGGCACTGATTGGCACTGTGATGGGCACTGGCACTGTGGTGGGCTCTGATTGGCACTGTGGTGGGCACTGACAGACTTTATTATTGGGGCACTGCTGGCAGCTGTTGAGCACTGATTGGCAGCTGATGGGCACATCTGATGGGGGCTGTGCTGAAAATCAATGTGCTGATTATCAGCACAGACCCCCCCCTCTGACAGGGCGAGCGGCCAATTAGCTCTCCCTGTCAGAGCGGACTGAGGAATGCCGTTTACTGGCACTTCCTGGTTCACGTGATGATCAGCTGTAATTGGTCACAGTTGATCACGTGGTAAGAAGCCTCTGTCAGACTGACACGTCACATTAGCGATCACCGCGCTGCGTGCACCTACGGGTGCGCATCGACATGTTATCCTGCTGGACGTCATATGACGCCCAGCCAGGATAACAGAACAACTGCCCGGCTGTCAATCTGCTATAGGCCGGGCGGGAAGTGGTTAAAGAGGAATGGGCTCCCTCCATGCATACCTGCCTTTAATTTATCCACTGCTATATATGCTCCAACTTGGAGATTCTCAAATTTAAGAGCTAGGACTGCACTTTACAGAGGAGCTTATATATGCAAATGTGTGCAACTGAAACCTCTTGAGAGTAGGAAGGTCTGGATCACCTAGAAGAATGTAAGCCTGATGCAAACTTCGTCCACCACCCTAGGCAATAGACTCTGCCAATTATGGACTTGCACCCGTACAGGTATACCTGGGAACAGGGCAGGACTGGGACAAAAATGTGGCCCTGGACTTCATCCGGCTCAGCCCAGGGCACAACACATCAGGATACAGTGCACATCAGGGCACGGTACAGAGCCCAGAACATCAGGGCACAGCACATCAGGGTACAGAGTCCAGCACATCAGGGCACAAGGCACATCAGGGCTAAACACATCAGGGTACAGCACATCAGGGTATAGCACACCAGGCCACATCAGGGTACAGGGCACAGCACATCAGGGCACAGCACATCAGGGTATAGCACATCAGGGTACAGGACATGAGGGTACAGCACATCAGGGTACAGGACATCAGGTCACAGTACATCAGGGCACAGCACATCAGGGTACAGAGCCCAGCACATCAGCGTACAGGGCACAGCACATCAGGGCATGTCAGGGTACAGTACATCAGGGTACAGGACACAGCACATCAGGGCACATCATATCAGGGTACAGAGCACAGCACATCAGGGTTTAGCACATCAGGACACAGCACATCAGGATACAGGACATCAGGGCACAGGTCACAATACATCAGGGCACAGGACATTAGGGCACAGGACATCATGGTACAGGACATCGGGGAAACACAGCACATCGGGGCACATCAGGGCACAGGACATCGGGGCACAGCACATCAGGGCACAAGGCACATCAGGGCACGGGGCACATTAAAGCACAGGACATTGGGGCACCGGGCACATCAGGGCACGGGGCACATCAGGGCACATAGCACATCAGGGCACGGGGCACATCAGGGCACGGGGCACATCAGGGCACGGGGCACATCAGGGCACATCAGGGCACATAGCACATCAGGGCACATAGCACATCAGGGCACAGGGCACATCAGGGCACAGGGCACATCAGGGCACGGGGCACATCAGGCCACATGGCACATCAGGACATGGGGCACATAGCACATCAGGGCACATGGCACATCAGGGCACGGGCACATCAGGGCATGGGGCACATGGCACATCGGGGCACATGGTGCACATGGCACATCAGGGCACATGATGGGGCATATGGCACATTATGGGGCACATCAGGGCACATTATGGGGCACATCAGGGGGCACATGGCACATTATGGGGCACATCCGGGCACATTATGGGGCAATTCAGGGCACATTATGGGGCACATCAGGGGGCACATCTGGGCACATTATGGGGCACATCATGGTACACATTATGGGGCACATCAGGGCACATGGCACATTATGGGATCGTTTACTAGCCAGCATGCAGGGTAGCGCAGAAAGCGGCTGTAGTAAGTTCTCTCTCATGTCACGCTGCTCCCTGGCGGCCCCTCCTCTCTTCTCATCCATCCCAGATGATGTCACAAGCCAATGGGGATGGACGAGAAGAGAGGAGGGGCCGCCGGGGAGCAGCGTGACATGAGAGAGAACTTACTACAGACACTTCCTGCGCTACTCTGCATACTGGCTAAATCTCGATCTACCCTTCAGGTGACAGCTGTCAGCGGTTGTCGGGTAGATCGCCGCACACCGCAAATGCAATAGGTAGATTAGGCGGCCGCTGAAACCGGCCCACTGAGTCATCGGCCCACTGGGAAACTCCCGGTAGTCCCGATGGCCAGTCCATCCCTGCCTGGGAAGCCATTGTTTCGTTAATTAGAAGGACTGAGTTACACTTTAGATTGTAATGTTCCTAAAGCATTTAGTAAAGTTTTAATAATTGCTCTTGAGCCTGGTCTGAAGTTATTCAAAGGGGTGCATGGTGGTACATGGCGTATCAGAAGAACAGGGCCTTTAATGCATGTTATGAAAGCAAGGTCACTACAAAGGGTTAACTCGCAGAGGAGTCGGAGCAGGAGAATAGTTGCCACGGGTAACCATGGACTTGTGGGAGTGTATAGCAACCGGTCAATAAAGTTTGGTACCTGGTGCAGGTAACAGGTTGGTATTCTGCATCCCTCCCCAGTGGTCAGTTCCCCACAAGCAACTGGTATTGAACCTGTGGTACGGAGATCCCATGTACCTTGCCGCATGGCATGTGAGAGTTGAAGGAGTTAATTATGTGTACGCATGAGGTCTGCGCTAGGTACATGGCAGGACCCCATTCTGTCACTGAGAGTTATGCCACGGGCTCAGCAGTGTCCCTCCTAAATGCAACTATAGTTACATAGTTAGTCTTAAGCTTGAGAAAGGAGCTCGCCTGTCTTGTTAGCCAGAGCTCATGCTCCGAAACGTCGTCGCGACCACCAGTGACGTCACCGCGCCCGACGCTGCGTTCCAACACCGACCCACAGCTTCAACCAAGCCTTGGTCACAGCTCTCCAGCCTCCCAGAAATCCTGCTGGACAGAATTCCCTTCTCCTGGGCAAGAAAAACTGCAGTAACGCTAAAACGCCGGACGGACGACACATTAGTGTGGATAGAACATTTACCGGTTTTCAATAACTTTGATGTAAGTGGATAATTGCACCTGTAATTCATTAAATGCTATTAGTTCTAACCTGGAGGTGGCCGTTCTCTTCTTTTTGAAAAAATATCATACCCCTTGGAATTTTCCATATTTTGTCATGTTACAACAAAAAACTTAAATGTATTTTATTGGGAGTTTATGTGATAGACCAACACAAAGTGGCACATACTGTAATTGTGAAGTGGAGGGAAAATGGTAAATGGTTTTCAACATTTTTTACAAATAAATATGTGAAAAGTGTGGCGTACGTTTGTATTCAGCCCCCCGGAGTCAATACTTTGTAGAACCACCTTTCACTGCAATTACAGCTGCAAGTCTTTTTGGGGATGTCTCTACCAGCTTCGCACATCTAGAGTGACATTTTTGCCCATTCTTCTTGCAAAATAGCTCAAGCTCTGTCAGACTGGATGAAGAGCATCCATGAACACCAATTTTCAAGTCTTGCCACCAGGGCTTTTTTTCTCGGAGAATAGGTGCAGGAAAGCCCCCCTTCAGAATCACCCCTCGTGTCTGCCCCCTACCCACCTCTGACCACTGTCCCTTGATTCCTCCCCCTACTCACCTACCAGTACTGCCCCTTTTAGAGAATACAGAACCAAGTATCATTTTGTGGTGCTAAATCATTTGTATGGAACATGTTAATGATTAAAACGAAAAGCAGTAAAATAAATCCCCTGCAGCCAGCAACAATAGAATCCCAGCAATAGATCCCCAAACAACAATAGACTCCCCCAGCAACAATGGACTCCACCCCAACAACAATAGATTCCCTGCAGCAACAGTGAACCACCCACAACAAAATATCACACCCAGTAACAAAATATCCACTTAAGCACCATTAGACCCCCCAGCAGCAACAACAGATCTCCCAGAAGCCAGCATCAATAGATCCTCCAGAAGGCAGTACAAATAGACCTCTCTCTCAACAGTAGATCCCTTCCAGCAACATAAGACCCCCCAGCAACAATAGATTCCCCATCAGCAACAATAGACCCCCACACAAAATCAGATCCCCACCAGTAACAATAGATCCCCCAGCAGCCAATCAATAGACCCTCCAGCACACCCCACGCTATTAAAAACATTCAGTGCTGGAGGTGCCAGAACTGCGTTCCCCTGCGTTCCCGCTGAAAAAAAGCCCTGCTTGCCACAGATTCTCAATTGGATTTAGGTCTGGACTTTGACTGGGCCATTCTAACACATGAATATGCTTTGATCTAAACCATTCCATTGTAGCTCTGGCTGTATGCTTAGGGTTGTTGTCCTGCTGGAAGGTGAACATCCACCCCAGTCTCAAGTCTTTTGCAGACTGTAATGCCGTGTACACACGGGCAGACTTTTCGACCGGACTGGTCCGGCAGACAATCCAACCGTGTGTGGGCTCCATCGGACCTGCAGCTGACTTTTTCGGTCAAAAATTTGACGGACTTTAGATTTGGAACATGTTTCAAATTTGTCCGACGGACTCGAGTCGGGTCGAAAAATACGCTTCTGTATGCTAGTCCGATGGACAAAAACCCACGCTAGGGCAGCTATTGGCTACTGGCTATCAACTTCCTTACTTTAGTCCGGTCGTACGTCATCACGTACGAATCCGTTGGACTTTGGTGTAATCGTGTGTAGGCAAGTCCGTTAGTTCGAAAGTCTGTCGGAAGTCCGTCGAAAGTCCGTCGGAAAGTCCGTTGGACCAGTCCAGTCGAAAAGTCCGCCTGTGTGTACACGGTATAACAGGTTTTCTTCTAAGATTGCTCTGTATTTGGCTCCATCCATCTTCCCATCAACTCTTTCTTCTTGCCATTCTTCCATAAAGGCCAGATTTATAGCATGCACGACTAATAGTTGTCCTGTGGACAGATTGTTCCACCTAAGCTGTGTATCTCTGCAGCTCCTCCAGAGTTACCATGGTCCTCTTGGCTGCTTCCTTGCCTGTCAGTTTAGGTGGATGGCCATGTCTTGGTAGGTTTGCAGTTGCGCCATACTCTTTCCATTATCAGATGATGGATTGAACAGTGCTTCGTGAGATGTTCAAAGCTTGGGATATTTTTTTATAAGCTAACCCTGCTTTAACCCCTTCCCACCGACCGTACGCAGACGTGCGTACTTGGCTTTTGGGTGTTATACCGGGATGATGCCCACAGCTACAGGCATTATCCCGGTACTGTTTTCTAGAGCCGGCGATCGGCTATCCAGGTATAACAACCGATGCGGCTAAAAACCGCTCGGCTGTTATACCGGAGGAGCGGGAGGGGATGACCCCCCCTCCCGCTGCTCTTACCGGGCCTCCAGTTCCATCGGGAGGTCCAATCACCAATCCGCCGCCTCCGGAGGCTAGTGACGGTCTGGAACAAAGTCGTCAGCGGCTTTGTTTCAGCCTCCTAATTGTAAACACTGGAGCGACGTCATGACGTCACTTCCCATTTACTTGGCTGCCAATGGCGCCGGTTTTAAAAAAATATACAGTATTCAGAATTGCCAAAAAAGGCGATCTGAATACTTTGAAGTGCAAAGGAAGGATCGGGGGTCTTTTAGACCCCCGATCCCTCCATAAAGAGTACCTGTCACGACCTATTACTGTCACAAGGGATGTTTACATTCCTTGTGACAGCAATAAAAGTGATCAAAATTTTTTTTTTTTTAAAACACAATTTATTAATAAAAATAAGAAAAAAATACGCATATGGAAGTCGCGCCCGCATATGTAAACGGTGTTCAAATCACACATGTGAGGTATCGATACGATCGTCAGAGCGAGAGCAATAATTCTAGCACTAGATCTCCTGGTAACCGTAAAAAAATATTAAAGCGCCACCTATGGAGATTTTTAGGTACCGCAGTTTGTCGCCATTCCAAGAGTGCATGCAATTATAAAGCGTGACATGTTTGGTATCCATTTACTCGGCATAACATCATCTTTCACATTATACAAAAAAATTGGGCTAACTTTACTTTTTGGCTTTTTTAAAATTCATGAAAGTGTCCCTTTTCCCAAAAAGTTGCGTTTAAAACACCGCTGCACAAATACCGTGTGATATAAAATATAAGATATAAAAAGAATCACCATTTTATTCTCTAGATTCTCTGCTAAAAAATATATATAATGTTTGGGGGCTTTAAGTAATTTGCTAGCAAAAAATACGGATTTTAACTTGTAAACACCAAATGTCAAAAATAGGCTTAGTCATTAAAGAGTTATACTTCTGCACAACTTTATCCCTGACCTGTCTGGTGTATTCCTTGGCCTTCATGATGCTGTTTCTTTACTACGGTTCTCTTACAAGGTTCTCTGAGGGCTACACAGAACAGCTACATTTATACTGAGATTAAATTACACACAGGTGAACTGTATTTACTAATTAGGTGACTTCTGAAAGCAATTGGTTCCACTAGATTGTAGTTAGGGGCATCAGAGTAAAGGGGACTGAATACAAATGCACGCCACCATTTTCACATATTTATTTGTAAAAAAAATTGAAAACCATTTATTATTTTCCTTCCTCTTCACAATTATGTGTCACTTTGTGTTGGTCTATCACATAAAATCCTAATATAAAACTACTAAAAAATACATTTAGCCTCGGTTCACACCAGAGGCGGCACGACTTGCAGGTCGCCTCACCGAGGCGACCTGCACACGACTGCCGGGGCGACTTGCAAGACGACTTCTGTATAGAAGTCTATGCAAGTCGCCCCCAAAGTAGTACAGGAACGTTTCTTCTAAGTCGGAGCGACTTGCGTCGCTCCGATTAGAACGGTTCCATTGTACAGAACGGGAGACGACTTGTCAGGCGGCTAGGTCGCCTGACAAGTCGCCCCCGTTTGAACCGGCTCTTACGTTTTTTGGTTGTAACATGACAAAAACTAAGAAAATTTCAAGGGGTTTTGAATACTTTTTCAAGGCACTGTGTGTGTGTGTATATGTGTGTGTGTGTGTGTGTATATATATATTTTATATACACATACCAGGGACGTGCGGTGAGGTTAGTGGCTGGTGAGGCACTGGCTAATATCAGAGCCAGATACACACAGGTTACATATGCCGCGATCGTTAGAGTGAGAGCAATAATTCTAGCACTAGATCTCCTCTGTAACTCTAAACATGTAACCTGTAAAAAAATTTACAGCATCGCCTGTAGAGATTTTTAAGTACTGAAGTTTTGCGCCATTACACAAGTGTGAGCAATTTTAAAGCGTGACATGTTAGGTATCCATTTACTCAGCGTAACATCTCTCACATTATATAAAACAATCAGGCTAACGTTAGAGTTTTTTTTTTATTATTCAATAAACTGTTTCTTTCCAAAAAAAAAAATGTTTTTCAAAAACTGCTGCACAAATACTGTGTGACATAAAAAGATCTATGACTTTTTCTATGTACACGAAAGGCCTATTTCTCTCAAATATTGTTCACAAAGCTGTCTAAATCTGTGTTAGTGAGCACTTCTCCTTTGCCAAGATAATCCATCCACCTCCCAGGTGTGGCATATCAAGATGCTGATTAGACAGCATGAATATTGCACAGGTGTGCCTTGGGTTGGCCTCAATAAAAGGCCACTCTAAAATGTGCAGTTTTATTACACAGCACAATGCAGCAGATGTCGCAAGTTTTGAGGGAGCGTACAATTTGCATGCTGACTGCAGGAATGTTCACCAGAACTGTTGCCATTGAATTTAATGTTCATTTCTCTACCATAAGTCATCTCCAAAGGCGTTTCAGAGAATTTGGCAGTACATCCAACCGGCCTCACAACCGCAGACCACGTGTAACACCAGCCCAAGACCTCCACATCCAGCATCTTCACCTCCAAGATTGTCTGAGACCAGCCACTCGGACAGCTGCTGCAAAAATCGGTTCGCATAACCAAAGAATTTCTGCACAAATTGTCAGAAACCGTCTCGGGGAAGATCATCTGCATGCTCATTGTCCTCATCGGGGTCTCGACCTGACTGCAGTTCGTCATTGTAACCGACTTGAGTGGGCAAATGCTCACATTCAATGGTGTCTGGCACTTTGGAGAGGTGTTCTATTTACGGATGAATCCGGGTATTCACTGTACAGGGCAGATGGCAGACAGCGTGTATGGCATTGTGTGGGTGAGCGGTTTGCTGATGTCAATGTTGTGCATTGAGTGGCCCATGGTGGTGGTGGGGTCATGGTATGGGCAGGCATATGCTATGGGCAGGTGTATTATATGGACAACAAACAAAGGCACATTTTATTGAGGGCATTTTGAATGCCCATTGTTGTGCCATTCATCCACGACCATCACCTCATTTTGCAGCATAATAATGCATGGCCCCATGTTGCAAGGATCTGTAAACAATTCCTGGAAGCTGAAAACATCCCAGTTCGTGCATGGCCAGCATACTCCGTGGATATGTCACCCATTGAGCATGTTTGGGAAGCTCTGGATCGGCGTATATGACAGCGCGTTCCAGTTCCTGCCAATAGCCAGCAACTTCACACAGCCATTGAAGAGGAATGGACCAACATTCCACAGGCCACAATCAACAACCTGATCAACTCTATGCAAAGGAGATGTGCTGCACTGCATGAGGCAAATGGTAGTCACACCAGATACTGACTAGTTTTCGGACCCCCCAGTACAGTAAAACTGAACATTTTAGAGTGGCCTTTTATTGTGGCCACCCTAAGGCAATAATCATGCTGTCTAATCAGCATCTTGATATGCCAAATCTGTGAGGTGGATGGATTATCTCGGCAAAGGAGAAGTGCTCACTAACACAGAGTTAGACAGATTTGTGAGCAATATTTGAGAGAAATAGGTCTTTTGTGTACATAGAAAAAATTGTAGATCTTTGAGTTCAGCTCATGATAAATAGGGGCAAACACAAAAGTGCTGCGTTTATAATTTTGCTCAGTATATATTGTTTTTAAGGTCATTTACTATATTTTCAAAAACTGTACTAAAGCAGGTGGTTTAACGGACAAATTGCTGAAGTTTGAAGTTATAACTTCCAACCAGTAATTTCATAGTAAATAGATAAATAATAAATTAATATGTTATAACAGCATATAAATATATAATTTAGCTTGATTAAAACAGTAAATTTTCAACAGCAGCAGATTCTTATTCTCTCTCTTAACTGTGTGAGAAAAACATGGGATTGTGGGTAAATCTTATACCCATAAACCCATGTTTTTTTCTTGTAGTTAAGAAGGCTGGGCTGGAAGGGAGCATTTGTCTTTTAGACACATGCCCCTTTCTATGACACTGCAGCAAGAGGTGTGCCTCCACTTCAGCACTTTTATTGGACAGCTTGGGCCAATGGTACTTTACCATTGGTCCATATCTCCAAGCTGTCCAGTGGCGGTGTAGGACTTCAACCACCTACACCCCAAATTTTGGGTCTCTGTGACCCCAGGTCGCCGAGCTACAACCCTCGTAGCTCAATCGTTTTTTTTTTGTTTTGGTTTTCTTGTTATTATGTTGGTGATGTGTCCCTGATACACACACACGTCCCTGGTACACACACGTATATACAAAATCCTATATATACAATCCTATACCCACAGTTGATCCAGAGGAAGGCAACAAAACCCCAATAAAGCATGATCCAATTTTCTCCAGCAGGGGAAAAAATTCCTTCCTGATCCCCGAAGAGAAAATCGGATATTCCCTGGATCAACTTAACTATAAATATTAGTATTCAGTTATATTATGTAAAAAGTCAACAAAATCAAACTGGGCTTGTGAAGTATTTAATCAAAACTAGAAAAATTACAAAAGCTGCACCACACATGTGTGATATTGTTCACGATAAAAGTCGTAAATACAAAAACTGTGTTGCGCTAAATCAAAAAAGGAATAAAAACATCAAAACAATAAGTCCAAAGTATTAATAAATAAATACAAAAATACAGTCCCAAATGGTGAAGAAAAATTAAGATGAACCAGATTAAACTGGTTTTCCTCCACCTTGTGTGTTCACCGCCACCACATATATGGATGTGCTCTTACCAGAGAGTATAGACTTCCTTTTAGGGGGGTCAAAGTAAGCTCCTGTATCTCATCGGCTGCTTTCCCAGCACAGAGAAAACCACAGGGCTCGTTCCAGACCATCCATGCATATGTTAACAGCTCTCTTGTTCCAGTCCATCATACTCGTTGGTTTAACTTCCGGAAATGTCCTACCATTTCCAAGAGTGAACCATCCTTTATCTGGGCCCAACAATACACCAACACCTCGATAATGATATAATGGGGTTTATTTAGGCTGAAGTAAGCACTAATAATTCTTGCATTTGGTCTGGATTAGCAACAATTCTTCCATGCGGACATGTAGCCTCAGCTCCTCCTTTCTCTTTCCACTTCCTTCCTCTGGAGTTTATTTGTCTAGGCATATACAAGCAAAGAAAACGGAACCCTCAAGTTTACAACGATGTGCGTCTCACCGGCCGGAAATTACGTCACCATCCACAGTCACCTGACACGGTTCTTCCCTCCCACAGGATGTTATCACCTTTTTAGTTATATTATGTGGATCTAGGAAAGAATCCAGGCCTTTCTTAAAACAATCTACTGGGCTGGCCCAAACCAGTTCTTGGAGTCTATTCCACAGTTCTCATCACCTTTCCGTATTTGGAGATTAAATCTCTTTTCCTTCAGACGTAAAGAGTGCCCGCTTGTCCTCTGTGATGACCTTAAAGTGAATAACTCAACACCAAGTTCACTATACGGACCACTTATGTATTTATACACGTTGATCATATCCCCCCCTTAATCTCCTCTTCTTAAGAGAGAATAAATTCAGTTTAGCTAATCTTTCCTCACAGCTGAACTCCTCCATGCCTCTTATCAGTTTGGTTGCCCTTCTCTGCATTTTCTTCAGTTTCCCGATATCCCTTTTATGAACCGGTGCCCAAAACTAAACTGCATATTCCAGATGAGGTCTTACTAATGATTTGTACAGAGGCAAAATGATATCGCTCTCTCTGGAGTCCGTACATCTCTTAATACAAGAAAGGATTTTGCTCGCTTTGGAAACCGTAACTTGCCATTGCATGTCATTATTAGGCTTATCATCTACCAGAACACCCAGATCCCCAGCTGTTCTCCTCCTAGTATGTATGATGCATGCATATTCTTAGCCCCCAAGTGCATAACTTTACATTTATCAACATTAAACCTCATTTGCAACACACCTGCCCAATTAAACAGTGCACTGAGGTCAGCTTGTAAATTGGAGACATCCTGCAAGGATGTTATTCCACTGCATAGCTTGGTGTCATCTGCAAACACTGAAATGGTACTTTTAATCTCAGACCCTATACCTATATCATTTATAATTATATAAAAAAGTAAGGGTCCCAGCACTGAACCTTGGGGTACACCACTGATAACCTTAGACCATTCAGAGTAAGAATCATCAACCACTACTCTCTGAATTCGGTCTTTTATCCAGTTTTCTATCCATTTACACACTGATTTTTCCAAGCCTGTAGACTTTACCTTACACATTAGACGTGTGTGGGGAACTGTGTCAAACGCCTTTGCAAAATCCAAGTATACCACATCCACAGCCACCCCTCTGTCCAAGGTTTTACTTACCTCCTCATAAAAAGAAATCAGGTTTATTTGACAACTTCTGTCTTGAATCCATGCTGTCTGTTGCTTAAAATATTTTTTTCAAGCAATAACTCGTCTATATGGTCTTTTTTAACCGCTAGCCGACCAGCAGACGCAGTTACACTGTGGCAGGTTGGCACGGCTGCGCAAATCGCCGTAGGTATACGTCGCTCCTTTCTGTGTGTCTCCGGAGCCAATACGCGTGCCCGGCGGGCACAATGTCCGCCAGCACCCACGATTGCTCGTGACAGAGCAGGAACGTGGATCTGTGTGTGTAAACACACAGATCCACGTCCTGTCAGGGGAGTAGAGACAGATCGTGTGTTCCTGTTACTAGTATATAGGAACACCGATCGGTGTCCCCCCCTAGTCAGTCCCATCCCCCCACAGTTAGAACACATCTATCCCATATCGGCCTAAACTGATGAAGACTTTTTTTTGGGGATATTTATTATAGCAAAAAGTACAACATATTGTGTTTTTTTCAAAATTGTCGCTCTTTTTTTGTTTATAGCGCAAGAAATAAAAAATGCAGAGGTGATCAAATACCACCAAAAGAAAGCTCTATTTGTGGGGAAAAAAAGACATAAATTTTGTTTGGGTACAACGTCGCACGACTGCGTAATTGTCAGTTAAAGCGATGCAGTGCCGTATCGCAATAAATGACCTGGTCAGTAAGGGGGCAAATCCTTCCGGGGCTGAAGTGGTTAAACTCTCCAGTATCTTCCCGAGTATAGAAGTTAAACTAATAGGTCTATAATTACTTGGTAAAGACTTTGATCCCTTTTTAAATATAGGCACCACATTGGCCTTACGTCAGTCCAGTGGTACTATTCCAATCATTAAAGAGTCCCTAAATATGAGAAACAATGGGGTTGATTTACTAAAGTCAATTTTACTGTGCACTTTTGAAAGTGCAGTTGCTTCAGAGCTTAGTAAATGAGGGAGAGCTCTGCTGGCTTCCATCATCCAATCATGCACAAGCAAAAAATGCTGTGTTTTTATTTTCCTTGCATGTCATTGGTTGTTCTTTGTAAAGTGAACCTCTGGAGCAACTGCACTTGCAGAGTGCAACTGCACTTTCAAAAGTGCACAGTCTTTTTGCCTTTAGTAAATCAACCCCAATGGCTTTGAAATGAGAGCTCAATTCTTTTAGGATCCGTGGGTAGATGCCATCCCGTCCAGGTGCTTTATCCACCTTTATTCTGTCTAAATATTTCAAGACCATATCAATTTTGAGCCATAGTGGTTCATTTGGGACTGTGTCAATGCCTCCCCATTATGGACATGAGCTCCCCCATGCTCCTTTGTACAGGCATACCCCACCTTTACGTACACAATGGGGTTTATTTACTAAAGCTGGAAAGTGCAAAATCAGGCTCACTTCTGCATAGAAACCAATGAGCTTCCAGGTTTTATTACCCAAGCCTAATTGAACAAGCCGAGGTTAGAAGCTCATTGGTTTCTATGCAAAAGTGAGCCTGATTTTGCACTTTCCAGCTTTAGTAAAAAAAACCCCATTGTGTACTTAAAAGTGGGGTATGCCTGTATACACAGAACTGAATAAAGTATTTAATAAATTTGCCATCTCTTTGTCCCCAGTCACCCACTCCAGATTATTTTGTAAAGGGCCTACATGCTCAGACCGACAGACCTGACCATCATTGAGCAAAGGTGTTTAGTTGCATGGGATGGAATGCTTCACAGAGAAACTCGGAACATTACACAGCTGCACACTGTGCAACACCATAATGTTGACTTTGAAATAACCGTGGCCCTGCCTGCTCCCAGGCATTGATGGACGTGTGCATGAGTGGAGAGGAACGCCTATATGTGTGCAGGGTGAGTGGGCCACACCCACACATAGATCATTTTATTTTTAGATTTTTTTTTGCAAATTATTCTTATTGAATTTAGAAAAGTGTAAGTTGTACAAAACAAAGCCTATTAAGCATACCCAGGTATGAAAAAAAAGAAAAGAAAAAAGGCAACAATAAAACAAACACATAAAGCTTAAGTCCCGGTTCACATTAAGGCATCCTGCCAGGCGACTTAGCCGCCTGACAAGTTACGCTTCATGCAATGCAATGGAACCATTCTAATCAGAGCGACTCAAGTCGCTCAGACTTAAAAAAAGGTTCCTGTACTACTTGGGGTCGACTTTGGAGCGTCTTGCATTAACTTCCATTACAGAAGTCGTTTGCAAGCCACGCTGAAGTCGTGCTGTATGGGGCGGCTTCAGAGTCACGCGACTTTGAAGCTGCCCCAGTGTGAACCGGCACTAAATGTTACATATAGATAATTTTAAGCAGTTTATGCTTGCTACTAAAATCGCTGATCACTATGAGTAACGGTCAATCGCAAATTGAAACAAATACACAGATGGAACAAATAGCTCCCTATAGCTTAAGCTATACAGATAGCATGTAGTAGCAATAAATCATACCGGTCTTGAGTGTTGTGCGGTGGTGTGTAATTAATTGCTATTACATACTAATTGTGAAGCTTACACCATAGGGAGCCCTTTTTGTCATCTGTGCAGCAATCAATAGGCAGCGTGATTGAGCAACTTAATATCGCCCATGTGCTTCTGCACTAACTAGAATCCCTATAATCTGGAGATCTCAACAAACGTGCATGAAGTGCCACATAAAGTCTTTGTTGCCATGCGGCATATGGTGGGATCCGGTGTGTGCATGTTCTGCATGGTGTCAGAAGTGGTCTTGGTTCTGCAGGCAAAACTCTGAAAAAGACATCTTCCCAGTAAGTAAACCAAGAAGATGAAACTATTTACTAGAAAAGACATATGCACAGACGGAGCGAGTGCCTGTCACACATGGGGATATATTCGTGTAGACAGACTCTGCAGTAAGCTAACATCATGCCAGAGAGAAAATATTGAAAATCTGTAACTGCATAAAATGTGGACTGTTACATCAATTGAAGTGCTTGGCTTCTAAAATGTAGGGCTATAGTTTGGAGAAAAGAATCAGTTTGTGAGACGTTCTGGGACCAAGATGACTATGATAAAACATCATAAATGAAATCTGAGGGAAATAAACCCATTTCCAATTGTCATTTCCAAGCAAGTACAAGATTGTAAAGAGAATCAGCAGCAAGATGAGGCACTGGATATAGATTTAACTATTAGAGAGACTGCAGCTAGCTACTGTAGATATTGGAACAAATGTATTGTGGCATCTGCTGATGATGATGAATTCTCTGCCAAAGTCTGTGAAAATGAACCTTGCCACAGCTATAGTGTCCTATGGTGGCCAATTCCTTAAGGTTGTACGCTATGAGAATGCTACACCTATTGAAGTACAGGTTATGGAACCGAGTCATGACTGCAACAAATCTTAAAGTGAACCTCTAGCAAACCTGAGTATATGTAAAAGCATAAGCAAAGGACCCCTTCCATGTAAACTGTATGCCAAAATGATATGTAGATCCAGAGACTGGCAGCTGAAATTATAAGCCAATCTTTAATTTTCCTGTAAAAGCTCAACTGGGCCAGTGAAGGGGGGGGGGGGGGCTAGAGTGGCCATCGGTGTTGGTTGGGGTGGGAGGGGCGGTGTGTTTGTCTGACCGGCTGGTATGGGAGAGACCTGTCATCTGCACAGCCCATCACCTCACTTCATAGTGCGCAACCCGGTTCAGTCTCAGCACCGCTACATTGGCTGTGCAGCAATGCCGGATTCTGAAATTCCAGCTAATGAGGCTGTAGCAATGTTCCTGCATGACGTTAGCCCTCCCACTTCATGCAGTGATGTGAGAAGGTGGAAAAAAATACAGAGGAGAATAAATGAAATAATAAAAGAGATGAGTGAGGACTTAGAGTATATTTTCAGTTAGCACATTGTCATACAGAAAAATAAATGTTCTAAAACTTGGAGGACAGATATACAGTATGTTTGTATAGTTTATATACTGTTTTTGTGCCTGCAAAATTAAACTGGGCCATTCTGGATGAAGTCCGGGGCCAAATTTTTGTCCCAGTCCAGCCCTGGGCCCTGCCATTTCTCTAGTTCCCAAATCGCCTTTTGAACCACAATGCGCTACATGTGCATTGTGTGAGTGTGTTGCCTTATCATCATTGTCTGAACATACCCTGAAGGGGTATATGCTCCTCAGTTTGAATTTCCTAGGTCTGCAAAAGGTATGCAATAAAGTGGTATTATACCCTTCTTTTGCACTTTGCCCTACAGATAACCTTTTAATTATGCCACGTACACACGAGCGGAATGTCCGACAGAAAAAGTCTGACAAGAGCTTTTCATCGTATATTCCGATTATGTGTATGCCCCATCGGACTTTTTACGTTGAAAATTCTGATGGACCTAGAAAGTTCATGTTCATGTCAAGGACATGTTCTAGATTTTTTTGATGGAACCAATTCCTATGCTGTTCCAACATACCAAAAACGATGCATGCTCTGAAGCAAGTACGAGACGGAAGCTATTGGCTACTGGCTATTGAACTTCTGTTTTCTAGTCCCGTCGTACGAGTTGTACGTCCGTCACCGCGTTCTGGACGGTCTGAATTTGGTGTGACCGTGTGTATGCAAAACAACTTGAGTGGAATTCCATCGGAACTCCGTCGGAAAAACCTTCAGAGTTTATTCCGACGGCAAAACCGGTCGTGTGTACAGGGCATAAGTCTTACCTGTAGATGCCTTGGAAATGGTCTAAACTTGTGCTGTTTAGTAAATAATCATATCGGCTCAGGGCAATGACTTCACTGGTGCATGCACAGTATACTCTTGCATCCACCGTCAGGTTCGGGATAAGAGGTGGGTAGAAGGGGCAGCTGCCCTGGGCACAGTGAAGCAAGGGGGCAGAGAAAATTGGCAGGGCAGGGAAGTAAATCCCTTCTATGGCATGCATTAACAGTGGGGGAGTGGCGCAGTTGAAGTAGACTAGAAATAATTGAAGTACCATATGGATATAAGCATGATTTTGACCATAGATATACTTTAACCACTTCAGCCCCGGAAGATTTGGCTGCTCAATGACCAGAGCATTTTTTGCGATACGGCACTGCGTTGCTTTAACTGACAATTGTGTGGTTGTGTGATGCTGTACCCAAACAAAATTGACATCCTTTTTTTCCTACAAATAGAGCTTTCTTTTGGTGGTATTTGATCATCTCTGCGGTTTTTATTTGTTGCGCTTCAAACAAAAAAAGAGCGACAATTTTGAAAAAAACCCACAATAGTTTGTACTTTTTGCTATAATAAATATCCCCAATTTTTTTTAAAAAAAAGCAAATTTTTTTCTCAGTTTAGGTCGATATCTATTTACTACATATTTTTGGTAATAAAAATCACAATAAGCGTATATTGATTGGTTTGGGTAAAAGTTATAGTGTCTACAAATATGGGAATAGATTTATGGCATTTTTATTATTATTTTTTTTTACTAGTAATGGCGGTGATCCGTGATTTTTATCGGGACTGCGACATTATGGCGGACACATCGGACACTTTTGACACATTTTAGGGATGATTGACAATTATACAGTGAACAGTGCTATAAAAATGCACTGATTACTGTATAAATGTCACTGTCAGGGAAGGGGTTAACACTAGGGGGCGATCAAGGGGTTAACTGTGTTCCCTGACTGTGTGTTCTAACTGTAGGGGGAGGGGACTGACTAGAGGGGATGACAGATTGTGGTTCATAGTATTAGGAACTCACAATCTGTCTCTCCTTAGAGAACAGAACAGGGATTTGTGTGTTTACACACACGTCTCTGTTCTTCCTTTCGTGCCCGCGATCGCTCATGGCCGGTGGTCATCGCTACCATCGGCCACGAGCATTGGCACCCCCTGCAGTGCAGCGGGCATGTGCGTGCGCACCTGCTATACTGCTTAAAGGAGCCGGCGTATAGCTACAACGGCTCGTGGGATCGTGCCGACCTGCTGCAGTATAATGACGGCGGCTGGTCAGCAAACGCTTAAAGCAGGGGTCTCAAACTGACAGCCCTCCAGCTGCTGCGTGACTACAATTCTCATGAGGTATTGCAAGACTGACAGTTACAAGCATGACTCCCACAGGCAGAGGCATGATGGGACTTGTAGTTTCGCAACAGCTGGAGGGCTGCCAGTTTGAGACCCCTGCTTAGAAGGATCATTGTACTGGCCTTTTAAACTGGACAACTTTTAAAGAAGAATTGTACTAAAAGTTTACACCTCTATGCTTTAGTGGCCTTCATTAAGCAGAACAAATTCTGCCCCCTGTAACTTTGGTGAGATTTCCAGCTAACCGGGGCTTGTGTACCTGATAACCTCGGCTCACAGGAAGTGATTTAAAACGACACACTAAAACTGGAAGAGAAACACCATCTAGTGGACAAGCAAACTTTCTGTAGGGGACAGAAAGGTGCAAAAGTTCCTTTTTATTTATGCAATTCATTTGTTTTTAACGTGTAGATTTGCTTTGACCACTCATCACTGACCACCACCATAAGGTACACTATTCCTGGTTACTGAAATTTGCAAGTGTACTGTGGTGTGTTTCATGTTTAATGGCACCCTAATGCATGTGCTGCATAGCAGAACAGAACAATGCATGGTAGCACACTACCATGCGTTGTGGTGCGATGCATTCCAAAAAAGTACATGCACCTTCTGCTGTGCGATTTGATGCAGTAGGGAGCCTGTTCAAATTGAATTGAAACGCCATAGCTTTTTTTTCTAAACTGCTTACAGAAACCAGCACATTTATAAACATTTACCATTTTACAGACTATATAACTATATTTCTTTCGTACAACACAGCATTAATGGGGGAATCTTCACCTGACAGCACCTGCAACTGTCTGAATATCCGAACAGCGGTTGTATCTAATGGATGCAGCTTCTGTTCGGGGGACAATTTTCTGCCCTTTTTTGATTTTCAGATCAAAGTATGTCCGTTTCACAGGGTACCAACAGGGCCACTGACTGATCGAATTTACCGATCGTGCATGGCCACCTCTAGGCTGATGTCAGATGGGCAACAAGAGACAAATCGACCAGCGGCAGGATTGCTAAAGAGGTTTGTGGTTAGGGTGCAGCGTGGTGCATCGACGGCCAAGAATATGCTCAGAGGCCAGGGTGGAAGAGAACAGTATATTGAAAGAGTTCCAATATTGTACAATCCGGCCCGGCAGGTAGGCACAACTGACTGGAGCCACTTACAAACAGTAGCAGAAGACGAGATCTTGAAATGTTGCTGACAGCTTCTGCAGTGAGGAGCGGGAATGCAGCTTGGCCATTCCAGACTCAAACGGGAGTCTTCCTATGATGAGATGGTCTCCTCTCTGCACTTTCCCTACTCCTCTGCAACCTTTCCTTGCTGCTGTACTGTCCCTGTCAGAGTACCTGACCCTACACTAGCCACTCGCATAAAGGGCACCTAACCCTAAGTCTAAATAGTCTCTGCCCTCCCCAAGATGGCCACAGCCTCCTGTCGGACACCAGCATGCAATCAGACAGCTATCTCCCTGGTGACCTCAGGAAGTCATAGAGAAAGCAAGGTCCTCCTGACTTCCATCCCCTACTGCATTGCCGCTTTCCTTGAGCGCCACCTTAAGTGGGGAGTACAGACTGCACCTGCCTACAGGTTGCCTGACTGTCCTTATGGAATCGCTCCTTCTGTAACCAGATGCAGCTTGATGTCATTCTGTCACTGTGCTGTACTCTGCTGACTGGGAGCCTCTTAGCCATCCTATCTCTGGTGATTGTGACAAATTTTCAGTGCCGGTGGCTGAAGCTCCTTCTGACATCAGACTTAAGCCGCGTACACACGGTCGGACTTTTCAGCTACAAAAGTCCAACGGACGCTGACGGACTAAAGCTGGCTGGTAATCCGATCGTGTGTGGGCTTCTCCGGACTTTCAACGTACTTTTTTAGCCTCAAATCCGACGTACTTTAGATTTGAAACATGCTTCAAATCTTTACGTCGTAACTACGACGGACCCCGAAATCCGCTCGTCTGTGTGCTAGTCCGACGGACAAAAAGCCATGCTAGGGCAGCTATTGGCTACTGGCTATCAGCTTCCTTATTTTAGTCCGGTGTACGTCATCACGTACGAATCCGTCGGACTTTTGTGTGGTCGTGTGTAGGCAAGTCCGTTCGTTAGAAAGTCTGCAACAAGTCCGCGGCAAGTCCGCCGCAAGTCCGCCGAAAGTCTGTCGGACGGCTGTCGGACTTTTGTAGATGAAAAGTCCGACCGTGTGTACGCGGCATTAGAGCTGTTCAAGTCTTAAAATGAAATCTAAATATACAACGTAGAAGAGTAGGAATGGTATAGTCATTAAAATTGAAAAGCATGGTGGTTGCTGGAAGTGAACAACTTGGAGGCAATGGTTGTATTAAGGGGTTTGCAGTTTGAAAAAGTCCACTGCAGACCATTACTACATCTATTCCTATATCATCGACTTTATTACACAAGAATGCTTCACCTCAGTTTTGTCAGATGCAACTGAGGAACATCTGCTGCAACATAACCCATTATAATTAACAGATATTCAAGATACAAGTAAAAGTATTATGCAACAAGAATATCATACAAAGCGGAAAACCCAATTCCTGAATTTCTATGGGTCACCGAGCACAGTTATTTATATCCAGTGTGGGATATTGAAGCAGAGGACAGCACATTTCAGGAAATAATGGTGCAAATAAAGAGAACTAAATTATTAAAGAACAAGCAGCACATTGTTTGGACCCCCTGGGGAAATAGGTCACGTAGAAGTCACATAAGTAACACCTACAGTATTTATGCCCTTTTCCGTTGTGAAGAAGAAGTCCTGCAGTTTGAGCTATAATAAAATGAAAATATTATGAAGTCTCCATTGGTGGTTAAGCAGAAGTACTATCAAGAATAGGTGTACAGAAAATTTGTCTTGAAGATAAATAACTGTGTGAAAAGCTTCTGACAAAAACAGTAATCTTTTGACTCCCATCAACATGAAAGATCTAGGGCAGTTTTTGTCAAGCTTTTTAACATGGAGTAACCCTTAAAATAACTTTCTGGTCTCAGGGAATACCTGCTAATAATACTATATCTTCAAAACACTGTACATTAGTGTGATGAGCTATAATTACACCCAGAAGTGATAAAACAATTATGCAGAAGAGTCTGTAATGCCCCGTACAAACGAGCGGATTTTCCATCGGAAAAAAACTTGGATGTTTTTTTTCAACAGAGGTCCGCTCAAGCTTGGCTTGCATACACACGGTCACACAAAACTTCTCTGAACTTTCGACCGTGAAGAAAGCGGTGACGTACAACACTACGACGAGCCAAGAAAATTAAGTTCAATGCTTCCGAGCATGCGTCAAATTGTTTCCGAGCATGCGTAGGAATTTTGTGCGTCGGAATTTGTACAGACGATCGCATTTTCGGATAGGAACTTTTCTCGACCGAAAAAAGAGAACATGCTCTCAATCTTTTGCTGGCTGGAATTTTGCCAGCAAAAGACCGATGGAGCATACACATGGTCGCATTTTCCGACAAAAAGCTCTCATCGGAATTTTGCTGGCGGAATTTCTGATTGTGTGTACGCAGCATAATAATATAATAGCACAAGGTCTCTTATGCAGTGATTCCAATAATCTTCCAGAAAAAAGGCTTCCTCCACCATGATCCACCACCAAGAGATCCAAATATGCTTACCAGATATTAGTGACTCCTAAGAGTCTTACCCACATTTGAAAGTTTCCACACTGGTCATCTCCATCATTTTTCTGGAAAGTAAATCTTTGGAAAAAACACTCTATCTCCTTCAGATGAGTCCTCCATACCATCCACAATGAGTCAGTGCGGGCAGGTAACCACCCAAACAAAAGTATCATATGCTCCACATAGTGTGAAAACTGTATACATTTATTATAAAACCAGTTGAAAGTGCACTCACATAGATATAATAATGAACAGTGCTGTAAAACATTCAAAAATTGCGTTACCGGCATACTCCACACTATGTGGAGCATAATATTCTCTTGTTTTGGGTATTTACCTGCATGCACTGACTCATTGTGGTGGATGATGTTCAGGAGTCATCTGGAGGAGAGAGAGTGTTTTTTTCCAGATATTCACTTTCCAGAATAATGGTAAAGACTAGTAACACCCCCCCCTCCCCGGTTTGGTTCGTAACAGAACATCTCGAATAGGGAAAAAGTTCTACCGAACATGCAAGCTTTATTGAAGTCTATGGGACACAAACCTGAAAAATCAAAGTTCCTCATTTTAAAGGCTTAAATGCAAGTTATTGTCATAAAAAAAGTGTATGGGGACCCGGGTACTGCCCTGGGGGGACATGTATCAATGCAAAAAAAGGTTCCTAAAATTATTGTTTTTAAAGGAGCAGTGATTTTAATGTTGCTTAAAGTGAAACAATAAGAATGAAATATTCCTTTAAATATCGTGCCTGGGGGGTCCCCTTAGTCTGCCTGTAAAGTGGCACATCTGTATGATGTATAGAACATGCTGCAGGGACCCCATAACTTTTTTTTTGTTTTTTTTGGTGTGAGAGTCCCCTTAAAATCTAAGCCAGACCCAAAGGGATGTTTTTTTCTTAATTCTGTCATAGGGTTCCCCTTAACCACTTTAATACATAAACATTTTTATCATTTTTTCCCCAAATAGAGCTTTCTTTTGGTGGCATTTAATCACCACTGTTTGTTTTTAGTTTTTATTATAAAATTTTGCAAATAAGTAATTTTTGTTCATCAATTTGGGCAAACATGTATACTGCTGCACATGTTTGGTAAAAATAACCCAATCAGTGATATTATTTAGTTTGTGTGAAAGTTATAGAGTCTACAATCTATGGTGCAAATCATAAAAAATTGATCACACCAGATGTACTGACGGCCTATTTCTTGAGGCCCTGAAATGTCAGGACACTACAAATACCCCCCAAATGACCCCCTTTTGGAAAGTAGACAGTCCAAGGTATTTATTAAGAGGACTGGTGAGATTTTTGAAGTTGTAATTTTTTCCCACAATTTTTGGGAAAATTAAGAAATTATTATTATATATATATATATTTTTACACAAAATTGTCATAATAACAAGTTATTTCTCACACACAGCATATGCATTCTTCCAATTACATCCCAAAATACATTCTGCTACTCTTCCTGAGTATGGCGATACCACATGTGTGAGACTTTTTCACAGCCTGGCCACATAGAGAGGCCCAACATGCAGGGAGCACCATCAGGTGTTCTAGGAGCATAAATTACACATCTAATTTCATTCCTACCTATCACAATTTTAAAAGTCCTGGAGCAGCAAGAAATTGGAATTACCCACAAAATGACCCCATTTTGGAAAGAAAACATCCCAACATATATTTTATGAGACATGGGCTGGAAACAGGTACTCGGGTACTCTGATAGGCTGCAGGAGGGAGGGAGTTTTCCTGCTGGAGTTATTTTACAATGCGCAGTATGGGAAGTGGTTAAAATCCCTACCAGGCCCAAAGGGTCTCCCCGTGCCATTTTTTCCCCAATTTTTTTAAATTTACATTCTTTCTTTTACCATTATTTTGTTAAATTTAGCTCTCGGTGGGGAAGCCTTAACAACCTATTGACTGTGTGCTCAGCAGGCAACCATCCCACTAAATGCCCAGAAAGTTTGGGTGTTAGGCGAGGCCCAAACCGTTCGCCCATCCCTAGTGGTGCCTGAACACTGTAACCCCTCATAGTTAATCTTGCTGGGTGCAGGAAAGGGTCCTGCTGTTAAAAATGTGGAAACATTTTTTAAATTACATGCACCTGTATAGCAGGTGCAGAAAAATGGGCCTTGGGTGTTGGTGGTGCCTGAACACTGAAACCTCTCACCGTTACTCTAGGTGGGCACAGGAACAGGCCCCGCTGTTAAAAATTTGAAAAAAAATTGAAATTACATGCACCTGTCAAACAGGGGCAGAAAAACTGGGCCTCTTCTGCATGTTGTGGCTTAATAACAAGGCCAGCACCGGAAAAAAAAGGAGAGGCGTGCCCCGCCTGCAGTGGATGCATCATGTCCGCGACCACCACTTTTCACTGTAGACACAGAGGCTGCTTGCCCTCTTTTAGTGCACTCTGAGCATCTGCCTCTCCTTGGTGGCCTTTCGGACATGATGAGGATTTTTTTGGGGGAGTGTGGGATGGAAATATGGTGCTTTGGTGCAATACTTTTGTGCTTGGTGCACTATAAACCATTTTACTATTGTTTTTTATTTTTTGGGTGGGATTTTTATAACTTTTTATTATAGAGTGGGGGATGGAGAGATATAGTGTTGCATTTGATGGACACTGGTGAGGCTGCATTTGATGGGCACTGGTGAGGTTGCATTGATGCATTGATCCCTTGTACCTGAGAGGAGGTCAGAGACAGTGCCTCCAGGCCAGTCTGAGGGGGGGTCCGTGATGTAAGAGGGGAGGGAATACAATAATGTAATGTGGCACTGATATAAAGGTTTCCCCCTTATATCTTATATTTTTCCAGGGCTGGTTTTTATTCCCAGTCTGGCCCTTTATGCAGAGGGCAGGTGGACCTGGAAGAAGCCCACTCCTTCTTAAAGGTACAGAGGTACGCTGAACACCAGCACACAGCAAAGATATCAGTGCATTGCCTGACCAATATAATCAAAATACAAACAGGTGGCCACTGCCCCCACCTATAACGATTCTTTGTAGTAAAGAGCACTGGAAGGATGACGTACAGTGCCTTGAAAAAGTATTCATACCCCTTGAAATTTTCCACATTTTGTCATGTTACAACCAAAAATGTAAATGTGTTTTATTGGGATTTTAGGTTATACACCAACACAAAGTGGCAAATAATTGTGAAGTGGAAGGAAAATTATAAATGGTTTTCCAATTTTTTTTTTAAATGAATATGTGTAAGTGTGGCATGCAATTGTATTCAGCCCCCTTTACTCTGATAACCCTAACTAAAATCTAGTGGAACCAATTGCCTTCAGAAGTCACCTAATTAGTAAATAGAGTCCATCTGTGTGTAATTTAATCTCAGCATAAATACAGCTGTTCTGTGAAGCCCTCAGAGGTTTGTTAGAGAACCTTAGTGAACAAACAGCATCTTGAAGACCAAGGAACACACCAGACAGGTCAGGGATAAAGTTGTGGAGAAGTTTAAAGCAGGGTTAGGTTATAAAAAAATATCCCAAGCTTTGAACATCTCTCTGTGAAGGCGAACAGCTGTTTGTTTGTGCATGTGTATTCAATGTAACATTGCCACAGATACCTAGTAGGAGGATAAGCAAGTCTAAACCTATTGATTGGCTTCCAACTGAGTTGATCATAGAGACCACGTCCCCCCAGAACTTTTGTATGACAGGGCAGGACCATACCATATGGAGGAAAGTGCCCAGTTCAGCGGTGCACTTTGGGCATCTATCCGATTGTGTAGGGTATATTCTCGAAAGTCTCTGGGGGGGAAAAGTACGCTCTGTGTATGAATTTGAACTGAATAAACCTGTCTCTCATTAAGGGGATATATTGTTGGATCCCTTCCTCCCAGTCATCATCCTTCAAGGAAGGCACATCCTCCCTCCATTTCCAAAACAATTTGGTCCCTCTGCTGGAATCCTCACAGGATATCCGCAGGTATAATGAGGAGAGGATGTGATCTGCATTGTTGGAGACTAGGAAGCTCTCCACTCCGGTGATTTAAGGGAAACTCTGAGGGGTAACTGTGCTTGCACTGCGTGATGCAGCTGCAGTTATCGGAATAGCATCCTGGATGGGAGCTGAAAGGCATCTCATAGGGAGTTAAATGAGAGCAGCGTACCTTCCGGCATAATTTGTTGTATAGTTTTGATGTCATATCTAGCCCAGAAAGCTGGATTGGGGATGGACTGCAAGTGACTCAGCTTTGGGTTAAATACAGGGCAATCTTAGAAGAAAACCCATTAGAGTCTGCAAAAGACTTGACTGGAGCGGAGGTTCACCTTCCAGCAGGACACCAACCCTAAACATACAGCCAGAGCTACAATGGGATGGTTTAGATCAAAGCATATTCATGTGTTAGAACGGCCCAGTCAAAGTCCAGACCTAAATCCAATTGATAATCTGTGGCAAGACTTGAAAATTGCTGTTCACAGATGCTCTCTATCCAATCTGACAGAGCTTGAGCTGTTTTGCAAAGAAGAATGGGCAAAAATTTCACTCTCTAGATGTGCAAAGCTGGTAGAGACATACCCAAAAAGACCTCCAGCTGTAATTGCAGCGAAAGGTGGTTCTACAAAGTATTGACTCAGGGGGGGCATAATACAAATGCACACCACACTTTTCACATATTTATTTGTAAAAAAAAATTTAAAACCATTTATCATTTTCCTTCCACCTCACAATAATGTGCCAATTTGTTTTGGTCTATCACATAAAATCACAATAAAATACATTTACGTTTTTGGTTGTAACATGACAAAATGTGGAAAATTTCAAGGGGTATTAATACTTTTTCAAGGCACTGTATGTCAAATAAATACAAAAAGTTTTCCAAGCTCAAACTTACCAACCAGCCAGCGACCAACCGAATTGACCTAACAATATACATTAAGAACAGAGGTTCTGGCTGTTTGGTAAGTTTGCGCTTGGTAATCTTTTTGTATTTGTTTGACAATAGAAGAATTACCTGGGGAAGAGATGGCACAAGGAGGAGTATGGGAATAAGGCAAGCTGGCAGAGGCAGTGTGATGCTTGGTAAATGTTCTGCCGGTAAACCTTTGGCCCTGCCATTCATGTGGATGTTATTTTGACACGTACCACCTCTAAACATTGTTGCTGACTAAGTAACCCCTTCATGGAAACAGTATTCCCTGATGGCAGTGGCCTCTTTCAGCAGCATAATGTGCCCTGCCACACTGCAAAAATGGTTCAAGAATGGTTTGAGGAACACAACAATGTGTTTGAGACATGGCTTCCAAATTATCCATATCTCAATCCAATCGAGCATCTGTGAGATGCAATTTTACTGCCCCTGGCTGCACACCTGAACTTATGAGACAAGATGTCTTCAGGTGGGCACAACATGCCATAGCTGCGATGCTGTGCTTAGCTGAAAAAATGAAACTGCATGTCACATCTGGCAGGTGTTACCGCCAGCAAATTCGACCCATGCAAGTCTATGTGGCTGCTCCAATCCCAATCTCTAATCTCCAATTTGTAAAAACACAAAAAATAATGTAAACTACATTTAGATGTTAATGAAATGAAATAGACAGTAAAGATTTACTAAAACTGGAGCAGTCAAAATCTGCTGTAGCTCTGCATTGAAATCAGCTTCCTTATTTCATTGTCAAAGCTTAATTGAAGAAGCTGAAGTTAGAAGCTGATTGGCTACCATTCACAGCTGCACCAGATTTCGAGTGCTCCAGTTTTAGCAAATCTCCCCCAATATATACTTTATATTATACAGTAGTGTGCTAAAACAGAATGTGCCAGAAAATGCCCCCTAGGATGTCAAGCTGACAATAAGAAACACTATACTAGTGCTAAAAAAATACATAGACATCTGGTAAAGAACATTGCCTAGAAATGCTATGAGTACAAACATGAGAAATGATAGAGTACAAACCTGAAAACTAAGGACAGTGATGAATCCAGTTCTCACATAATTGTACTTCAAGATTTTACATATATTAATGAATGCTTTTCAAGTTTTTTTATTGAGTACCCATCAAGATTTTTTGGTACATTGCTCCATTGGCACTGATATTGTTTAGTATATTTAGTATATGCCTTTCAGTGTAAGCCAGAAAAAAATGTTTCAGTGTTCTGTCTGGGTAAAGAATCAATTTATGTGATTGGCGCCAGGTCTTAGTTCTATAAAAATTACTGGTAATTCTCATTGCCAAGAGCTATCCCCATAGCCATCACCATAGTGAGTGGAACATCTGCTGTGTTGTATAATAAGGAAGCGTCCCAATTGGCAGGCGCTAAGAGGACATTTAAGAGGACCTGTACTGAAGAAGCTTCACTCAAAAACAAAAATTGAAAGAAAAGGCAAGCAGAAAGCAAAGGACTGGTAATCAGATTTGCCTGTAGGCTGCCAGCAACTGATCTTTTCCCTATTATGCCCTGTACAAACGGTCGGATTTTCCGACGAAAAATGTGTGATAGGACCTTGTTGTTGGAAATTCCGATCGTGTGTGGGCTCCATCTGACTTTTTCCATTGGATTTTCCGACACATAAAGTTTGAGAGCATGCTATAAAATTTTCCGACAACAAAATCCGCTCCTTTTAATTCTGACAAATCCGACGGACAAAGTGCCACGCATGCTCAGAATAAATTAAGAGACGAAAGCAATTGGCTATTGCCCTGTTTATAGTCCCGACATACGTGTTTTATGTCACCGCGTTCAGAACGATCAAATTTTCTGACAACTTTGTGCGACCGTGTGTATGCAAGACTAGTTTGAGCCAACATCCGTCAGAAAAAAATCCATGGATTTTGTTGTCGGAATGTCCGATCAATGTCCGATCGTGTGTACGGGGCATTACTGTTACCTATTACCTTGTTCTGCACTGTGTCTCTGTGTGGAGGCAACCATCATAGTAGAAGAGCAGGGCTTTGCTTTCTCATGTTAGAGCTGCCCCCCTTATGACTGGTGATGTGATAGGTTGTGGTGGAGCATTACAACGTCCAGTAATTAGGTAAAATGTACCATTGCAGTGATGCCATTGGAGCTGGTTGGAGCAAGGGTTAGGTAAGTTATGCACTCTGTTCAGCTCCTCCTAGACTTAATGAGCATTTAACCCCTGTAGTGCAAGGAGCGGGCACTACAAGGGTAGATTTTGTGTAATTCCTGGAGATGGGCTTTAAGGAAATAGTCAAAGGTAGCAATGCCTCTCACCCTGCAGATATACAGTGGGGACGGAAAGTATTCAGACCCCCTTAAATTTTTCGCTCTTTGTTATATTGCAGCCATTTGCTAAAATCATTTAGATTCATTTTTTTCCTCATTAATGTACACACAGCACCCCATATTGACAGAAAAACACAAAATTGTTGACATTTTTTGCAGATTTATTAAAAAAGAAAAACTGAAATATCACATGGTCCTAAGTATTCAAACCCTTTGCTCAGTATTTAGTAGAAACACTCTTTTGATCTAATACAGATATGAGTCTTTTTGGGAAAGATGCAACAAGTTTTTCACACCTGGATTTGGGGATCCTCTGCCATTCTTCCTTGCAGATCCTCTCCATTTTTAGGTCTCTCCAGAGATGCTCAATTGGGTTTAGGTCAGGGCTCTGGCTGGGCCATTCAAGAACAGTCACAGAGTTGTTGTGAATCCACTCCTTCGTTATTTTAGCTGTGTGCTTATTGGACATTGTCTTGGACATTGTCTTGTTGGAAGGTAAATCTCCTGAGCACTCCGGAGAAGGTTTTTCGTCCAGGATATCCCTGTACTTTCAACCAGTCGTCCTGTCCCTGCAGCTGAAAAACACCCCCACAGCATGATTCTGCCACCACCATGCTTCACTGTTGGGACTGTATTGGACAGGTGATGAGCAGTGCCTGGTTTTCTCCACACATACTGCTTAGTATTAAGGCCAAAAAGTTCTATCTTGGTCTCATCAGACCAGAGAATCTTATTTCTCACCATCTTGGAGTCCTTCAGGTGTTTTTTAGCAAGCTCCATGTGGGCTTTCATGTGTCTTGCACTGAGGAGAGGCTTCTGTCGGGCCACTCTGCCATAAAGCCCCAACTGGTGGAGGACTGCAGTGATGGTTAAGTGATGGTTAACTTTCTACAACTTTCTCTCATCTCCCGACTGCATCCCTGGAGCTCAGCCACAGTGATCTTTGGGTTCTTCTTTACCTCTCTCACCAAGGCTCTTCTCCCCTGATAGCTCAGTTTGGCTGGACGGCCAGCTCTAGGAAGGGTTCTGGTCACCCCAAACAACCAGAACCCTTCCATTTAAGGATTATGGAGGCCACTGTGCTCTTAGGAACCTTAAGTGCAACAGAAATTTTTTTGTAACCTTGGCCAGATCTGTGCCTTGCCACAATTCTGTCTCTGAGCTCTTCAGGCAGTTCCTTTGACCTCATGATTCTCATTTGCTCTGACATGCACTGTGAGCTGTAAGGTCTTATATAGACAGGTGTGTGGCTTTCCTAATCAAGTCCAGTCAGTATGATCAAACACAGTTGGACTCAAATGAAGGTGTAGAACCATCTCAAGAATGGAGTTAAATATATGTGTCACAGCAAAGGGTCTGAATACTTAGGACCATGTGATATTTCAGTTTTCCTTTTTAATAAATATGCAAAAATGTCAACAATTCTGTGTTCTTCTGTCAATATGGGGTGCTGTATGTACATTAATGAGGAAAAAAATGAACTTAAATGATTTTAGCAAATGGCTGCAATATAAGTGAGTGTAAAAAGAGTGAAAAATTTAAGGGGGTCTGAATACTTTCCATCCCCACTGTACATCTATGAGGGTGTAGGCACAGGACTGCCTAGGCACAGTCAAATGAGAAGAAGTGCATGGCTACTTCTCAGGAGCTATTCACGAAAAAAGGGTAACCCCACTTTTGTGGGGAAAAAAATTAACAAATTAAAAAAAAATTATAATATAGCATATTGCAACATAATTCATATTGCAATTGTTATTAAAAGTTACCTTTCCTTTTCAATCTGCAGAGCTGTATTTTTCTGTAAAATGCAATGCAATATGGCTTCATGGAGGCATTCTGTATACATATAACACCCTTCTAAGTGGGTGCTAGGATTGGTAGGATTAGTGTAATATAGTTTTGTTCCCCTGCTCAACAGGAGAACTGCTAGGAAAATGTACTTCTTTACTGCTTAACAGAGAGCTGTGATTATTTAGTGTAGCCTGCTCAGTGTGCTCAGCTGGTGGCTGGGTCTGCCTCTGGCCTCCTCTGTAAGCTAAGAAGGTTCTGGGTAAATAGGTGAACGCTATGCAGAACACAGCATGAATATTAATGCCACTCCAGCCAATCCCAGGGAGGGTGGCCCTGAGGCATTCTGGAAGAGGGTATTTATTCTTTGGATTCACTGAACACTGAAAAAGGTATTTCCAGGAGTGGAGTGTGCCAGGTCAGGAGACAGGCTGCTGCCTCCCCTGGCACCTGCTGCCAGGTGGCCTCAGGTGGTCCTCAGAGAGCTGCCTGAAGGGGCTGTCTATTGAGGATCTTGTCTGGTATTACTATTATAGAGTGTCGCTTGGAAGTTGGAAGGAGGCTACCAGCTGTCCCTGGACATTTTGTGAGTACAGACAACCTAAAGGATTCATAGACTTGTGCTCTTAACCCCTTCTGGTGTGCTTTATAGTCAGCTAAGGGTCCATACAGGGGGACACTAGCTAGTGTTCTGAAAAGCTTTGTCCAGCTGCTTCTACTGCATTGGACTTTGCTTTGTTTTTGCTACTTTTGGTACTTTTGGACTGCCAAATACTGAAGGAGTCTGCCATAACTGGCTTGTGTTCTGAGGAGCTATGCCCAGTTACTGCTGCTACTAAGGGACTTTGCTCAATCCTGAAACTACTTTGTTGCTACTGCCAAGGAGAAGTCTTTTATCTGCTATCAGCAAGAACTTTACCAGAGCTTAACCAAGAGTCAGATGTCCTCAGATGTGAATAATTCTATTGGAGTATCCCACTAAATCCCTTAACTATCCAGGTTCTCCAAAAATAAAACAAAAAAAACAACACCCTCTAGACTGGTAATTGAAAACTATGAGCAGAGGAGTGTGCACCTGGCTGTGTGAATCTATCTTGTGCCTACAAAAGTGGGGAAGACCTGGGCAAAATACCAGCGACACCTACGGGATAAGTGCTAGACACAGATGGTCTACAGAATGCCCCCCAGATATATAATTTTCTGATGGTGTGATTGGCTTACTGATTATACACATGGCTCTTTACATCATATACCAGGCTGTACATTATACACCGGGCTCTGTACTGAGATGCTTTAGGTCACAAACCCCTGTTGATATCCACAATGTGTTGGTGCCATGACTTTGAAATAGCAAACAGGGAAAACAATAATAGGCATGAGTCACATCACATCCAGCTAGCATTTACTATAAGAAGTGGTGGAAAAGCTTTGAGTGTAAACTCGACCACGATCACTTGACCTCTGCTGAATTTGCAATTTGGGTTGATGTGGTGCAAGCTCCTTTATCCTCTTTTTTTCTTCATCTGAACGCCTTGTGAAGGGCAAATTGTTTCAAAGATGGAACCAAATTTTCACACATTTTGAAAAAAAATTTCCACAATGATCAGTACCTATGAGTCAAATGATAATCTGGGTAAGTTTAAAAGAGAGATAGGTATGGCACTGCCAAATGCAGGTATCTATTTAATCAAATACAGCCTCAGTGTGCACATCATATGCAGCCTCACTGTGCCCATCAATTGCAGCCTCAATGTGCACATCATACGCAGCCTCACTGTGTCCATCAATTGCAGCCTCACTGTCCCCATAATGAGGGGGTTCCTACCATGCCTGTGCTGAGTTCCCGGGTTTGTACACCTGCTGGCTGCTGTGCCCATTATAAGGGGTTCCCACCAT
This sequence comes from Lithobates clamitans, assembly GCA_037952925.1. NCBI lineage: Eukaryota > Metazoa > Chordata > Amphibia > Anura > Ranidae > Lithobates > Lithobates clamitans. The sequence continues at coordinate 3,840,808 of JBBGZY010000922.1, read as the reverse complement.
CCCTGTGCCGAGTTCCTTGGCCTGTACACCCACTGTGCGCATTATCAGGGGTTCCACCATCCCTGTGCTGAGTTCCTGGGTCTGTACACCCACTGTGCCCATAATGAGGGGTTTCCACCATGCCTGTGCTCGGTTCCCGGGTCTGTACACCTGCTGGCTGCTGTGCCCATTTTAAGGGGTTTCGCCCATCCCTGTGCTGAGTTCCTGGCTGGCTTTTATACTGGCAATAGACTTCAGAGTGTACAGGGTACATTATGTAGGTTCCATCTGATCACTACATTTTTCCAGCTTTTCTGGATGCATGTTTATTCAATATTGCCATGTGAAAAACACAGCCAGAAATTTTCAGTTTATCTTGGAAAAACAATAGCTATCAGTTGTTATTTTGGGGTATTTCTCTTTAGATTTCACACTTGAAAGGCAGTATAGATAGTATAGTGGTCTCCAAACTATGGCATGAGAACCACATCCAACCCACTACAAGATTTTACCCGGTCTGCAGCAATTCTGATATGGCTTCTGACATAAAGAGGGGAGGGGTGGCTCTTGGATGTGATGAGAGGGCTTCTAATGTTAAAGGGGGTGTCATGATCTTGCAGTAATACATTCATGACCTGTCTGTCTCTTACCTGGTCTGTGTGTCAGCCTTGAGGCTTGTACTCTCACACCTGCATGCTTAAGTAATCTTCCCTCAGTGTGGCTACACCCTAGCCTCAACAGGAACCACTATTTAACACCGTATTCTCCAAGCCTGCCTTGCCGTGCAATATTGTGTGTTTGGCTTCCTGTTTGCCATGTGCTCTAAGTTTGTCCCTGTTACCTATCTTGGCGTGTTCTCAACTATCCCTGTTTGCCTGTGACCCTGACTTTTGGCGTGTTCTCTGTTATCCTTGTCTGCTAGTCGCCCCGACATTTGGCTACCTCCCTACTATCCCTTGCTGTCCTGGGCTGCTGTTTCCTCTCCATCCTCCTGTAGCCTACTGTGAGCGTGAGCTGGGAGACCCTGGGGGCCGCGACCTGGAGCCAGTTGCAGCCCAGTCCATCCTCACCACTAGAGGCACTGGTGAACACCTGCTGGCTCTTAGACTCTGCGCCCTGGGGAATCTATGCTCTAACTCCCTGTGGGATCTGTGTTGGTGCTCCAGGGGACCTGCCTTCCTGAACCACTCCAAGTTCCATCCGCAGCAGTCAGCCTTATGGTCTACTTATCTTAGCGGTGCACTCCTGACCCCAACGGGGTGCATCTGTCACCTGCACTCAGGTGACCTGACAGTTTGCATGGCCATGGACCCGGCTGATGTGCCGCTACCTCCCGATGATCAGCTGCAGGTCATAGTCCACAGACTCAAGACCCAGGAATCTAATCAGACCCAGGTGATGCGATTCCTTCAGGATTTGAACAACTTGAGTCTCCTTAGGCTTCCCGGCTCCACAACTGCAATCGGCTGCCTTATCAGCTCCGCTTACAGTCGCAGCTGCAAACCTTTTGCACTAACCAGCTCCGTCCCGTTACTTTGGGGATTCCAAGGCCTGCAGAGGGTTCCTTAGCTAGTGTACCATTCATTTCGAACTCCAGTCCAAAACTTCCAGTCTGATCGGGCAAAGGTAGCCTATATTATTTCTCTCCTGTCTGGCGAGGCTTTAGCTTGGGCTGTCCCTATGTGGGAGAGGAAAGACCCAGTGGTTTCCAGCCTTTCTCATTTTTTGAAACTCTTCAGAAATATCTTTGTGGAACCAGGTCGTGTCTCTTCAGCGGCCAGCGTCTTTTTACATCTCCGCCAAGAGTCTGCTTCTATGGGACAGTATGCTCTTCGTTTCCGCATACTGACGACTGAGCTGAGCTGGAACAATGAGGCCTTAGTCGCAACCTTTCTGCATGGCCTTTCTAAAAGAGTGAAGGACGAATTAGCAGGAAGAACCATCTCCACTAATCTGGACGAAGTTATCTCCCTTTGTAACCAGATTGATATTTGTTTTCAGGAAAGGACCCTAGAAAAGCGACGCCAGCACTCCTTGGTCCTTAGTCAGCCCGAGCTCCCCTCTTTTCGTCCTGTGGAGCATCTCCTGCCGAGTGAGGAACCCATGCAGCTGGGCCAGACCAGGCCATCCCCCAAGGAACGTGCTAGGCGCAGAACTCTGGGCCTGTGTCTCTGTTGTGGGGGCAAAGGTCATTTTCGTGACACATGCTCATTTCGTCCAGGAAAAGCTTGGGTAATATATCTGGAAGGTGGAGTATTGAAGCCAGAAAAGTCATCTTCTCGTCTCCTTCTTTCGGTGTTTCTTCCTGTTGGCGTTTCCTCCTACTCTGCCTTGGCTTATCTGGATTCGGGAGCCACTGGCAACTTTATGGACTGGAGAACTGCATCTTCCATGAACCTTACCCTTTTACCCCTCACCACTCCATTGGTGGTCTCAGCGATTGATAGCACTGTTCTTCCAGGGGGCCCTATCCGCTTCCAGACTCCTCCTGTTAAGATGTCGGTAGGGATACTCCACCAGGAGTGGATATCCTTTCTTATCCTTCCTAAGGTCTCAACCCCTATCGTATTGGGGCTTCCTTGGTTGCAACTCCACTCTCCACACATTGACTGGACTTCTGGGCAGATCCTGGCTTGGGATCCCTCCTGTTTCTCTTCCTGCCTACTCAAGGTTGCCCCTAAGGGGAGACTTCCCGTGGCTACCACCTCAGTATCCTCTGCCCTTCCCACTGCATATAGCGATTTCCGGGATGTGTTCTGTAAAAAGTCAGCTGAGGTGCTTCCTCCTCACAGGTCCTTTGACTGTGCCATTGACCTTGTTCCTGGAGAAGCTCTACCCAGGGGTCGTACCTACCCTTTGCTCATCCCAGAGACCCAGGCCATGTCTGAGTATGTTGCGGAAAATCTAAAAAAGGGATTCATCCGGAAATCCTCATCACCTGCAGGTGCAGGTTTCTTTTTTGTTGCCAAAAAGGATGGTACCCTAAGACCCTGCATTGACTACTGAGGCTTAAACGCAGTAACAATCAAAAATCGATACTGCCTACCCCTAATATCGGAACTATTTTACAGGTTGAAAGGTGCCTCCATTTTTACCAAATTGGATCTCAGGGATGCATACAATTTGATCTGAATACGGGAAGGGGATGAATGGAAAACTGCATTTAACACTAGTGATGGGCATTACGAGTACTTGGTCATGGCCTTTGGTTTGTGTAACGCCCCAGCGGTGTTCCAAAACTTTGTTAACGAAATCTTCAGGGATTTGCTTTACCAATTTGTTGTCATCTACCTGGATGACATTCTCATCTTTTCGGATAGTCGGTTCACAGCGACCATGTCCGGATTGTACTTACCGTATATACTCGAGTATAAGTCGAATTTTTCAGCATGTTTTTTTGTGCTGAAAGTCCCCCCCTCGACTTATACTCGAGTCAAGCACTTTTCTGCAGCAAAAAATTTCATTTTCCGAACCAACTTTGGGGCCCCGTATCTCAGGGCCACTTGATGCTAGGAACCCCAAATCTGGTGTGCAAACCCAGTGGAACTAGAACTACAACATATCTAAAGCTGAAGTTCCTAGCTCTAAGTGGCCCCGAGATACGGGGCCCCAAAATCGGTTTGGAAAATGTCATTCTCTGCTGTAGAAAAGTGCTTGACATTTTCTGAACCGATTTTGGGGCCCCATATCTTAGGGCCACTTGGTGCTAGAAACCCCAAATTTGGTGTGCAAACCCAGTAGAACTGGTACCACAACATATCCAAAGCTGAAGTTCCTAGCTCTAAGTGGTCCCGAGATACGGGAGCCCAAACTCGGTTTGGAAAATGTCATTCTCTTCTGCAGAATAGTGCTTGACATTTTCTGAACTGATTTTTGGGGCCCTGTATCTCGGAGCCACTCAGTGCTAGAAACCCCAGCTTTGGAAATTTTATGCTGCTAGTTCCACTGGGTTTGTACACCAAATTTGGGGTTCTTAGCACTAAGTGGCCCCAAGATACGGAGCCCTAAATTTGGTCAACTGTGTCCATTTTCAGCAATGTCATTTCGAGGCCCTTTGGGATCAGAGACCCCAAATTTTTGCTGCAGCTAGGGGGCATCTAGGAACCCTTAACTACCGAGTTTGAAGTTCAGGGGACCTATGGCTGCAAATGAGCACAGTGAGGCATGCAAATGGGCATTGTTGACCCTTTTTTCCACTTACAGTAGCTGTGCATTTCTCACCCTCGTCTTATACTCGGGTCAATAAGTTTTTCCCAATTTTTTGTGGTAAATTAGGGCCTCGACTTATACTCGGAACGACTTATACTCGAGTATATACGGTAAGCGCTTTCGAGAAAATAATCTGTACGCCAAGCTGGAGAAATGTTCTTTTGAATGTTCTGAAGTCCTGTTTCTGGGATGCTTTGACTCAAACTTCGTTCTTCGTATGGATCCTGGGAAGGTCTCAGCTATTACCAACTGGCCTCTTCCTGCTGGCCTCAAGGCCATGCAGCGCTTTCTTAGGTTCACTAATTATTACAGGCAGTTCATTACTCCTCTATTGCTGCGCCAATTATCTCCTTGACCAAGAAGGGTGCTAATGCCAAGGAGTGGTCCCCCGAAGCTGTCTCTGCCGTTCATGATTTGAAACAGGCCTTCATTTCTGGACCTTTGTTGAGGCGACCTGACCCGGGGGATCCATTTTTTATTGAAGTGGACGCTTCCTCAACTGGGGTGGGAGCTGTGCTTCTTCAACCCCTTGGGAAAAAACGTCTACCGTGTGCGTTTTTCTCCAGAAAATTTTCTCAGGCGGAGAAGAATTACACTATTGGTGATCGGGAACTTCTTGCGATTAAATTGGCGTTGGAGGAGTGGCGTCATCTCTTGGAGGGATCCCCACATTCCATAATAATTTTCACTGACCATAAAAACCTGCAGTACTTACAGAATGCCAAACGATTGAATCCCAGACAAGCCAGGGTGGAGTCTCTTGTTTTCCCATTTTAACTTCACCATTACCTTCAAACCTGGTTCCTGCAACAGTCGAGCTGATGCACTCTCTAGATCCTTTGACATTCAAGATGAGGAGCTTACCATTGAACCTGAGCCGATTATCCCTACTTCATGCATCCTTGCACATTCTACCACCCTGAAGTCAAAAATTCCTCCTGGCAAGACCTTCTTCTCCACTGAGCTAAGAGCTAAGATCCTTTGTTAGGGACATGACTTCAAGGTGGCAGGTCATGCTGGGTTTCTTCGATCCTTCCTCCTCATCATTCGCCACTACTGGTAGCCTTCTCTCTGTTCGGATGTCAAAGACTATGTTAAGGCTGGCCATGTCTGTGCCCAGTCTAAGTCCTCCACGCAGGCTCCTGCTGGTCTTCTCATGCCCTTGCCCATTCCCAAGGAGCCCTGGTCTCACATGGACTTCATCACCGATCTTCCACCTTCTGAGAAGAATAAGGTCATTTGGGTGGTAATTGATTGATTCTCCAAGATGGCCCATTTTGTTCCTCTTCCTGGTCTCCCTTCTGCTCCTGCCTTGGTTCCCATTTTCGTACGAGAGATTTTCCATCTTCATGGTGTCCCTTCCCATGTCGTTTTGGACAGGGGTGTTTAGTTTACTTCTCGCTTTTGGAGAGCCTTTTGCAAATCCTTCATTACCTTGGATTTTACCTCTTCTTACCATCCCCAATCCAATGGCCAGACTGAAAGGGTTAATCAGGAGTTGGAAGTCTTTCTCCGTACCTTGGTCTCGGCTCATCACGATGATTGGGCATCATTACTCCCATGGGCAGAGCTCTCCCACAACAATCATGTCAACGTCAGTTCTCAGAAGACACCCTTTGTCACTGTTTATGGAAGACATCCTCAGCTCTCTCTTCCTATGACCTGTTCTTCTGACATCCCAGCTTTGGCTACTGTTCAGGAATCATTCAATTCCATGTGGGTTGACGTTCATGATTCCCTCCAGAAAGCTGCCAACAAGTTCAAAAGTTTTGCTAACCGTCGCAGGCGTAAGCCGCCTTCTCTACAGCCAGGAGACAAAGTCTGCCTTTCTACCAGGAACATCAGACTCCGGGTCCCTTTTCTCAAGTTTGCCCCGAGATTCATTGGTCCTTACAATATAAATTCTAAGCTGAATCCTGTTTGTTTTAAACTCCAGTTCCCTAAAAGCCTCTGGATCTCAAACTCCTTTCATGTATCCCTTCTGAAACCTTTAGTTTTCAATAAGTTCTCTCATTCTCTCCCTACCTTGGCTCCAGTCCCTGAAGATGATCAGGAGTACGAGGTTAGTCAAATTTTGCATTCTTGCTTCTGTAAAGGTGTCCTTCAATATCTCGTGGATTGGAAAGGTTTCAGTCCTGAGGAGAGATCGTGGATTTCTGCATCTGAAGTCTTCGCACCTCGTCTTCTGAGGAAGTTCCATTTGAAGTTCCCCTCCAAGCCTGGTCCAAAGCGGGGGAGGGTAAGGCCTGGTAAGAGGGGGTTACTGTCATGATCTTGCAGTAATACATTCATGACCTGTCTGTCTCTTTCCTGGTCTGTGTATCAGCCTTGAGGCTTGTACTCTCACACCTGCATGCTTAAATAATCTTCCCTCAGTGTGGCTCCACCCTAGCCTAAACAGGAACCACTATTTAACACCGTATTCTCCAAGCCTGTCGTGCAATATTGTGTGTTTGGCTTCCTGTTTGCCGTGTGCTCTAAGTTTGTCTCTGTTACCGATCTTGGCGTGTTTCCGACTATCCCTGTCTGCTTGTGACCCTGACCTTTGGCGCGTTCTTGACTATCCCTGTTTGCCTGTGACCCTGACCTTTGGTGTGTTCTCTGTTATCCTTGTCTGCTAGTCGCCCCGACATTTGGCTACCTCTTTACTATCCCTTGCTGTCCTGGGCTGCTGTTTCCTCTCCATCCTCCTGTAGCCTACTGTGAGCATGAGCTGGGAGACCCTGGGGACCACGACCGGGAGCCAGTTGCAGCCCAGTCCATCCTCACCACTAGAGCCTCTGGTGAACACCTGCTGGCTCTTAGACTCCACCCCTGGGGAATCTATGCTCTAACTCTCTGTGGGATCCGTGTTGGTGCTCCAGGGGACCTGCCTTCCTGAACCACCCCGAGTTCCATCCGCAGCAGTCAGTCTTAGGGTCTACTATCTTAGCGGTGCACTCCTGACCCCAACGGGGTGCATCTGTCACCTGGACTCAGGTGACCTGACAGTGGGATACTGATATGATAGGGGGTGTCTGGTGTGAAAGGAGGGACTCTTATGTCATGGAGAGCTTCTGATATGAAAGAGGTATTCTGAAGGAAGGGGCTTCTGATGTAAAAGGGCGAAACTTCAGATGCAAAAGGCTGGACTGATATTTTCATCCCATGAATCTATATATAATTTACAGAGCCCAGTGTATACTGTAGAGCCTGGTATATGATGTACAGAGCCCTGTGTATAATGTAGAGCCTGGCATATGATGTGCAGAGCCCGGTGTACAATGTACAGCCTGGTATATGATGTACAGAGCCCTGTGTATAATGTACAGAGCCTGGTATATGATGTACAGAGCCCTGTGCACAATGTAGAGCCCTGTGTATAATGTAGAGCCCGGTATATGATGTACAGAGCCCAGTGTATAATGTTGAGTCTGGTATATGATGTACAGAGCCCTGTGTATATGGTAAGATGATGGACTCAGGTGACTTTGACCTTGTTACCATAAGAGAAGCAGCAGGCTTTGCCATGCTGCTGGAGGATCTGGATTTTAAATATTTTCTGACACTTTTCCACAACAGCATGCCGCATGTGGACCTCCTCTATGGCAAACTTCAGAAGAAGGACATAGATTCAGTCCACATTAAGGGCAGCATCCAGCAGTTCCAGCAGGGAATACGGAAGATCAGGTAGCAGCTGTGTTCCTTATTTTCCATGTGTTGTTGTTATTATGATTACAATTTTTATTATTATTACTCATACATTTTGCAGAGATTCTATCCCATCCCTGGTTGACCAAAGCAGTGAAGGTGATTCTCAACTGAGGAGGCAGTGCTCGCTGAATCCAGGAGAACATAAACGCATTGCAGCCAAGGTGAGTTTTTGTTTGTTTCAATATTTGGCTTTTTGATAGTTCCCTCTTATAGATATGAAGATTAGAAAGAAAAATATTTTTCTTACAATATTCATATAAAAATGATGTGATCAATAAGAGTAAGTTAAAGACAGAGCTTAGTCTCATCTACCGCACAGAAGAGTCCAGAAAGTGTAATGGTGCTGTGGACCTATTCCAGCTGTTTATGGAGAACAATCTTAAAAAAGTATTTAGAGAGACTGTTACTCTGCTAAAGATCCTCATCACCACACCCATGACCACAGCAGAAGCTGAGAGGTGCTTCTCAACCTTAAAAAGGATTAAGACTTTTTTGAGAAATAGCATGACCCAGGAGAGGCTAAATGCATTGGCCATGCTGTCAATGCAAAAAGAAAGTGGTGACAGAGATGACTGACTTCAACCAGAAGGTAATTGAGAAATTTGCAAGCCAGAAAGTAAGGATTTCATTTCAAATAGTACTACTGGCGCTAATGTGAATGTGGTGTGCATTTGTATTCAGTATTCAGTCACCTTTACTCTGATTCAGAGTTTTTTTGTTGTTGTTTGTTGTACAATAAAGTCCGTTTACTGTTTTAAAAAAACCACTGATTCGTGGTACATTTATTGCATTCTTTAACAGTTGACTTAAACATTAACATTTTCTATATTTTATCTAGCAGTAATGACACATAATCACCTGATAAATGCCTAATTAGAGTCCTTCATTACTAACAATGTAATTTTTCAGTTTGTTTGCGCCGATCTGCGAGGCTGCGCTTATATACAGCACCATGATCTGTGAGGCTGTGTTATATACCATGATCTGTGAGGCTGTGTTATATACCATGATCTGTGAGGCTGTGTTATATACCATGATCTGTGAGGCTGTGTTATATACCATGATCTGTGAGGCTGTGTTATATACTATGATCTGTGAGGCTACGCTATATACCATGATCTGTGAGGCTACGCTATATACCATGATCTGTGAGGCTGTGTTATATACCATGATCTGTGATGCTGTGTTATATACCATGATCTGTGAGCCTGTGTTATATACCATGATCTGTGAGGCTGTGCTATATACCATGATCTGTGAGGCTGTGCTATATACCATGATCTGTGAGGCTATGCTATATACCATGATCTGTGAGGCTACGCTATATACCATGATCTGTGAGGCTGTGCTATATACCATTATCTGTGAGGCTGCGCTATATACCATGATCTGTAAGGCTGTGCTATATACCATCATCTGTTAAGGCTGAGCTATATACTCTGTCCTGTGATGCTGAGCTATATACCCTGATCTGTGATGCTGAGCTATTTACTCTGTCCTGTGATGCTGAGCTATATACTCTGTCCTGTGATGCTGGAGCTGTATACTCTGTCCTGTGATGCTGAGGCTATATACTTTGTCCTGTGATGCTGAGCTGTATACTCCTGACACTATGGGTGGAAGCAGGTGGAATACAGAGGACGGAGTGGGTGGATTCTATAAGGGGTGGAGCTTATGAGAAGTGTGAGGGGTCAAAAAGGAAAGGCGGTGTCTGGCGCCCCCACCATCCTAAAACTTCACCAGCCACCACTGGTGGAGACAATCATCCATATTAGAGATTCCTTCCTGTTCAGATACAGTGAAGACCCTGCTCACACAGGTGGTACCACATCACACCAATTGTCACAAAGAGTATATAGGACAGTTACACCTGTATTGTATCTAGGCCTACATCAATCTCTTCCATTCTACCACACCTAGTGAGTTCTGTACTGCTGTCTTCTTACTCCTGGAGCTGCCTGACTTCACTAATATGAGGTAAATACTGTCATTTTAGCATCTAAAATTGAGCTGTCAGACGTTTGTAGAAATGCTAGAATCTTACAGAGCATGAGTATTTAAGTGTTCACGGTCGCCAGCTTCCTTGGTATCCCCTTTACAATGCTAGGTTTTTATAGTCTATCCCTATAATTTTATCTGATTTCAGTCACAATAAAATCCTTTTTTCAAGGCTTATGTTTTCTGTAAAATTTGTATCTGTTTGTATCTAGGCCTTCTATTATTTGAAAATATTTTTTGGATTTTTATAAACTGCAACACAAAAGCTGTTAATTCTGCAGGAGCTCGATCAGCTTTAGGAATACAATTGGATTCACTCCCATGTACGACCCTGTACATTTACCATACACAAAACTCTGGGAATTCATTTTCTGTACCAATACAAAGAGCCAAATATAACATGTGACGTTTTGTTAACATATTTTTAAAACAAAAGTGTGTTTCTGCGCTACAATGGAACTAGTTATCAAAGAGCTGCACTTATATAGCACTCGAATACCAAAAGTGATGTGAAAACATATCTATACATAAATAATTGTGCACTTCTGGTTACTATGCAAGAAATGAAATACTGAAAATGTATCAATGTACAATCAAACTGTGAATTGAATAGTCTGTAAAGTTCAATATGGAAATAAGTCAAATTGCCAATAGCAATGAAAGCATATAGTGGAATGAAGGTGTATCTAATCCTTCACAAGATAATGATATATACCACCGGATGGCAAACCACGTGAATTGTTAAGGAATTCCACAATACACACGTGCCCTCCACTGTAATCAAGCCTCTTACCAGATGGTTGTGATCCCCAATTACATAGATCAAATACACATGAGAAATAATGGACCCTCTGGGTGTCCCTAACTGGGATCAGCATGGTCCACTGGGGTCAACACATGATATTCCCCAACACCAAGGCCACAACTTTGGATCCAACTCAGACAACCCCATAGAGGAAAAGGATCATAGGCCGCACATAGTGTGAATACTGCTAGTACAGGTTTATTGTTAAAAACACCACAAGGTACTCACATGATCCACAATAAAAAACATTCAAACCACATGGAGCCTCACCGACAGCTGGCAGCAGCGGGCGTGAAAGACGTCACATGTTCATGGCGCCACCCTGTGTGGGAAATATCATTGTCTTGAGAAGAATTAGATATACGTTCATTCCACTATATGCTTTCATTGCTATTGGCTCATGGACTTATTGCCATAGTGAACTCTATGGACTATTCAATTTACTGTTTGTACATTTTCAATACTTCATTTCTTGCAGAAGCGCACTATTATTTATGTATATATATTTTGTTATCATAGTAATTGGTACTGTATATGTCCATGTGACATTTCCATAGAATATCAAGTGGTAGGTCCAATGCTCTCATCAATTTTACCTAGATCTGGAACTAGTTAAAGTGGTAGTAAAGCCCACTTTGTGATTTTTACCTACAGGTAAGCCAATAATAAGCTCACCTGTAGGTAAAATGACTATCTTATAAACGTGCTCTGTTTAAGAGATATTCACCCTGGATGCAGCCGCTGATGTCACCAGGGCATGCGCTCTGAAGATTTGGTATACAGTGCAGGACCTTCAGAGGGCCGTAACTGAGGGCTCCTGCATGCATGTGCATAAGTGACATCATCGAGGCTCTGGCCACTTACAGTAGTGGACCCTGTGAACCCGGAAGAAAGACCGGGGGCAGATGTTAGCCCTCTCAGTGGTGACAGCGCGCTGCTGGAGGGCTTCGCTCTAAGGTATTTCATAATGTGCTCGCATGCGATGCATGCGAGCACATTATGCCATTGTCTTACAGATGTTTTTTTTTACATTATATAAAGGTTTTTCTAACCAGCCCATAAGAAAAGAAAATCATATTTGTTTAACAACTTCATTATGGAAGCTGTGGATTCCCGCAAAAGCAATTTTTCATGTGGCAGCTCTCAAAATATACAAGGCAAGTCTGATATATCTTTGGATTGAAACACCATGATTAACTGAGAATAAAATTGGTATATGATTTTTTAAAACTGTTGAACGTAGGCTTAACTCCCTTTCAAAGACGTTTTATAATTTCCCAGCTTTACAAACTATGAATGAAAGGGTCCAATGAGGTTGAAGCCTGGGGCAGGGTAGGAAGTACCACCAGGTTTTAACTGTATTGACTTTGGTGTATTGTCTTTATAAATACCTTTAAAATGCAATCTAACTCATGCAGTGAAGTAAAATCACCAGGAGATCTCCTGCCACCTCTGAAAAAAATCATACTGGTTACATCTTTATTAATTCCCAAAATCTAATCAGTGCATAATTAAAGACATTAAAATAATCATGGAATTAATTAATTAAATGCATTGCAATTATTTATTGAATAAGACATTTTATTTCCAGGGGGTATATCCTATGCCACGTGCTATGAAAGTATAATGACATGCTGTGTATGAGGAGAGACATCTCAAAGCAACGCTTTGGTGACAGGGGCTGTAGATAGGTTGTTGCAAAGCTATCAGAAGCTGTTCTGGGGATTTCCCTCCCTCCAGAGACATTCACACATGGAAAGCAGATGTAGCAAGTTTGACATGCCTCAGCATTATAATTTTCTGTCTGAATATATAATGCAAAATATGTATATTTAAATATATCAGAATTTTTAAATAATGCTTTTACACAGAAAATTATGAAAACTTTGTAATATGTATATAGGGGCATCTTGCCCAAAACGCCCCATATGCCCACTTGATTGCCCAACTGAGTCACATTCAATGCCAATTTCCCATTCTTTGTCTGGAAATCCAGTTCTCAGTAATAATGACCATATTTATAATACTGGCAATGTTATGTTTACCAGCAGCAATTGCTCTGCTGATGGGGACACAGATGTAAGGAGGACTCCACTGATAGGGACACAGATGTAAGGAGGACTCTGCTGATGGGGACACAGATGTGAGGAGGCACTCCGCTGCTGGGGGCACCTGATGTAAGGAGGGGCTCCTCTGATGGGGACACAGATGTGAGGAGGGCTCCTCTGATGGGGACTCAGATGTGAGGAGGACTCCGCTGATGAGGGCTCCCACTGATTCTGCATTATGGTGAGTTTAATGATTTCATTTTATATTACAATGTAATAATAGAAATAATGCACTTCAATCATCCTGGCAACATAACAACCATGGTGTCGGGATGATTGAAGCACTTACACCAGGTGTTTGGAGTATCTTTATCTGCTGATTGTTAAACTTTCTGGAATACACATATTTCTATTGTTGTGTAGGATCTGGGCCTGCTGTCCCTCCATCTCTCTCTCCCTCTCCCCCTCCCTCTCCCTCCATCCCTCGCTCATCTCAGACTCTAACCACACCCCATTAGAGCCACGCACCTTTAAGCCATGCCCACTATTTAGCTGAAACCACGCTAATTTTTTGTTATGTCATGCCCACAAATGGCAAAAGCAAAATTCCGGGAATTTAATCGGGACGCGCTCCGATCGGGCGAGGGTCCCGAAATCGGTATTGTCCTGGGAAAATCGGGATTCGGGACTGTTGGCAAGTATGGAAAAACCGTAAGTGACATCTTACACCGAGAACAAAGCACCCCGCCGTAATGATACTACGGACGGGAGGAAGTTGTCCGGCATGATGGACTGCGCCACAAGCCCATTCAAAACTCTGCAAATGAAGCATCCCATCTGCAATCTCGTGATTGCATAGACATGGCGCTTCCCATAGTGCACTGTATAGGGTGCCTGAACACAGTGCACTTTAAGGACTTTTTTTTTGTGATAGCAGGGGGACAGGCCGCCACTGCCCAACACTCATTCATGCATGTGCAAATTTTTAATGGCACTCTAATGAGCATACAAAGTTGAAGTTAATGAAACTGCACTAAAGTGCACCATGATGCACAATGTAATGACAAAAATGTTTCAAGCGGGTTTTTGTATGTTAGGGGGCATTGACAATTAATGGGCACGCCTCGACATTCATAAATGCTCACCAAGTGTTAATGGACCTTCAACCTGAGGCTAATAGTTATGGCTATAATACCTAGGATCAGTTGAACTATCTTTTGATACTATGAGCTCACACTCTTCATAGCGTTTGAAACAATGGGAGGAAGCTTGTTCTTTTTTATAAGCAGAGCTACAACATTATAGACAATCAAACGAGAGAGGAGACGGTTTCATGGTCCTAAAACTATAAAGAGCCTTTTAACTCCTTTCAACATCTCCTGTAATCTCTTCCCCGTACATCTCATTAACTGAATTCAACCACAAATAACCAGAAATGGAGAGAAATAGAAAGGAAAATAAGCAGTTATTTTCGCAATTTGTAAATTCGGAAGTTTGGTTCTGTCTTCTCTAGCTCTACTTCTCTTAGATTGGCCAATGAGTTCCATTGTGAAAAATACAACCCTGGACAGAGAGGCAAATTATTTCCTTTAAACAGGTCATTTTTTTATACTGTACAGGTATATTCTTCATCAGTTAGGTAAGTCTTATGCCCTGTACACACGGTCGGATCTTCCGAAGGAAAATGTGCGATCGGAGCTTGTTGTCGGAAATTCCGACCGTGTGTGGGCTCCATCGGACTTTTTTCATCGGAATTTCTGACACATAAAGTTTGAGAGCAGGCTATAAAATTTTTCGACAACAAAATCTGTTTGCGTCAATTCCGACCGTGTGTGGACAATTCCGACGCACAAAGTGCCATGCATGCTCAGAATAAATTCTGAGACGGAACTGCTCGGTCTGGTGAAATTAGCGTTCGTAATGGATATAGCACTTTCGTCACGCTGCAATGTTTTCAATAGTTTAATGCAGCGCACTCTCCTTCTGTATAATGCTAGAAGAATGAAGTTGTTTTGTTGCTCATATTCACACAGAGTTCTCACAAACTTCTTTCTTTATTATTTGTCGTGATTTCATGAATATAATATTTTGATGAATCTCCCGAAAATAATTAAATTTTTGGATGTTTTTATTTTTATTTTTTGAAATCCTGATCTCCAGTTATTTTTAGTCAAATTTCTTTTTTTTACTCCAGAATATTTTTGGGTGTGTTTTGTGTGTCAAGTTACCACAACACCATTATTATCTTGTATTATTTAATCTCAAGGAGATTGCTTGGTGTTGTGTGTCTCTTGTTAATTTTACATTGTATTTTTGAAATGTTCCTGCCTCCTTACAAACAAACTGTCCTTTTTGAATGAAAACACACATAGGCAAGTATAATAGAAAAAAAAATACCTTTTTTAAGGGGTCATAACCAAAGAGGCACCCCACTTCCAAGCAATGTTTCATATTCCTATTTCTGCCATCAAATATCTGTGTGCTAAGTATACCTAATTTTTTTTACATAGGGGAGAAAAGACTCGGATCACACCACTCATCAGAGGAGACAACAGACCCCCCCACCTCATGAAGAAGTGGAAATCCCCCAAACCCAAGCAGAGGAGGAGGAGGGAGACGTGGTGGAAATTGTCACCACAACAGGTGAGTGTCTGCGACCACAGGCTCAGGTAAGAGATGGATGCCTGCATATTTATAATACATGGTGATTTTTTATATACCGGTATATATTTTTAGGTGATCGTGATGTTGTGGAAGAAGGTCATTTCACCAGTGAAAGTGCCCAGATCCTGATCGGGGAGATAATGGGGTGTAATAGGGACTTGGAAAACATCAAGCAAAACATAAATGATGTTCAAAACAAAATGAAGAACATCATTGATGTTTTAGGGAGAATTTAAAACCCCTAGAAATCCCTAACTTATTTGTGCTTTGTGTTTTTGTTTTTCTGACAATTTTGTGAAAATTTTGTGACATATTACAGAAAAGCCAAATTTTGAAGATGCACACACTGTGTCAACATGTGCTATCTGCCATCACGGGAGATCAATGTACGCGTTTTGGGGGTGCAACCCCTTCCTCACAAAATAAAGTAGCTGAGAGGAAAGGGTTGCACCCACAAAACACTCCCATTGATCCCCCATGATGGCAGCTAGCACATGTTGACATTCGACAATTTGTGTGCATCTTCAAAATTTGGCTTTTCCAGGGGTGACTTCACCTCATCTGCTGAACGCAATATCAAACACAGTTTTTTAAATACTCATGTCTGATATTGCCTTCACTTTCTATAAAAGTTGAACTTTGTAAGTTCTAGAGTTGTGTATTTCTTTTTGCTTTTAAACATGCCTGTTTTTACCTTAAAAGGCAATTTCTACTTTTTAATGTGCCCTAAAAAATTGTTATACAACAAACATGTTGGTTTGTTTTAAAAACCTTTTATAAATGCACATGTGATTGTGCTTTGATAAAAAAAGATTGAGAATCAACAATATGTGGCTTCTTCTTTCAATGCTCAAAAGCATTTTTTTTTGTAAAGTTGGTGTTTTCAGTGCCAATGGGGGTTATTTACTAAAGGCAAATCCACTTTGCACTACAAGAGCAGTTTCAGTGCAGTCTCAAGTGCACTTGTAGTGCAAAGTGTATTTTCCTTTAGTAAATAACACCCAACAGTGCTTTATAATTTTACACAATCACTCCATTTTCAGGACTCCCCAAATTTCGGTCATGGTCAGCTAAAGAAAGCCAAGCAGTAAATCTGAGCAAATATTTGTTCAGTTTAAAATATATTTTTATTTAAAAAATGTCTCAGACATTGTCTGGCATATCGATGGCCCCCCTACCTTCAAATTATTCCATGTATCTTACACGGACCAAGCAGGCACTCTGGGGGGGGGGGCAAGCCAGGACGGCCAGCTTCAAGCGCCGTCAGGTTTGGTTCATTCATATTAATTGCGGCTTCAGGCCCAACTGAGCCAGTATAGTTCCAAGAATTTCTCCTTAAAAAGTTGTGGAGAACAAAGCAAGCCAGGATGATGTGATTGAGTTTATATTCCGCCATGTGTATCGGTGTAAGAAATAGGCGGAACCGGCTGGCCATTATTCCAAACGTGTTCTCCAGCACTCTTCTGGCTCTGGCCAGCCAGTAATTAAAAACCCTCTGGTCCGGGGTGAGGGTCCTCATAAGGAATGGCCACATAAGATGGTCCCCCAGTGCAAACGCTTCATCCGCAACGAAGACGAATGGGAGTCCTTCCGCATTGTCTTCTGGAGGTGGCAAGCCCAAGCTGCCATTCTGGAGACACCTCTAGAACTCCGTGTGGGTGGTGACTCCACCATCTTACATCTGACCATTCTTCCCCACGTCCACATACAGGAACTCGTAAGTAGCAGACACCACCGCCAACATCACAATACTATTGAACCCCTTGTAGTTGTAATAGTATGACCCCGAGTTGGGGGGTGGGATGATGTGGACGTGTTTCCCATCAATTGCCCCCGACGCAGTTAGGAAAGTCCCACCACTGGGCAAAGTGGGAGGCCACAGTCTGCCATTCCTGTGGGTTGGAAGGAAACTGGGGAGTCAAACAAAAAAAATAAATTAATCATTTTGCACATAAACACGGAAAGCAGATTAGACACAAACATTCTTGGCCAACATCAGTATAACATTTATTTTAGGGAGTATTTAAAGACAAAGGTATACGGTCCACCTATCAGATCCCCCCCCACACACACATGGGCCATTTAAAAAAATTTAGGGGGGGGGATGTTTTGGCCAGGTAACCCTCTCCACTTCATTGAGAGATGAATGGCTAAATAATGTGTATTACTTTGGCCATCCCCTCCTTACTTACACTGTTGGCAGCCCACTGGACAGGTAAGAAGTGTCAGCTCCATAGTAGTGCTTTATCCTAAATACCCCTAAAATGTGTAAAGAAGTGTCATAATACAAGGAGATAAATACACACTGTAAACATTTTAGCACATTTTTACATTCTGCTATTACCTATCAAGATAATAATAGGATACAAAAGCTTTTAACATTACCATTTGAACGTATTCAGGCAGGCCCTTGCACTACATGCTTTGGAGAATTCATCCAAAAATATGACCACAAAAGAGGTGTGTATAGTGTGTATGGGTTTGGCAAAGTCAGCAGATAGAGGATTGAGGATAGATAGAGGATTGGTATCAGCTGAGTTAGTAGTTGGGGGGGAGGGAGGGTTCCAAATGATTTTGGGACCAAAAAAAAACCTCTGGCACTCTGCCAGAATTTAAAGCACAAATCACAATTTTGCACATTTTAGGGGTATTTAGGGTAAAGCACTACTATGGAGCAGACAAAATACATTGTTAATTGAGTAGATGAGGTGGATATAGGCTCAGCAGAGAATGCTGGGGAGGTTAGTGAAGGCAAATATGTATGAAGGACAACAACATTTTAAAAAAAATCCAGCATGCATGAGGACAAAGGGGACATTCACAGCATATTACAATCATGGTAATTAGGGAATGAGAAAATCAATACATTATCAAACATTAAATACAATAAAATGTGATTTAAAAGGATAAATCTTACCTTAATATACTCCTTCTGCAGGACCTGGATGATGGCAGAACAGGTCTCTGGGATAATGATCCCCAGAGCCTGGGGGGAGATGCCTGTCGAGAACTTGAGGTCCTGCAGGCTTCTCCCCGTCAACAAGTACCGCAGGGTGGCGACTAGCCTCTGCTCCAGAGTGATGGCTTGCCTCATGCAGGTATCCTGCCTGTTGATATAAGGGGTCAGCAAAGCCAACAAACTTTGAAATACGGGGTCCGTCATCCAGAGAAAGTTCCTGAAATCGTCAGGATTATTCTCACGGATCTCACGGAGCAAAGGCATGTGACAGAATTGGTCAAGCTGGAGCAACCAATTCTTGGTCCATGAACTCCTCCTCGCCCTGTTCATGGACTTGGCTTGTGTCAAAGTAAGGACCCCAACACCAAGCCCGCGCACAGCACGAACTCTACGATGAGTACATACACGCAACATGGCTAGAAAATGGTCGGCTGCTCAGAACGTAGTAACAGAACGCACTGAAGAACAGCAAGGCCTGTGAAGAGTGACCTGAAAATCAGTAACGAACGAACAAGAACACAATGACAAGTCAACGATAACTTGCTGCACACACTAAAGACCAGATACAAACCCACAAGCACAAACTGAACGGCAGAAATAAGATCTGAAAACCACAAGTCTGAAAAAGCGCGAATCGTCTCTCACCAAACTTTTACTAACACGAGATTAGCAAAAGGAGCCCAAAGGGTGCCGCGCTTGGTACTGAACTGCCCTTTTATAGACTCATCGTACGTGGTGTACGTCACCGCGTTCTTGGCGTTCGTAAATTCTGACAACTTTGTGCAACCGTGTGTATGCAAAACAAGTTTGAGCCAACATCTGTCGGAAAAAATCCATGGATTTTGTTGTTGGAATGTCTGATCAATGTCCGACCGTGTGTACAGGGCATTAGTGTACCAGCTAAACAATCATATACCATCTTAAAATTAACAGTAACACAACCTGTTATAAAGAATATGACCTTATGCAAAAGGGGGCCATCAACATTACCAGCAGAAGTCATGTATTTTATGAATGTTTGCTGTATTATAAGTAACACAGTACTTTCACACTGCTTATCTGAAACTAGCAACAGTGCCAACGGGAACACATGCTTTTTTGCATGTAAAATCATAATAAAACCCAGCGGTATTGTCTATATTGGAAAAGGAAGAATCTCATAGATGTTAGTACCACTATCTTGATATTTTACTAGGCTACGATATATCAAAGCCTGAATAAAATCACAGAAATAGATATTGAGTCAGCTAGACCAACGGAATTTGCCATTAAAGTGTATCTAAAGGCATTTTTTTTTCTTGGATAAAGTAGGGGAAGGTTAAAACCACTGTCATTAGGAGCACATGTAACCACACTTAAAAATATGTGGAAGGCAGCTGAAAATGGAAAGTGCAGATTTAAGTGAACCAGTGATTTAACCTTGTAGACCCACCAGCTACAAATACTCGCCTTCCTCTAGAATCCATGATTCTCTGGCAGACAGATAGAACAATGTAAGCCTTAACTTGTAGCCTATTCAGGTCAGAGGATTATTTCCCCACTGCCATGCGACAGTCTGCCTGAACCGTCATAATCAAAAGGGATGAGGAAATTGAGGTATTAATTTACCTGAAATTTTTGTGAAAATCAAAAGATTTCAGTGAAATGTTGCCATTTTATCTAAATGCATTGGTGTAAAAAAAAAGCAAGATCAAGGTTGTTTCAAGGTTGTTTTTGGTTGTTTTTAAGGGTGCAATAGGCTTTTAATGGTGCCTGATAATTGAGGAAGCTCTTTTCAACTTTCCTTAAGGTGGCTGTTAGGTCACATAATTCCATTACTTGTATTCTCCTCATAAATTACTGTGTCAGCTTTGTTAAAATTATAATTCTAAATACCTTTTAACACACCTCCGCACTGTGGTCACATGATCCCCCCATGCTCTCCTTCCCTGATCTAAGGAGAGCAGTGGGAGGGGCAGAGATTCCCCTCTGACACCAGCTGGCCAGTAAAGGGAGGTCATGTGACTGCAGAGCGGCGCTGTGAAAGTAGGAATTTAGGATCATAATTTTAAAAAACTGACACACAGTACTTTAGATCTTCATAAAAAAGAAAGGATACAAGTAATAGGGTTATATATTGCAGCGGAAATAGCAGCAGGAAGAGAGGGGCAGGGAGGAGATTGTCTCTCAATACACAGACTGAGTTGACAGGCAGGGAGGGAGAGAGGAGAGACTGCGGGATGACGGAGGCACAGAAACTGACCACTGTATCATAAATCAGCAGCTATGATTACTGTGGCAAGTTCACATAGGGGGGGCACAGGAACAGGATCAACCAGGTATTTTAAAACATAGAAAGGGACAAATTACAATGTAACATCACAATGCTGTTTTTCATGCTTTAAAGGAACAGGATCATGCCCTGTCATTGCATGATATTGGAAACAGGTGATGGATGTACTGTCAGCAAGTTTATCTGTATCTGTACCATGTACCCAGATGGTGTGTCTGCTAGGTATTTTAGATGAGGAACAATGACCAAAATATACCAGGACTATGCTAAAAGAAACATTGTTTTTGGATAGGAAAGCTGTGGCGCTCCAACCCATCCCTCCCTCTGTCCGTAAGTGGATACAAATGGTAACCCTATGAAAAACTAATTTTTGAACACATAAATATAATAAAGTATGGAATGCATGGTGCTCATCTACCCTTACCATTACTAACAATTTAGAGAAATGACCAATGCACACTAGGTGGCTGTGTCTTCAGGAATATTCTTGTATTGATATATATATATATATATATATATATATATATATACACACACAAGTTTAAAAAGAAGGAACAGGACCTTTTTCTTGGGTTACAACCTCTTCAAATTATTCTTGTGGGTTAAATTATTCTTGTGCCAATAATCATTCCTCATTTGCTTAATTTTTTCCCATTTTTTACAGAAAGAAAAAAAAAACAGACAGAAAAATAAAAATTTAGATCAAAAACACACAAAAAACAATCAAAATACATAAGAAAGGAAATAGAACAGAAATACACTGTACACTAAATTAATTGAACTATTCTAAATACATCGCCCCAAACGCACCTACTCTAAAAATAATAGTATATTATTTTAAATTTCAAGCCAGTTTCTCCTAAGCAGCTCAATGAGTGAAATTGTTTTTATTTGTCATAAATCAGTGAAATGTGTATTTTTACAGCAAAATCAATTCATTCAAAAATCACCCCACTTATCCCACATAACAAAGAACCAGCCATAGGTGTGCACAGCCTATTGCATTAGGGTGTGCACCTCAAAGCTCCAACACATATGTGTGTGTAGCATATTTACCGGCCTCTTTCCCCCTAACCAGCCTGAAACAATGGGGAGGGGGGGTGAGCAAGGGGGACCCGGGCAGCAGAAAGAAGATGAACAGGGACAGGAGGGGTGGCGGCGGTGGAATATATTGGAACCTATCCCCTGCTCTTGTGGCCGCTGAATGTTGGGGAGAGGGAGAGGAGGAGAAGCCTACTTTCTGCTACACATCGGTTCCACTAAATCCTACCCCCACTGCCCCTCCTGTCCAGATTCTGGGGGTCGGCAAGGAAGGATAGCGGTTCACCTGTCACCTACCCACGATCGGTGGGTAGATCCCGCTTGATGGGTTGCCAACCTCAGGATTAGGGTGTGCCCAGGCACACCTGGCACAATCCTTGTGCACGCCTATGGCACCAGCATTATTACATGATAGGAATGGGGGTAAATGTCATGCTCCCCATACCTGGTAAATTCAATTTTTACTTGCTGCGGGGGCAATAGAAAATAGTTTACTTTCCACATATAAGAAAAACTGGTGGTGCACATACAGCCCTCCTTTATAATGTCAGACATAAGCAGAAAAATAAAGAGGGCAACTCCAGACATCTAAAATTCAAAACATGTTTGCTTTATTTGCACACTAACCATAAGCAAAATGGAATAAATATAATACGACTCAAAGACACCATAATAAAATCAGAAAATTGTAATTTTTCCTACGGGACCAGACCAATTCGATAAACACAGCGGTACTATTATTATTATGGTAACAGCGTATACTGTGATGATGTATAAACAAGCCATTTGTTTGCATTTCCCCATGCACCAAGCTGAACTTCAGGAAGCCTACAAATTCTCCCTTGCAGTGGGGATATGCCTGCACTGCAAGGATTAACTACTCGTTTCTGTCTAGGGGATTTGGAAAAGCAAATTTACTTAATTAATTCTCCACTCCTGCATGCTGCTCCTCTAGACCAGTCCCCACAGCCTCTGGTCTAAGGTCCTCTGATTTCATTAAGATCAATGCAGTGTCCAAAGCCCTGCATTGAAAATAGGGATGCTGAGGGACAATCCTCTGCCAGAGCATTGGGAGCAATGTCTGCCAGGGGTGCAGAAGATCAGTAAGTGCTTTAAATGTCCCCTGCAGTGTAGGTGCAGGCCAACTGCAAAGGAGAGTTGATCATTTCCAGAAGCACTGTTCCATGGTGAGAGTACGCTCATTGTCATTAACAACTATTCACGCCAGTGGGAGAGGCTCCGGATCATTTGACAGCCAATCACAGAGATCTCATGCTCAGGAAGCCCGCCTCCACCTCTTGTCTTTCAAAAATTCTTAAAAGACGGGCAGGCACAGGTGCCTAGGGTTACATACCACCACCAAGTCTTCCTGAATATGCCCTACAGGGGCGTAATGCGTCCAGGTGGGAGGAGCTGTTACCCAGGACGTTTGCACTTTTGTATCAGCGTGGTGAGCTTATGATATACTTGTTATTCATGTAGCTATGTGAGCGTTTTTAATCCCTATGTTTGGTTTTGATAAATGGTTTGTAGCAGAGAGCACTATGGTTTTCCATTTGTGTGTAGTTTTCAGATTTATCATTTTCATGACTCACTGTTTTCTGTCCTCCTCATGTTAAGTATGACCTCCTCTTCTGATGCTGTCACCTATTCCAGGCTAATCATGTTGTACAGGATATGTTTGGGGAATAGAGCTACAACAATGTAACCTGGAAAGATGAGTCAGTTAGAAGAGCTTGGATACAAGGACTGCTCTGTATGGTGCAGCTCAAGCAGGTTCTTAACCTTCTATATCAGTGTTGTGAGTATACTAAAAGTTGTACGTTTCTTCACTACCAGTTTGCTGCCCAGGTCCTCGTTTTATCCCTTAACTCCTCAGCAGTTTTGCAATTCTTATAGCAAACCTGTCACATTCATATAAAAAGCAAAGCAGTCCTGCATCTGCATACCAAGGTCCGCTGGTACCATTGGCTTACTTCCCTGATCTGCAATGGTCTCTAAAAAACCCGAAATTCTAGATATCAGTTTTTGGTATTTTCTGACTATATCACAGATGTTTTAGACTAGAGCGGTGCTGTGGAAAAGACTATTGTGATTTCAGCAAAGCCTTTCATATGATTCCACATAATTATCTCATAAAATGCTTGTACAAGCAATAGCCTAAACCTTTGGTTGATCAGTGGATGGAGAGGTCATCACTAAATTGAGACCAACAATGGTAATGGTTGTATTTCCTCATGGCATACACCTTTAAATGGTAATCACAATGGCTGACACTCTTCCTGGATCCACTCCTTCCAATAAGGGATGTAAAGCACTCAAAACAACAACATTGGAACCACCATTGTGCAGATGTTTAAAATGACTTTAAATTTATTAAAAACTAAATCAAATGCACTTACATTCAAATGTGCACTCATCTAGTGTACATGGATAAAAGCAGATAAAAAAGACACTGGCCTCCTTAAAGTGGTTGTAAACCCTGTATAACCACTTTTACCTAGAGGTAAGCCTATTTTAAGGCTTATCTCTAGGTACTGGATATATCTCCCAAACCTGTACGGTTTAGGAGATATTTACCATATACACTTCATATACACAATGACATTGGCGCATTTGCACTGAAGAATGGGCTGAAGAAAGGGTACTGTGACTGGCAGCTCCAGCATGCAAACAAGGCAGTGAAGTCACGCGACTCCGGCCAGTTAGAAAGCCAGAGTCCATGGCCTCGGAAGGAAGAGGAGTGAAGATGGACGCTTCCACACAGCGGGGACAGCTGTGACATCGTGGGCTTCCTATGCAGGTAAGTGCAAAATAATGGGCTAGTATGAGGAAAAAGAGGAAGTAATCCATCATACTTCCTCTTTAAGGAGCATAAAATATCGAGTTTACCTTCCTGACAATGCTGACATCACTTCCAGTGATGTGATGATTCCATTGGCTCCAACCCAACATGTTTCGTCAGTATCATGTGACTCTTCTAAAGGTACAAAACACAGCTCAAGTTTAAAATTCAAGCCCTTGGTGGCCCTGTCAGCACCACCTTGCTTGACAAAAGCTGTTTAGTTGACAAAGCTTGTCAGATGAACAGTGACTTCATCCAATAAGAAGCTGTCACTGTACTGGTATTCTGTTCTGGTATTCTGACAGCCATGGGTGTCAGCTGTCAGAATACCAAAACCTTCAGGGGAGGATTTTTCATCCAATGCATTTTAGCGTAGGAAGAGGAATCTTTGAGATTCTGCAGGCTGAATGGGGGAAATCAATATATCTATGCTAGGAGGGGGATGGCTATGAAATCGGATCAAGCAGCTCCAGGTCTTGTTCTCTGTCCTGCGCATTGTGCCTGTTACAGCCATAGAACAGAGACCTGATTGCTCCTAATTAATAAAGGACCTGCTCCCCTTTTGTTAATGGGGATCAGCATCTCCTCCATGTTCTAAAATCAGAGGAGTTTTCACAACTCCCCCAAGAATTGTACAACTTAAACTCCGGATTCACACATTTTTTCAATGAAATCTTATCAGAAAATAGACCCCATAGTGTTTATGTGGTTTAAACTGAATTACGAGATTTCGCAATATTTTAGTCTTTCAAAAAATTTAATTTGTCTGTAAGTTTTCCAAGTTTTGTCTGTAAATAAACTGTGTTTAATCATTGTTGTGATATTGTTTTTTTTTTGTTTTTTTTTGCTGTAAGGCTTCATTTAAAAAAAGGAAAGGAAAATGAAATGCAAGAACACTGCAACTAAACCACCACACAATAAGGAGCCCATACACGATGCAAATTTCTTTTGCAGGAATTCAATTGGCTCAATTCCTTTATGGTGTTACACACATTATCGAGCGTATGGAAGTGGAATTACGTGGCTCTTAGGTGTTCTCTGCAAGAGTATCCCAAAATCATCCCAAAAGACATCTTTTCAGGTGAATTTGACTCTGTAATAGGGTCATTGTTGGGAGGGAGGTGAGCAAGCAATTTGTCTATTGGTGGAGGTCACTGAATGCACTGGAACAATTTGAACTATGACGTGGAGCTACCACATAGGAGGAATAGAAACTTACTGTGTGGATTTTCTATGACACGGATGCATATGGACTTATGTTTAGAATTATCATCATAAATGTTTTGATTTAACACGATTATTATTTTTTTTTTTTACTTTTAGCCCCCTTTTACATGAACGGACCGTTCAGGTCCGCCTGTCAGTTTTTTAGGCTGACCTGAACGGACGCTCCATGCAGGTCTATGGAGCGATGGATGTCAGCGGTAACCATGTCCGCTGACATCTAATCCGCTAAAATCAGACGTATGGCACCGTCCTGGCGGATCGGATGAGATCTGATGAAAACGGACATGCTGTCCATTTTCGTCCGATCGCTCCATAGGAATCGGCGGCGCTCGACAAGCCCCTCCCTGCTCAGTGAGCAGAGACAGACCTGTCATCCACCGGCTCAGCGGAGATCAACGGAGAGATCTCCTGTTGAGTTGGCGGACTCCGCTAAACAGATCCGCCTCCTGGGAATGAGGCCTTACATTTTTTATTTATTTCTTCAGTAACAAGAGCATATGTTCATGACAATAAACAATTCACTAATGAGGTTTATTATCAGTATACGCTAAAAAGTATGTACATGTAAAGGTAAACAATGGTAATAAGGTAACAATATGATATCAAGCTTAATATTTCTTGATCTCTCTTACCTCGATTGGGTTCAAACTGTAAGCGGAGACCGGTTATCAAGCTAATACGTTCAATATGGAAGAGATAATTTACTCAACTTTAATTTGAAGGTCAATTTTTTTTTATGTTACAGTTCTTTAAATAATTAGAAGCTCTAGGGTGGTTTATCCAAACTTGCCACTTTTTATAACCAGTTGAATAATAGTTTTTGTATGCTAACATTAGCTCTTATTGTGTTTGAATGTTCAATCTAGTAATACCATTTGTTAAGTTTAGAACATCAGTAGATTTCCACATACTGGATATTGTAATTCTTGCCTCTATGGGTAGTATATGGGCTACTAATGTTCTAACTATTAGAGGGTATGTGTCAAGATTTATTCCTAGTAAGCAGTGGCAGCTGGTGCTCAAATTTTTTTGGTGGGGGCGCAAACAAACTGAAAAAATTCAGAAAAATAACCATCAATTGCAGCCTCGCTGTGCCATCAAATGCAGCCACTGTGCCCATCAAATTCAGCCACTGTGCCCATCAAATTCAGCCACTGTGCCCATCAAATGCAGCTACTGTGCTCATCAAATTATGCCACTGTGCCCATAAATTGCAGCCACTGTGCCCATCAAATGCAGCCACTATGACCCCCCACCCGCTCGCTGTCTAACTGACACTTACCCCATCTTGGTGGTTGGGTCAGGCAGTGGGTGACAACGGCGAGCTGTGGGAAGGGTAGCGGGTCAGGCAGCGGCGAGCTGTGTCCTCCATGCGTCTCTTTTTCTTCCTGCTAGGCATCCAATAGGAGCGCCTGTCCTTTCAGCCAATCAGGTGACGGGTATTAGACCTGCGCTTCCTGATTGGCTGAAAGGTGGTTCAGTGTTAGAAAACGAATATTCATTTGCTTTTTTAACACATCTGGGTGGGCTCAGAGCGCAATGCTCTGCGCTCCGAGTCCACCCTATTAATGCCTATTGCTCTAATCAGGTGCTTCAAAAAAACTCCCCGCCACTGTAATTTAGGTGTCCTAAAAGGGGCCGGACGCCTGAATAGGGGGTGGCTGCAGCG
This sequence comes from Lithobates clamitans, assembly GCA_037952925.1. Lineage (NCBI taxonomy): Eukaryota > Metazoa > Chordata > Amphibia > Anura > Ranidae > Lithobates > Lithobates clamitans. The sequence goes on along the minus strand of JBBGZY010000922.1, from coordinate 3,813,399 downwards.
GACATCGATAGATTGTATGAATCTATCCATGATACATATAGGGGGTGGCGTGATAGAGGGGGCAGCGCCCGTTCGCCCTTAATGGACGGGTCATCACTGCTAATAGGGCCATAGCAGGAGTGAGATCGATTGGGTTACCAGTAAGGTCAGCTATGAATGGGGAGATATGTAAGCCAGGTGGCTGCTGTCTGAGTGAAATAAGTCCTTTGCCATCAGTACCTAAAATAATCATTATTGCTGTCACTAAAGTAAGCCTCATTGTTGGAGTCAGAGCCCCTCCAACTGCCTAGATAGGGCTGTAGCACTATGGAGTCTGCTTGCAGAAGGGGGAACTGTAGAAATATAATAATGTCACAAAGTTCAACACCTATGCAGCCACCATAGCACTACACCCCCCCCAGGCATTCCATGCAGCCACCATAGCACTAGGCCCCCCAGCCATTCCATGCAGCCACCATAGCACTACAGACCCCCCCAGCCATTCCATGCAGCCACCATAGCACTACAGACCCCCCCAGCCATTCCATGCAGCCACCATAGCACTACAGACCCCCCAGCCATTCCATGCAGCCACCATAGCACTACAGACCCCTCCCAGCCATTCCATGCAGCTACCATAGCACTACATACAGACCCCCCCCCGCCATTCCATGCAGCCACCATAGCACTAGACCCCCCAGCCATTCCATGCAGCCACCATAGCACTACAGACCCCCCCAGCCATTCCATGCAGCAACCATAGCACTACAGACCCCCCCAGGCATTCCATCCAGCCACCATAGCACCACAGACCCCCTCACCCCCAGCCATTCCATGCAGCCACCATAGCACTACAGACCCCCCCAGCCATTCCATGCAGCCACCATAGCACTACAGACCCCTCCCAGCCATTCCATGCAGCCACCATAGCACTACAGACCCCCCCCAGCCATTCCATGCAGCCACCATAGCACTACAGACCCCCTCCCTCTTCACATTACACATCTGCATTACAGGAAAACTGACCTGCTGAACTTCAGTGTAGACTCCTGGCATTCTCTGCTACACACAGGGGAGGGGGCGTGGCTAAGCCTAGAATAAGGGGATCTCTCTTTCTGTTAGTGAATACAGCCAGCAGGAGCCAGGAGGAGATCTTGGTGGGTGAAATCACAGCTCCACAGGACCCTGCAATCTCTTGTGCTGCCAATGCTGATGGGACTGGGGCAGCTATAGGAAGCACAGCCCGTTTTGCTCTACACGCCATGGTGGGGAGGGGGCGCTACCATGTGATACCCCCCCTCCTTCTCCTATATTATCTCCTCCAGGTAACTTGTCTGCTCTTTGTCCCAACTTGGAGCCAGGAGTCGGGGGCGGAGTTGGGGGAGAGCCGCTCTGCACAGAGGTAGTTTCCTCAACAGTGTGCACTCGCAGAGCGTGCCATAGGTTGCCAGGACGCCGGCGGTCCTGGCAATCAATAACTGGAAAGAAGATTGAGAGGGGGAGGGAGAAGCTTATTGGCTGCAGTGAGGATGCTCCCACTGAGTGGAGCCCAGTGTCGGAACTTGTTCTAGGCACTGGGCTCCGGGACTCCAGTCCTGAACCGCGGGACCCCAGGACTTAGTTCAAATCGTGGGACGGTCCCGCGGAATTAATATGGACCTCTTATATTAAATAATTATTAAAGTGCATAAACTGCCACCCTTCAAGATAATTCACATATCCAAATAAAACAAGTCAACACAAAAGTGATGCTGCATATAGTCAATGCTGAATTCTTTCCAGGAAAAATAAAACTAGTTTGGTGCTTATTACCCATTAAAGTGTTTGTAACCTTAACAAAAGAATTCACTGTCAGCCCCTCTTCTTTATCCAGCATTAATGTACAGTGCAAGTGTTTACTGAAATAGATGCCTCTAAATACCTTTTTTTAGAAATCTTCAGGCCGGTCATGTGACACCCGGCCACTCTGCTACTCTGATCCCCGGGCTACAGTGGGAGAGGCCGAGCTCTCCCTCTGACGCCAGCCAGAGGGTCACATGACCGCTGTGCTGGCTGCTCAGCCCCTCCTGTTGTAGCCCTGGATCAGAATAGCAGAGTGGCCAGGAGTCATATGACTGGCCTGAAAAAATCTGAAAAATGTATATAGAGGCTTTGTGAGTTACTGCTGGATAAAGGGGAGGGGCCGGCAGTGACATTTGTTAAATTTTATGTATCATGAATAGTGGCGTGGGGGGGTGGAGAGGGCTCACACAGACACATGGAGCTGACAGGGAGGGAGGGGGGAGAGGACAGAGGAGAGCCGCAGATGACAGAGGCACGAAAACTGTCCATGGTGTCAGGGCTTAGCAGCCATGATGAACCATGGTCAGTTTACAGGGGGAGGGCAGAAACTGGCAGGATCGGCCAGGTTTTTTACAGCTTCCAGAGGGGCAGATTAGACAAGCATTGTGATGTTTAATCTCCTATAAGGGAACAGGATCCATTTTTTTATTTTTTAAGGTTACAAACACTCTAAAATGCTCACTCACCAGACTGTTTTGACCCCTTAATGTGATACTATAGGTGTTTTTTTTCATTAACAATATTACCTGCTCTGTACAATGGTTTTGCACAGAGCAGCCCTGATCCTCCTCTTCTTTGACGGTGCTCCTGTGTCCTCCCCCCTGCTGAGTGCCCCATAGCAAGCCGCCTGCTATTGGTCACTTGTGCGTGCTCGCTCCTGAGCTGGCTCTATGTTTCCATAGACACACAGAGCGTGGCTCAGCCCCACCCCCTTCTCACTGGCTATAATTGACAGCAGTGGGCGCCAATGGCTTCTGCTGCTGTCTCTGAGCCAATGAGGAGGGAGAGAGCCAGGAGAGCCATGGTTCCCGTGAACATTGCTGGATTGAAAATGGGGGGCTGGGGGTGGAGCTGCACACAGAAGGTTTTTTACCTCCATGTATAGAATGAAGGTAAGAAACCCTCAGCCTTTAGAACCACTTTAATAATAATAATTAGATCTGAATGCACTTTGAATATAATCTCCTCACACTCCTGACATTTCACTCAACCTTGCTCCTCCATTCTCGAAAGGTAAAAATATCTGTACCACCAAGGGGTTTTCTCCTTTCCTTTAACCATTAGACACCCAAAATAGGCCACCAAACTTTCACTCCATAGAGACCAGGAAGAATCCTCATACTTTTCAAACTTTTTAGTATTTTTAAAACACATGTAAAAACATAGACATTATTACTCACATTGCCCTGTGCCTGTTCCGGCACCCGAAATGGAAAGCCTGAAATAACTTTAAGCTGCTCCACTGCTCCACTAATCACCTGGAGCCAGCATGCATTGCAACCTGGACAGAAGTCACGTCATTGACCAAAGCCTTGCCCTCCACCAATCCCGACATCCCCTTGACCGCGACCGAGGAACCGACAGGTACACCAACCGGTGTCGGTTAGCCGGGCCAATTACGTGTATATCAGTTTATTGTACAGGACACCAAGGATAGGTCCTGGATGGCTGCTATGTGTCACCAATATTTGGTTCTGGTCCCTTTAACTACTTGATCACCGGAAGATTTAACCCCCTTCATGACCAGGCCATATTTTTGCGATATGGATTTTTAAATTTAACTTCAACAACTTTTACATTTGACGATTGCCCAATCGTGCGACGCTGTCCTCAAACTAAATTGATGTCCTTTTTTCCCACAAATAGAGCTTTCTTTTGGTGGTATATGCTCACCAGTGCAGTTTTTATTTTTTGCGCTATAAACAAAATAAGGCCGACAATTTTTTTTTTTTAAATAGTATTTTTTACTTTTTTCTATAAAACATATCCAATAAAAAAGGTGAAAAAACAAATGTATTCATCAATTGAGACCAATATGTATTCTGCTACATATTTTTGATAAAAAAATCCCAGTAAGCGTATATTGATTGGTTTGCGCAAATGTCATAGTGTCTGCAAACTATGGGATATTGTTATTTATTTATTTTTTACTAGCAATGGCGGTGATCAGTGACTTATAGTGGGACTGCGATATTGCGGCGGGCAGTCGAGACAATAACTGACACTTTTTGGGGACCAGTGACACTAATACCGTGATCACTGCTAAAAATATGCACTGCCACTGTATTAATGACATTGGCTGGGAAGGGGTTAAACATCAGGGGCGATCAAAGGGTTAACTGTATGCCGAACCAGTGTTTGCTCATTGTGTGGGAGGTGCTTTTACTAGGGGAAGGCACTGATCCATGTTCCTGCTTATCAGGAACTCCGGATCAATGCCTTCCCTACAAGCAGAACGGTGATCTGCATTGTTTACATGGCTCTCTGCCTAATGATCGGTGGATGTTGAGTCTGTGGTACCCGCAGATGAGCTCCTGCTGTGTCCAATAATAGTGGGAGTGGATGGACTGTGCTAACCTTGGGGTAAATCCTGTTTATGAACTTTATGTTTCTTGTATTTGTGTTGAAGATAAGTAGACTTTTGTGTTATCTTTTCTGCAATTAATTCAGCTCCGTGTTTCTGCTGAAAATTACATTTTGTTTTCATTGAAAGAAACATAAACACCTTTATGTTTAAGATAACCGGCTTTGCATGCAGGCCCGAGGTGCTATACCCCTGAACTTTACATTATACAATCACTTTTAATATATACCCTGTAGGGGGGCGTGGCCTGACGCATGGAGTGAGAGGACGTGCTGTTCCACAGCTCCCGGATCCCGCGGCTCCACAGGGCGTTTCTGAACCGAACCAGGCTGTATAAACCACTCCGATGGGGAAGGCTAAGTACCGGGACCAACAGGGAACGGGGGGCTCCCGTCCAGGAGGGGATTTGGGGAACTTTTTCACCCGATCTTCGGCCGCGGCCCAGCGCCAGCCGAAATCCAAGATGGCGCCGGCGCCTCCGTCCCCAGCCCGCTCCGAATCAGCCCTGGACACCATGGCCTGCTCACAGGCATCTCACACTACCCCTGTGCCCCCAGCTTCCCCCACCAGTCTCCCCAGGTGCCGATCCACTGCATCCTTAGGATCTGAGGATGGATGGGATCTAGAATCCCAGATGAGATCCCTGCACAGCTACATGCGGTCTCTCCCAACCAAGGCTGATTTTGAGCAGTGTGTGCACCGCATAGAAAAAACCTACAAACAGGAGATTTCTGAACTTAAAAGGGACATTGGTGTTCGTTTTGAGGACATTGAAACCACAACAGAGACACTCCATACCTCCGTACAGAAGCATGAGGAAATACTTAACTCCCATACAACCATGCTGCAGCACCTTGCGTTTCAACAAGACGACATCGAGAACAGAAACAGGCGTAATAATATTCGCATACGCGGTATTCCTGAATCTGTGGAACCCAAGGACCTGAGGGCAGCGGTGACGGCCATCTTCAACCAGCTTTTACAACTACCCAAAGATAACCCACTTGAACTTGACCGGGTCCACAGGACCTCAGGCCCCAGGAATCCTGACCCTTCATTCGTCCGAGATACACTCTGTAGAGTGCACTTTTACAACATTAAGGAATCCATCATGCGGGCAGCCAGCGTGCAGGACTCTATCCTTTTCAATACTACCCCTGTGATGCTACTTCCTGACCTTTCACGTCTAACCCTAACCATGCGGAAGGCCCTGAAGCCCCTCACACAGCTTCTCCAATCACGTCAAATAAAATATCAATGGCGCTTTCCCTTTCAGCTACGAGTGCACCATGAGGGTAAGACTGCCACATTCCGCATGCTGGGTGACCTCCCTGCATTCCTGGGCACCCTGGAGCTGCCTCAAGTGTCTTTGCCAGACTGGCCTTTCTCTCCAACCACACCAGGCCTGCCGTACATCCCTCAGTGGCAGAAGCACAGCCGCAAACGCCGTCCTGGATCCTCACCCCGCATAGATCCTGATGACTGACGCTATACGGTCCGGTTGATCTCCTATTGTTTTTTCCCCTACCTGAGTAGGAACGTCTACTACACCACCTTGGATCCTTAAGGACTTCCAACTCTTGAGCTTCTATACACAGCCTTCACCTTTACACACCTCTTTCAGCAAGCAGTTCCTGTTATTGGGTTTCTTTTTTTTTCTTTTCTTTTTTCTTCAGTTGGAAGACAGAAACCTTTTCCTTAACGTTATGGTTTCCCACGTTCGGGACCCCTATGCCTCAGAAGATACCAGGCTTCGCTGCTACACTCAGCTCAAAAGTTCAAGAGCGGCATCAGGAAGATCCTCTTTGACCTCATACAGTCCTCACCTGTTGTGAAGCTGATCCCACCGCTCTTCCAGTCTTGTCAGGCCGGAGGTCCCTGACTACTACTGTTGAACTGCCTTTTTGACTGGTGTACCTGTTTGCACTCTACCGTTGCTCTCATGGTACACCCCATTGTTTAGAATGTTGAATTACCCCATGCTTATTTACCCTTATTATATCTCCGACCCTGAAACCTTACTATTTATATTTATATATACTAGTTACATCTCCAAATACAGCCCAGACTAACCCACATATTACTAGCCCTGTGGTTTCCGGGGTTCCAGGAGCTTCCACCATGCTAAACACTAACCCCCCCTTAGGAATATTCGGTGCCCCCACCTGGCACCGTCCCATGGTTTACAGATACCCTATACCTTACAGTATTTTGCTTTGTTTGCTACCTTTTTTATTTTTTTTTATTTTCTTTCTCCCAATTTTTGTTTAACCGGTGCCACCTAGTGGCCTACCTTTACACAATCAGTATACTGTCTAAATTGTTAGGATTAGGGTCCCGGGCTCCCTCTTCTGATCTTTTCAGGTCAGACTGTTATGTTAACTGGACAACCATGGACACTGGGACCCTGTTCCGTACCCCGCTTTCTCCTCCTTTTTTTGTTTTTTCCCCCCTGATCCTCCCTGATATTTATCTCATTCTGCTTTTACCTTCCCCCGCTCTCTCCCTCATATCTACCCCCCCCCCTCACATGTCCCCTTCCCCTCCCACTCCTCCGCTGGCTGGGGCGGCTTTTCGAGGGACTCTTGTTGTTTCTTTTTTTTCCCCCTTCCCTTTATACCCGCCCTGATATGACCACTACTCCACCACTTAATCTAGCTTCATATAACTGAAGAGGCTTTAATACCCCAGAAAAACGTAGCCAGATTCTTTACCACTTCCATAAACAGAAAACTAAAATTCTCTTATTACAAGAAACCCATTTCAGGACCAATTCCATACCCATGATGCGCAGTCGATTCTATACCACTTGGTTCCACAGTACCAACCCCGCTGCAAAGTCCAAGGGGGTTTCGATCGCGTTTCATAGGTCCTTTCACCCTGAGGTTATTGACTCGTATATTGATGATCACGGTCGTTTTATATTTCTCAAACTAAAAATCAATGATTTTCTCTTCACAGTCGCCAACATCTACGCTCCAAACACAGATCAGGCGCGCTTCCTATCATCCACTCTCGCCAGATTGACCTCTTTTGGAGGTTCTAGCATTATCGTTGGAGGAGACATCAACGTGGCCCTTTCCCCGTCTGCCGACACATCTACTGGTAAGTCTTCCATGTCCACGACCTCACTCTCACACATAAAATCTCTTTTACATTCTTGTCAATTGGTGGACGTGTGGCGCATACATCACCCTACTGACAGAGACTTTACATACTTCTCTATAGCTCACAACTCATATAGCAGACTGGATTATTTTCTTATCTCCCAATCCCTCCTAGATACACCCTTACTAACCTCTATTGGACATGCTCTTTGGTCTGACCATGCCCCTGTATACCTATCTTTCGCCCGACCTCCACGGTTACGTAGGGGACACTCCTGGCGCCTCAATGATAATCTCTTACGAGACGCAGTATGCATCGCTGAAGTTACTAAAGCTATTCACAACTTTAAAATCGACCACATGGCAGACACAACTTCCCCACTTAACCAATGGGAGACGCTGAAATGTGTGGTCAGGGGCGTGCTAATCCAAAACGGCTCACGTCTGAAAAAGATCAGGTCTGACGACATCAAACGCCTCCTGACCAACATCTCAGAACTCGAATCCTTACACAAATCAAATCTGGACCCCTCCACTTTTGTGGCCCTTTCCAACTCCCGCCGAGATTTACTCCAATTATTAGACTCTCACTCTCTCATAGCTAGAGATCGCGCCCGTAAATCTTATTACTCTATAGCCAATAAATGCGGCCAACATCTGGCACGGGTTATTCATCCCAGGGTCCCACGCCTTCCCATTCCCTTCATCACCAAACCAGACCAGACTAAAGTTTATGGTTGTAAAGACATATCCACCACATTTAAAGATTATTATGCCCAGTTATATAACCTACCGCAACCCTCCCCACCGAGTCCTCTGCCCTCATCCCAAGACCCAATGTGGACCTATATAATGGAAACAGCACTACCTGTGATTGACCCCCAGACTTCCGCGGACTTAGACGACCCTCTACTGGAACCGGAGTTCCTTGGCGCCATCAAGGAACTAAAACCAGGTAAATGCCCAGGCCCCGATGGCTACTCCCCGAGGTTTTACAAAACCTTCGCACCCCTATTGGTACCGTTTCTCACTAAGGCCTTTAACTCCATAGATGATAATACCCTCCCTTCAAAAACACTTCTCTCAGCCAATGTCTCCATTATACCAAAACCCAATAAAGACCCTTCCCAATGCAGTAGTTACCGCCCGATATCGCTCTTAAACATTGATCTCAAGCTCTTTGCCAAAATCCTTGCCAACCGTCTCTCTCCTTCTCTCCCCGGGATCATACATAGAGACCAGGTGGGCTTCGTCCCGGGCAGAGAAGCACGAGACAACACCATCAGAACCATTAACCTCATCTCATATGCCCAACGACGCCATCAACAGCTCTGCCTTCTCTCCTTCGATGCCGAAAAGGCCTTCGATCGGGTTAACTGGCGCTTCCTAAAACTCTCCCTTGAACAAATTGGATTGGGATCCCCTTTCATCTCCAAAATCATGTCACTCTACTCCAATCCCTCTGCCTCAGTCCTGGTTAATGGCACTCCTTCAGCTGCATTTAACATCTCCAATGGAACTCGCCAGGGATGCCCCCTCTCACCCCTTCTTTTTGCTATAGTAATGGAACATCTAGCATGTGCCATTCGCCAAAATGATTCCATACAAGGCATTCACACGCCTTCTGCACACCACAAACTTGCGCTTTACGCCGATGATCTACTCATTTACGCATGCCAACCACACATTACTCTCCCCTCCTTGTTCTTAGAGTTCCAACGCTTTGGAAGCTTGAGCAATTTTAAACTCAATATCTCCAAGACTGATGCGCTCAATATCTCTCTCTCTGCTCCTACATTATCCTCCCTCAAATCTAACTATACCTTTCACTGGCAGACCAAGGGCATTAAATATCTAGGCGTTACTATACCAGCTAACCTATCACTTCTCTACACACTGAACTACATTCCCCTCCTCTCTCAACTCCGTAAAGACCTTGCCTCCTGGGGAGACAAACCAATACCTTGGTTTGGACGCATAAACACCCTTAAGATGGACACCTTACCCAAATTGCTCTACCTATTTCAGACCATCCCAATTTTGATACCCAAACCCTTTTTCTCCACTTTACGCTCTCTCTCTATCCGCTTCCTGTGGAATAAAGGATTGTCGAGAATAAAATTTAAGTTACTCACCCGACCAAAACTGCAAGGAGGTACAGGTCTACCTGATTTTGAGCTATATTACAAGGCCACAGTAATGGCACGTATCCTTGATTGGTTCCCACGACCTTCCCAAAAAGCGTCGGTTCTGGTTGAACAGGATATGTCCCCCGTCGATCTTAGGGCTTTGCTATGGGGCTACAAACGTAACTTATCAGTTTTGGCGGATTCATCACCCCTTACCACAGCTGCCCTCATTCTGTGGTACAAGAGAGGTCTATGCGAGATTCTATCTTCAGACCCATCTCCCTTATCATCACTTTTCGATAATCCCGCCTTTCCACAGGGAATAGGAGCTCACGCTTTTGGCCCTCTCTCTCGTTCCTCCTGGCCCCAAGCACACTCCTTTATCCGGACCGACAATGGAACACCAAACATCCCTTCAGGGAATCAAGACTGGCTCACTTCCATACACCTTTCCACCTTCACCAAACATCTTTTCATTTCCTCTCAGACCCATCGCCCCTTGACTGACTTTGAACACCTCAGCTCTATGCAAGAGTTACCTAGACACCTACTCTCACATATCTACAGTCTTATTCATTCCCTTACACTGAAAGACCTCCCCACCTACACCAGGGTATGGTCGGCAGACCTGGGAAAGACCATCTCCAGAGCGGACTGGCAAACTGCGTTCCATTTCGCACATAAGTCTTCAATCTCATGCTATTCGCAAGAAAAAAACTTCAAGGTCATGGCGAGATGGTATAGGGACCCCGCCTCTCTACGGAAAATCTTTCCCTCCACTTCAAATTCGTGTTGGCGTTGTTCTCGCGCGACAGGATCGTACCTACATATCTGGTGGGAGTGTGATCGGATCCAGCCCTTCTGGAATCAGGTATCCCAGGTTTATGAAAAAATATACGACGAACCCCTGCACCTGACTCCTGAAATAGCCCTCCTGTCTATTCTACCAGGCTCCATAGCCTCCCAAAAGCGCAATCTTTTACGTTTTTTTCTATCGGCAGCTCGCCAACTCATACCCCTTTTCTGGAAAACAGAGACTATCCCCCCATTGTCTCTCTGGACCTCCACCATGAATGATATCATGCGAATGGAGGAGATGCTAGCGCTTGACAACGACACCTATGAGAAATATACAATTTTATGGTCGGCTTGGCAGCGCTTCTCTGCCTCAGATACACTGTCTTCCTTGCTCCCTGTTCCCTAGATTATAGCTTCCCCTTGTAAATCTAAACACTAATCGATCCCCTGACCATGTCTAGGGCTATGGAGTCCTTCCTTCTCAACCCCAGCCAGCGGAACCCCCCCCCTCTTCCTACTCTTCCTCCCTTTCTCCCCCCCTCTTTTTCTTCCGTTCTTTCTCCCTCCCTACTTATTTTCTTGTTATTCCGTTCCCCCTTTTTTTTTTCTTTTTTACTGATTTTTTACCCTGATACCAGACATGATGCATTCATGTTTATGTTAAAACTTTACGCAATAATAATCAGCTTAGCTGTGGGCGATAGCCATTTTGCTCGCTGATTAATTTCTCAATAAGTCTTTCCTCATGTCAAATGTATTAACTCTTTTGTTGCTTTATAACAATAAAAATATTTTCAACCTTAATATATACCCTGTAAAAGAGGAAGATCGCAATTAAGAACAATTAAAATCAAACTATCGATAAGACAAAATTCGGCCCTGTCCTGTGAAAGTTGCTGCTTAACGTGTGCCAACATAATTGTATGAGATCTCTCCTGACTCTTACTGCTGCAGGAAAAACAACCAGGTGAGTTAAAGCTAAAGAATACAAAACGCAAACCAAGCACATAGTGTCCTTGGGAAGAAGAGGTTAATAACTTGCCTATAATGCATCAAAAATGCTAAACACACTAGTACCAGCTATATTGGATGCAGCCAGAAGTATGCTCACTATAACAGCCAATCAAATGTGAGGCCCAATAAGGTGAAGAAAAAACAGTCTTATATATTTATAGTATATACTATATAAGGACCATACCTCACACATCAGATGCCACTACCCATTCTGGCACAATAATATTCCCATAAGCCAGTTTCATAGACTTAGGAAACATTTCACCAGAATAGAGAATTTTAAACAGAGTGCAGTCCTTATGGACAAATTCAGCCAGAAGGGGTACCCAGAGGCAATTGTTAAAAGTGCTAATGAGAGATATCTGGTTAACCATGCAGTTACAACGGCTAAACGGGTATATGAAGACTAATGTCAGATTGATCATGGGTTTCAGTGGTAACTATTGCTTATGAGAGATATCTGGTTAACCAAACGAATAAGCATTCAATATACAAACTATATTACCAAAAGTATTGGGCCAACTGCCTTTACACGCTTATGAACTCAGTGATCAGCATGGATTCATGGAGAATCTTTTTGCCAAACCAATCTATTAACTTTCTATGAGGAGGTGAGTTGCCATCTAGAAAAAGGAAGGCCCGTAGATGTGGTGTATCTGGATTTTGCAAAAGCATTTGACACAGTTCCCCAAAAAAGTTTACTGTTCAAAGTAAGGTCAGTTGGCATGGACAATAGGGTGAGTACATGGATTGTAAACTGGCTACAAGGGCGAGTTCAGAGGGTGGTGATAAATGGGGAATACTCGGAATGGTCAGGGGTGGGTAGTGGGGTCCCCCAGGGTTCTGTCTTGTGACCAATCCTATTTAATTTGTTCATAAACGATCCGGAGGATGGGATAAACAGTTCAATCTCTGTATTTGCAGATGATACTAAGCTAAGCAGGGCAATAACTTTTCCGCAGGATGTGGAAACCTTGCAAGAAGATCTGAACAAATTAACGGGGTGGGCAACTGCATGGCAAATGAGGTTTAATGTGGAAAAATGTAAAATTGTGCATTTGGGTGGCAAAAATATGAATGCAATCTACTCACTGGGGAGAGAACCTCTGGGGGAATCTAGGATGTAAAAGGACCTGGGGGGCCTAGTAGATGATAGGCTCAGCAATGGCATGCAATGCCAAGCTGCTGCTAACAAAGCAAACAGAATATTTTCATGCATTAAAAAGGGGATTAACTCCAGAGATAAAACGATAATTCTCCCACTCTACAAAACTCTGTTCCGACCGCACCTGGAGTATGCTGTCCAGTTCTGGGCACCAGTCCTCAGGAAGGATGTGCAGGAACTGGAGAGAGTCCAGAGAAGGGCAACAAAACTAATAAAGGGCCTGGAGGACATTAGTTATGATAAAAGGTTACGAGCACTGAACTTATTCTCTCTGGAGAAGAGACGCTTGAGAGGAGATATGATTTCAATATACAAATACCATACTGGTGACCCCACAATAGGGATAAAACTTTTCTGCGTAAGAAAATTTAATAAGACACGCGCCCATTCACTAAAATTAGAAGACAATCAGTTTAACATGAAACTGCGTAGAGGGTTCTTTACTGTAAGAGCAGTTAGGATGTGGAACTCCCATCCACAGTCAGTGGGTTCAGCAGGGAGCACTGATAATTTTAAAAAAAACTATTAGATAAGCATCTGAACAACCACAACATACAGGGATATACAATGTAATACTGACATAAAATCACACACATAGGTTGGACTTGATGGACAGGTCTTTTTTCAACCTCACCTACTATGTAACTATGTAAATTTAACGACATCCCAGTCTTAGTCAGTAGGGTCCAATATTGAGTTGGCCCATCCTTTGCAGCCAAAACAGCTTCAGCTCTTCTGGGAAGGCTGTCCACAAGGTTTAGGAGTGTGTCTATGGGAATGTTTAACCATTCTTCCAGGAGTACATTTGTGAGGTCAGGCACTCATAGTGGATGAGAAGGTCTGGCTCGCAGTCATCCCAAAGATGTTCTATGGGGTCGAGGTCAGTACTCTGTGTAGGTCAGTAAGTTCCTCCACCCCAAACTCGCTCATCCACACTATATTGCCAAAAGTATTGGGCCACCCCTCCAAATCATTTGGTGGAGAGTAGTTATAGTGTAGGGTTGTTTTTCAGGGGTTGGGCTTGGCCCATTAGTTTAGTGAGGGGAACTCTTAAGGCGTCAGCATACCAAGACATTTTACATGATTTCATGCTCCAAACTCTGTGGGAACAGTTTGGGCCCCTTCCTGTTACAACATGACTGCGTACCAGTGCACAAAACAAGGTCCATAAAAACATGGATGAACGAGTTTGGGGTGGAAGAACTTGACTGTCCTGACCCTAACCCCATAGAACACCTTTGGGATGAATTAGAGCAGAGACTGCGAGCCAGGCCTTCTCTTCCAACATCATTGCCTGACCTCACAATGCGCTTCTGGAAGAAAGGTCAAACATTCCTATAGACACACAATTGAAGCTGTTTTAGCTCCAAAGGGTGGGCCAACTCAATATTGAACCCTACGGATTAAGGCTGGGATGCCATTAAAGTTCATGAGCGTATAAAGGCAGGCATTCCAATACTTTTGGTAATATAGTTACCACGGTTCGGCCCGCCCACCTCTCTCTCCTCATTGGCTCATTGATCTTGATTGACAGCAGCCAATGGTGCCCCGCTGCTGTCTCCGCCATTGAGAAGGGAGAGCCGAGACTCCTGTGCAACATCGCTGGATCGAGATGGGCTCAGGTAAGTAATAGGGGGGCTGAGGGGGGGCTGAAATACGCAGAAGCTGTATGCATATTTACACATCCCAGCGATAACTGCATACAGGGACAAATGCCCTGAATGTAGGCTGTGCTCAGAGCATATGTCCCTATACACATAAATCACTGATCACAAGCACCACTGTGGAGGTGCAATAATATAGGGGTACTGCTGCTGTGTAATTCAGCTTTCTATTGATTTCTACTAGCAAGACCTACAATTTGCTAACACAGAAATAGTCCCAGTTTTTACACACAGCTCTAAGCGCCAGTGTGCATGAGCCATTAGAGTGCATCTTTGCAGCAGCAGCAACAATAACCCCCACTGACCCCAGCAAAACTAGACCCCCCCAGCTGCAATATTAGACCCCTTCCAGCAACAGAAGTTACCCCAGCAACAATAGTTACCCATCAGCAAGAATAGATACCCCAGCAGCAAAAATGAGACCCCCATATTATACTGCAACAGCAACAATACATTCCTATTCCCTATGCACCATGAACAATATATATATATATATATATATATATATATATATATATATATATATATATATATATATATATACACACACACACACACACACACACACACACACACACACACACACACACACACATATCACCATATCACACACTTTATTTTTTTTTTCAGTCCAGTATAATGTGACACAAGCCTCCACATCACAATGCCTCTATGGTGAACAGAACTGAATGAAATGTCACTTGTAACATTTTAATAAAGCTCTAGTGAAATTGTAAACAGTGCAATGCACCCAAATCAGATATAGTGGATGACTTCTACATAAATAGGTGAATATAGAGGCCATTGTATGACAAGTGTATTAGGAGGATGTCAGGGCTGGGCTCAGCCCTTCCTTCTCAGAGCTGGCTGCTCAGCTGTCGGCTAATTGCCAGCTCCTATCTCTCCACAGTTACCCAGCTGTTGATGATATCCTGCTCGTCAGTCCTGCCTACTTAAGCCGTTCAGCCCAGTGGATCTCTGGCTTTGCCTTGGTCAACATCACAGAGACTATCTCCTGCGTTCCTGTTTAAAGACTTGCTTTGTTGACATCCCTTCTGGCTCCAGATCCTGCTTGCTGTTCCACTACATTGATCCCTGACTTCTGGCTTGGCTGACTAACTATATGTTTTGACTACGTTTGTTCTTTTTACGTTTATTATTAAACACGTGTGATTTAACTGTACTTCTGTCTTGGTCTGATTTCATGGTTTCTGACAGTAGGCGAAGGCCATGAATTCAGACGATACAGTCAATCCACTTGTTGGTAATATTTTTTCCAGATTGGATGAACTGGATCACTGTATGGATTAGTTTGCCATGGCATTACAAACGCTCCTGAGTCACACGGCTCACCTGGAATCTCCCACTGTGGCCGCCCCGGTACAACCTATGTTGCAGGCCATCCCTGCCTCTGCTCCAGTCTCTGTGCAGGCACCCGCCTCGAGTATTACCTCTATAAGGGTTATGTCTGATTCCAATCCACTTCCCCAGCGATTTGGGGGCAATCCAGTCCAATGCAGAGGGTTTCTCAACCAGGTTGAGATATACTTTGAGATGCTGCCCCAGGCGTTTTCCAGGGACAGAATCAAAGTAGGTTTCGTGATATCTTTGCTTTCTGAGAGAGACCTGGCCTGGGCAAAGTTAGTTGAGTTACCCTGAGTTTGTGGCTTCTTTTAAAAGGGTATTTGACGTGCCTTTATTGTGGCCAGGCAGTTCACTTTTTGAAGTCTAGTCCTACCCGTCCAGTGAATGCCGGAACCTTGAGGTCCTGTCATGGACGGACCTTAGGTGGCATTGTTTCATCCCCAGTTATCCAGAAGGGTAAGCCCCTGATTTCGGTCACCCTTTACAAGCTCTAATTGACTCTGGGGCTGCAAGCCTGTTCATTGATGCTGCCTTTGTATCGAAGCACTCGATTCCGCTGCAGCTGCGTGACACTCCACTTGCCATTGAGGCTCTTGACAGGAGACCTCTACAGCAGTGTTTCTCAACCTTTTTCCAGTCGGGGCACCCTTAAAAAGTATTTTCAGTCTTGAGGCGCTCCAGTCCAAAGCTTAGTTCACGTTACTGTGTGTCGCGGAACATGCGCAAAATCGCACTCGTTCCTGACACACAGACAAATGCTCTGCTCTTTAGGGGTGCCATTAAATCTTAATGGTACCTTACACATTGGAAAATGTGGGGTGCTTTTGGTGCAGTGTAATTTAAAAAAAAAAAAAAAAAAAGGTCGGGGATTTCCTTCCCTGAATTTTTGTGGTTAGGGAAGCCAATTGAAATGAATGGGCTGCACTACACGCAGCACGCAGCAACACAGATAAGCGATCTGCGCATAGGTTGCTTT
This sequence comes from Lithobates clamitans, assembly GCA_037952925.1. Lineage (NCBI taxonomy): Eukaryota > Metazoa > Chordata > Amphibia > Anura > Ranidae > Lithobates > Lithobates clamitans. The sequence continues at coordinate 3,796,776 of JBBGZY010000922.1, read as the reverse complement.
TCAGAGAAGAAGCAGTCCTTGCTGCTATCACAAACAAGACCTACAAAAGCAGTTCTGATGGTAAAGGAATGGGGGGGTGTCAGGATTAAAAGTAACATACGCACACACACATATACAGACACATACACGTGCACACACGTGTACAGACACATACATACAGACACTTGTACATACGCACATGCAGACACGTGCACACACACATGCAGACACACATACAAACACACATACAGACACATGCACACACACACATACAGACAGACACATGCACACACACACATACAGACACACATACAGACACACGCACACACACACATACAGACACATGCACACACACACATACAGACAGACACATGCGAAAGCAGTTCTGATGGTACAGGAATGGGGGGGGTGTCAGGATTAAAAGTAACATACGCACACACACATATACAGACACATACACGTGCACACACGCATACAGACACATACATACAGACACTTGTGCATACACACATGCAGACACGTGCACACACACATGCAGACACACATACAAACACACATACAGACACATGCACACACACACACATACAGACAGACACATGCACACACACACATACAGACACACATACAGACACACGCACACACACACATACAGACACATGCACACACACACATACAGACAGACACATGCAAAAGCAGTTCTGATGGTACAGGAATGGGGGGGTGTCAGGATTAAAAGTAACATACGCACACACACATATACAGACACATACACGTGCACACACGCATACAGACACATACATACAGACACTTGTACATACGCACATGCAGACACGTGCACACACACATGCAGACACACATACAAACACACATACAGACACATGCACACACACACATACAGACAGACACATGCACACACACACACACACACACATACAGACACATGCACACACACACATACAGACAGACACATGCACACACACACATACAGACACACATACAGACACACGCACACACACACATACAGACACATGCACACACACACATACAGACAGACACATGCACACACACACATACAGACACACATACAGACACACATACAGACACATGCACACACACACATACAGACAGACACATGCACACACACACACACACACACATACAGACACATGCACACACACACATACAGACAGACACATGCACACACACACATACAGACACACATACAGACACACGCACACACACACATACAGACACATGCACACACACACATACAGACAGACACATGCACACACACACATACAGACACACATACAGACACACGCACACACACACATACAGACACACATACAGACAGACACTCACGTGCTCACGCACATACAGACACATGCACACGCACATACAGACACATGCTCACGCACATACAGACACATGCACACACATACAGACACATACACATACAGACACATGCACACATACACATACAGACACATGCACACACACATGTACAAACACACATACAGACACATGTACACACATACACATGTATAAAGCATTTTAAAACGAATCTAGCTTCTATCACAGTACCTTTCCAGTTTCCTCATTCAGCCGGGTACTGCACTGTAGGGGGAAGCAGAGAGCACAGCACACTCCCCTGCAGTTCTGATGGTACAGGAATGGGGGGGGTGTCAGGATTAAAAGTAACATACGCACACACACATATACAGACACATACACGTGCACACACGCATACAGACACATACATACAGACATTTGTACATACGCACATGCAGACACGTGCACACACACATGCAGACACACATACAAACACACATACAGATACATGCACACACACACATACAGACAGACACATGCACACACACACATACAGACACACATACAGACACACTCACACACACACATACAGACACATGCACACACACACATACAGACAGACACATGCACACACACACATACAGACACACATACAGACACACGCACACACACACATACAGACACATGCACACACACACATACAGACAGACACATGCACACACACACATACAGACACACATACAGACACACGCACACACACACATACAGACACACATACAGACAGACACTCACATGCTCACGCACATACAGACACATGCACACGCACATACAGACACATGCTCACGCACATACAGACACATGCACACACATACAGACACATACACATACAGACACATGCACACATACACATACAGACACATGCACACACACATGTACAAACACACATACAGACACATGTACACACATACACATGTATAAAGCATTTTAAAACGAATCTAGCTTCTATCACAGTACCTTTCCAGTTTCCTCATTCAGCCGGGTACTGCACTGTAGGGGGAAGCAGAGAGCACAGCACACTCCCCTGCACTTTACTTTCACTTTGCTGAGGTTGACGGAGCTTCTCACAGTGCCGATGTACAGTTCGGCAGGGGGACAGGGAGATCGGGCTCATCTGACAGCCCTTCTCTCCCCTGATCCCGCGGCACACCTGAGAACCTCTGACGGCACACCAGTGTGCCGCGGCACACTGGTTGAGAAAGGCTGCTCTACAGCCTGCCCATGTGACTCATGAGACGGTTCTGTTGTCCATGGCCGTAGGGGCTTTTCACCATGAGATAATCCAATTCCAAGTTATTTCACCTAAGTTTCCACTGGTTATTGGTTATCCTTGGTTACAGAGCCAGAACCTCTCTTTTGATTGGCTGCTGAGGTTCTCTCTTGGTCGCCACAATGCAGCAAGACATGCTTCCAGAAGGTAGCCAAGGTCCTGTGCAACTCTTCACTCTCCTCCCTGCCGGAGGAGTACCGAGATTTTAGCGATTTCTTTGACAAAGGTCAAGCCGGTAGCTTGCCTCCACATCGGTCGTATCATTGTGCAAAACTAACCTTTAACCTGGTGCCATACCCCCTTGTGGCCGGGTTTACCCTTTGAAGGTCTTGGAGGATAAGTCCATGGAGGAGTATGTTGCAGACACACTTTCTCAAAGGTTTCATGCACAAATCCTCATCTCCTGCTGGTGCTGGTTTCTTCTTTGTGAGTGATGAACTGAGACCTTGTATTGAATATAGGGGTCTCAATCGTTTCACAATTAAGAATGCCTATCCAATTCCGTTGATTATAGAGTTATTTGGCCACCTCAAGGGAGCAACGGTTTTCACAAAGCTTGATTTGAGAGGGGCATACAATCTCGTGAGGATTAAGAAGGTTGATGAGTGGAAAATTGCATTTAATAACAGAACAGGCCATTATGAGTACCTCGTAATGCCTTTTGGCCTTTGTAACACAGTTACAGTTGGCAGTTTTCCAGGAATTTATTAACGATGTCCTACGAGATTTGTTACAGTTATGTGTGGTGGTTTATCTCGACGATATCCTCATATTTTCTAAGTCCCTGGAAAGCCACCACACAGATGTCTGTTGTGTGCTTCAGAAACTAAGCGAGAACAATCTCTATTGTAAATTGGAGAAGTGTAAATTCCATCGTGAACAGGTTAAATTCCTGGGTTATGTAATTTCCACTGATGGTTTTTCGCTGGACCCAGAGAAACTTTCAGCAGTCCTACAGTGGCCCTGACCCGTGGGTTTACGTACTCTGCAGCGTTTTCTTGGCTTTGCCAACTATTATCGGACGTTTATTCTTAACTTTTCGTCTCTGGTCAAGCCCCTGTCTGATATGACCAGAAAGGATGGTAATCCACAAAGTTGGTCTCCAGAGTCCACTAAGGCCTTTGAGAGTCTCAAGGCTGCCTTTGTTTCTGCTCCTGTGTTGACACTTCACAACTTACAGCAACGTTAACATTTTTCCAGAAACGGTTATCAATACAAATCAGCCATTAAGCTTCAGTCCAATGACTTTGCCTAGGCTGAGTTGATGTCATGAGTCTTCTGCACACAGGAGGAAGCATTTCTTCATTCTCCTCTCTGTAGCACCCTCTAGGTAGGCTGCTAGATAGACTAGGTAAAGGTAATTCTTCAGTAATCAGTGGAGCAATTTATGATTACTTTGGACTGTTCTAGGTTTCACTGGATGCAGGTTTGACAGCTCCCCCCACCCTTTGGAGAGTTATGGAATATAGTGGTCTAGAAATGGAAAATCAACAGCCTGAATATTTATGTGAGCTCAGCCAATCCCTTCGGAAAGTTTCCAGTAGGTGGTTGAGTAATACATGAATAGTCAGACCTGGGGCAGTCCTGTTCTTGTCCAGAAGTTCCCAACCTGAAGGGCTGCTGCACTTCTGGGCATTCCAGCTGTATTTCTCTACATATTCTCATGGAGGTCCCAGCTATGCTGTGCTTTGATGTAGGTAGTGCAGCAGGGTCCTGCACGTCCTCATGCATTCCATCCAATCAGCGAGGTCATGCCCACTGTCTCTACAGACCTAATGAGCAACATGCAGAGGCGAATGAGTGAGCTCAATTAATGCACGGCGTGAACCACGAGGTGAGCAGCCTGACTTAAACCCTCGCGTATGGGACACAGTCATCACGGCTCACTGTAATTGCACCTTATTGACACGCAAACGGAGGAAAAAGAAGATGACACGATTAAGTGCTGGGGAGTGGTGAAAGCCTCCGGGTAGCTTTTTACTTCCATCTAACCCTCTGCAAATGCAATCCATGCTGCTAAAAAACAGATGAATTGAAATACAATGAAATCCTCTGTTGCCAACATTTGTACTTTGTTGCAAGCCATTGGTGTGTTCATAGCCTTGAGGTTGGTGAAGCAAGGTTGGAGAGAGTGGTGTTTTTTCCACTAGCAATTTACTGCCCACACTTATCGGACATGGTCCATACATGCGGAGTGACATTAGATCGATTTGAGATTCAAGAGATGGTTAGAAAGTTTGCAAACATGGTACAGGAGATGGCCAGGGAATGTGCAGACATGATACAGGAGATGGTCAGAGAGTGTGCGGACATGATAAAAGAGATGGTCAGAGAGTGTGCCGACATGATACAGGAGATGGTCAGGGAGTGTGCGGACATGATACAGGAGATGGTCAGTGAGTGTGCAGACATGATACAGGAGATGGTTAGGGAATGTGCAGACATGCTACAGGAGATGGTCAGAGAGTGTGCGCACATGATAAAAGAGATGGTCATAAAATGTGCGGTCATGATACAGGAGATGGTCAGAGACTGTGAAGACATGATACAAGAGGTGGTCAAAGACTGTATTTATTAACGATGTCCTACGAGATTTGTTACAGTTATGTGTGGTGGTTTATCTCGACGATATCCTCATATTTTCTAAGTCCCTGGAAAGCCACCACACAGATGTCTGTTGTGTGCTTCAGAAACTAAGCGAGAACAATCTCTATTGTAAATTGGAGAAGTGTAAATTCCATCGTGAACAGGTTAAATTCCTGGGTTATGTAATTTCCACTGATGGTTTTTCGCTGGACCCAGAGAAACTTTCAGCAGTCCTACAGTGGCCCTGACCCGTGGGTTTACGTACTCTGCAGCGTTTTCTTGACTTTGCCAACTATTATCGGACGTTTATTCTTAACTTTTCGTCTCTGGTCAAGCCCCTGTCTGATATGACCAGAAAGGATGGTAATCCACAAAGTTGGTCTCCAGAGTCCACTAAGGCCTTTGAGAGTCTCAAGGCTGCCTTTGTTTCTGCTCCTGTGTTGACACTTCACAACTTACAGCAACGTTAACATTTTTCCAGAAACGGTTATCAATACAAATCAGCCATTAAGCTTCAGTCCAATGACTTTGCCTAGGCTGAGTTGATGTCATGAGTCTTCTGCACACAGGAGGAAGCATTTCTTCATTCTCCTCTCTGTAGCACCCTCTAGGTAGGCTGCTAGATAGACTAGGTAAAGGTAATTCTTCAGTAATCAGTGGAGCAATTTATGATTACTTTGGACTGTTCTAGGTTTCACTGGATGCAGGTTTGACAGCTCCCCCCACCCTTTGGAGAGTTATGGAATATAGTGGTCTAGAAATGGAAAATCAACAGCCTGAATATTTATGTGAGCTCAGCCAATCCCTTCGGAAAGTTTCCAGTAGGTGGTTGAGTAATACATGAATAGTCAGACCTGGGGCAGTCCTGTTCTTGTCCAGAAGTTCCCAACCTGAAGGGCTGCTGCACTTCTGGGCATTCCAGCTGTATTTCTCTACATATTCTCATGGAGGTCCCAGCTATGCTGTGCTTTGATGTAGGTAGTGCAGCAGGGTCCTGCACGTCCTCATGCATTCCATCCAATCAGCGAGGTCATGCCCACTGTCTCTACAGACCTAATGAGCAACATGCAGAGGCGAATGAGTGAGCTCAATTAATGCACGGCGTGAACCACGAGGTGAGCAGCCTGACTTAAACCCTCGCGTATGGGACACAGTCATCACGGCTCACTGTAATTGCACCTTATTGACACGCAAACGGAGGAAAAAGAAGATGACACGATTAAGTGCTGGGGAGTGGTGAAAGCCTCCGGGTAGCTTTTTACTTCCATCTAACCCTCTGCAAATGCAATCCATGCTGCTAAAAAACAGATGAATTGAAATACAATGAAATCCTCTGTTGCCAACATTTGTACTTTGTTGCAAGCCATTGGTGTGTTCATAGCCTTGAGGTTGGTGAAGCAAGGTTGGAGAGAGTGGTGTTTTTTCCACTAGCAATTTACTGCCCACACTTATCGGACATGGTCCATACATGCGGAGTGACATTAGATCGATTTGAGATTCAAGAGATGGTTAGAAAGTTTGCAAACATGGTACAGGAGATGGCCAGGGAATGTGCAGACATGATACAGGAGATGGTCAGAGAGTGTGCGGACATGATAAAAGAGATGGTCAGAGAGTGTGCCGACATGATACAGGAGATGGTCAGGGAGTGTGCGGACATGATACAGGAGATGGTCAGTGAGTGTGCAGACATGATACAGGAGATGGTCAGGGAATGTGCAGACATGCTACAGGAGATGGTCAGAGAGTGTGCGCACATGATAAAAGAGATGGTCATAAAATGTGCGGTCATGATACAGGAGATGGTCAGAGACTGTGAAGACATGATACAAGAGGTGGTCAAAGACTGTAGGGAAATGCTACGGGAGATGGTCAGAGACTGTGCGGACATGCTAAAGGAGATGGTCAGAGACTGTACGGACATGATACAAGAGAGGGTCAGAGAGTGTGCGGACATGCTACAAGAGACTGCAGACCTACTACAAGAGATAGGGTCAGAGACTAAGGACAGCTGACAGCACAGAGAGATGAGGAAGACTTGTGTACAGAGAAGATGCCAAAGCCTGGCCATGTTGCCTCCTCTGTGGGTATGGAGAGGACACCATCTCGCACATAAATAAGATCATTTCCTAACACAGTAATGCAGAAAATAAAAACAGAAATCTTGTGACTCCCATCCCCAGGAACCCCAGAGTCATAACCCCAATGTTTCTGTACATACACATAGACATAGACTGGGCGGCGGTGAAGGATCAGGCCTTGGGAATGCACCTTGTATCAGCCCCCCTGGGGACCTCTTTCTCCTGATGTTTGTTGGGAAACGCTAACACTTCCCTCCACCCAAGGGGGCGTGAGAAGTATGTGACCCAGCTGTTTGCAGTATCTTCAGTCCTATCGTGTGTGTCCCAGTCAGTTCCTGGACTCCTTAACCCACAGCCCGGCCGCTGATTCACAGGTGCCTCCAGGGGGGAGGGGGGCGTGCCAAAGGGCGGCACCATAATGTCATTGTGTATACGCCCCCGCCTGAGCCTGAACGGCCGAGTAGCTGGGTCGAGCTTGCGTGAGCCAAAGCAGCGCAGGCATGGGCAGTTGTAAAGTCAGCCCGTGGCCATGTTTTAAGGGGTGGAAGCTGCAGCCTTGTTGTTATGGGGAATTAGAGCGGCACAAGAAGCCGTCCGGGAGTCGGGACAAAGCCAATTTTCCAGAATTCTTCCCAGGACACGGTCAGACCGGGACATGGGTCTGAAACCTGTGAATGTCCCGGGAAAATCAGGATTGTTGGCAACTAAGAGTTTGGGAAACAAACCTGGGCCAAAACAGTGGGCATTTTTGGGGGTGAGCACTCCATCTCTGCCAATGATCAGACTGCAATATTGTAAATCCATATTTAAACCTGCTATTAGGGCCAGACAGGGAATTCTTATGTCAAGAATCTGCAAATAGCTGTAGATGAAACCAAATATCAGTTGTGTACAACGCAATGACAGGCAGGAAGCAGCCATGGCTGTCCACCAATGTTCACAGGTATCCACACAGGCAGTGGTAACCTATTTTAGGGACAGATGATGGGCCATGGACAGGCCCTGGTCTGTGTGCAGTGCTGATCATCCATTCCTAACTGTGGGTAACCACTGGATGTGCGAATACATGCAAATGTGACTCCTGCCAGCCTGTCATTCATTTGCACAGGCTTCCTGGCTGCAGCTGTTCGTATACACCCATTATTCTAGCCACAAGAATGTGCTGATTGTTGCAACATGTATCCGCTGTCTGACCCTAATCACAGGTGTGAATGTGGCCTTACTTTGTAGCAAGTCACCAGGAGAGAGCAGGGGGCTTCAGACATTTGCAAGCACAGCCAAGAACTGTACAGGTACCAGGATTTACATGATGGTGTCATCTCTAAACCAATATCCCAGTCCAGGGAAATTTTGACCCTGTATGAAGCCTGAACAAAGATGGTGCCAACCTTCTGAAGGGAAAGCAGATGATGGCATTGCCAGGGGGAGAACAGTAAGGTAATAAATACCTGTATATGTTACACTTATGAATTACTTAGCATGCATGAATTTAGCATAAAAAAATACAATTGACGCTAGGGCCACTTTAAATAAGCCAACCGTGTGATAGTAAATCTATCTGGTATAGCTTTTGATATAACTTTCCCTCACCCTCCCTTTGTGTCTGCTGCTACCCTTCTATCGGCCTCTCCGATCTCTCCATCACCCCTCGTCCTCCTAGTCTTCCTCTGCTGCTAGCTGCCCTTTCTGTACTTCCCCCTGGGTTCTCCAATTCTGCATCCTCTCTCCTTAATGTTCCCAGCTCCCTATCTGCTATGAGGTAGATAAAAGATGCATTTTTCTCCCCTGGATCAGACAGAAGCAGTGTAATCATCTGAACACGGCAAACCAATTTATAAGAAGAGGACAGTGGAGATAGAACTCTTGAAATATGGTTGCATTTTCTGTCCCTGGCGTTTTCTCCTTAAAGATCTCTCATCTCGGCATGCTTGTCACTCACCGCCTCCCTGACATGTGACAGGACAGCCCGGGAGTCACAAAGTAGAATCAGTTCAGGATCCTCTGTAAAATGCTTGGCACAAAGTGGTTGTATCTGAAAGTCTATCGCCGAAGAAGAGCTGGATTATTTTTCAGGATCTGTTAACGCGTTGCTTTGCTGTCTGATAGGGACAGATATCTGAAATTGGGAGCAACAAATTAAATGGAAACTATCAGGGTTTTGTGAGTAATGTTACTTACACTGTAACACCTTCTACAGTGCGATACCATACAGGCAATCTTCTGTTTAGTATTGAAGCTGCTGTACATTTATTTTTAGAGGTATGATGCTGCAGTAAAGTTCTCCAAGCTCTGAATATAATAAGCATTGATATATTTTGATGTTTGTTCAGGCATCTGCAGGTACAGGGGGAAAGTGTCCATTCATACAGGAAACAAATGTGCTGAAGGTCACAACTTGATGCCTCGAAAAGTACAGGACAGTGTGTATAACATCCTCAGTTTAAAGCTGAATTTCAGGTATGGATTTTAGTGCATAGTTACATGGGTCCAGCTTGGACCCATGTAAATATGCATGTGACACACATGTGGGACCTCTGTGGAAGCAGAAAATCACTGTAGTAGTCGCAGCTACTACCGTGATCATTGCGGTCTTCCAGGTCCCATTTAAGCACCAGTCACAGAATGCCTTTTATTTTTCACAATGAATGCAAAGCGCTCTCAGATCTGTCACTTCATTCAGTCATGGAACTCAAAGTGTTCATTGAAATGCAATTGTGCCAGGGAGCTATCACCTGTGGTTACTATGCAGCAGGGCAGCCATTTGGCATGGGACCCAAAAAACAGTGACAATCAATCTAGTAGTGGCAACTACTATAGGGATTCTCCACAAGGCTCACAGGTTTGGCATATGCATACTTACTGTGCACGGACCTAAAATATATAAATTAAAAAAAATCTCGATTCATAAAGTGAAACAATATGAAATAAATGCTAATTTTATTTCATAGACACCAACATAATACAATTAGTGAACTGAAAAAACAATAATCCAATCCTATAAACAAATAAAAAGTCCCAATTCATGAACTGAACAATATAAAAAGTTGGTAATTTATGGGTGGGTCACAGGTGGGGCCTACATGTGATGCCAATACACTATCTGATTGCCGGAACACCGGTGTTTGGAGGTTGCCTGCTCAGGAAACTGCTCTGTGCATCTTTTAATGCAATTTTATTGTGGAAAATATGTAAGTGCACTTCTATTATTAGGCCTCATTCACACCAGGCGGATCCGCTGCCACGAAGTCCGCCAGAGTCCGCCAGCTCAGCGGGAGATCTCTCCATTGATCTTCGCTGAGCCGGCGGATGACAGGTCCCTCTCTGCTCACTGAGCGGGGAGGGGCTTATCGAGCACCGCTGCTTGCAATGGAGAGATCAGACGAAAACGGACAGCATGTCCATTTTCCTCAGATCTCACCTGATCGGATCCGCCAGGGACGGATGCGAACATAGGGCCATTCGTCTGATTTTAGCGGATCAGACCGGGTCGGATGTCAGTGGACATGTCACCGCTGACATCCGTCGCTCCATAGACTATCATGGAGGGCCCGTTTAGGTCTGCTGACAATACTGACAGGTGGACCTGAACGGTCCGACAGTGTGAAAGGGGCCTTAAAGATACAGACCTTTTAAACATACTGCACTATGAAATGGCATTTTCTTGCTTTGCATTACATTGCTGAGAGAGCTCGAAGCAAAGGATGAGGAGTGACAGGAAGACATCCTGGTTATTTTAAATGCGCTGTTGACCATTTATCATGGTCCATGCTATCTGGTAAGGGGCCTAGCTTATCTTGTATCACGGGTGATATCACTGCGGTGATCAGCACTGGATGTATCAACAATTTATTTCTTGGGTTGTTTATACTTATTGGATAGAAGCGGCATATATTTGCACTTGGATATGGGACTACACATCCTATATTTTTGGGATATTGCACATGAATGATCAACTTTTTCGATTTAGTTCATGAGTTGGGACTTTTTATTTGTTTTTAGAATTTGATATTGGTACTTCATTTCACTAATTTTATTATGTTGGTGATTATTTATGAAATTAAAAACCATCCTGAGCTTCCAGAATTTACAAATAAATGGACACGTGATCCTAATGTTCAAATTGGAGCAGAAGAGTGGGAGAAGTGATTTACCCTCACACATAGCTTGTCATTGGCAACTAAGGCCCAAGAGATAAGCTATAAGCTCGTTTCTCGTTGGTATCAATGTCCAACATCCCTACAGCGTATATACCCAGACGCATCTGACATATGTTGGCGTGTCATGCTGCCAGGGGCTCGTTGATACACATATGGTGGGAATGCCCCCAAATTCATAATTTTTGGGACAGGATCATGCAAATGTATACTACAGTTACAGGGGAGCTAGTCCCCAATACACCTCAAATTACTCTGTTATCCATTTTACCAGGCCCCTATAAAAATATTAAAAAGGGTCTGCTCAGACACTGGTTGACAGTGGCAAGATTCGTTATTCCGCAACATTGGCGATCAATACAATCCCCATTGGTGAAGGAATGGGTAATGGAAATGGACTATATTGAGAAGATGGAGACCCTCTTAGCACATGAATTGGATACATATGAAAAATGCCATCAGATATGGGCTCCCTGGAGGACTTTTAGGGAATCAACAGGAAACTAGATTTTTAGGTTTTATGGGAATTAGAGTAGAACCTAAATGCAACCTAATAAGTTTTCAATATATGATGTCTATGTGTTGCCATCCTTCCCCCTTTTTGTCTTTTTTTTCCCATTTTTTTTGTTGTTGTTATTTTTTGTTATGATTATGTTAGTTTGTATAATGTATTTGTAAGATGTTTGATGGTATGATTATGCCATTAGTGTATGTATATTTGTCTATTTGTACAATAATTTTCCATTAAAATTAAGATTGAAGGAAATTCAATTAGAATTAATTATATTTTTTCACTTTATGAATTGAGATTTTTTTATTGATATATTTTAGTTTCATGCACATTAAGTATTGTATATTTTTTATTATGTTGTATTGATTCAGTGCCACACTATTTGATTTATTTATGCAAAAATTTAGTATCACAGATTTTGGTGTAGGCTGCTTTTATGTGTTAAAATCTTCCCCAACGCTATTTTTGTTTTCGTATGCATACTTACATTGGTATAAGCCCAACTAATGTAACTATGTAATAAAATCTATACCTGGAATTCAGCTTTAAAGCAAGGACATTGCTACAATGGTGAAAGACCTGGGGCACTCCATGAGGGAAGATGATGTGATACATAACACTATGCTTACAGTGGACAGTAAATATAACCTAAGCGTACTTGCTGTACATAGCACACATATGCCACAGCTTTTGTAAATAGTGATGGGGGAACATGCATGGGTTAGATTAACAGAAGGTCTGCATATTGCCAACCACAGTCAATGCAACCAATTGAGCCCCACACAGGGCTCATTGGTTGCTAGGACACTAAAAATCTCCAGCATCCTAGCAATCAATGATGCATCCCCAGCCCCAATCAGTTGCCAGCAAGTAGATTCCCTGGACGATAGCTGAATCTAAATGTAATGCTACCCCCCCAAGGAGCAACTTGTTAAGATGGGTCTTCTGTTCACTACCTCGACCTCGTCAAAAGCCTCAGCTTTACTAACACATCAGGTTGAGTATAAAAGCAAGTAAATGCAGTGAAATACGACAAAAAATTCCTATCACCCAGTGATAGTACTATCTTGAAAGCAGGCACCAAACCAGTTATCATGGGTAAACTTAATGTAATATTACAATTGAAATAGGTGTGAACTGGCACAGCCAAATGGGAGATCTCCATCCCTGTCCAGCCCACCTCGTCTGCGGCACAAGATGGAAGGGGATGTCCCCAACTGCCCGACATCGAGGCATCAATTGATCCCGTGAGCGGTGCGTCAGTGCATGACGCCCATGTGCAGGAGTTCATGCCCCACCCCCACCAGTGGATGAGGAGGAGGAAAGAACCCCGGAAGCAAAGGACAAACCGATCCCCATCAATCCTGGGCTGGGGCGGCCTAATAGGAATAAGGTATGTTAAAGAAAGGCACTGGAATCAAACCCAATATGGTCTACTGGACATAAAAGGGAGCTAAAGCAAGGGACTAGAATGTATGAGTATATAGAGATACTCAGTGATTGAAGTGTGTTAGGTGTGACAGGTCACTAAAGCGGGTATCTTCCACCCAATTAGTAGGACAATTGAAACAGGTGTGACCTGGCAGAGCCAAATGGCAGACCTCCAGAAATTGGGACTTTGAATGAGGCCCGCCATAAAAATAATAAGAAGAACAGAATAGATACATAAATGTACGCGTAATTAAATCGTTTATTATTATAATCTAAAATTCATACCCGACTCTTGGAAAAACATTTGTATTGAATAAATTGGTAGTCACGTGACTTACACTTGAAATATAATGCTCATAGCATGCAATACAATTGATGAGTTGACATGATAGACATAGATAATAAATTGAATATATGAAGATTATACATAGTTAAAGCAGATGTATCTTGGCATCTAATAGCACTCGGTGCGTTTCATGGCGTTACAGCCACTCATCAGGAGTGTAATACGACAATGTTCTGTAAATATAGATACATATCAATTATTAATAGTGCTCTCTAAAAAAAGGGGAGAAAATTTTTTTTCCCAAGAAAATGGCGACAGGTCAGTGACTTACAGCTGTGCCCCAAGGATGGGTCCAGCCTTTGCACGAGAACTTGTGGGGATCTCGGGTAAGTGTCTCCCCCATGGTTGAGGCGGGAACACCCCTCCAAGGACCAAGGAGAACAGCCAAAGGAAAGCTAGATGGCCACAGCACAGTCCAGTTGTGATATGTGTGCACATATCATGCATAGTGTCCTACAAAGAATGTATAAGTGAAATGAATGAATGAGTGGAGATGGGTGAATGTGAAGGGTCATCTAAGTGTTCCCTCAAGGGGTCTACATATGGGTGATAGTAGGTGTGAATGTGCCCGCTAAACAATTTAATACTGTCCCAAAAATAGTGCAGATCACCCAAGATAAGTGTGAATGGGGTGATCAAATAGCCCCTTTAATTACCTGTGAATATGGTGTATGGACCAACTCATGTCTGAATAACCTTCCAAGTGATAGGATCATGCAGTGTGAGCCAACGGCCATCCCAGGTTGATAAATACCCCCAGTCCAAGGCGGGGCCCCGCCAACGTCATGCTAAATAGGCCAATGCAGCACGAGGGAGGCGAGGAAGCATGTCCCATCTGCACATGGCATTGCCGTCAGCAGTTGATCCACACCCACCTTGTCTGCAGCGCAAGATGGAAGGGGACGTCCCCGACATCGAGGCATCAATTGACGCCATGAGCCGGGCGTCAGTGCATGACGCCGATGTGCAGGAGGTCAATCCTCGCCCCCACCAACAGATATTACTCAGTTAATTTGATTACCAAGCAAGTACAAACAAAGTGGCAATTGTTCAGGATAAAGAATGTCTAACAGTGAGGGCTAAACATAACTGGCATGGAACAGCCAAATCAACATAAACAGTAGCAGTGCCACCTAAAATGCAACTGTGAGCAGTAATATGACTTGTTCTAACAATGCAGTAGCTATACTGCTAGTGTGCACTAATGGGGACTCTGCTAGGCCTAAACTGACTGAGTAGGCATTGTCAGATTTGACTGTGGAAAAAAACTAAAAGAGGGTGCACCAACCTATGCACATTACACAAGTGGTGTTTATTGGTATATAAAAAAAGGAAATATACTCACAAATAAAGGTTATAAAAGCATATCATATATTATGGGTAAGACACATATTGGAGAGGTATAGGGCTGCACACCCCGACTGAAAGAAAGTGTTCCCCCAAGGGGTTTTTTAGCAGCTAACTGATCAGTTCAAAATGTAAAAAAAGGATCTTTATTTCAAAAATTGACACGTATTCAATAGTAAAATATGAGCTCTGGTCATGGGGCATAAAACATTTAAAAAAAAATACAGAATTGGAAACATGTAAATACACAGCATTCTATTATAGTGGTTGCTATGTCACAGACCCCTTTTTTAAAGCACTAGCATGCGCACAGTGTTTCTACCCGGTTTTGAACCGGGGACCTTTCACAGGTTAGGCAAATGTGATAACCACTACACTACAGAAACCCACCACTGGGGACTGTGACATAGCAACCACTATTGATTACATGTCAATTTTTCAAATAAAGATCCTTTTTATACGTTTTGAACTGATCATTTAGCTGCTAAAAAACTCAGTGGGGAAAACTTCCTTTCCAATAAAAGCATATCAAAGCCCACAATGGACACAAACCGACCAGCAACTAAGAGCCCCTGAGGAAGAGAGGATAACCCCTTGAAATGCGTCAGCCATCTGGAAGGTTCTCCGGCATGCTGGACACGGTGACCTGGTCACTTTGTGTCCATTATAGACTTTGATATGCTTTTATAACCTATTTGTTTGTGAGTTTATTTTCTTTTTTTTATAGACCAATAAACACCACTTGGGTAATGCGCAGGGTTGGTGCGCTTTCTTTTAGTTTTTTCCACAGTGTTTCTATTGGGTGTCCCCTGACCCTTGGAGGGCAGCAAGGTTTGTGCATCTGCCAGGAGTCATAAATATTCTAGGCGATATTTACTGCCTTCACATCACTTTTTAGCGCAGGATATTTTGTTTGTTTATTGTCAGAATTGAGTGACGTAAACAGTGAAGGGGAATGAGGAAAACCTGCAAGATGTATAATAGGAGCAGTCCTTAAAGTTGTTCTTCTGCCGGCTAATGTTAGGGCCATTTAAATGTGCGTTGGTGTACTTATAATAGTCCTTTAAACCTGCAAGGCATGCCTTAAGATGATAAAGGGTGCCATACTGTTCAGTGCAAGGTGGAATAGAAATGGGCAGAGATCGTAATGATGCGACACAACAGCTGCTTAGAGTGTGTAATGATGCGGTGGGAACTTGAAGGTACTAAGATACAGAATTGCTATAAGAGGTAAGGATTGGGTGCTCTAATTGTCCTGCTCTCAGTGGCTTAACTACTGCTAACAGTACAAAGTGGACCAGTGGCCCTCTTATTGACTCACAGAGGTGGTGTATTCGGTGTAAGGGGCCCCTTCAGTCCCGTTCTGGTGTGGCTACAACTCAAATGGCTAAAGTGAAGAATCTGGAGGATGCTCCGGTCTCTCAGCAGCAGTCCCACAGGGTTAACAAGGCTGACAATGTTGATGGATCTCCGACAATCTCACTCTCAACCTCTGGCTCTGTCTCCTGCTCACACAGACAGATCTGTACATGTGGATTCTGTAGTCACTACTGTGCCCGCACACCACTAAATCACTGAAACACTCCCCATTCTTGCACACTTCTTCCAATGGTGCTTGTTTTTTTTTTGGTCAGGAATACTTTTTCAATCCTGGGGGTTGAGTCCACATGTAAGGACAAGAAAATCTTGGATGCTCATGTAATGTGATGGAAGTGGGAGGTGAAGAAGAGACAACTGGCGAGATAAAGAGCATGTGCCCCAGGTACCCAGCATTAGTGATGCCACAGATTTAAGGCACATTTAAACCCAAAAACAACAAATATTTTGCCACTTACCTTTCCTAAGGGGTGCCTGCAATATTTTTCATTTTTTAGGCTAAGAACATTTCAGCAAGTACAGAAAATACATGTTGGTCTTGCCAGAAATGCAGTGTCCTTGACTCTTTCTGTGAGCTGGAAAAACAGAAAAATAATTATCGTTGATGGACAAAGACAGGCATGTTTGAAGTCCAGCCTGTGTGACACCATGGCTCCCTTTATACCTATAGTGGAGAAGTGTGTGTAGACAAGAAAGGACAGGATGTGTGTTATTTGCAGAATCACCAGGTGAAAATAAAGGGGGAAAACTTGGTAAAGGGGTAATAGAAAACGTTACTGATTCCCCCTCAAAGTCATGATATCCCCACTGCCATTCTCACGCATCCCAAAAAGATGCAGCTATGCTGTCTCTTTAGATAACCCATAGTGCTCTGTGAACTTATGTATTAAATTGTATATGCAACATGTAGGCAGCTGTGGTGCAGGGCAGCCTAGTTGGCTGCAAGAGGTAGTGGTTGGCCATTTTTGGGTGGATGCTTTATAAGAAAGCCCAGCCATGTTTTAGTGCACTTCACATGTGTGCATAGACAGGGAGAGTGAACCCGCTTGTCAGGGAGAGTTAGGAGAAGATAGGGAGAGTGTTCTGGCCTGTGAGGGATAGCTCAGGGTTCCTACAGAGTCCTGTATCAACAATCCTGGTCGGATGAAAGACTCCCCATTGCGGTGTCCTCGCTGTGAGGGAGGGACAAGTGTATCAGATGCCTATATCCATCTGCTGAAGGAATACTGCTGTGACCGGGTAATGTGTGTGAATATCAGTCTCTACTGATACGCATTGTGTGCTTGGGTTTGTACTGTGTCAGTCAGTGGAAAGTGCCTATAGTGCTGATGAATACAACTACCGCTTACATCAGAAGTGACTGTGCTGTGTATCTGTGCCTCCTGCTTGGAGTGAAACTACTTGCATTACTGCTGTAAATACTCTTTCTACTACCGTCTCTCCGCTAATAAACGTTGCCTGGTTTATTAAGTCAGTACGTGTGATTCCCTCTGTGAGGTCGCTACACCCTACATACGCTTACATTTTGGCGTAGTCGGCAGGATGTCTGAACCATCATCCTCAAGCGGGGGAGTGGCTAGAGGGTCAATCATGGCACCATATGGAGCGGCTTTGGCCCTGATTCTCCAATTTAATGGCACAAATATTACCCTGACAGACTGGGTGGAGAGATTGGACAGTTCAGTCCGCTTGTTCGAAATACCACTTTGCAGATTTGGCAGTTAATGCGCTAGAAGGAGAAGCCCGCCGGGCTGTGATGGTTCTGCCCGAGATGGAAAGGGATAGCAGAACAGCTATTGTGGGCCGCCTAGAAAGCCTGTATGGCGAGAGTACCTCCATAGCCGAACTCTGGAAGAGTTTTTATTGTCGGGAGCAGCACGACCGAGAGACTATCCCTCAATTTGCAGTGGCCTTACTGGAAATCCGGATGCCAGTTGGAGGAGAAAATGGCCTCCGCCGGAACTGGGGTCCCTAACCCCGATCAGCTTATCCGAGACCAGTTCCTCTCTGGTGTATGCTCCTCTTCATTAAAGAGAGCCTTCGGGGATTGAGTGAGGGCTGATGGTACGGTGAAATTCGCTGCTATCCTACAAGAGGCCATTGAGAGGGAACAGGAAGAGCCGAACCATGAATGGGTTGGTGCCAGAAGCCAGGTTACCCTCACTCATGGAGCCAGGTGGCCAGTGGAGCGGGAGGAAGTGACTGCCCCATGCCCTGCCACCGCCTCGAATGCGGGGATGCCCTCGATGGAAAAGGTCGTACGAGACCTAGTTGATATGGTCAAGAGGCAAGAGGTGGCAGCTCTGCGGAGCGGGTCCCGGCGGCGATTAACCCAGTCTGGAGGTACCCCGATATTGACCGAAAATGCGAGCAGTGTGGACGGTTAGGCCACATCGCAAGAAATTGTGCAAGGTGGGGAGCCCAGAACGTACAAAACCATCCTTTAAACTAGAGATTCCTGTGGTGGAGGGGCGACCCATGGGAAATGTTTGTTCACTGCCTCAACGTGATCCTACAGTGATTTCTGGGTGCCCAGTGGCGACAGTGATGTTCAACAGACAGCCGGCCAGATGTCTGGTGGACACTGGATCAGAAGTCACCACTATGGCCTATTCGTTCTACCAGCAACATTTTGGGCCGACCGCAACTCTAGACCCCTCCTGGTTGGGGCTGAAAGCTGCTAACAACCTACCAATTCCAGTAGTGGGGGTCACTTGGATGTCCATGAAAGTTTATGAGCAAACCCTCCCTAGGGTTGGGGTTCTGGTGACCCGAAAGTCCTTCTTCCCAGAAATTCCAGTGGTGTTGTGTATGAACGCCCTAAAAGAACTGGACTTAACTCGCCTTCTGTGGGAGGCGTCAACGCGAGCATCCGGGCAGTCAGCACCACGACTGCAGAATCTGATCAACACTAGTCAGACTGTTCAGACGCAGAGTCATAAATACACAGAGAAGGTGGGAGTTATCCGTCTCCCTGCCCGTCATCGGGTTATTATATCCCCATGCCAAGAGTTGGTGTGCCCCCTTCCTGTAGTAGCTAGAAGACACGTAAGAGGGGCCACTGTGATGGTCGAACCACAACGCAACCTGGAAACCAAAGGTGAATGGTTGGTAGCCAGAACTTTGTCTGTTGTCCAGCAGGGACAAGTGTTGCTGCAACTGGTTAACTTGGGGTCCACCCCGATACAAGTGCCCACGGACGTGGCCATTGCAGATTTGTATACAGTACCCAAAAGCTGCATTACTGATCCTTGCTCTGGGGTGGAGGCTGCCTGTGCTGCTTTGCAGATGGCTCTACCTGATTCAGCAGAGACCCAGCTCCCAAAATTTTTAACACAACTGGCACTTCCGGTGCAGGAGATGACCCCGGAACAAAGCAACAAGCTTCAGCAACTAGTTCGCAGACATTTGATGGCATTCTCTCAAGGCCCTGAAGACTATGGCTGTACTAATGTTTTGGATCATTCTATCCACACTGGAGACACGGCTCCTATTCAGGAAAGGTATCGTAATATACCCCCGGCTCTTTGCCAAGAGGTCAAAGACGTATCACGCGGCATGCTGCATGGGGGGGGTGATTCGAGGGAGTCATAGTCCCTGGGCTGCGCCCATAGTTCTTGTGCTGAAAAAGGATGGCAACTTATTTTTTTGTGTGGACTATCGCAGATTGAATGCCTGTACCCATTGGGATGTTTACCCCTTTGCCCCGGGTCGAAGAATCCCTAATGGCCTTGGGACAGGCCCAGTACTTCTCCACGCTAGATTTGTCCAGCGGATATTGGCAGGTCCCGGTAAAAGAGGAAGATCGTGAAAAAACGGTTTTTATCACCCCTCTGGGACTATACGAGTTTAATTGGATACTCTTTGGCCTGACTAATGCCCCCAAAGGCTAATGGAACGTTGCTTGGGAGACTTGAACTTTGAATCTGCCCTGATTTACTTAGATGACATCATCATCTTTTCCAGAACGTTCGAGGACCATTTGCTACATCTGGATCAAGTCCTCCAGCGGCTAGCCCAGTATGGCCTTCACCTCAAACCGGAAAAATGTCATCTCATGAAAACAAAAATCCAGTATTTGGGGCATGTGGTCGAAGCAAAAGGGGTGTCCCCCGATCCCGACAAAATTCAGGCTGTACAGACATGTACAAGCCCTAAAACGGTAAAAGAGTTTAGCTCTTTCTTGGGTTTCATGGGTTCCTACCGCAGATTAATTCCGAACTTTGCCCCAGTTCTTGTGCGGGCAACCAGCCCATCAAAAAGGAAAATCTTCCCCCAGCAATACTGACAGTTGGGGGGCAGCACAAAGTGAGGCATTGGAAGCCCTCAAGGCGGAGCCTACTTCCGCTCCCATA
This sequence comes from Lithobates clamitans, assembly GCA_037952925.1. Classification (NCBI taxonomy): domain Eukaryota; kingdom Metazoa; phylum Chordata; class Amphibia; order Anura; family Ranidae; genus Lithobates; species Lithobates clamitans. Next base: position 3,775,950 of record JBBGZY010000922.1, on the reverse strand, counting down.
TTGGCTTACGCTGACTATCATGAACTCTTCTGGGTATACACCAATGTCAGTCTCCAAGGATTGAGGGCTCAAGAACAAAATGGGACGGAACGTGTGATCGCCTATGCAAGTCGAAGTTTACGCCGTACCGAACGTAACCCAACCAACTACAGTTCCTTTAAACTCGAGTTGTTAGCGGTATTCTGGGCTGTCACTGAAAAGTTTGCTGAGTACTTAGTAAGAGTGACAGAGAAATAATGGAAACAGAACTTGCCAGTATCGGAATGTTCCTGTGTGTCTGCGCGGCAGAATCGCACTCCGGCGCATGCGAATTTGCGATGTAGCGGAACGGCGCACACGGGTTCATGACACGGCGTAACGGCGTAATTGCCTCCAGCGTGGCCGGCTCCGAAAGCGGGGTTTGAGTCGCCATGTGAAGGCGGGAAAGGCCCTCTTCTGCTGTGTCAGAGATGGCTTAGTTGCGGCGGTACCCTTCCGTCCGGAGCCAATCCTACTCCTTCTCATGCCCTGTAGTTCCTGGGACTCTGTGGCCGAAGATGGCAGGCGTTGGGGTAGTTATATCCCCTTTTTGTCGGATAATAGGTACAGGTAGGAGCGGAGCTCTGTGCACACACGTCCTCTCAGGCCGCCAGCTTGACCACGCCCCTCCCCTCGGCCTACCTGGATGCTACCCAGGGTCCCTCCAGCTTACCCTTCTTCTTCAGTCCCTCCTTCCTCTACTCCGGAAAGTGAGCAAATGCAACTGGGCCTAGTCCGGGCTCCACTTACACCTGATGAAAAGCAACGCCGGCGGGAAGCCAACCTATGCCTATACTGTGGAGGGGCAGGCCACTTCTTGTGCAATTGTCCTATAAGACCCAGTAAGTCTCATCCACAAAGGATTATGAACTTTCAGGTAGCTGGTCCAACCTCAACTCACCTTGTCCTTCCTGTCTCCCTACAGGTGGCAGGCGAGGAGATCCGGCTACTGGCCAATATTAATTCTGGCGCCTGCAGCTGCTTCCAGGCCCAAAGCCTGCATATCCCTCTGCAAAACAAAAGACAAAGTCTCCAAATACATCTGGCCGATGGATCTTCACCTTGTTCAGGACCCGTTACCCAGGAGACTAAACCCACTCTCACAATTACAGACTCAGGCCATCAAGAATTTCTTTGCTTTGACATCATATGCTCTCGCATGTTCCCTATCATCCTGGGTCTTCCATGGTTACAAGCTCATGATTCCCACATTAATTGGAGTAAGAAGGAAATCTCCTTTTCCTCTGCCTACTGCTCCCAGCATTGCTTTACCTCTGGTCCCATCAGCACTGCCTCCTGATTGACCATCGAGCCAGTACCCGATTATCTACAGCATGTCCCTTCAACCTATCATGGATTTATGGACATTTTTGATAAAAAGAAAGCCGACAGTTTGCCTCCTCACCATACGACTGTCCCATTGATCTTTTACCTGGCTCTGAGCTCCCCTTTGGTCATATATTCCTGCTATCAGAAAATGAGTTGGAGGCCGTTCAGTCCTACATCAACGAAAACCTTGAAAAGGGGTTCATCCATCCCTCCTCTCCAGCCGGAGCGGGAATTTTCTTCGTTGAAAAAAAGGATGGCACCCTAAGACCCTGTGTGGACTATAGGGAGCTCAACAAGATCATCATCAAAAACTGCTATCCGCTCCCCCTTATCCCAGAGCTGTTCCAACGGTTCCGAACCACACAAATCTTTTCTAAACTTGACCTACGGGGAGCTTATAACCTTGTTCGGATACGTGGAGTGGAAGTGGAAGACGGCTTTTAGGTCTAGATTCGGACATTTCGAGTATCTAGTGATGCCATTCGGGCTGTGTAACACTCCAGTTACATTCCAACATCTAGTGAATGATATTTTTCGAGACTACTTGGACAACTTTGTGATCGTTTACCTTGACAATATTTTAATCTTTTCTACCACCATTGAGCTGCACCGAGTTCATGTAAAGAAGGTACTCACAACTCTCAGGAAACACGGACTTTACCTAAAAGAGGAAAAATGTGAGTTTGAAAAAACGGTAGTCCAATTCTTAGGGTTCATTATCTCCACTGAAGGGGTCGCAATGGACCCTCAGAAGGTGAAATCTATCCAGGAATGGCCAGCTCCTGTAGATAAAAAGGGGGTTCAACGATTTGTGGGCTTTGCCAATTTTTACCGCAGGTTCATAAAAGGATTCTCATCAATCATTTCACCCATCACCCAATTGACTAGCCAGCAAAGCCGATTCCAGTGGTCCCAAGAAGCTCAGGAAGCTTTCAATAAACTGAAGGATCTATTCACTTCTGCCCCGGTACTACTACACCCTACACCCAGACCCCGCTTTTCCCTATGTGTTGGAAGTGGATGCCTCAGAGTCAGCTATAGGTGCAATTCTGTCTCAAAGGTGAGGTCATAAAGCTCTTCTTCACCCTGTGGCTTTCACCTCCCGGAAATTAACCCCGCCAGAAATGAACTATGACGTTGGGGAGCATGAACTACTAGCCATCAAATTTGCTCTAGAAGAGTGGAGATATCTTTTGGATGGTGCATCTCACCCCATTATGATCTTCACAGATCACAAGAACCTGGAGTACCTCAGGGCAGCAAAAGGTTTGAGACCCCGGCAAGCCCGCTGAGCTTTGTTTTTCTCCAGGTTCAACTTTCACATTTCCTATCGGCCAGGCTCCAAAAATGGGAAAGTGGACGCTCTCTCCCGGATGTTCCCGGAGACCCCCTAAACAACAAAACCTGGTACTATTCTGTCTTCGGAAAATTTTCTTTGTTTAATCCGGCCGGATCTAAGGACTGCGATTGAACAGGCCTCCAGCCAATGTTTAGACCCGGAAGTACCTTCGTTGAGGAAACAGGATGGTCTGCTGTGGGCTCAAAACAAAATATTTGTCCCAGTATAAGTAAGGCCCTTGATATTAAAAACTTTTCATGATAACAAGTTCGCAGGACATTTTGGGGTACAAAAGACCTCTGAACTCATACATCGTTCCTTCTGGTGGCCGAGGTGGAGACAGGATTGTAAGAAATATGTCAAATCTTGTATTGTCTGCCAACGTAGCAAGGGGTCCAACGCGAAATCCTGGGGTCTGCTAAGACCATTACCCATACCAGAGCGACCCTGGAAGGAAGTAGCTATGGACTTTATCGTTGCCCTACCGCCCGCTGAGGGGTTCTCCACCATTCTGGTAGTGGTCGATCGCCTTTCAAAAATGGCTCACTTCTTACCTATGAAAGGCGCACCCTCTGCCTCAGATACCGCAGATATATTCATTAAAGAAAGGGTTAGGCTCCATGGAGTACCCGATAACATTGTATCTGACAGAGGAGTTCAGTTTACCTCAAAATTTTGGAAAGACTTTTGCAAATCCCTAGAAATCAAGGTATGTCTGTCCTCAGCCTATCACCCCCAAAGTAATGGCCAAACAGAAAGGACGAACCAAACTGTGGAACAGTATCTCTGCTGCTTCTGCTTGTGCTCCCAAGACAACTGGGTTTATCTCCTCCCCTGTGCGGAATTTGCCTACAATAATTCCATACACACAGCCACCAACCAAACTCCTTTCTGGGCCAATTATGGGTTTCACCCTTCCTTTTTGCCTAACTCTTTTCCAGAAGTGTCAGTTCCTGCGGTACAAGACCGAATAAGTTTTATCCAAACTAATTTGCAACTAATTCAGGAAGCTATGAAGAAGGCTCAGGACAGCTACAAAAAATACTATGACAGGGGAAGGAGGAGCAATCCAACCTTTAAGATTGGAGATGAAGTCTGGCTATCTGCAATGAACCTCAAACTTCCTTGCCCCTCATTTAAATTGGGCCCAAAATTCATTGGTCCCTTCAAGGTGAAAAGAGTAGTGAACCCCGTGGCTTTTGAACTTGCTCTACCTAGTTCTTACAGGTTCACCCTGTTTTTCATACTTCCCTTTTGAAACCAGTAACTCCCAGCCCTTTTTCAGGAAGGGAAGAATTGCCACCTCCTTCGATCAATATTGAAGGCGAAGATGAACCCCCGGCCTGTTTTAAGGACTTCCTCATCCACCTGCTTCCAGTGTATGACCCCGGCCTGCACCACAGACTTTCTCTTACTGAGTTCTCTGTGCCTGTCCTCCAGCACTCTGTCAAGCCCCAACTGGGTCTTGTGGGTTAGAGCCCCAGCTGGGTCTTCCACCTCAGTCCAGGTGTTGGATTCACCGCTGCTCCACATCTCCATGCTGCAGGAGTCCTCTTCTCAAGAACCATCTACCTGCTGGCGACCCGTGCCTCTCTGTGCCCTATACCCTCTGTACCACTTCCAGAGGTAGAGTGCACTTAGCTGCAAGGGAAGTCACTCCCTGATAAAGAGACTGCTAAACTGAGGGCCTTGGAGCAACGTTGGGTGGCCCGACTGGCCCACTTCAACTATACCATTCACTACAAGCCAGGACGCTCCAATGGTAATTCTGATGCTCTCTCCCGATTTCCTCTCAATGGGCCTCAGGATGATCTAGATCAACAACTCGAAGAGAATGAGTTTGTTCCCTTCGGGATCCACCGGCAAGAGAAACTGGCTTCAACGACTCTGCAGAGCAACCAAGTTACGCCAAGAGGGCCAGAGATTCATACTCTTCGAGAGTGGCTGCAACTCCAGACGCAAGACCCTGACATTGATTAGCTCATGAAATATTGGGACAGGAATTCGGAAACCAGATTCGCGGGAGCGAAGGAGGATCTCGCCGACGTTGTGTCAGCTTCTAAAACAGTGGGATAGGCTGGAAAGATATAATGGACTCTTATACCGAAAGGCACGGATTCCAGGGGAGCCGTGAGTTATTCATCAATTGATTATCCCTCAATCGGAGGCTTTAGAGGTTTGTCAAGTCTTTCACTATATTGGAGGACACTTCTGTGCAGAACGGACAGAGGCCTTTATTCCTAAGTAAGTATTTTGTCCACAGTTATCCAAGTGGGTGCAGAAGGCATGTCAGGGGTGTAAGAGTTGTGTCATCCACAAAGGGAGAACAGAGAAAACTACCCCTTTGGTGGTGAGCACAGGAGAACCCTTTAAATTACTGACCATGGACTTTGTGACAGTGGCTGACACCTCTTCAGGGTATCATTACGCCTTGGTGTTTGTGGACCACTTCTCTAAGTTCGCCATCAGGGTGCCAACTAAAGATCAGACTGCCGCCACCACGGCTAAACTGTTCTGGACCCATGTAGTCCAGCCCTACGGGTGCCCAAAACGGATTCTGTCCGACCAAGGGCCGAACTTTGAGTTTAGGGTGTTTTCTGAACTCTGCCGTCTTAATGGTATTCGGAAGTCTCATACTATTCCTTACCACCCCCAGGGAAATGGTGCCTGTGAACGCTTTAATCGCACATTGTTGGGATTGATTCACACATTAGAGCAAGAGCATCGAGAACATTGGCCGCAGTATGTAGGAGATGTTGTTTGGGCTTACAATCAGACTGTGCATCGAGCCACTGGTTATACTCCCCATTTTCTGATATTTGGGTGTTGTGGCCGTTTACCGGCGGATTTACTCTTGGAAACTCCAGAGCCTATTACGTCAAGGACCCCAGAGGTATGGGTCCAAGATCACTGGCACCGCCTGGATCAAGCCAAACAGATCGTACTGGGAAAGCACCAGGATTTAGCCGAGGAAAGTACTGTTCAATTTTTGCCACTTACACCAGGGGACAGAGTCTTGGTGATGAATCCTAAACACCTGAGGGGCAGCAAGCTGGAGCCCAAGTGGGAGCCCTGTCCATATCGAGTCAAGCAACAACCTTTCCCTGGACAGCCTGTGTATGATCTGGTTTCAGAGAAGCCGGATGGACCTCACAAGAGACTGCATCGTAATCTCCTTCGTCCCTGTGTGTTTAGTGCTGATTCACAAATGGCTAATCCTATTCCTGTCTTTCCCCATCTGCTAGGTGGGACAACAGCAAGGATGTCCTCAACAGTGACTGTGCAACCTGGTACCTGCCCCCTCTGCCGGGAATAGAGACCTTATCCCTAGCTGGGGGAGATACAGAGAACCAGGCTGCTGCTACTGAATGGGACTTATATGTCTGGATCTCTGGAGGAGGATGAGCCTCTTGTGGAAGAAATAGCACCTACTGATCCTGTTGCCTCAGATGGAGATAGACATTTGGAAGACCCGGAGCTTCGCTTGCCCAAGCGTATTACCAGGAGACTGAAACCTGTCAAGTATTCTGACTATGTGACTTGAACTGTTATGCATTGCTTGTTTTCCTGCTTGATATATTATTGCACGGTGTTAATTACTTCTCCCTAGGTGCATGTAAGGTATTGCAATTCTTAAAGGGGGGGGGTGTAGGCAGCTGTGGTGCAGGGCAGCCTAGTTGGCTGCAAGAGGTAGTGGGTTAGCAAGTGTATATTCTCACTTTTCAGCCTATTTGAAATGTTTATGTGTATTATTATTATTATTATTATGTTCAAAGCTGTTTGGTCTCTATAATTGTCTCCTGCACTATTTTGGAGAAGTCTGGTGTCCTGATAAGATTTGGTCTGTCATTTTTGGGTGGATGCTTTACATAAGGAAGCCCAGCCACGTTTTAGTGCAGTTCACGTGTGTGCATAGACAGGGAGAGGGAACCCGCTTGTCAGGGAGAGTTAGGAGAAGACAGGGAGAGTGTTCTGGCCTGTGAGGGATAGCTCAGGGTTCCTACGGAGTCCTGTATCAACAATCCTGGTCGGATGAAAGACTCCCCATTGCGGATAATAAATCTGGTGTCCTCGCTGTGAGGGAGGGACAAGTGTATCAGATGCCTATATCCATCTGCTGAAGGAATACCGCTGTTACCGGGTAATTTGTGTGAATATCAGCCTCTACAGATACGTATTGTGTGCTTGGGTTTATACTGTGTCAATCAGTGGAAAGTGCCTATAGTGCTGATGAATACAACTACCGCTTACATCAGAAATGACTGTGCTGTGTATCTGTGCCTCCTGCTTGGAGTGCAACTACTTGCATTACTGCTGTAAATACTCTTTCTACTACCGTCTCTCCGCTAATAAACGTTGCCTGGTTTATAAAGTCAGTACGTGTGATTCCCTCTGTGAAGTCGCTACACCCTACACCCGCTTACAAACATATATTGTAAAACAGATCTAAAATATTAGTTTAAATACTTATAAGCTTAAAAAGTTAAAGTAAATCTGACCCTAAACCACTTTTTTTAATTTAAGGAAAAGATGAATGGATCAATATTTCCATGTCAGGTCCTTCAACTGTGGTGTACAGAGGTGGCTTGGCATGGTTTGTTAAAATTGCCCATATCATACAAAGGACAACTATACATTATAATTAAACATTTTAAGATATATTTTGCGAGGATAATATCTCCACCTGGTGCACCATGCAGTGGATCACTCATCAATGGAGGGCTGGCACAAGCATAAGGCAGCTAAAGCAACCGCCTTAGGGCGTCAAGATGAGGGGGACGTAAAATCAGAGTCCTCAGGGGGTGTGGCTTGGACAGCCACCTACATTCAATCCTATCCACTAAAAATAGATCTGTTCCCCATGACCATCTGTCTGGCAGATCGGATAGCATTCAGGTATAAATGTACAGACGGTCCGTTTACATCCAAATACCCACAGAGCAGAGTGGGATTTATCTGGTAAATATCACAGAGCTCTATATTGTGACAGGTGAGCTTGTTGTTTTTCATTCCCTGCTAAGCAGGGGAAAAAACAACAAGATTCATTAGTAAAATCACCACACTGTACATATATTAACACTTCCTAAGCACACAGTTAACTCTTTGATTGCCCTAGATATCAATCCCTTCCCAGCCAGTGTCATTAGTACAGTGATAGTGCATATTATTAGTATTTTTAGTGTCACTGGTGATATCAGTATCAGTCAGTCAGTTCTTACTCAGTGTCAGTTAGTGTCAGATTTCACGCCGCACTATCACAGTCCCACTATAAGTTACTGATTGCCGCCATTCCTAGTATAAAAAATATTAATACAATTCCAGTATATCTCCTATAGTTTTTAGACTTCACAACTCTCACATAAACCAATTAATATACACTTATTGTGATTTTTTTTTCTTACCAAAGACATGTAACAGAACACATTTTGGCCTAAATTAATGAAAAAAATTGATTTTATTTGATATGTTTCATAACAGAAAATGTGGGTCATATATTTATATTGCAAAAAAAAAGAAAAATCCAGTGGGGATCAAATACCACCAAAAGAAAGCTCTATGTGTCAATAAAATTATATAAATCTAATTTGGGTACAGTTTTGCATGACGGCGCAATTGTCAGTTAAGGTAGTGCAGTGCTGAATAGCAAAAAATGGCCTGGTCAATGGGGGTAAAATCTTCCAGAGCTCAAGTGGTTAAAATCCAAATCCCTAGGCACTTGTTGGGTGTTTGGATTTTTTTAAATACCAGGCTTTTGTTCCCAAACGCTGCGCATGCTGTGGGAGTTTTAGTTTGCCTCACCTTCCAGCTGCCCATAGCCAGTGGTGAGGGCAAGTGGGAATGTATTACCCCGTCCCCTCATTAGACACTGCCATTCAGTGGCAGTTCAGTACAGCTCAAATTTTCAATGCTGTGTGACGTCCCTCACACTGCACCTCATCACATTGATGTTGGAGGCTATGTGGCTCCCTGGTGATCTTGCAGTGGCATGGACATGTTAGTATAAGGTTTTCAGTGGGAGCTGGAGGGGGACGAGAGGGGTTGTATATTAAAGTATAACTGTATTAAAGTAAAGAAAATTTAAAAAACTTGAAATACTAGTGGCAAGCTGTTGGTTTGTAAGCTGTGCAGAGGTCCTCTTTGGATCCCTAGCAGATTTAAGCAGTTTCAGGATATTTTTATGGTTTGGGTGGAGAGACTTTTTAATAATCAAGGCAGCAAGCAGAACTATGAAACTAAAGTTTAAAATAGTTTAGATGAAGGTGACCAGTCAATACATTGTTCTCACCACAATACTTCACTGTCCTAGCAAATGAATATTGTCAATAGTTTTTTTTTTAGAACAGCAACTAATAACAGTATTGCCAGAAGGAAGAGAAGCTTTATATTCTTACGAGTAAGTAGAATTTATGTTTGTCAGAAGGATGGCTTGGATCAATGTTGTGTTCAATTGTAAGCTAATCAGGTAAATATTCTTTATTGAAGTGCCAGGGCAAACACTGTTTTTATGCTGGGAGCTAGAGAAGAGCGAACTGGTGCCTGTGGATTAAGGAGCGAGATTAGGATAATTATTGCAAAGCAGGTAACTACAAATGCTCAATCATCTGCCAGGCGCATTCAAGTCTTCAAACTTGTTGCTTTTTCTTATTTAACAAATTAAAAATGCATCTTTTCCCATCATCCCTAGAGGTACATGACTGGCACACCAGGGATAAAGACTTTTATCCTTACAGGTAAAAACAAGATTGCAATGCAACCATCTACTATAGTATTACCAATTATAAAGCATTACAGTGATTGTAAGGGTTCTTTTTTTTTTTTTTTATTTAAAATAAAAAAACATATACTTACCACCACTGTGCAGCTCTTTTTGCACAGAGTGGCCCGAAACCTGCTCTTCTGGGGTCCCCCGGCGGCTCTCTCGGCTCCTCCCCACATCAGATAACCCTCTCGGGGAAGTGCTTCCCCGAGGGAGTTATGCCGCGTACACACGGTCGGACTTTTCGTCTACAAAAGTACGACGGACACCGATGGACCAAAGCCGGCTGACAATCCGATTGTGTGTGGGCTTCCCCGAACTTTCAGTGGACTTTTCCAGCTGCAAATCTGACGGACTTTAGATTTGAAACATGCTTCAAATCTTTACGTCGTAACTACGCCGGACCCAGAAATCCGCTCGTCTGTATGCTAGTCCGACGGACAAAAACCCACGCTAAGGCAGCTATTGGCTACTGGCTATCAACTTTCTTATTTTAGTCCAGTGTACGTCATCACGTACGAATCCATCCTACTTTTGTGTGATCATATGTAGGCAAGTCCGTTCGTTAGAAAGTCCGCCGCAAGTCCGCCAAAAGTCTGCCAAAAGTCCGTTGAAAGTCTGTCGGACGGGCTGTCGGACTTTTGTAGCCGAAAAGTCCGACCGTGTATATGCGGCATTACCTTGCAGGCGCGCTCCCAAGTCCAGCATTTGGCGTCCATAGCCGCCGAATGCCGGACTCGTTTAAGTGTTTTGAATGGGGACAAAGGCACAAAAATTTTGAGCCCTCTGCTCTTAAAGCACCTGCATGCTTCTGAATGGCACCTCTCTCTTCTACTGCCAAGGATGAAGAACAAGTATGCAGGGGAAGGTGGCTTGCAACTTATCTATCCTTCTCAGATATTCTTCTTTCCTGGCGCCAACATGGCAGCATACATATGATATAGCTCCGCCCCTATATCCACCTACAGGATCTGTTTAAATTTATAAAAGTCTGACTAAGAGCAAGCTCCCCACCTCTCATTTTTGTTCTCAAGATCTACACCTGCAAAACCGTTATGTTGCAATAAGTCCCTACCTGACGACTGTGTCAATGTCCGTCTGGGTTCAGCCTCTCCCAGGCGCAGGCCCACATCTTAGGTTGCTAAATGTACTAACAAGGTGGGGAGCCCCTTCAGGGGGTCTTTTGGGGATGAGGAGTTCTCTAACTAGAGATGTCAGAAGCTCATGTTGTGCACCTGAGTTGGTGTTTGGTTGCTGGAGACCATGCTGCATGTGTTACTGTGCACACCTGAGCTTGTGTTTGGATGCTGCAGGTTTCAGTGCTGGGTGCAGTACATGTAGGTAACGCCAAACTACATGTTTTTTTTAGTATTAGGTAGAGTAGGAAAGGATTAGAATACCTGTCAGATTTCTACTGCTACCCAGGGCTCTGTTAGAGAGATTTTCTATCACAGCAACAACAATTTTAAAAGATAGGAAGTGAGTGTAACTCTGCTGGCTGTAGGCAACCATAAGTATGACTAATTTATAGCAATCTATGATGATTACTTAAAGGACAACTGCATACTCACCCCTGATGTATCAAGATCCTCTTGGCCAAAGATGAATCCCTCCACAATTAAACACCCCTGTGTCACACTGCTGATGTTGGCATCTACTGTTTCATCCCAGAATTTATGCATGATACATTTTGTATTTTGATCTGCTTTAGTTATAGCTAACCAAGTTATGTTTTCCCTCAACTAATGAGAATACATTTGTTCATTTGTTGGTTTAGTAGTTTGTTTCAGAAGAATACTGCTATTGAATATCTTTAGGCCAACAATCATTCGAATGTTTGACCAGTAGTTTGGGCTGTACAGATGATAAATATTTGGGGGCTCTGGGCTATTGGAGAGTTACATGGTAGGAGTGTAAGATTGGATCTAGAGATATGAGGAAAAAAGCACTTCCAGCTGTCTACCTGTGAATCTGTGAGGATGAATGGCCTGGGAGTACACGAAGCATACAATTAAACCTTCACTGCTTATTGTTCTATTGACCTAAAGCAAAAAAATACAGCGGGACCTTTGATATTCAGCAGTAGGTGAGCCTAGATTGTCTACTGAAATTTTGGGGTATCCTGATCTGTAATCATTACTCCCTTTTACATTTTTTTTTATAAATGTAGCAATGACTTCTTAGTGGAAATAATTGGATTCTCCTACCGCCCCATAGTTACGTGCTCTGAATCTGGATTCAACAACTCACTGAAAAAACTCAGGTCCCAGTCCCTTTGGTCCCTATTCCATTTATTGCAGTACTCAAAACTGAAGGGTCTAGGGGTGCAGGTTACCTAAATAAGCTCAAAATAGGAGAGCAGGTATACTGAATTGGCAGTAGACCCTATTACAGCGACTTTTATAATAGATGCTGATGAAGAGAGGACAACCAGATAAAACTGTGAACCTTTCAGTGCAGTGTTTCCATGCGCCTAAATTTTACTTCTGTTACTTTGTAAGTAGTAGGATTCCACTTCCAAGGTCCAGGCAGCAGCTTGTCTCCCTGCAACCCTCTGTTCAGCCCAGCTTCCTACATGCATAAAAAAGTGCCAACCACCCCAACCTATTACTGGCCTTTGTAGCAAGGTGCACATGGAAGTGCAATGTACATCACAAACAAACAAAAGATTTCCCAACACACTTACCAGCCATCCTACAAAACAACCAAAGTGGCCATGTCTAACAGTTTAGATGAAAAAACAGAGGGTTTTATTTGCACACATTTGCAAATATATGCGTAAGCCACAGTGCCCACGCCAAGGAACCTCTATATATACTGTGGTCCTAACTCTCCAACTTTTCAGACTGCAAATTTCCAGAGCAAGGAACCCCTGCTATATATATAATTATTATATCTACAGCCCATGGTACATTAATGTGATGATCAGTGGGAAGAATGCCCCTTACATTTGTCATCATTGTGAAGAGTCTTTCCTTACAGATAGCTAAATACTTTATTGTTGCAACAAAAAGGAGGGAAGAAGGGGTAACAAGCCCTAGGACTTTAACAGTGTTCAGCATAAGGACAAGATAAGGATACAATAGCATCAATAAAAGTTGAATATTTTATTAAACAAATAAAAGACATGAGGAAATGTAACCATCCAATTGTGCCAACATGTACCCACCCCAAATTGATTAGTTTTGTTTTCTTATCTTAACCAAACAAATCAACATGAGAACTCATCCTTGTCTTTTTGTTATTCCTAGCATAATTTACCTCCTACCAGAAACTCCTGAAGAAGCTACAAAAGCGAAACATGTTGAATGGTACTGGTGTTATTTATGCCACAAAGTGGAATTCATAACCTTGTCATTGATGTTTAAATTTTCTCATGTCTTTTACTTGTTTAATAAAGTATTCAAATTTTATTGATGCTATTGTATCCTTATCTTGTCCTTATACTGAACACCGTTAAAGTCCCGGGGCTTGTTTCCCCTTCTTCCCTCCTTTTTGTTGCACATATATTGGGATGTGGTGTTATTTCTGATCTGTCTGCCTTAAATTTTCATTTCAATACTTTATTGTTGTCAGTGGTTACTTTTCTGAGAGGCAGAAACTCCTTATTGCTCAAGGAACACCCAGCAACCTCTGGAAAAACCCCGGTCAAGAAAGGCTGCTGTAGAGGGTCAGAGGGTGCTAACCATATGTCTCCTTTTGTTTAACAGACACAAAGACATCTCTGTGTGCTCCCTTTAGTGTAGGCCAGAAAGTGCTTTAGAGTTTTCTGTTATTTTTACTGTAGGCCAGATAGAAGGCAGAAAGTTTGTATCCCTACCTGGGAATGAACAATGCTCAAGGGAGAGAGACACTGGCAGATAGACAAAACATTGAGAGACAAAGGGAGGGAGAAAAGTAGAAGATAGAGAAAACAAAAAAAGGAAATGGGTGCTTTTACAATAACATCATATAACCAGGAGGGTAAGAACCTATATAACACTAAATTAACTGTGGCATAATTTATCCTACAAAGAAGAATTATATACTGAATTGAGACATTGTGGCTTGAGGTCAGGTTCCATATTGTTGCCTCCTCTGAATTAAAAGCTTTGTTTCACCAAGTCCTTTCCATAATGATTTCTGAATGAAAGGGTCGGTCTGTGTTCACTATAACCACCTGGTGTACTTTTAGTGTTTAATGAAGAAAGCTGCAATGTTTGCATCCCTTTAGAAGTAATAAACCCTTGGGGGAATTAATAAATTCTTATTAGTTTGCACATCATGAAGCAGACCCATGTGCATGAAGTGAGATGAACTTGAAAATAGTGAAAGTAGCTGCTAATGCGCCAACATCCCTAAGATATATTATATATATATATATATATATATATATATATATATATATATATATATATACATATATATATATATATATATATATATATATATATAAAATAAACCCTCATGATGGGACTTTAACGGAACTAGGTTATTGTGTGAGTAAGTAGAAAAAGGTTGAAAAGGTTTTAACAGTTTACAAATACTTTATTACAAAACTGTACAAAAACTTACAATAAATATTAAAAATGGGTTGGATAATTTGTCTACTCAAGAAGGGAATCACCAAACAGAGAGTGACGATGGAAGATAGCCAACGCATTTTGAAAATAGATTTTCTTTTTCAGGGGTGCATAAACATTAAAAAGAGCAGATTGACTTCTATAACAGAGATATCAAATTTAAAATGATATACAAAGTATAATATTGTGTTTTCACTCAACATGATTTTCCATGTATATCCATACCTTTAAAGTGGTGAGTACATCTAGAAATAATACCCAAAATGTAAAATAGGCTGCATAATTTATAGATGATACAAAAAAATTGAATGTTATCCAATACAGCACCCCTTTACCTCTGGTGACCGTGCAATAGAATGATCTTAAATGCTGCTAACTCTGCACGGACACATCAGATCTAGGTATCCATCCTCTTACTCTTTTATCTCACTTCATGATAGTGTGACATCCACATGATCAAATACTGTGAATTCCTGTCTCTTCCCTTCCAACAGCATATGCATCAATACTCTCCTCGTTTTGAATTATCTGACCCCAGTGGATCACTGGCTGGGTGTTGACGTTGACGCCATCTGGTGATGCTCAGAGGACATTATGCAGCTTATGTTTAATTTGGGGTATTATTTCTAGATGTACTCACTACTTTAAAGGTATGGATATACATGGAAAATCATGCTTAGTAAAAAGATAGTATTATACTTTGTATATCATTCTAAAAGTGATCTCTCTGTTATAGAAGGCAATCTGCTCTTTTTAATGTTTACACACCCCTGAAGAAGAAAATCTATTTTCAAAACGCGTAAGTTATCTTCCATCGTCACTCTCTGTTTGGTGATTTCCTTCTTGAGTACACTTTATCTAGATAAATTATCCAACCCATTTTTAATATGTATTGTCATTTTTTGCACAGTTTTGTAATAATAAAGAATTTGTAAACTTTTAAAACCTCTTCAACCTTTTTTTACTTTCTCACACAATAACCTAGTACCATTAAAGTCCCATCATGAAGGTTTCTTCTATATATATGAAGTGAGATGAATGTGCCAGGCCACGCCCCTAACACATTTCGCTTCGCCCCTTGGAGCTTAATCCTGGGGACCATTCTTCTGGCTGTTGTCATGCAGCAAGTGTCGGTCTTCCAGCTGGGCTTGTGTCAGCCCCATCCACTTGATACTTCAAAAAGTCAGCCCTGGTGTCCATACATAAATCCTCAGAGTTTATTTATTAAAAAACAAGTATTCCAGTATACAGCAGAAGGTTAACGTGTTTTGGCTTAAAAAGCCTTACCGAGCATAGATCAGCTATAATTAAGGCTTTGTAAGCCGCAACACTTTCTGCTCTATACTGGAGCACTTGATTTTTAATAAATACATTCTGCAGATTATGTGTGGACTCCGGTGCTGATGTTTTCTATTGCAGGTGATCCCTAAAAGTTTACTTGTATCTTGACACAGACATCTGAGAAAATGAGTGAGGCAATCACAGAATGCCTCCAGGTTGCCATATTGTATTGACATTTCAATTTTTTTTTTTAAATTACACTGAGTTCAGACTGAAATGGAAAGGTCATTTTTACCGTTGGATCAAAAATGGTTTGTGTAACAATTTTATGTGGTATATTAATATTTTTATTATTCTACAAAAGTGGAATTCTACTTTAACATTTACAGCATGAACGAAACACCAAGTGTTTTCTGATAATCTGATAAAATAATTAGTTAAAACTAAAATCTAGAACAGCAGCTATATGCACAGGGGAAATAGCTGGGAGCTGCTTTACCTGCCAAAAGATTTGTACAGTATCTACACTATGACTTTATGACCACTGACAGATTAAGTTAATAATATTGATTAACTTTAAAATGGCATCTGAAAGTCGGTGGAATATATTAAAGGGGCATTCCGGACGCATTTTTTTTTTTTAACGTCAGCAGCTACAAACACTATAGCTGCTGACTTTTAATAAGGACACTTACCTGTCCAGCGAGCCCGCGATGTCGCCCCCCCCCCCCAGGCCGATCAGTCCATCGGATCGGCTGCTGGTGCCGCCATCTTAACAAAGAGAAACAGGCAGTGGAGCCTTGCGGCTTCACTGCCCGTTTCCTACTGCGCATGCACGAGTCGCGCGGCGATTTGTGAATGGCCCCATTGTTTTCTGGGACACACACATGTCCCAGAAGGCAACGGGGCCGCTCGCCGAACAGGAGGAAGTGCCGTGGAGTAGGAAGAGGCAGATTAGGAAGACTGCCTAGCAACAGGGGTTTCTGGTAAGTAAAAATTTATTTTTTTTCACATTTTTTTCACATTTTTTTTTAAGAATACTAATGCTATTTTTTATTTTCAGTCGGCCCTCCACTTTAAGCAGCAATTAAACATGTTGTCCCTGAAGTTGATGTTTTAAATGTAGAAAAAATGGGCATTGCAGTTTGTTTTATATGGGGCAGTGTGGCTGCAGACTGGTCATTGTGCCCATGCTGACCTGTGTTCACAGCCAAATGTGCCTACATTGGGCACATGAGCATCAGAACTGGACCACAGAGCAATGGAAGAATTTGGTCTGGTCTTATGAATCATGTTTTCTTTTACATCATGTGGATGGCTGGATGCGTGTGCATCACTTACCTGGGGAAGAGATGGCAACAGGATGCAGTATGGTAAGAAGCCAAGCCGGCAGAGACAGTGGGATGCTTTGGGCAATGTTCTGCTGGGAAACATTGGGATCTGCCATTCATGTAGGTGTTACTTTGACGCGTACCACCTACCTAAACATTGTTTCTGACCAAGTACATCCCTTCATGGAAATGATATCCCTGATGGCAGTGGCCTCTATCAGCAGGATGCCACACTGCAAAATGTGTTCAAGATGGTTTTAGGAACACTGCAATGAGTTTGTGGTGTTGACTAGGCCTCAAAATTCTCCTGGTCTCAATACAGTCTGTGGAATGTGTTGGAAAAACAAGTCCAGTCTGTAGAGGCCGCACCTCCTAGCTTACAGGCCTTAAAGGGTCTGCTACTGATGGGCAGATACCACTGCATAACTTCAGAGGTGTGGTGACGTCCATGCCTCCATAGATCAGGGTTGTTTTGGTGGAAAAAAGGGGAACTATTCATTAATAGGTGGGTGGTCAAAAAGTTATGTACTATATGTCCACCCAGTCTTTAGGTGTATACAGATCTGTCTGGCAGCAAAGAAAAAGCAGTAGACTGATAAGTTTAGGTCTCTGCAAATCTGTTCCCTTCCCCTATTAACATGTTTTTTATTAAAGTGTTACTAAACCCAGGACCCTGCATTCATTATATCTGGTCTCCCACAGTACACAGAACATGGAAATGCAAATACTTTAATAAATATAAACTGCTAAACACCTTTTCTCATCAGCAGTATATAGCAGTCTTGTGACTTCTATCTGTGTCTGGTTAAAGCTTGTAGGAGGTGTTTTCATTCTCCTCTGACTGTCTTATGAGGCTGCAGGACACCTGACCCTATGTCTGGACAGTGCTGATTGGCCCTGTGCTGATCACATGCACCCTCCCAAGAGAAAAAAATATCTAGCAATACAAACCAAAATGAGCATGTGCAGAGTGAATCCAAAGGCTCTGTCTTATCAGGAGATGGATTGGGGACAGTGGAAAAAGGGGGGGGGTCAGAGAAGACAGGATCAAACAGCCTTTTTTTTACACAATGCAGAGGATTAATTCCTTGGGTTCCACAGTGAGTATAACAAGCATGCTTTACTGCATATACAGACTGATTTTACTGTTATGGGTTTAGCAACACTTTAATCAAGCGGAGTTCTGCCCACCCAGCAAAAAATTAAAGTCAGCAGCTACAACATCTACTGTAGCTGCTGACTTTTAATATTAGGACACTTACCTGGCCTAGAATCTAGCGATGTCGGCACCCCAGCTGATGTTTCCATTGGCTCTCGGGCGCTGCCGCCACCATTACCTGTAAGGGAAACTGGCAGTGAAACCTTGCTACTTCACAGCCAATTCCCTACTGCGCATGCGCGCTTTGTGAATGGCCCAGCAGCGGGGAGGAGGGAGGCCAAACTTCCAAGGGATCTCGCCACAGTGAGATCTCTTGGAAGTGGGGACGGGTACCTGTCAAAAACAGTTACCGCCCCCCCCACCGAAATGTGCCAAATGTGGTACCAGGGGGGGCGAGGAGGCAAATAAGCCTCCTCGCCCCCACTTTTCGGTGGAACTCCTCTTTAATAATGTAATAAATATAAAAGCAGAGCTGTGTTAAGGTGTGTCTTTTATCTCCCTGGAGTTCATCTTTTTAAAATCATTATTTGCAACAAATGTTTTATGCTTCATTTAGTATATGAGAAAATTACCTAATTGGAGCCCAGGAAAGACTAATGAGCCCTCTCTTTCATAAGATTAACAGTGTATGCCACTCTGTATTCCTGCTGATAGACTGGCATATCAGCTCTCATGTTCCATTTGCCACCCAGGCCAATTCTGACATTTCTCTCCTACATGTAAAAATCATCATTATTTTGCTAAAAAATTACATAAAACCCCCAAACATTATATATGTTTTTTTTTTAGCAAAGACCCTAGAGAATACAATGGCGGTCATTGCAACTTTTTATCTCATACGGTCTTTGCACAGCAATTTTTCGAGCGCGTTTTTAAAAAAAAAAAAAAACAGTTTTGTGCTTAAAAAAAAAAAACAGTAAAGTTAGTGTACTTTTTTTGCATAATGTGAAAGATGAAGTTACGCAGAGTAATTAGATACCTAACATGTCATGCTTCAACATTGCACACACTCGTGGAATGGCGCCAAACTTCTGTACTTAAAAATCCCCATAGGCGACACTTTAAATTTTTTTACTGGTTACATGTTTTGAGTTACAGAGGAGGTCTAGGGCTAGAATAATTGCTTTCGCTCCAATGTTCGGTGCGATACCTCACGTGTAGTTTGAACACCATTTTCATATGTGGGCGGGACTTACGTATGCGTTTGCTTCTGCGTGCGAACACACGGGGACAGGGGTGCTTTATATATATATTTTTTTCTATTATTAATTTTTTTTTTTTAGGTTTAACACTTTAAAAAAAAAAAAAATGTGGTCACTTTTATTCCTATTACAAGGAATGTAAACATCCCTTGTAATAGGAATATGGCATGATCGGCCCTCTTTACAGTGAGATATGGGGTCAATAAGACCCCACATCTCACCTCTAGGCTGGGAAGCCTTAAAAAAAAAAGAAAAAAAACGATCTTCCCAGCCGAGGAGGCGCTGTTTGTTTGAATGCTGAGGCCGGGCGTGGCGTCATAACATCGCGCCCGGCCTCTAAACGATCATAGAGACTCCAGTGACCATCTGGTCCGCCTGAAATCTCTATGGTAAACATCTGGGGCCAGCGGATCCTGTCTCCGACTCACCGATAGAAGTGGTGAGTCGGTAGAAGCACCGGAGGGCGGCGGGAGGGCACCGGAGGGCGGCGGGAGTCCCCTCTCGCCACACGTAAGAACGATCAAGCGGCGGAACAGCCGCTATGATCATTCTTATGGTGTAGGGAATCGGCGGCTGAAATAGCCGATATCTGATTGATGCCTGTAGCTGCAGGAATCATTCAGATATACCTGCAGAAAGTCAAGGACGTCATATGACGGCCGGTGGGCGGGAAGCGGTTAATTCATTATAAAATTCACACATAAAAGGATCAAGAAGAAAAAAAAAAACAGTGAACAGGATGGAGGACAAGGCGATGTGCTATCGCAGAATACCTCCTAGTATCTCTCATCAATAGTGACAGCATTAATAAATACAAAATGAAATGCTAAAAAACTCAAAAGAAAGAGGCCAGCACTAGACTTGGGATCTATATGACGAAGTACCAGAGGAACTTTTTCTATACACTCTATCCCGCGGAGAAAGAACATAATTCTTTGAAGAGTGTGATAGGAAACAAACCTTTTCTGTCCTCATCTAAATTATTTGTCAGAGCCGAACTGGTAGTGGAAGCAAAAAGGTATAAAGCACCCATTCAGCTGAGAAAATGGAAAATGTATTTCACTGCGACATTCTTTTTCCCTTTTCTTTCTGTGTAGCCCTAGTTCATTCTAAACATTTTTCAAACATCTAGCATTTCTCTGCTGGAGTTTTGTAGTGTTGTACATTTGCAGATATTTTATACAGAACAGAATATATTAGAGGCAAAAATATCTTCCAGAGCTTGCTTTTTTAGAACAGACAGAGTATGTGCAGTAAATAAGCATTTAGGTAAGCTGTGAACAAAGGAAGTATGGTTACAGGTTGTTGGAAATACAGGGCCATAATTTTCCTCCAGCTTCTACATTTTACATACCTCATGTGTTCAGCTGCACCTTCTCAATACTTAGACCACTTTTTTTTTTACTGACAAAACATGGAAAATTTACTGACAGTTATTTCTGACAACCTGAAATATAACATAAACTCAAATCCCAACCATGGCACTACCTGCCTGGAGTTTGCATGTTCTCCTTGTGCCTGTGTGGGTTTCCTCTGGGTACTCCAGCTTCATCCCACACTCTAAAGACACTCCAAAGACAGTCCAAAGACATTATTTGGCTTCTGTCTGAATTAGCCTCAGTACATGTTAGTATGAATGTGAGTTAGGGACCTTAGATTGTAAGCTCCTTGAGGACAGGGACTGCTGTGAATGTACACTATATTATCAAAAGTTTTGGGACACCTGCCTTTACACGCACATGAACTTTAATGAGATCCTAGTCTTAGTCCGTAGGGTTCAATATTGAGTTGGCCCACCCTTTGCAGCTATAACAACTTTAACTCTTCTGGGAAGGCTATCCACATGGTTTGGGAATGAGTCTATGCGAATGTTTGACCATTCTTCCAGAAGCACCATTGTGAGGTCAGGCACTGATGTGGACAAGAAGCCCTGGCTCACAGTCTCCGCTCTAATTTATCCCAAAAGTGTTCTATTAGGTTGAGGTCCATGCTTGTTTTGACCTTGTTTTGTGCACTGGTTCAAATCATTTGGTGGAGGGGGGATTAAGGTGCGGGGTTGTCTTTCAGGGGTTGGGCTTAGCCCCTTAGTTCCAGGGAAGGGAACTCTTGAGGCGTCATCATACCAAAATATTTTGGACAATTTTATGCTCCCAACTTTGTGGGAACCGTTTGGGGATGGCCCTGTCCTGTTCCAGCATGACTGCGCACCAGTGCATAAAGCAAGGGCCATAAAGACATGGATATGCAAGTTTGGGGTGGAGGAACTTGACTAGTCTGCACAGAGTCCTGACTGCGAGCCAGGTCTCCTCGTCCAACATCAGTGCCTGACCTCACTAATGCGCTTTCTGGAAGAATGGTCAAACATTCCCATAGACACACTCCTAAACCTTTTGGCAGCCTTCCCAGAAGAGTTGAAGCTGTTATAGCTGCAAAGGATGGGCCAACACAATATTGAACCCTGCGGACTAAGACTGGGATGCCATTAAAGATCATGTGCATGAAAAGGCAGGCATCCCAATACTTTTGGTAATAAATAAATAAAAAATAAATACAATAGACTCACCCTAGAAATTATAAGAATTGATATTTAAAGAATATAAACAGAATGTAAACAATAACAATGGCTGGCTTTACAATGAAAAAGTCAAAACAGCATGACAAATTGTGAGCATGATTAGAATTATGGAAGACTTGAGACCCTGAGATGGAGCCAAAAAAACAAGTCCTGCGGCAGGCATAGGGCCTTATGGCAAATGATGGTCACAGTCAAGTTGTGCCTAACAGTGGGAGTGACTTAAAGAGGGATCATTAACCCTTCATGATCAATGTCAGAACAAACCTTAATGCCCAAGCCTAATTTTGCAACTTTGACATGTGTTAGTATAACTGTACATATCATTAACTACAACTACTTAGTGTATCCAGGTGGATTATACCTTGTTTTTTCAGGACAGATTGGGAATGTTAATGGAGGGAATGTTAATGGAGATCCCCTGATTTTTATTTTTATTTTATTATGAAAGGAAAACTGGCCCAAAATACTAAAAAAAAACCACAATTCTTTTAAAATTTAGCGTTATATTTTTATGCCATTACCATGACCCACCACCAAAAAAAAACACAAATCAATTTCTCCTACTCCTGACTATCACAATGATACCACAAGGCTATCACAGCAAACGTGATCAGGATCCCATTCTCCCGGTCCTAATCATTAGTAAGAGACCCAGGGCTGTCACCAACAACCCAGTCTCAGTGCTGGGAGAGTGCAATCAAATGCACTTCCAGGAGAAACTGAGGAACACAAATATGTGGCACCCAGGATTAAAGCCCACTTCCTGGATGCCGCATATATGTGTTCCCCTGGTCTTACAGGGGTTAAGCAGAACCTGAGCCTAATCGCTGTATACAATGCACACATATGGCATAGTCCTTGCACCCTCAAAATACTCCTAATTGCTGTGCCACAAGTGACAGTCTCACAGACACAAATAAACCTCAGGACAAAGGATAATTAAATTTTTTTTTTTTTTAATTCAAAATGAAAAATGTTCAATTACAGTACATTCACTTTTCTGCACACAAAAATCTATAATTTTTTCCTGACAGTAAAAAACAGAAAGTGGCACAGAAGCCCTGATGGTGTAGTAAGTCAATGATTTATTGGGTACATAAAAATCAAACAACCTAGTGAAATTGCACTCGCAAAGATAGGAGGTGGGAGAATAGCAATCAAGTCCAGCAGTTGTGAAGTCCAGAGCCCCAGAGGAATCATAATCTTCTTAACTTAACTTTTTCGCCTGAGTGAGCCTACCTTAAATAATACTTCATTAAAATCAATAACTGTTGAAACAATGAACACTTTTGGCCAGGATGAGCAACCTGGAATGGGCTTAGATCTGCCTTGGTATCTACAAATTAAGCCCCGTAGCTCAGCTGATAATTGTATTTTACCATTTTTAGGCATGTAGTTCCTCATTGACTGTTACTAACCTTGAGCACTAACCATGATGATTCAGGAAAGTGTTAAAAGACATGCTTTTTAAATTTGATATAAAGTAATTACATTTTTCATTTAATTTTTTGTTTCAATGTTTTTATTAAAGAGTTTAGGTCAAGCTATGGGGATTTAGATAGGAGTCTGTGGTATTCTGCGGATTCCTTAAAATGAAGCCAGCATGCCCATGATATAAGAAACTTGGAAGAAGTGTCCCTCGCCTGGTGTATTAGATCCTCCATATCAGCTATCTTACCCACTCTACGCAACCATTCGGATATGCTGGGGAGAGAAGTAGTCCTCCAGAGAGTGGGTATGCAAAGTTTTGCCGCATTAATCAGGTG
The DNA here is from genome assembly GCA_037952925.1 of Lithobates clamitans. Lineage (NCBI taxonomy): Eukaryota > Metazoa > Chordata > Amphibia > Anura > Ranidae > Lithobates > Lithobates clamitans. The sequence goes on along the minus strand of JBBGZY010000922.1, from coordinate 3,752,631 downwards.
TAGGAGACTTTTTGTACGCTCCTTGGGGGATGGAAGTGTGGTTGAGTAAATATTGGGCTGGAGTAAAGTCCAGGGTGTAGGTCATGATTTGTGAAGTAAGACGGTGTATCTCTTTTCAATAGGGTTGCATTAGGGGGCATTCCCACCATATGTGTATTAGTGATCCTTGGGCACTGTTGCATCTCCAACATAGTGGTGGGGCGCTGGGGTGAAATCTGTGGATTATATCGGGAGTTCTATACCACCTTGAGAAAATTTTGTATCCGTTTTCCTGTGTGGAAACGTTCAGAGAGCCTTTATGTATGTGGGTAAGGATGTGGTCCCAGTCTTCTTGAGTTAGATCAGTATCTACAGTTATGATATGGATTTCTGCACAAATTGGTCATAAAATGTGATCTGATCTTCATCTAAGTCACAACAATAGACAATCACAGTCTGCCTTAACTAATAACACACAAAGAATTAAATGTTACCATGTTTTTATTGAACACACCATGTAAACATTCACAGTGCAGGTAGAAAAAGTATGTGAACCCTTGGATTTAATAACTGGTTGAACCTCCTTTGCCAGCAATAACTTCAACCAAACCTTTCCTGTAGTTGCAGATCAGACGTGCACAATGGTCAGGAGTGATTCTTGACCATGTAGTGCTCACCAGTGCTCACCAGAGCATAGCCTGATGAAGGAGCACGCATGCTCCGAACGCGAAGCACCGCCCGCCTCACCCCGCTCCCGGAAGTGAAGACGCAGGTCAGCACGGCGCTCCACGGAGGATCCATGACCGATATCCTGGCCGCCCGGAGGCTCTGAGGACCCTTGGCACCACCGGAACAGCTACCAGGACCCAGGTTACAGGACTCACATCCCAGGAACCCCTGAACTGGCCCGTGACACCCACATCCCCCGAGAGCACGCGGATGAAACTACTTTACATGCTGGTTTTTAGCAACTCAAATGTGAGTGTTTTTATCTATTGTAATAAATATTTTTAACATACATGCTGCACTTAGAGGGCGCCGTCCTTCTTTCTTTCAAAAGGGAAGTTAGCCTGGCATTATGTCATTAAAGAGTCGGGTAAGGAAACATTGAGAGCCTTAGATTTAACAAAATTAATTTGGAGGTTGGAGAGGGATTTGAAGAGAGAGAAGTCTTTTAAGAGATTGGGAATTGTGGTTATGGGGTCCGTGAGAAATAGTAGGATGTCATCCGCGTATGCGGCCAATTTATATTGGTTATTATTGATTGTAACCCGTTTGATAGTCGGGTTAGTCCTAAGCCTGCGAAGCATAGGTTCCAGCGTGAGTATGAATATGATGGGGGATAAGGGGCATCCATGTCGAGTTCTGTTCGACAAGCAGAAGGCGTCCGACAGGTGACCATTGACCCTGATTCTCGCCGTTGGGGACTAATAAAGAGCAAGAATGTATTGGAGAATACAGTCTCGAAACCCCATTGCGTAACGATTCTGTCATGTAGTCCCAGGTCACTCTGTCGAATGCCTTCTCCACATCGAGGGAAAGAAAAAAGCCCGGAGTGTTAGATGATGACAGCTGATGGCCTTCAGGGTGTTATCTCAGGCCTCGCGGCCATTTTTCATTTAATTATGATAAGAACAAATAACAGACAAGCATTTGTATACAGTATTTGAATAAGAAGTTTAGGTTGGGACTTTGTATGAGACCATGACCATCCAGCACACAGGTCTCCCTCCCTATGTATACGAGAAAAGTAAGGGGAAATTGGGGGAAAGGGGACATTGGGACTTTATATGAAACACACCACTAGGGCAGGCTGAGTCATCAGATGTAGAAAAATTGTAAAATTTATTGATACCACATGAATAGCAAAGTGCACTCGATGATACTCACATATAGTCAATAGATATGGTACAGGGTAGGTAAAACATGACAGTAAAACATATTTATAGTAGCATAGTGACATGTTAGACATTGTAGCATAGGTAAATAACGGTATCATCAGCATTACATCCAACATGTGTATACATAATCAATATTATATTAAAATCAAACTGATGACTTAAACACTAAAAATGCCCATGGTAGATGTATATTTGTTGTGACATGTCAAAAAATTGTGAATGTTTGATTGTAATGCTCGACGCGTTTCGTAGAAGTTTGTCCACTCATCAGGAGCAGCTAACTGGAAATATCTAGGGTATAATATAAAATAGTAATTAATAATGTTTAATTGCAACAGGAAGAGGGGAAGCAAAACCGCTAGTCCTAGCACTCTTACCTGTTGATATGCGGTATAGTGGTTGTAGGGCATATATAATAGTATTCATGATAGTAGGAAATTTTGGGGGGTGAATGTGGCATCCCCACGGGAGCTGAGGAGGCGACCAAGCGGCGGCACGGCGAGAAAGTTCAGGGTACCATAGAAAGATAGGTAGTAGGAAGGTTCCCCTTGGTATCCAAGATGGTAGTGTAAATTATGACATAAACCCAATGTAGCTGTAAAATAGTAAAAGGTAGGTGTATGGTTTTAAGCAAAAAACGGGTGTTTGTTGGATGACCACAGAGTGGAAAATAAAGTGTAGGGCAAAGTAAAGCACATGTAGGAAGGGCATAAGAAAGCCAGACAAGTGATATCAGGAAAGCCAGTGATACGAGGGAAGAAAGAGCGCCCACCACAGACACCAAGTGAACAGAGTGAAGGGACAATGTAACGGAGTGAGTGTGAAGACATGCAGGTAGATGGGGGTAGTGAAAGCATAGTAGAGAGAAATACAAGTCCATGGTTACCTGAGATGGATAGATATCAGCCGCCCAGCCAGCGAGGTAACCCCCAACGTCACGCTAGGACGTGCTGTGAGGGAGGAGAGGAAGCAGCCTACTGAGGCGAGTAGCGCCTATATAGGCAGCCTCCGCCTCCATCAGTCTGTGCGCCAGATGAAAACTGCATCACGTCGGTACGTGACGTCAAATGACGCCAGACGTTGCCGGCGTGCGGGGCGTGGCGTCGACGTACAGCGGACACATGCCCCCGATCCCGTGACCTGTAGATCAGAGGGATCGGGGGACAGCACCGGTGTGCGTCGCAGCTCCCGGGGATGGAAAGGATCCACCCCCGAATATAAACCTGGGAGAATATAAGGCTATAATGTAACAAAGATAATCCAAATTAGCCAGTAGTTGTAGTATAATAACTAGGCACTTGACACAAGACCACTGCAATGGTAAATAAGATAATTAGTGTGTGTTTCCATCCCTATCAATATTTGAATAAGAAGTTTAGGTTGGGACTTTGTATGAGACCGAGACCTATGCTACTATAAATATGTTTTACTGTCATGTTTTACCTACCCTGTACCATATCTATTGACTATATGTGAGTATCATCGAGTGCACTTTGCTATTCATGTGGTATCAATAAATTTTACAATTTTTCTACATCTGATGACTCAGCCTGCCCTAGTGGTGTGTTTCATATAAAGTCCCAATGTCCCCTTTCCCCCAATTTCCGCTTACTTTTTTCGTATACAGTAGTCTATTTCGGGTTCCCCTAATCTAAAAAAAGTAATCATGTGACACTTGATTAATTGAGTACGTGCTTTGAAATTTTCTGGATACAGCAATACTGTGATTGCTACAAGGCTCTTATATTGCCTGCTTTATGTCTGCTTCCCATACTAATACTAAGGAGACACAGTGCATTGTATTGATATTAGTCAGCAGCATATGGGTACTTTTTGGATGGGTAGGGAATGCTAGAACAATTTTGAAGAAACAACCTATCACTAAGTAGGAATGCGGTGGGAGTTATATGTTACAGTACCTCAATATGAACTATACTACCCTTAGAACTTGATTTACCTGGAAGAACTACCTATTCACTAAAACACATAGCATAAACTCAAGGTATTTCCAACACATGCAAGTTGTTTAAAGCTTAACTCCAGGAAGATATAAAAGACACAAATTAATGCAGCTCTGCATTTATTTATACATAATTATTTTTCTTAAATGGAGGCAGAGTAAATACTTGAATTTGAATTGGTATGAGCCTCTTGGAGACTCCTGTACAGCAGAGCTCGAATTGGATGAGGGAAAAGCGTTACAAGGAGCCAGTCACTTATGCTGTAGCGTTTATGTGCTAACAAAGGACATGCCCATAGGAGGCAAGAGCAGAGTTACAGAGAAATTAAGTCATCTTCTCATCTTAGTTTATCCTTTCACTGTCCAGTTACAGGCTGGGGGAAGGAAAGACCTGTGTTACCTAACTGCAAGCAGAGAAAAATCAGGTCTTCTGCCCTGTACAGAAGCACAAATGAATTAGAAAGCTTACCAATTGTAACAAGTCCTTCACTCAAAATGAACCCAACTTTTAACCCTGGTTCTCTAATTTAAAAAAAATAATAAAATAAAGGAGTATAATAATCTTTTGGATTTCCTGTTTCTTCTTCTTCTTCTGTCTCTTGGCACAATGTAAGAATGAAACCCTATTAAGAAGGGATAAAAGGTCCAATCCCCTCCCCAATGAAGGTGGGTTTGCTAGCACAGAATTATTATAGAATTTAATGTTCGTCAGTGAGAGAGAAAATATTTTATATAAACCAATTAACAATTTAAAGTGTGTTACCCCAGCATTTCATATTCCTAATATGTGTATGTTGTACAACGTACTTGTGTTAAAAAGTATCCTATTCTCTCTGTAATTCTTGCTTTGTGTGAAATACCTGGTATTCCTGCCTGTCCCCCTGCTTTCCTATTTCAAATTGACTACGCTAAGCACCGAAGCTTATCCTTCCCAACGTGTTCAGTTTTCTGGCTGTGCTGGGAGCACAGCCTGCATGTCCTCCAATGGTCAAGACTTATGCTGACAGGCCCTTCTGCACAGCTCTTCTTCGGGAAGATCAGAGGTATTATGATGACATTCTTCTACCCCCCCCCCACAATCTCCACCCCCATTTCTCTAAGCCCCATTATGCAACTGAGAACAGAGGTTATATACTCACTGATAAAAAAACAGTATTTATGTTTTATATGTAATATTTTATATATATATCTCAGGGTTACATAATGATATTTCACAAAATTACACAATATAAATTATATCATCAACAGTTAAATTGCAGGATGTTTAAGTAAAGAGTAGCTGTATATAGGTTTGCAACAGACTTGTTAGACCAAATTTATATCAAACAAATTAAACATGTTGACTTTCCCAAGCATAAGGGTCCAAAATCAACAATGCAGCCAACCCTTTCTTCATCATGTAGACACTTTTTATGCAGAGGTTCTAATGAGGTACTGAAGGAAATAGTGGATTATTACAGATGACTTAAAAAACCCATTGCAACAACACATTAATTGCATTTCACTATATCTTAATGAATGTACATTCATTAATGAGATGGCCAACATTTCATAACCAAGCCCCATGAGATATATGTTGGAAAAAGTCTCAATTTATCATATGCAGCCTGGCTTGTTATGTAAATAATCATGAATAAAGTTTCTCCCAAACCTCCTAACCAGCTAATAGGAACATGCATGAAATGGAATTACTGTCTAATTAATTAATAACACCATAAACAGCTCAGAATCAAACAAGCAGCAATATTAAGCATAATTAATTAGCATGTTAATAAGGAAATGTAGATGCTTACATTTTTTTCTGTTTCATTTTTATTTTTTCCATGAAGGCTTTTAAATACGGTATTTACTTGTAAGTGGTGCAAAGAAGAGACTGCAATGGACTGTTGCTTCTAGGTTACTTTGTAAATTATGGAGTTCATTATAACAGAGACAGTAGTGGAGTTTTCGAGATGCGGCCTTGATCACTGTCGTCCTGTGGCTTGAGGCCATATTGATTAATTCAAATAAATTTGTTTAGTTAAATCACCAGTTATGAATCTAAGGCTCCAATAACATTCACATATCCAATAAAATGTAAGGAAGATTTATTTTACATTGCGTTTTTAAGCAGGAAATGCTAGCGAGGTAAGTAAAACCTCATGTTTGTTTTTAGGTATTGTTATTTCTTCTTGAAATTGTTACTAAAGGCAATGGATTTAATAAATAATGCTTTGTTCATGCAGCTTCAGTAATTTTTATTTGTGATGGAGAAAGTAAGGAATGTGTGTCCATTTTTATTTAGTTTCCCGTGTACCTTTTAGGGAGAATTCCCCTCATTTCCTGCACCACTGACCTCCAAGGCACCCCAATTACCCCTCTTGTCTGATTTCTTTATATATTCCCATAACATACCCTTTCTCAACCTTTTTTTATCATGAAGGACCCCTTTAAAAAATTTTCAGGCCTTGGAGAACTCCTACTTAAAATAATTAAATATACATTTGTGTGATTAACAGGTTGTAGACATACTAATTAAAGAATAAGAAATGTGACCTACCCAACAAGTTTTAAACCAGATCAGAACAGTTTCCCTGTTCTATATGACAAAAATATTTTCCGGCATAATCATGGAATTAATAAGAACAGCCAGAAAATAAATACAGTAAGTGTAGCTTGTATTGTCTCCTTAGATTGATGTTCAGTGGGAGAAGCGCCACCTTAGATTAGTGATCAATGTTTGAAGGGCCTCCTTATATTGGTGGTTAGTGGGATGAAGGGGGTGGGGGCATCCTTGGTTTGATGATGATCATTGGAGTGAGGCCTCCTTAGATTAGTTATCAATGGAAGACGGGCACTCTTAGACTGGTGATAAGTAGGAGAACGGCCTTCTTAGATTGGTGGTCAGTGAGGGAAGGGACTCCTTAGATTGGTGATCAGTGGGACAGGGTCCTCCTTAGATTGGTGGCCAGTGGAAAAAGAGGCCTCCTTAGATTGATCATCAGCGGAAAAAGGGCATCCTTAGATTGATCATCAGCAGAAAAAGGGCACTCTTAGATTTGTGATCAGTGGGAGAATGGCCTGCTTAGATTGGTGGTCAGTAAGGGACGGGCCTCCTTAGATTGGTGAACAGTGGAAGAACGGCTTCCTTAGTTTGAGGATGCATGGTAGAAGGGCCTCCATGGATTGGTGGTCAGTGAAGAAAGGTTTTCTTACCCTGAGAGTCATTGGAAAGCATTCCCACTACATTGGAGGTCAGTGTAGTGCCCCTTACATTGGTGATCATGAATGTCCATCTTATAGACAACCATTAAAAAAAAATCATTGGTGTCAGTAATAACTTACCTGAGAGACAGTGAAGCTGAGTGATGTTGGTGAACTATGCTGGCGCAATCCGGAAGGGGACTAGTTCACCACTACTCACTGCTCAAAGAATGTTTTAGAAAGTAGCTGCTATAGAAATTTATAAAGTGAGCCAGTGTGTTTCATACCTAAAGGGTGAGCCCGAATTGCAGAGGATGGCCTCTCCTATGCCTCCGACTCGAGGGCCCCTGGTAGTGGTGCAGGGGTGCAGGAGTGCGGAGTGGTATGAGTGCCTGGCAGGATCAACAGCAGAAGGATCAGTTGGCCAGCACAGCTGACGGGATGGATCAGTAGACAGGAACTGCAGACTGAACAACTCAGCAGACAGGACAGCAGACTGGATGGATCAGGCAGACAGGTGAGCAGCCTGGATGGCTCAGCAGACAGGACAGCAGACTGGATGGATCAGGCAGACAGGTGAGCAGCCTGGATAGCTCAGCAGACAGGCCCAGCAGACTGGATGATCAGCAGACAGGTGAACAGCCTGGATGGCTCAGCAGACAGGCCCAGCAGACTGGATGATCAGCAGACAGGTGAACAGCCTGGATGGCTCAGCAGACAGGCCCAGCAGACTGGATGATCAGCAGACAGGTGAACAGCCTGGATGGCTCAGCAGACAGGCCCAGCAGACTGGATGATCAGCAGACAGGTGAACAGCCTGGATGGCTCAGCAGACAGACTAAGCAGACTGAATGGGAGTCCAGGATCGTCAGACAGGCCGGGTCGGTAAGTAGGCTGGCAGCAGAGGTACAAAAGGAGCAGGCAGAGGGATCATCAAACAAGCCAAGGATCGGGTACAGGCAGATAACAGGAATAGTCTCAAAGCAAGCCGGGTCAAAACAGGAGCAGATATCAGGTTTTCAGGGAACACATACACAGAGCTGCAGAGCAAACAGCAATGATGCAAGTGCCAGACAGGTTTAAATAACCCGCCAGACAATAACGAGTGCATGTGCGCGTGCGCATAGACGCCCGCAATCGTGCACCGATGGATCTAATCTGCCTGTTACTGGCAGGATCTTCATGACATTGCCCCCCCCAAGGGGCAGCCTCCGGATGCCCATCCGAGCCAATTTTTCAGGATGGGACCTTTTGAAGGATTGAACCAGACTCTCAGCGTGGATGTTTTCTTCAGGTTCCCATGAATTCTCCTCGGGCCCATAGCCCTTCCATTTGATCAGGAATTGAGTTTGATTGTTCCTCCTCCTGCAATCCACTATTGCTTCTACCTCGAACTCCTCTTCCCCATCTACTAATACAGGATCAGGAGGGTCAGAGCTTCGGCCAGGAAAGGAATTAACAACAGAGGGTTTTAATAGTGTTAAGTGGAAAACAGGATGAATTTTAAGTGACTCAGGAAGTTCCAACTCGTAAGCCACATCATTGATTTTCCTCTTCACAGGAAATGGGCCTATGAATTTAGGACCCAGTTTTTTCGAAGGGCATGCCATATTCAGGTTCAGTGTAGACAACCGAACTAGATTACCGGGTGCCAGTAACAGTTCTCAACGTTTCTTTTTATCAAAAACCTCTTTATTGTGTTCCTGTGTCCTGGCCATAGTTTCTTGCAAGAGCTGATTGTTGAGAGAAAAAAAATTAATTGTTTCATGAACTGCTGGTACAGGACATTCTGGGATGGAGCTGGGCAGGAATGATGGATGGAAGCCATAATTGGCAAAAAATGGGGTTTATTTTGTAGCAGAGTGTGTAAAATTGTTGTAGGCGAATTCAGCCAGCGGAAGCAAAGAGATCCAGTCATCTTGAGTAAATGAAGAAAAGCAGCAGAGGTATTGTTCGAGGGTTTGGTTGGTCCTCTCTGTTTGCCCATTTGTCTGGGGGTGATAAGCGGAAGAGAAAGATAGCTCGATCTTCATAGCTTTGCATAAGGACCTCCAGAATCGGGAAGTAAATTGTACCCCCCGATCTGAGACAATGTTGGCTGGTACTCCATGGAGTCTGATGATTTCTCTGATGAATACCTGTGCAGTCTCAGAAGCAGAGGGAGTGCCTTTTATAGGCATAAAGTGTGCCATTTTTGACAACCGGTCTACCACCACAAAGATGGTGGTATGGTCCTCTGCTGGGGGTAACTCTACAATGAAGTCTATGGATAACATCTTCCAGGGTCTATCCGGAACAGGCAGTGGTCTCAATAATCCCCAGGCCTTGGCTCTACTGCTCTTGTTCCTAATGCAAGTGACACAGGATTCCACAAACTTCTTGCAGTCTCTGCCTACCTGAGGCCACCAGAAGGTACGTTGTACCAAATCAGTGGTTTTAGTTATGCCAAAATGTCCAGCTAGTGCGTGATCGTGACAGAGTTCTAATATAGGAACTCGTACGCTTTCAGGTGCAAAAATCTTGTCCCTGTACCAGAACAACCCGTCTTTTGCTCGTAGTTCCGATTTAGCGGGGGGCGTCCACCCCAGAGTAGCCCGTTTGATCCCGGAGAGCAAATCTTCCTGCAGCAGAAGAAATTTCCCTGGAGAAAGAATGGTATCGGGGGAATTCATTTCTTTGGATTTGTGAAACATTCTGGATAGGGCGTCAGGTTTTGTATTCTTAGAGCCTGGCCAGTAAGTAACATGAAAAGAGAACCTGGAGAAAAACAACGCCCATCTGGCTTGCCGTGGCTTCAACCTCTTTGCCGACCTCAAGTACTCTAAGTTCTTATGATCAGTGAAGATCAAGATTGGGTGAGTTGCTCCTTCAAGTAAGTACCGCCATTCTTCAAGTGCCGATTTGATTGCCAGCAGTTCCCGATCCCCCACATCGTAATTCCTTTCGGAAGCTGAAAATTTGCGGGCGAAGAAGGCTACCGGATGGAGCAGTGCCTTGGTTCCTTGGCGTTGGGAGAGTACTGCTCCAACAGTGATCTCAGAAGCATCTACCTCAAGTACAAATGCCAAGGCGGAATCAGGGTGTTTTAGAACGGAGGCAGATATAAACAATTCTTTCAGAGATTCAAAGGCAACTTGAGCTTCTGGGGTCCAATGGAAGCGAACCCCCAGTTTGGTTAATTGGGTAATAGGGGCAATGATGGCAGAAAACCCCTTAATGAATTTCCGGTAGAACGAAACGTTGGATTCCTTTTTTGTCAACAGGAACTGGCCAGTCAAGTATTGCAGCGATCTTCTGCAGATCCACCTTGATACCTTCTATGGAGATGATTAATCCCAGGAATGGTATACTCTCTTGTTCGAATTCACATTTTTCTGACTTCGCGTACAGGCCATGCTGTCGAAGTCGTGTCAAAACACACCTGACGTGTCTGCGATGAGCATCTAGGGAGGAAGAAAAGATTAGAATATCGTCTAAGTAGATGATGACAAACCGATCTAAATAATCCCGGAAAGCATCGTCAATAAAATACTGGAACGTGGCAGGAGCGTTACATAACCCGAAGGGCATTACTAGGTACTTAAAGTGCCCAAAACAGGTGCCTAACGCCGTTTTCCACTCATCACTCATCCACTCATCACTAATACATCAGAAAAATGATCGCTTAGCGACACTGGTGACAGGGGGTGATCAAGGGGTTAAAACTTTATTAGGGGGGGTTAGGGGGGTACCCTAGACCTACAGGGGGGTAACAGTAACTGTGCTAACACTGTAACTGTCACAAACTGACACCATGCAGTAATCAGAAAAAAAAAAACCTGCTTGGTGTCAGTTTGTGACAGGGGGGGGTGGTTGGGGGGGGATCGGGGGGCGATCGGGGGGGGGGATCGGGGTGTTTTGTATGCCTGGAATGTTCTACTGTGTGTGTGTTGTGCACTCACATTGATGTCTTCTCCCCTCGGCGCTGGAACGGAAACTACCGAGCCGAGGGGAGATGACATCATTTCCTTTGCTGCTGTTTAGCATACAGCAGCAAAGGAATGTTCCCATTGGCCGGCGGCGATCGCGAGGGGGGGCCACGAACGGATGGCCTCTCCCTTCATGTATTATTATTATGATGTATTAGTGTCGCTGGTGACGCTAGTTAGTGAGGTAAATATTTAGGTTCGCCGTCAGCGTTTTATAGCGTCAGGGACCCCCATATACTACCTAATAAATGTTTTAACCCCTTGATTGCCCCCTAGTTAACCCTTTCACCACTGATCACCGTATAACCGTTACGGTTGACGCTGGTTAGTTCGTTTATTTTTTATAGTGTCAGGGCACCCGCCGTTTATTACCGAATAAAGGTTTAGCCCCCTAATCACCCGGCGGTGATATGCGTCGCCCCAGGCAGCGTCAGATTAGCGCCAGTACCGCTAACACCCACGCACGCAGCATGCGCCTCCCTTAGTGGTATAGTATCTGATCGGATCAATATCTGATCCGATCAGATCTATACTAGCGTCCCCAGCAGTTTAGGGTTCCCAAAAACGCAGTGTTAGCGGGATCAGCCCAGATACCCGCTAGCACCTGCGTTTTGCCCCTCCGCCCAGCCCACCCAAGTGCAGTATCGATCACTGTCACTTACAAAACACTAAACGCATAACTGCAGCGTTCGCAGAGTCAGGCCTGATCCCTGCGATCGCTAACAGTTTTTTTGGTAGCATTTTGGTGAACTGGCAAGCACCAGCCCCAGGCAGCGTCAGGTTAGCGCCAGTAGCGCTAACACCCACGCACGCACCGTACACCTCCCTTAGTGGTATAGTATCTGAACGGATCAATATCTGATCCGATCAGATCTATACTAGCGTCCCCAGTAGTTTAGGGTTCCCAAAAACGCAGTGTTAGCGGGATCAGCCCAGATACCTGCTAGCACCTGCGTTTTACCCCTCCGCCCGGCCCGGCCCAGCCCACCCAAGTGCAGTATCGATCGATCACTGTCCCTTACAAAACTCTAAACGCATAACTGCAGCGTTCGCAGAGTCAGGCCTGATCCCTGCGATCGCTAACAGTTTTTTTGGTAGTATTTTGGTGAACTGGCAAGCACCGGCCCCAGGCAGCGTCAGGTTAGCGCCAGTACCGCTAACACCCACGCACGCAGCATACACCTCCCTTAGTGGTACAGTATCTGAACGGATCAATATCTGATCCGATCAGATCTATACTAGCGTCCCCAGCAGTTTAGGGTTCCCAAAAACGCAGTGTTAGCGGGATCAGCCCAGATACCTGCTAGCACCTGCATTTTGCCCCTCCGCCCGGCCCAGCCCAGCCCACCCAAGTGCAGTATCGATCGATCACTGTCACTTACAAAACACTTAACGCATAACTGCAGCGTTCGCAGAGTCAGGCCTGATCCCTGCGATCGCTAACAGTTTTTTTGGTAGCTTTTTATTGAACTGGCAAGCACCAGCGGCGTAGTACACCCCGGTCATAGTCAAACCAGCACTGCAGTAACACTTGGTGACGTGGCGAGTCCCATAAGTGCAGTTCAAGCTGGTGAGGTGGCAAGCACAAGTAGTGTCCCGCTGCCACCAAAAAGACAAACACAGGCCCGTCGTGCCCATAATGCCCTTCCTGCTGCATTCGCCAATTCTAATTGGGAACCCACTACTTCTGCAGCGCCCGTACTTCCCCCATTCACATCCCCAACCAAATGCAGTCGGCTGCATTAGAGGCATTTTTATGTCCTCCCGAGTACCCCTACCCAACGAACCCCCCCCAAAAAAGATGTTGTGTCTGCAGCAATCGCGTATATAGGCGTGACGCCCGCTATCATTGTCCCTCCTGTCCTGACAATCCTGGTCTTTGCATTGGTGAATGTTTTGAACGCTACCATTCACTAGTTGAGTATTAGCGTAGGGTACAGCATTCCACAGACTAGGCACACTTTCACAGGGTCTCCCAAGATGCCATCACATTTTGAGAGACCCGAACCTGGAACCGGTTACAGTTACAAAAGTTAGTTACAAAAAAAGTGTAAAAAAAAAATAAATATATAAAATAAAAAAAAATAGTTGTCGTTTTATTGTTCTCTCTCTCTCTCTATTCTCTCTATTGTTCTGCTCTTTTTTACTGTATTCTATTCTGCAATGTTTTATTGTTGTTATGTTTTATCATGTTTGCTTTTCAGGTATGCAATTTTTTATACTTTACCGTTTACTGTGCTTTATTGTTAACCATTTTTTTGTCTTCAGGTACGCCATTCACGACTTTGAGTGGTTATACCAGAATTATGCCTGCAGGTTTAGGTATCATCTTGGTATCATTCTTTTCAGCCAGCGGTTGGCTTTCATGTAAAAGAAATCCTAGCCTCTAGACTGCTTTTACAAGCCGTGGGAGGGAATGCCCCCCCCCCACCGTCTTCCGTGTTTTTCTCTGGCTCTCCTGTCTCAACAGGGAACCTGAGAATGCAGCCGGTGATTCAGCCAGCTGACCATAGAGCTGATCAGAGACCAGAGTGGCTCCAAACATCTCTATGGCCTTAGAAACTGGAAGCTACGAGCATTTTATGACTTAGATTTCGCCGGATGTAAATAGCGCCATTGGGAAATTGGGGAAGCATTTTATCACACCGATCTTGGTGTGGTCAGATGCTTTGAGGGCAGAGGAGAGATCTAGGGTCTAATAGACCCCAATGTTTTCAAAAAAGAGTACCTGTCACTACCTATTGCTATCATAGGGGATATTTACATTCCCCGAGATAACAATAAAAATGATTTAAAAAAAAAAATATGAAAGGAACAGTTTAAAAATAAGATAAAAAAAGCAAAAAAATAATAAAGAAAAAAAAAAAAAGCACCCCTGTCGCCCCCTGCTCTCGCGCTAAGGCGAACGCAAGCGGCGGTCTGTCGTCAAACGTAAACAGCAATTGCACCATGCATGTGAGGTATCACCGCGAAGGTCAGATCGAGGGCAGTAATTTTTGCAGTAGACCTCCTCTGTAAATCTAAAGTGGTAACCTGTAAAGGCTTTTAAAGGCTTTTAAAAATGTATTTATTTTGTTGCCACTGCACGTTTGTGCGCAATTTTAAAGCATGTCATGTTTGGTATCCATGTACTCGGCCTAAGGTCATCTTTTTTATTTCATCAAACATTTGGGTAATATAGTGTGTTTTAGTGCATTAAAATTTTAAAAAGTGTGTTTTTCCCCCAAAAAATGCGTTTGAAAAATCGCTGCGCAAATACTGTGTGAAAAAAAAAAATGAAACACCCACCATTTTAATCTGTAGGGCATTTGCTTTAAAAAAATATATAATGTTTGGGGGTTCAAAGTAATTTTTTTGCAAAAAAAAATAACTTTTTCATGTAAACAATAAGTGTCAGAAAGGGCTTTGTCTTCAAGTGGTTAGAAGAGTGGGTGATGTGTGACATAAGCTTCTAAATGTTGTGCATAAAATGCCAGGACAGTTCAAAACCCCCCCAAATGACCCCATTTTGGAAAGTAGACACCCCAAGCTATTTGCTGAGAGGCATGTCGAGTCCATGGAATATTTTGTATTGCGACACAAGTTGCGGGAAAGAGACAAATTTTTTTTTTTTTTTTTGCACAAAGTTGTCACTAAATGATATATTGCTCAAACATGCCATGGAAATATGTGAAATTACACCCCAAAATACATTCTGCTGCTTCTCCTGAGTACGGGGATACCACATGTGTGAGACTTTTTTGGGAGCCTAGCCACGTACGGGACCCCGAAAACCAAGCACCGCCTTCAGGCTTTCTAAGGGTGTGAATTTTTGATTTCACTCTTCACTGCCTATCACAGTTTCGGAGGCCATGGAATGCCCAGGTGGCACAAAACCCCCCCAAATGACCCAATTTTGGAAAGTAGACACCCAAAGCTATTTGCTGAGAGGTATAGTGAGTATTTTGCAGACCTCACTTTTTGTCACAAAGTTTTGAAAATTGAAAAAAGAAAAAAAAAAAGTTTTTTCTTGTCTTTCTTCATTTTCAAAAACAAATGAGAGCTGCAAAATACTCACCATGCCTCTCAGCAAATAGCTTGGGGTGTCTACTTTCCAAAATGGGGTCATTTGGGGGGGTTTTGTGCCACCTGGGCATTCCATGGCCTCCGAAACTGTGATAGGCAGTGAAGAGTGAAATCAAAAATTTTCACCCTTAGAAATCCTGAAGGCGGTGATTGGATTTCGGGGCCCTGTACGCGGCTAGGCTCCCAAAAAGTCCCACACATGTGGTATCCCCATACTCAGGAGAAGCAGCTAAATGTATTTTGGGGTGCAATTCCACATATGCCCATGGCTTGTGTGAGCAATATATCATTTAGTGACAACTTTATGCAAAAAAAAAAGTGTCACTTTCTCGCAACTTGTGTCAAAATATAAAATATTCCATGGACTCAATATGCCTCTCAGCAAATAGCTTGGGGTGTCTACCTTCCAAAATGGGGTCATTTTGGGGGGTTTTGTGCCACCTGGGCATTCCATGGCCTCCGAAACTGTGATAGGCAGTGAAGAGTGAAATCAAAAATTTACACCCTTAGAAATCCTGAAGGTGGTGATTGGTTTTCGGGGCCCCGTACGCGGCTAGGCTCCCAAAAAGTCCCACACATGTGGTATCCCCATACTCAGGAGAAGCAGCTGAATGTATTTTGGGGTACAATTCCACATAGGCCCATGGCCTGTGTGAGCAATATATCATTTAGTGACAACTTTTTGTAAATATTTTTTTTTTTTTGTCATTATTCAATCACTTGGGACAAAAAAAATAAATATTCAATGGGTTCAACATGCCTCTCAGCAATTTCCTTGGGGTGTCTACTTTCCAAAATGGGGTCATTTGGGGGGGGTTTGTACTGCCCTGCCATTTTAGCACCTCAAGAAATGACATAGGCAGTCATAAACTAAAAGCTGTGTAAATTACAGAAAATGTACCCTAGTTTGTAGACGCTATAACTTTTGCGCAAACCAATAAATATATGCTTATTGACATTTTTTTTACTAAAGACATGTGGCCGAATACATTTTGGCCTAAATGTATGACTAAAATTTAGTTTATTGGATTTTTTTTTATAACAAAAAGTAGAAAATATCATTTTTTTTTCAAAATTTTCGGTCTTTTTCCGTTTATAGCGCAAAAAATAAAAACTGCAGAGGTGATCAAATACCATCAAAAGAAAGCTCTATTTGTGGGAAGAAAAGGACGCAAATTTCGTTTGGGTACAGCATTGCATGACCGCGCAATTAGCAGTTAAAGCGATGCAGTGCCAAATTGGAAAAAGACCTCTGGTCCTTAGGCAGCATATTGGTCCGGGGCTCAAGTGGTTAAGGGCCACCTGTTCTAACTCGGTTAACGGGAAGATTCTTCCGAAGGGAATTTCGGCCCCTGAAAGGAGCTTGATAGGGCAATCATAAGCCCGATGGGGAGGTAGAGTTTCTGTTCCTTTCTTGCTGAACTCGTCAATGAAGTCATGGTAGGCTTTCGGGACAGTTTGGCATAGCTCAGCTTCAGTGTCCAGACATAGCAAAGGAAAGGGCCCATGGGGGTCCTTTGAGGCACAGAATTGCTGGCAATAAGGAGAGGAAAAGGTGACCTCCCCTGTGGCCCAGTTGACACCAGGATTGTGGGCTTGAAGCCAAGGTATTCCAAGAATTACAGGAAACAGACGTGAGGAGATAATGTCCATACGAAGCAGTTCGTGGTGGGCACCGGCAATGGTGACTGGCAAAGGGGAAGTCTCTTGGATAACCGGCCCAGATTTAATAGTGGACCCATCAGCCAGGTGAATGGACAGTCCTTGGGTCCTAGGAAGCAGAGGAATCTGATGTCTTGTTGCAAAAGATGAGTCCATAAAGCAGCTGCAGGCTCCTGAATCAATAATGGCGGGCACTGGCAGAGTCTTTCCTGGAAGCTGCAAAGAGATAGAGAGGGCAAGATGAGAAGAGGTCTGGATTCTAGTAAGCACATGTTCAGGAGATTTTCGGAAACACCTACGAAGTTTAGTAGGGCAATTCTTGACATAGTGACCGGGTTCCCCGCAGTAGAGACATAGATTATTTGCCCGGCGACGTTGGCGCTCTTCCATAGTAAGAGAAGGGCGAAGCACCGCCAACTGCATGGGTTCCGAAGTGTCCGTTGTAGAAGTGGACTGAGAGGTAGGGGCCGGATGCAGGTGACTGGGCACTCTAGGTAACATCCAGGTTGGTCGGGAAAATCCAGTTGCTTTTTCCGACCTACGTTCCCTCAGCCGCCGGTCAATCTGTATGGCAAGATTGATTAAAGCGTCTAGGGTCTGGGGAACACCAACTCGGGCTAGCTCGTCCTTCAAGGGGTCAGACAGTCCCATGCGAAACTGGTAACGGAGCGCAGCGTCATTCCAGTCAGTGTCTGCGCTCCACCGCCGAAATTCAGCCACATAATATTCCGCCGCCCGGCGCCCTTGCTGAAGGGTGTGCAGTGCGGCTTCAGCAGTTGCAGAAAGCTGAGGGTCTTCATACAGTTGAGCCATGGCATTGAAGAAGGTGGTAAGGTTGGTCAACACATCGGCTTTCTGTTCCAGGAGGCGATGGGCCCAGGTTTGAGGTTCACGCGAAAGTAAAGAGACGACAAAGCCCACCTTGGTGGCTTCCAAGGAGAAGGTACGTGGCTGGAGGGCGAAGTACAGTTCACAGGAATTGCTAAACGCCCTGAATTTGCTACGTTCCCCAGCAAATTTTTCGGGTGTGGGGACACGTGGTTCGGGCGGAAGCATCACCACTGTAGGAGAGGATGCGGTGCCTGTAGAAGAGGTAGAGGCTTGAGGGGTTCCTTGAATTCCAGTGGGAGAAGACAGTACTTGGACCCGTTCCTCCAACCGGGTGTATCCTTCCTGAACGCTTTTGACAGCCTGGGCCAGGCCTGCTAAGTGCAAACAAAGTTCCTGCATAGGAGAGGTTCCCTGCTCGGGCTCAGACATGGCTGTTTGCTACTGTTACGTACCTAAAGGGTGAGCCCTAATTGCAGAGGATGGCCTCTCCTACGCCTCCGACTCGAGGGCCCCTGGTAGTGGTGACAGGGGTGCAGGAGTGCGGAGTGGTATGAGTGCCTGGCAGGATCAACAGCAGAAGGATCAGATGGCCGGCACAGCTGACCGAATGGATCAGTAGACAGGAACTGCAGACTGGACAACTCAGCAGACAGGACAGCAGACTGGATGGATCAGGCAGACAGGTGAGCAGCCTGGATGGCTCAGCAGACAGGACAGCAGACTGGATGGATCAGGCAGACAGGTGAGCAGCCTGGATGGCTCAGCAGACAGGCCCAGCAGACTGGATGATCAGCAGACAGGTGAACAGCCTGGATGGCTCAGCAGACAGGCCCAGCAGACTGGATGATCAGCAGACAGGTGAACAGTCTGGATGGCTCAGCAGACAGGCTCAGCAGACTGGATGGGAGTCCAGGATCGTCAGACAGGCCGGGTTGATAAGCAGGCTGGCAGCAGAGGTACAAAAGGAGCAGGCAGAGGGATCGTCAAACAAGCCAAGGATCGGGTACAGGCAGATAACAGGAATAGTCTCAAAGCAAGCCGGGTCAAAACAGGAGCAGATATCAGGTTTTCAGGGAACACATACACAGAGCTGCAGAGCAAACAGCAATGATGCAAGTGCCAGACAGGTTTAAATAACCCACCAGACACTAACGAGTGCATGTGCGCGTGCGCATAGACTCCCGCAATCGTGCACCGATGGGTCTAATCTGCCTGTTACTGGCAGGATCTTCATGACACAGTGACATTGTTACTAGGCTGCAGAGGACATTCCAAAATTAGAGATTGTACTTGGGAAAGCAGGAACAGAAGTTTCCTCTCACAGCAATGAGCAATATGCTCATTGGGGTAGGAAGTTAGAGAAACTTGCTAGAGAGGGACACAGGAAAAAATTACAAACCTGTGAGAACATGTGTGTGTGTGTGTGTGTGTGTGTGTGTATATATATATATATAAAAAACTACTCGACTGAGGCCTGGACCAAGAGGAAGGAATACCACAATGTCTACCTGAGGTCTAACTTTCTAACTTTCTTTAAAGTGCACATACAGAGCATTTGAAGGGGGAAGTTTAGAGTGCACTGGAACATAACTTTATTTCCACTTTAGACTGACCCTTTCCTTTGCCCAGGCAGAGAAAAATAAAAGGGTCACATAACCTTACCCATCCCCATCAGTATTTACTCCCTTTCTTCCATGCTGCTCCTTTCCACTGCAGGTACTGGGGAAAAAAAGCCCTGTGGAAGCTGCAAATGGGAGACTGCAATAATAGTAGATGTATACAGAAAAATTGTACTTAAGGTGATACTTTTTTATTGCAATTATTAGGGACCCCTTTCTTGCACTTTACAACTCAGAAGAATGGATCTAAGTGGTCCTGAAAGCTTTTATTTGTAAATCACATGGTATTTGTACTAACATAACATAGCCAATAAAAGGTGTCCCTAAAACTACAAATTTCTGCATTGATCTATGGCTAACATATGGAAGAGCCCTGGGGCCATCATAAAAAAAAAAATACAGAATTATGATTTTGAAAAAAAACATTTTTTTTAACAGAATTCTGAGTTTAATTTTTTTTTTTTTTTTTTTTTTACAAAGTTCGGAGTTTGAAAGTCAGAATTCTGAGATTGAAAGTCAGAATTGTAAGTTTAAAAAAAAAATTCTACAGAATTCTGAGATTCAAAGTCAGAATTCTGAGATTCAAAAGTCAGAATTCTGAGATTCAAAAATCAGAATTCTGAGATTCAAAGTCAGAATTCTGACATTCAAAGTCAGAATTCTGAGGTTCAAAGTTTATGAATATAGTAGTCTCTATTAGGAAGATTTTAGCAACAATGTAGTATTGGACGGGTGATCTGTCTATCAAAGTGCCTGGACAAGGAGGAGGGGCTGTATGTGACGGCACACAGCGGGGAACACACAGCTATTGAAATGAAAGCTGTGATGTTCCCGGCGCTGTAATCAAACAGACGGCGGCCCCCCTGATAGGCGGCACTAGGGGCGGGGGCCCCGCCCTATTCGGTATGGGCAAAAATTCTCTTCGGCTTTTTGCCGAAAGGGCCATTTTCGGCCGATATGGCCGAAATTTTGGTGCATTCCTACTAGTCAGCATATATAACAGTTTTGAAACTCAGAATTCTGACTTTGAATCTCAGAATTCTGACTTTGAATCTCAGAATTCTGACTTTTGAATCTCAGAATTCTGACTTTTGAATCTCAGAATTCTGACTTTTAATCTCAGAATTCTGTAGATTTTTTTTTTAAACTTACAATTCTGACTTTGAAACTCAGAATTCTGTAAAAAAAAAAAAAATTTGTTTTTTTCAAAATCATACTGCATTTTTTTTATGATGGCCCCAGGGCTCTTCGAAAGGAAAAGGGTACTGTACAGTAGACCTGTTAATCAGTTCTAATAAAGGGGCACATTTCATTCCATTTGCTGCATGACTTCTAATGCTGCGTACACACGATCGGAAATGCCGCCAGCAAAACTCCGATGAAAGCTTTTGGTCGGAAAATGCAACCGTGTGTATGCTCCATCAGACTTTTGCTGGCGGAATTCCAGCCAGCAAAAGATTGAAAGCATGTTC
Organism: Lithobates clamitans; assembly: GCA_037952925.1. Taxonomy (NCBI): domain Eukaryota; kingdom Metazoa; phylum Chordata; class Amphibia; order Anura; family Ranidae; genus Lithobates; species Lithobates clamitans. The sequence continues at coordinate 3,731,991 of JBBGZY010000922.1, read as the reverse complement.
ATTTTTTTTCCGGTCGGAAAAAGTTCCTATCCGAAAATGCGATTGTCTGTATGCAATTTGGACGCGCAAAGAATCACGCATGCTCAGAATCAAGTGCTAGACGGAAGCACTCGTAAATTTTTGGATCTTTTAATGCAGCACATTCTTTTGTTCTTTTTAATGTTAGAATAATTAATTTGTTTTGCTGCTGATATTCACACAGAGTTCTGACAAACGTATTTCTTTATTATTTCTCATGATCTCCTGAATATTTTTTTGTGTTTTTAAAGCCAGATCTCCATAATAATGTTTTTAACAGAAAAATTTTATTAAACAAATCAGCATTACATCGCAGAATAATTTAGAACATTCACAGTACAGAGGAGAATAATAGTACAATTAACCTTCAACCTGTAGTCTTTGTTTATCAGATATTTTAGTTGTGCAGATATCAGAAATGTCACTTAACAGTACACCTTATTGCATTATAGTGTCATATCAACGTAGATAAATCTACATAAGTAACCATTTACAATCCAGCCTGATAGAGAGGGGGAAGGGAGGTGGGGGGGAGGGGGGGGGAAGGGGAGCGAAGGAAAGGTAGGGGGGGAGGGGGGGCAGGGGATCGAAGGAAAGGCAAGAGGGGGGGTAAGAGGGAACGGGCCCAGAGGGAACAGTCAAAGAGACCTAGGAGTTCCTCCAATGAGTATAACAGCATAGTAGTTATGAAGTAGGGGGTTCCGGGACCCCAGAGGCATCTACCCAAGAGGACCAGATCTTATCGAATTTACCTGGACATTGCCTACTTTCATATGTCAGTCTATACAGGGGAAGTACCATGTTCACCGATCTCTTCCAAGACTCCAAAGTAGGAGGCTCCGCCTTTTTCCATACCATTAAGATTTCACGCCTGGCATAATATAATGCAAAGGTAAGACACAGTTTACTATATCTGTCTCCCTCAAGATCTTCCAGATGACTAAGTAATAGTATCTGAGGATTGACCGGTACACTAAACCCCGTGACATTGCTCAGTGTGGAGGCTACTGCTGACCAAAAGGGTTTTAGTTTGGGACAGGACCAGACCATGTGCCAAAACGTGCCCACCTCCTGCCTTCATCTCTGACAATTGGGATCCCTATGGTCATAAATGCGCGCCAGTCTCTGTGGGGTAAAGTACGCTCTGTGTAGTAACTTAAATTGAATGAACCTATCTTTCGCCGCAATCATGGAAGGAATGTAGGAGAGCAAGCACTCCTTCCATTCCTCTTCATCTAGGGAAGGGATATCAACTCTCCATTTTTCCCATGTCTTAGTTAGTTTAGTGTCATACTCTACTATAAGGTATAGATATAATGTTGAAAGTGGCTTCCCCATCACACTAGAAATCAGGAGTCGTTCAATGGAGTCTGGTTCCAAAATAAGGGGTGCAGGGAACTGAGCTTCAAAGGCACGCTTTAGCTGCCAGTATCTAAATTGGAAGGAAGATGGGACAGCATATAATTGCCTCAGGGCCCATAATAATGTTTAGAATTATTTTTTATAGTCATCTTTTTTTTTTTTTTTTAATCAAGGTCTCCTGTTTTTTTTTGATTATTTTTAAATTATTTTCTAGTGATCGCCATAATTTTTTTTTTTTTGTGTCAAGTTTCCACAACAACATTATTATCTTGTATTTTTAAAGCTCAAGGAGGTTGGTTGTTCTCCCTTGTTAATTTGACATTATATTTTTGAAATGTACCTGCATACTCACAAACAAACTGTCCTTTTTGAAGAAAAACACATAGGGAAGTATTTTCATATAAGAAAATCTCCATTCATTCTGGCTCATAACGAAATAAAGAGGAAGGCAACGCTGGAGAAACTGCTTGAATTTGCGAAGCTTTTGTACCCCAGGGCACACATCAACTCTTTGTAACTAAAAATTGGTAGCCTGAGAAGTCCATATAATAGGGAGCACGATCTGGTCCAGGACTCCCAGAGATCAGGAACAGCAGCAGATGACATATATGTCCCCAGGCTGTTGTACTACAACAGTCTGCGTCTTCTGTCAGACCAGACTGAACCCAGGCCATCACTTTCATGTCTTCCTTGCAGCCTTCCCTCCACGCTTCCCTGCAGCCTTCCTTGGAGGCTGTGGCTCTGGAGGTGGACTTGTGGCAGGAGGAGGAGGTGGAGGATGGGCGAGCGCACATAAGTGCATCACTAATTTGGCCCCTCAACCCCTTCTGAAGGGCCTGAAAAATAATATTCTCACACATGAGGCATTGGCCTTCCTCCATTTGCGGCAAATTTAGAGCTTTATAGCAGCCATAGGCCTCTTCAGTGTTCGGGGGGTGTTTTCAGGGCTGCATTAGCGTCCTTAACCACTTCAGCCCCGCTCACTGTATATATACATCATTTTTTTGAAGATGGATATCTCGGTAACGGCAGCAGCTGCTGCCACAACCGAGATATCCATCTTTTCAGTGAGCGATTCTGTACACGATAATGGTGGTCTCAGCGGCGGGTTCGCCGCGAGATCACCGTTATCGGCGGCGGGAGAGGTGCCACCCCCCCTCCCGCCGCTCTCCCGCACCCTCCGCCGCTTACCGGAGCCGTCGGTAGCGGCGGAGGCGATCGGGTCCTTTCCCTGCTGAGGTATGGAGACAAGTGAGGCCAAGATGGCGCCTACCCGTCTCCATACCATGTGACGGCCGGAGCGACGTCATTACGACGGCTCCGCCCACTCTCTTAAAGGCACAAATTTTTTTAGTGTCATTTTTTTAAACGACTTTTTTTTTTTTTTTTTTTTGCATTTTAGTCTAAATATGAGATCTGAGGACTTTTTGACCCCAGATCTCATATTTAAGAGAACCTGTCATGCTTTTTTCTATTACAAGGGATGTTTACATTCCTTGTAATAGGAATAAAAGTGATCCAAATTTTTTTTTTTTTAAAAACAGTGAAAAAATAAATAAAATAAAATAAAATAAATAATAAAAAAAAAAAAAATTTTTTTTAAAGCGCCCTGTCCCGACGAGCTCGCACGCAGAAACGAACGCATACGTGAGTAGCGCCCGCATATGAAAATGGTGGTCAAACCACACATGTGAGGTATCACCGCGACCGGTAGAGTGAGAGCAATAATTCTAGCCCTAGACCTCCTCTGTAACGCAAAACATGCAATCTGTAGAATTTTTTAAACGTCGCCTATGGAGATTTTTAAGGGTAAAAGTTTGACGCTATTCCACGAGCGGGCGCAATTTTGAAGCGTGACATGTTGGGTATCAATTTACTTGGCGTAACATTATATTTCACAATATAAAAAAAAATTGGGCTAACTTTACTGTTGTCTTATTTTTTTTTTTCAAAAAAGTGAATTTTTTCCAAAAAAAGTGCGCTTAGAAGACCGCTGCGCAAATACGGTGCAAAAAAAAGTATTGCAATGACTGCTATTGTATTCTCTAGGATGTTAGAAAAAAAACAATATATAATGTTTGGGGGTTCTAAGTAATTTTCTAGCAAAAAAACCTGTTTTAAACTTGTAAACACCTAAAATCCAAAACGAGGCTGGTCTTTAAGTGGTTAATGAGGCCCAGTGCTGCCTCCTCCACGTTACTCCCCTTCCTGGCCCTTTTTGTTGTAAGGCGGAGGGGAGGCACCTGGGATTGGGTGAGGCTACTGGGCCTGGCCACCTCCTGGCTGACACTAACCCCCACCTCCTCCAGGCTGACACTTACCCCCGCCTCCTCCTGTGTGCCACATTCCAGAGCCTTGTCCTGGCTGAGGTCTTCCTGTGTATGAAAAAGGGACAAAGTTTTAGTTTTTGGTTCATTAATCACACAATTTTAAGCTCATGACTGTTGCAAATTGAATGTTAATAAATAGAAAAGACTATCATTCTGAGCCCAGCATTTTTCATTCTTGTCCCAATCATTTTCGGCCCCTACTGTCTATTGATATGTCAAACACTTTTTGTTCAATCATTCATTTGTTATCAATAACAACATCTAGTTAACAACATTCATTTTCGGACAATAAAGATGTTCAAAAATACTATACCTGGCTCCAGCTGGGCTCCTCAATTTCTTCCAGGATGGAAGGCCCAGGTTGGTCCTTGGAAGCCTCAGCTGGGGTTGAGGGAAGGCTTAAAGGAAGGGTGGATGGAAGTGTACAAAGTGATTCCCTGGCTTCAATCTGGTCTTCCAGAAACTGCATCCTGTTGTAGTACCACAGACTGGGTACATACACATCCTTTGCTGCTGCTCCTGATTTCATGGAAGCCTGAACCTTATTAAGCTCCTTCCTATACGTGCTTCTCAAGCTACCAATTTTCTTATCCACAAACTCGATGTCTGCGTCGCGTCGGGGACCTGCGTCTTCACAAATTGCAGCAGTTTCTCAAGCGATGCCTTCCTATGTTTATGAACTGGCCCATGAATTCCGGGTCTTTGAATTGTTTCATATTTCTTGCTAGACAAAACACAAGACAAAAACACTCATTTCAGGCTAAACTCTCCTAATCGTATCCCAATATAGGCCTCAACCTCGAATCAGTATAGGCCACTGATGTCCCAAGTTAAAATTTTACCTTCATTCTCACGATCGGCACTTCCTCCACTCACAGATCGTATGTACGACACACGCGCATTATATACACTGTGCATGAGTGAAACTCTGCCCGCGTCACCCACCCCTGATGTTCTTTCTAGAATATTCCCCGCCCCTTCTCTTTCATCGCAGTGGGAGAGGAACATGGTGGAGACACAGCAGGTGCGTAATAGCAGTAACGAGGAGGAAAGCCCAGAGCCAGAAATGCCCCGATCCCGCAGGAGATTAGAGGCCTCAAATATGGCTTTTATAGAAATGGTGGAGATGGTGGACATCTTGAAGAGGGCCGAGTATGACGGGAAGTATGGACCTTACCTAAACCCAAATGTGAGAAAGGCCAAGATCATGTCTAAAGTTGTGAAGAGTCTGCACAGGAATTTTGGGGTACGACGATTCAAAGAGCAATTGAGGAAACGCTGGTCAGACCTGAAATTGAGGGAGCAGGATCAGTACAGAAGGATCAAGAAAGTGCTTCTAAAAAGTAAGTACTTGCCGTGTGTTCCTATTATTATTATTACTTGCATGCTGCTCCATGTGCTTTTCTTTACTGTTGTACAGTTTAAAATGGCTACTTTCATGTTCGTGGGCACAGTAATCGGTCGCAGTAAACATTGTTCGTTTGCCAACTAAATATGATGTTTTGGGCAGATACAAGGTTAACTACATTTGGTCATGTTAATTTGTATTAAAAGAAGTTTAGGACATTGTTGCCTAGATGTGTTTGAAACTAGAAAGAATTGCAAACTTGATTCAGTGTAATGTAAGGAGAGGACACTCAGCAGCTGTTTACACATCTGGACTCAGGAGCACTAGTGTGGGATACAAGAACAAACTTTTTAGGGTGTCCCACACAGGTACTCCAGTGGATACTTGGGGTGTCTCCATGTGTGAAACTTGTCCGAAAAAGGTAAGTATTCCAGCTTTCTAAGGGAAAAAATCATGTCTTCAGCTTGGAATTCTGCTAAAACAGACAATTGTACCCCACTTCCAAGCAATGTTTCATATTCCTATTTCTGGTCTCAAATATCGGTATACCAAGTATGAGTATATATCTCAAGTATACCTTTTGTTTCACTTTTATAGGGGAGGAAAGACTCCAGACGTCTGAGGACACCAGGTCCCCCCACCTCCTGAAGAAGGGGAACAGAGGACACCACAACTAGAGGATGTGGAGGAAGGAGAGGTGGTTGAAATTGTCACCACAACAGGTGAGTGTCTGAGACCACAGATTCAGGTAATAGATGTATGCCCTTTATAATACATGGTGTGTATTTTTTCTTTTAGGTGATGTGCATGTTGTGGAAGAACAATCTCCTCATTTCACGAGTGACAGCGCACAAAAGCTATTCCAGGACATAATGTTTTGTAATCAGGATTTAGACATCATAAAGCAAAAAACAAATGACATAGAACAAAAACTGAAGAACATGATTGATGTACTAGGAAGAATCTAAATAACAACAAACTGACACCATTTTCTATTTTTGGGGACAAATTTTTTGTAATTTTTGACGCATTTTAAAAGCCAAATTTTTAAGATGCTCACAGTGTGTCAAAATGTGCTATCTGCCATCAGAGGATATCAATGTACGCGTTTTGTGGGTCCCTTCCTCGTAACTCAAGTAGGTGAGAGGAAGTGGTTGCACCCCCAAAACACAACCTTTGATCCCCCATGGTGGGAGATAGCACATGTTGACATTAGATTAAAGTAGGGGTATAATGGGGAAAGGGGAGGGGAAGGGGGATAATGGGACAAGTTACACCTGGGAATGGTCAAGTAAGTAACATGAACAACTTGGTTTTACACTTATGTAGTGTCTGTTGCTGTAACCTTAATATGCATAAAAAGAAAAAAGAAGAAGGAACACCCGGTTCTAGAAAACCGGGTAAGGGGTTACTTTGGCAACAAATTTAAATCATGTCAAAGATACTGACAGTGTTATCAAAAAATGTACCGTATATACTCGAGTATAAGTCGAATTTTTCAGCACATTTTTTTGTGCTGAAAGTGCCCCCCTCGACTTATACTTGAGTCAAGCACTTTTCTGCAGCAAAAAATTTCATTTTCCGAACCGAATTTGGGGCCCCGTATCTCAGGGCCACTTAGTGCTAGAAACCCCACATTTGGTATGCAAACCCAGTGGACCTAGTACCACAACATATCCAAAGCTGAAGTTCCTAGCACTAAGTGACCCGAAGATACAGGGCCCCAAAATCGGTTCGGAAAATGTCATTCTCTGCTGCAGAAAAGTGCTTGACATTTTCTGAACCGACTTTGGGGCCCCATATCTCAGGGCCACTTGGTGCTAGGAACCCCAAATTTGGTGTGAAAACCCAGTGGAACTGGTACCATAACAAAGCTGGGGTTCCTAGCACCAAGTTGCCCTGAGATACGGGGCCCCAAACCTGGTTCGGAAAATGTCATTCTCTGCTGCAGAAAAGTGCTTGACATTTTCTGAACTGATTTTTGGGGCCCTGTATCTCGAGGCCACTTGGTGCTAGAAACCCCAGGTTTGGAAATTTTATGGTGCTAGTTCCACTGGGTTTGCACACCAAATTTGGGGTTCTTAGTACTAAGTGGCCCCGAGATACGGGGCCCCAAATTCGGTCAACTGTGTCTATCTGCAGCAATGTCATTTCGGGACCCTTTGGGTTCAGAGACCCCAAATTTTGGCTGCAGCTAGGGGGCATCTAGGAACCCTTAACTACCGAGTTTGAAGTTCAGGGGACCTATGGCTGCAAATGGGCACAGTGAGGCATGCAAATGGGCACAGTGATGCTGCAAATGGGCATTGTTGACCCTCTTTTCCACTTACAGTAGCTGTGCATTTCTCACCCTCGTCTTATACTCGGGTCAATAAGTTTTTCCCATTTTTTTGTGGTAAATTAGGGCCTCGACTTATACTCGGAACGACTTATACTCGAGTATATACGGTAAATTTATTTATTATTTAATTATGGTACAAAACATCAAGATTGGTAAGACAACCTATCGATTAAAACATGGCATTAAAAATTGCTGATTAGGTCCAGTAAAACCTAATACCTAGGTACATGATCATTGGACGAACTGGACAAAACAAAAAACATTACAAAAAACAAAAACAGACAACGTATGACAACGTCTGGACGCTTTGGGTCTTGCGGGCTGTCAACCGGTAATGAAATATTAATTATTGGTAGGGTATTAATATACCCTATTGACCAAAAAGAACCGTATAACAGCCAGAAAAATCCAATGGAGCTAAATGGGGGGGGTGAAGGGGGGAGGGGAGATGCGAGCTGCTGATAATAAGTGAACACGTTTACTATAGCTGGATTGATGTTAATAAACTGGCTGATGGCGTGAAAGTGGTAAGTATCCAGAAAATAACAGTCAGTCCAATGGGGTAGTGAATTATGACTTGAGTTTCTTTTTCTGACTGAATTTGACTTAGAATGTCAGTCAATATAGATTGTGTAGCAGGATTTACTGGCAATAAGAATTAAAGTCATATAAGAAACCGCCGTTAATAGATGTAGTAAACTTTACCGTTTGTTGTTCTGGATCATTGGGAGATGGTCCGATGGACTGAATCAGATGTGTTGCAGCATCGCAGTGTACACTTCATATGTGGATGGGGAGCCGTACTATGAATGCGGGTTCCTCTGGTCAGTGGTGAGTCAGCTCTGTGAATGGCGTCATTGGCTGGAGGGGTGGCGGGAGATACAAAGCTCTGTTGTCTTCACCTCCTTCCCGATCGGGTGCCGTGGCGCGGACCAGCTGTAGGAGTATCCCGATTAGGCGTGTATCCCCAAGAAGGTACAGATATAAGAGAAAGGGTGGGAGTCTTTGATCTTCTGGAGACTCTGGTCGATCGAATCAGTCAGGCTGTTTCAGGTCATCTGTGCCTTTACTAGTGGTAGACTCCTCACAGACCTCTCTCACCCAAACTCCGACGTCCGTGATGGGTCTGCGTTGATGACGTCAACGCGTTTCGCTAATGCCTATAGCGTAGCTTCATCTCGTCTGTTGTCTGTGAGAGGGGTCTGTGAGGAGTCTACCACTAGTAAAGGCACGGATGACCTGAAACAGCCTGACTGACTCGATCGACCAGAGTCTCCAGAAGATCAAAGACTCCCACCCTTTCTCGTATATCCGTATCTTCTTGGGGATGCACGCCTAATCGGGATACTGCTACAGCTGGTCCGCGCCACGGCACTCGATCGGGAAGGAAGTAAAGACAATGGAGCTTTGTATCTCCCGCCACCCCTCCAGCTAATGACGCCATTCACAGAGCTGACTCACCACTGACCAGAGGAACCCGCATTCATAGTACGGCTCCCCATCCACATATGAAGTGTACACTGCGATGCTGCAACACATCTGATCCAGTCCATCGGACCATCTCCCAATGATCCAGAACAACAAACGGTAAAGTTTACTACATCTATTAACGGCGGTTTCTTATATGACTTTAATTCTTATTGCCAGTAAATCCTGCTACACAATCTATATTGACTGACATTCTAAGTCAAATTCAGTCAGAAAAAGAAGCTCAAGTCATAATTCACTACCCCATTGGACTGACTGTTATTTTCTGGATACTTACCACTTTCACACCATCAGCCAGTTTATTAACATCAATCCAGCTTTAGTAAATGTGTTCACTTATTATCAGCAGCTCGCATCTCCCCTCCCCTCCCCCTTTCACCCCCCCATTTACCTCCATTGGATTTTTCCGGCTGTCATACGGTTCTTTTTGGTCAATAGGGAATACTAATACCCTACCAATAATTAATATTTCATTACCGGTTGACAGCCCGCAAGATCCAAAGTGTCCGGATGTTGTCATACGTTGTCTGTTTTTTGTAATGTTTTTTGTTTTGTCCAGTTCGTCCAATGATCATGTACCTAGGTATTAGGTTCTACTGGACCTAATCAGCAATTTTTAAGACCATGTTTTAATCAATAGGTTGTCTTACCAATCTTGATGTTTTGTACCATAATTAAATAATAAATAAATTTACATTTTTTAAAAACACTGTCAGTATCTTTGACATCATGATTTAAATTTGTTGCCAAAGTAACCATTTACCCGGTTTTCTAGAACCGGATGTTCCTTTTTATTTTCATGTTGACATTAGGCATGGGATCAGGAGGGAAAACCCAAGTTTGACTCCCAATTTGTGTGCATCTTCAAAATTTGGCTTTTACAGGGGTAACATCACCCCATCTGATGAAGGCAATATCAACACATTTTTAACAATATAATATCTGATATTGCCTTCAGTTTTTCAATGTTGAACTTTGTAAGTTCCTGAGTTGTTTATGTTATGTTTTGAAACATGCCTGTTTATGTACTAAAAAAAAAATATTCAAGGTAAAACTTTATAAAACCAAGATGTTTTTTTACCCAAAAATGTTTTACAATGCACATGTGAATGTGCACGGAGTAAAATGTTTTATACTCAACAATGTGTGGTTTCTTCTTTCAATGCTCAATACCAGTTTTTGTATTAAGTTGGTGTTTACAGAGACAATGGGTGTTATTTAATAATGGAAAAACCACTTGGCACTACAAGTACACTAGAAGAACCTAGGAGACAGCTAAAAGAAACACAAGCAGTAAATTAAAATCAAGATTTTATCAGATCAAATATTTTTTAATATCTAAAATAATTACAAATTTGCTGGCATAGCAATGGCCCCCCTACCCGTAAAATAATCAAAATATTTTTTAAAGCACTTCACGGGCGCTTTGGGGGGGCAAGTCAGGATGGCCAGCTTCCAGGGTCATCATTGTAGTTTCTGGAAGTCCCAACTGAGGCAACATAATTTGGAGCATTTCTCTTTAAAAAGTTGTGAAGTATGCAGCATGCTAGAACTATGTGGCTCAGTTTGTACTCCGCCATATTTATTGCCGTAAGAAATAGGTGGAACCGGCTGGCCATTATCCCAAAGGCATTCTCCACGACTCTTCTGGCTCTGGCCAGCCAGTAATATAAAACCCTCTTCTCCGAAATGAGGGTCCTCTGGGAGAATTGCCTCATCAGGTGATCACCCAGACCAAATGCTTCATCAGCGATAAAAACAAATGGGAGTCCTTCCACGTTCTCTTCCGCAGGTGGCAATTCCAAGCCACCGCTCTGGAGACGTGTATAGAACTTCGTCTGGGCAGACTCCACCATCCGACATCTGGCCATTCTTCCCCATGTCCACATAGAGAAACTCGTATGTCGCCGACACCACCGCCATCAACACAATACTATGAAATCCCTTATAGTTAAAATAGTATGACCCTGAGTGGGGTGGTGGGATGATGTGGACGTGCTTCCCATCGATTGCCCCTCCGCAGAAAAAAGTCCCAGCGATGAGCAAATTGGGAAGCCACAGTCTGCCATCCCTGTGGCGTTGAAGGAAACTGTCAAAAAAGAAAAAAAATATTAGTACTTTTGCACATAACATTGCAAGCAGATTAGACACAAACATTCTTGGCCAACATCAGTATAACATTTATATTAAGGAGTATTTAAAGACAAAAATATAAGGTCCACTTATCAGATTCCTCACCTTCTCTGATGGCCCATTGGGAACATTCTTTGGGGGGAGGGTTATAAATGAGTTTTGGACCCCCAAAAAAGGCCTCTGGCACTCTGCCTGAATTTAAGGACAACAATAACATTTGGACACATTTTAGGAGGTGTTTAGGGTAAAGCACTACAATGGAGCTGACAAAATACATTGTTAAGTGACTAGGCTAGGTGTATATGGGCCCAGGATAGCATGCTGGGGAGGTTAGTGAAGGCAAATATGCATGAAGGACAAAAAAGGAGCATTAAAAGCTTATAGCATGCATGGGCACAAAGGGGACATTCACAGCATATTACAATCATGGTAATTAGGGAATGACGAAAGAAATACAAAACATTAGCATACATTAGCACCTATATGATGGCAGAACAGGTCTCTGGCGTAATGATCCCCAGAGCCTGGGGGGAGATGCCTGTAGAGAACTTGAGGTCCTGTAGACTTCTCCTCGTCGCCAAGTACCGCAACGTGGCGACTAGCCTCTGCTCCGGAGTGATGGCTTGCCGCATGCAGGTGTCCTGCTTCGTAATATAAGGGGACAGCAAAGCCAACAGACGGTGAAAAACGGGGTCCGTCATACGGAGAAAATTCCTGAAATCATCAGGGTTATTCTCCTGGATCTCACACAGCAAAGGCATATGAGAGAATTGGTCACGCTAGAGCAACCAATTATTTATCCATGAACTCCTCCCCACCCTGTTCATGGACTGGGCTTGGGTCAAAGCAAGAACCCCAACACCAAGCCCCCGCATAGCACAAACTCTACGACGAGCATGTACCCGCAACACGGCTTTAAAACGGTCAGCTGTTCAGAATGAACTAACAGAACGCACTAAAAAACAGAAAGGCCTGTGAAGAGCGAGCTGAAAATCAGAAACGAGCGGACAAGAATGCACTGAAAAACATATACGAACTGACTACACGCACTAAAAACCAGATACAAACCCACAAGCACAAACTGAAGAGATTAGCAGAAGGAGCCCAAAGGGTGGCGCACTGGCTATTGAACTTCCGTTTTCTAGTCCTGTCATACGTGTTGTACGTCAACGCTTTTTTGACGGTCGGAATTTGGTGTGACTGTGTGTATGCAAGACAAGCTTGAGTGGAATTCCGTCCGAAAAACCATCCAAGATTTTTCCGACGGAAATTCTGCTCGTGTGTACGCAGCATAATGCTTAGTATTTCAGAAAACAGACCTCTGTGGCTCCTCACATGCTGACCAGAACTTACAGACTTGTGCTGATGGAGAGACCCAAGTAGGCTAAAACATTACTCTCTACAGGTTTGAATTTCAGCAAAGCCTTTGTGATATTTTAAGGAAGAATTATTTCTATCTTTTTACAGTATGTAGTTCCAGATGGGAGAAAGTACACGTGACAATTTGTTCCATCTTCCGAGGTGCCCTAAAACTGGTTGCAATATTGTACAGCTTGCTCCACCTTGGCGCACATATGCACAACACAATAACTAGCAAAGAGATAACAGCTTTGCTTTGTAGTGCCTGTCTCCAACCCCCAGATTTTTCATGAGGCAAACATAAGGAATGCAGAGGGAGGTGAGGCTGATGCACTTTTTCCTCTCCTTGTAGTGGTGCTTGTCTCTGCCAGGTGCTGTGATTCTGAGACTCGCTATGAAAGCAGCCATCTTCTGGCTAGTTGTGGTGTCAGGCGGCCGTGCGCCATTGGGGGCACCCCCCTCTTCAACATTGCAGCCAGTGTTTTAGGGCACCTAGGAAGATGGAACAAAGCACTGCATGTACTTTTTGCCACTAGGAACCAAACAATGTAAATAATAGTGAAAAATCATTTTTAAATACTCACTTTTTTTACAAGATGTACAAAGTTATGTAGCCACCCTACCCTAAGTAGGGGTAACTAATTAAAATTTAGCCTTTTTGGGGGGTAGTTAGCCCAAGCTTATTTATAGTTTATTTATTCACTTCGTTTTTCCCTAGCTCAGTGTTGCTGTTATTTTTCTCTGCTGCCAGTAGGTGTCATTAGTATCTCTGACAATAGTATGATATGCCACAGTGATACTGAGTTATGGATATTTATGTTTCCTCTAGCCAACCAGTGGGTGATTTATTGCCACTGGTGCATGCTGGGGGAGAGCTAAATATTTGGGGAGTACCTTGTGAGCTCTCTCTTTCCTTAGGCTGTGGCCTGGGGAAGTGCTGCTAAATAATTTGAGTTGCTAGGCCTGTAGCCTGTGTGAGACCTAACACGTGCTGTGTGCTGGAAGTTCAGTCAAAAAAGATTCTCAAAAGCTGTCCTGCCTGGCTAAGGATGAAGCTGAACCAAGATTGAAACCCAGGAGAAGGACGGCAACACAGGGAGGTGGCAAACTCATGTCAGGGAGGTGGCGCTTCGCAAATCACTTTTTCAATATTTTTTCGCAGTGCTTCTGGGGAAGGGGATGGGGGTGGGTGGTATGTGGACGGTGTCAGCAGTTTATTTTAATTCTTAATAATTGATTTGTTTTACAATTTAATTTGTTTTTAATTTTTTTCACATTGCTTTTTTTTTGGGGGGGGGGGGGGGGGTTGGGGCAGTGGACAGTGTTGGTAGGGCAGGGGAGAGTGGTGTCAGTAGTTTTTTATTTTATTTTAATTTTTTTTTATACACTTTTTCATTTTTTAGAATTTTTTTTACAATTTTTTAAAATATTTTTTGGGGGGCTTTGGTGAGATGTCAGGGGTCTAAACAAGCCCCTGACATCTCCCCTTTGAGAGAGACAAAGAGACTGAGGACACAGAATCCCCAGTCCCTATCTCAGCACTAAAGATGAATGAACAGGAGACAGAGGCTCCTGTCCATTCATAAACTGAGCAGAGTAAACACAGTTTACCCTGCTCATTTATCACAGGACACAGGAGCGATCTCGCTCACTGTGTCCATCAACCAGTTCCCCCAGCAGCCAGCGGGAGAGGAGGGGAGCCGGCTGCGGGGGACGAGGGGGCCAGAGGAGAATGGGGGAGGAGAAGGACATGGATGGGGCCGGAGGAGAACGGGGGTGGAGAAGTACATGGAGGGGGCCGGAGGAGAATGTAGGTGGGGGGCTCCAGTGGCGCAGGGTTTTGTGGTTGTGTGGTGGGGGGTAAGTTCACTTGCTGGTTGCTGCCTGGCTTACCAGTGCCCACCAATGCTGACCACTAAACTGACCTACCTCACATACACACACTGACCTACACACACTGACCTACCTACCTGATCTATAAAAGGAATGTCTGGTGCTGTGCTGTTAAAAAATGATAAGTAACTAAAGCTTCATAAACTAATAAAAAACACTATGCAATATTGCTAAAGTGCTAAAGGTATTTGTGCAAAGTAAATGATAATCACAAAGATGAATACAGAGCTGTTAAAAAATAACTAAAACTTCACAAACTAATAAAAAACACCGTGCAGTACTGCTAAAAGGTATATGTGCAAAGTAAATGATGATCTCAAGGATGAATACTGACACATACGGTGATATATAAAATCTTCCAACAATACAGTGACTGGTTTAAAAGTTCAAAGTGACAGTAAACCAAATAATACAAAGTGCTGAAGTTAATAATAATAATAATATTCCTCTTCCATAAATGGAACAAAGTGCAACGTGCAAATGAATTGTGCAAAAGATTACTCAGTCTCTTCTTCTGTGCATAAAACCACACAGTGCAAAGTGCAGGAATAAGGATTTCCTCTTCGTGCAAAAACACACTAATAGCAATGGCCCCTTACCTTGCGGTTATGAGGCAACCGCATGTGTGTAAAAAAATTAGGATCTGTGTTCACGTTGCTGGCTTCTCCATGCCACACTCCTGGGCCAATATCGTGATTCACGATATTACGATATTGGCCCAGGAGTGTAGCATGAAGAATCCAGCAACGTGAACACAGATCCTCATTTTTTTTTTACACACATGTGCCCCGTACACATGATCGGACATTCCGACAACGAAATCCTGGGATTTATTTCCGACGGCTGTTGGCTCAAGCTTGTCTTGCATACACACGGTCGCACAAATGTTGTTGGAAATTCCGATCGTCAAGAACGCGCTAGCGTACAACGGCACTATAAAGAGGAAGTTCAATAGCCAGTGCGCCACCCTTTGGGCTCCTTCTGCTAATCTCGTGTTAGTAGAAGTTTGCCACATATATATATATATATATATATATATATATATATATATATATATATATATATCACCGTATGTGTCAGTATTCATCCTTGTGATCATTTACTTTGCACATATACCTTTAGCACTTTAGCAATACTGCACAGTGTTTTTCATTAGTTTGTGAAGTTTTAGTTATTTTTTTAACAGCTCAGTATTCAGCTTTGCGATTATCATTTACTTTGCACATATACCTTTAGCACTTTAGCAATATTGCGCAGTGTTTTTTATTAGTTTATGAAGCTTTAGTTACTTATAATTTTTTAACAGTGCAGCACCAGCCATTCCTTTTATATTCTTGTGTATGGGTATGGATTCACCGACCCACATTCGGTGTTTGCAGCAGTTGTTTGTATATATATTCACATAATAGCACAGGAATATATTTACTTTTTACATATCTGACATACACACACTGACCTACCTGACCAGAAGACAGACTTCATGTTTTGTCCTGCAGCAGCAGCTCAGCTATGGGTGGTGTGCCAGGCAGCCAGAGGAGAGGAGAGCCGCCTGCCCGAGCACTGAGCGGGGATCGATGTGGCGTGGCGGCCGCATTGTAATTTCTGCCTTCTGGAGCCTGCAGCGCCTATGATGGATGTTGCACATTCCGCGGTCCCGCCATTGGACCAGAGGGACGTCCATCATAGGCGCTGCAAGCTCCAGAAGGCGGGACCTGCTATGTGACTTGGCCGCGCTTGTCGGCGCTCGGGATCGGATCGGACCCCACTCGGTGGCGCTCGGGGCTAACAATGAAATTGTGTATGCCTGACACGAGCTTTTCGGGGACCCATTCGGGGCTCCAACCCCCCCCAGCCCCCCCCTCCCGACACCCCTGGATGTACTAGTAAGTTAATAGAAAATAGGACAATTGCTGCATAGACCATTGATAAGTGTATTGCCTAATTTACCACTTGTAGTTATAGCACAATTTTTTTCTGTTAGTGTTAAATGTACATCACATTCTACTTTTTACACTGTTCACAATGATAGCAAGCCAGTGGTCTTGTTAGGATAGTATAATTGGTTTCCATAGCAACTAATGCTTGATTACAGTGCTGGGAAGCAGTGGTTCCCATATACACTAGCAGCCAAAAAGAGTCAGAAAACAAGAAGTCAGAAGACAGATTCATTTAAATACATAGAATGGATTGGCTGATACCAGGCTGGAGGTATGGACCATTTAGGAGATGGAGCTCCACAAAGAGTTCATTGGTAAAGGGTATTCAAACTCCAAAACAATGTATTATTATAGTGCAGCTTGCCAGTCCTTAGATGTGGTGACTGCATTCCTTTTCTTTTTTCATTCTTTTCCCCTTTATTTTCATCTGTTGATTCTGCCATAAACACACTTCTGGCCAAAGGATGACAACACTCCCTCCCTCTCCTGTATCAGAACAACAGAAACAAGATAGGACTACAGAGCCCTGTATCTTTGCGATATACAGGGGCATAAGTCTGTAGTCCTCAGAGAACAATTTAATTGATAACAGTAGGCACAGACAGGGAGCTCTTTTCACAGATGAATCCCAGTTTTCACTGTACAGGGCAGATGGCAGACAGCGTGTATGGCGTTGAGTGAGTGAGCGGTTTGCCGATGTCAACGTTGTGGATTGAGTGGCCCATGGTGGCGGCGGGGTTAAGGGCAGGCGTATGCTATGGACAACGAACACAGGTGCATTTTATTAATGGCATTTTAGAGTGGCCTTTTATTGTGGCCAGGCTAAGGCACACCCATGCAATAATCATGTTGTTTAATCAGCATCTGGATATGGCACACCTGTGAGGTTGATGGATTATCTTGGCAAAGGAGAAGTGCTCACTAACACAGATTTAGACAGATTTGTGAACAATATTTGAGAGAAATAGGCCTTTTGTGTACATAGAAAAAGTCATAGATCTTTGCGTTCAGCTCATGATAAATAGGGGCAAACACAAAAGTGTTGTGTTTCTAATTTTTTTTTTTAGCAGAGACCCTAGGGAATAAAATGGCGGTCTTTGCTATTTTTTATGTCACATGGTATTTGCTCAGCAAATTTTCAAATGCGATTTTTTTGGAAAAAAAAACACTTTCATAAACTAGAAAAAAAATAAAAAAATAAAATATTTACCCCCATTTTTTGTATAATTTGAAAGATGATGTAATGCCAAGTAAATGGTCACCTAACATGTCACGCTTTAAAATTTTTCACACTCTCAGAATGGCGCCAAACTTCGGTACTTAAAAATCTCCATAGGCAATGCTTTAAAAAGGTTTACAGAGGCCTTGTGCTAGAATTATTGCTCTCGCTTTAACGTTCATGGCAATACCTCACATGTGTGGTTTGATTACCGTTTACATATGCGGACGGGACGGGATGTATGCACTCACTTCTGTGTGCAAGCACGAGGGAATGGGGGGCGCTGTAAAAAATGTTTTATTGTTTATTTTGTTTTTATTTTTTTACTTTTCCTTTACTTTTTATTTTTTGATCAATTTTTATTCCTATTACAAGGAATGTAAACATCTCTTGTAATAGGAATAGGGCATGACAGGTCCTCTTTACAGAGAAATGTGGGGTCTATAAGACCCCACATCTCACCTGGAAAGCCTGAGCTAAAAAAAAAAAAAAGCAATCAAGTGGCTAAATCAACCGCTGTGATGGCTTTTACATTGCAGGGAATCGCTGGCTGAAAACAAGGATATCTGGATAATACCTGTAGCTGCAGGCATCATCCAGATATCTCCACTTCAAGCCCCCAACGTCATATGACGTTAGCCTGGAGGAAGTGGTTGAAACCCTATTTATTTTATCTATTGCTTTTGCACAGCTTCTTTTAGTAAATTTTGTTATGTGTGAATTTGGAGTATTTCAAACATTTGTGATTCTTTTGTGAGCTTTCATAGTCAGTCAAGCAAACATTAATGCCGCGTACACACGACCGGTTTTTCCGTCAGAATAAACTCTGACGTTTTTTTCCAATGAAGTTCTGTTGAAACGGACTTGCCTACACACGATCACACCAAAGTCTGATCGTTTAGAACGCGATGACGTACGACGGGACTAGAAAAAGGAAGTTCAATAGCCAGTAGCCAATAGGCGCCCTTGCGTCATTTTTGGTCCGCCGGAATAGCATACAGACAAATGGTTTTCCCGATAGGAATTGATTCCGTCGGAAAGATTTAAAACATGTTCTATTTCTAGGTCCGTCAGAATTTTCGAAAGGAAAAGTCCGATGAAGCCCACACGCGATCGGAATATCCGATGGAATGATTCTGTCGGACCTTTTCTGCCGGAAAGTCCAGTCGTGTGTACATGGCATAAGACTTTGCTCATGTTAAACTCTTATGAAAGGGGACTGCTCACTTATACACTGCGCAAAGCAGGCCCGTCGCGACACGACAGGCAAAACAAGCAATTGCTTGGGGCCTCGAGCTGACCTGGGTCCCCAGCCGCGCCACAGCTTACAGATGTGACATGTCATGTCTCACCGAGGCCGCTCTACACAGCAACACTGTCCATTTTCTGTGTGTGTCCAGGCCAGCAGCACAGCCCCCTCTTGGTTCCCGCCCCCCCACGCTCTCCTGGCTATCACTACTGGAGCGGAGTACATGGATGGAGGATGCATGATGCATCATGGGAATGGGATATAGCATGGCGTGGCGGTGGCGCCTGGCGGCGGCTCTCTGGGCTTGGGGACAGATGGAGCCTGGGCTGGCGGGAACTGGAAGAGGCATCAGGCACCGCACCGACACAGAACAGAAGAAACAGGCAGGTACACAGGCAGTACAGCAGAGTTGGTGCAAGCGAGGAACAGGTGTTACTGGTGTGGTAAGTAAAAACTGTTGAGGTAATGAGATTGTATATGTGATGACAATGAAATGTAGTTTTAAAAAATGTGTGTGTATATATTATATTGACTGATCTGCTCTGCCAAATGTCCCCCCCCGAGGCTGTATTTGATGGTCGCTGGTGAGGCTGTTTTTGATGGTCGATGGCGAGGCTGCATTTCATGGTCACTGGTGAAGCGGTATTGATGGGCACTGGCGAGGCTGCATTTGATGGGCGTTGGCGAGGCTGTATTTGATGGGCGCTGGTGAGGCTGCATTTGATGGTCGCTGGTGAGGCTGCATTTGATGGTCGCTGGCGAGGCTGCATTTGATGGTCGCTGGCGAGGCTGCATTTGATGGTCGCTGATGAAGTGGCATTGATGGGCGCTGGCGAAGCTGCATTTGATGGTCACTGGCGAGGCTGCATTTGATGGTCACTGGCGAGGCTGCATTTGATGGTCGCTGGTGAAGCGGAATTTATGGGCACTGGCGACGCTGTATTTGATGGGCGCTGGCGAGGCTGTATTTGATGGGCGCTGGCGAGGCTGTATTTGATGGGCGCTGGCTGTATTTGATGGGCGCTGGTGAGGCTGTAATTAATGGGCGCTGGCGAGGCTGTATTTGATGGGCGCTGGCGAGGCTGTATTTGATGGTCGATGGTGAGGCTGTATTTGATGGGCATTTGATGGGCACAGGTGAGATGAAATTTGATGAAAATTTTATATATAGTGACCTCGGTGGTATGGATGTGTCATTGCCGTCATCAAATGTAAATTTGAGAAAAAGAGTACATGAACCTCTAATGGGATTTTTAAGGCAATGGAAAAATAGATTTGAATAAAATTCTGTTTTATTAATTATCAATCTAGTAGATACAAAAAGTACAAAAATTACAAAAGTTACAAAAAAAGTTGGACTATCAAGGTCCAAAAAATAACATAAAAATGAAATATACAAAAAATAGAAAGTAGCATACCAGATTACAAATAATTTAAAATAGCATTCACTAATGAAAGGAGAATTGTGGAAAACAGTGATACATCACACTACGCGATACAGTCACCACAGACAGAAAACCGTGGCGTCGCGTTTCAACATGCTTAGTTCAAATATAGTCTTCTTCAGGGAAATGCATCACAGTCTACGAAAAACCAAAACAGTAATATTATAAGCTGTGTATATATATATATATATATATATATATATATATATAAGTATGTATTTTTCCCGCATTGAGACTGTTATATTACTTACATCCTCCTAAGGCATTTAGTGGGTTAATATATTCTCCAATGTCAGGGCAAAGAGTCCTAGTCCTCCATGGGTTAATGGTGTCCTATAACCTCTACAAGGCGGCTGGATAAAAAGATAATGATCCCAGTGTTGGCGTTTTAGCATCAAATTTTGATGGCTATCTGCAACAGGGCAAAAAATAAGAAATAAATAAATAAATAAAATACATTGAGGACCCTGATAAAAAGAGAGAAGGGGGGGCGCTGTAAGAGCCCCCCCTAAATTTTAGTTTTTTTTTGTTGTGTCAAAATATAAGGTGAAAGACACTTACTTTAGCAGAGTCCATATGATCTGGAATGATCCGTTTGCCCTTAAGTTACCTCGGTGATCACCGAGGAAGGAGTGATGCCATGAGCCGTCTCTGGCGTCCTTTTATGTGGTGTGGGCGGGGCAGGGCCACCGCGTCAACCAATGACGCGGCTGGCCTGCATTGACCGTCGACAGGACCATCCTATGTGAGGATGCCTGGCGTCACCATGAAACTAGGCGCCACTGCAGGCACTGCGCAGGCGTGCCATGACGACGTGCGTCACAGCGACGTAGAGCAGCCTGAATGGGCCGGCCGCCATGTTGGAGAGGGGCCGTGCCTATAATAGGATAAGATGAGGCAACCGAGTCAAACGGCTGCCTTAGACCTTAGACCTTAGTACCTCAAAGGGGAAAACTCCCCCCGGCCCCCTGGATGGAGGAAGGGGGCTAAAGGAACCACTTTGCAGGATAGAAAATCCTGACAGGCGGGCCAGCCTACTAGGATAGAGATGGATTGTACCTAGGGAGGGGGGAGTACACCTGGGCCTGTTAAACCACAAAATCTCCCTCCCCCCACCAACTACCCACTCATTGATAATGAGCGGGAGGGGAGGGAAAAGGAAAAGGGACTAATAACCACCGACACAGGGCCCCCCCGCCCGAATTATATTTCAAGCAGAGGGGTAAGGAGTGCCCCAATGTGTATAACACTGGGGCTCCCCTGTGTCGGGTAGGGATAGGACACATAGGATGGAGACCCTTCCCATAGGGACACCCAGGAGGAGGGACAATTGCGCCTCACATGGTATAAGCCCGAAATGTCCAGAGGGATGATAAATACAGGAAAAAGACAATGAAAAAATATAATATAATAGAAAATAGAAAACATAATAATAATAATAATAATAATAAAGATAGCAAGAAACAATGAACTGTGGTGGGTCACTACACTAAACCTGGGAATGGCTTAAGAATGATTAGTCCAAACCAAGTGGTAGTGACCCAACAGGAAATCCTAAACTTTACCGCATACAAAAAATTGTCTATATGACAAAATATCTAGAGAACCCTCTCAGGTAGGAAGTCTCATGTCTGGTACTTATTGATGAGCATGGGGTTCATTGGGAATACCCTATAAAGCATAGGGATCAAACTGGTAGGGGAGGTGTTGAGCCTGGAGTAATGGACCAGAGTAGAGAGAGACACAGAGGGGAGGGATAGGGGGTGACTTTTAGTCAGTTTTACCCAAACCAAAGCCCTCCAGAAAGGGCCTGAAGCTCTCTGTTTCATTTAAACCAGGGGGGGGTGGTGTCCCTAAGGCGCCTGATCCAGCGCATCTCGCGCTGGAGCAGGACCTTGTTCCAGTCACCCCCCCTAATTGGTATATGCAGTCTATCTAGGACTGTAAAGTTGACTTTGGGCATCCTATAGTTGTGATGTTTGGCTACATGCCTACCTAATGGTAGGTACAGGTTGCCGATGCCCATGCTGTGCATGTGTTTTTCAACTCTCTTAGCAAATTGCTGTTGGGTTTTCCCAACATAAAAGGCCCCACATT
Source organism: Lithobates clamitans (assembly GCA_037952925.1). Classification (NCBI taxonomy): domain Eukaryota; kingdom Metazoa; phylum Chordata; class Amphibia; order Anura; family Ranidae; genus Lithobates; species Lithobates clamitans. The sequence goes on along the minus strand of JBBGZY010000922.1, from coordinate 3,709,772 downwards.
GGCATTGCATCAAGTATACAACACCCTGTGTCCTACAATTGGCAAAGTGGCGTAGCTGGAAATTTTCCCCATTGGGTAATACTATCATAGTATATAGATATACTTCCAATGACTCCACACTGTGAACAAGACCCACACGGGTATGTTCCCCAAGTTTTGCAGGGATATCTTCTTGCGCTTCCTTTATATTTGGTTTGTGTGAGCATGTTTCCTATGGAGCCTGATTTTTTATAGGTGATTTGGGGTCTAGATGTAACTAAACTACCTATGATCGGATCCTCCGTGAGGATCGACCAATGCTTGGAGATGATCTTCCTTATTAGATTGTATTCGTTGGAGAATCTCATGATGATTCTGGTCGTTGTGTCCTCCTTTTTCGGTTCTTTTTTCTTGAAAATCATGTTTCGTCTGTCTGTGTTTTTAACACGATTGAAAGCCTTTTTAAGGGCTGACTTAGTATATCTTCTCTCCATGAGTCTAGCTGTTAATTTGTCGGACTCTCGTTTAAAGTCTTCATATGTGCTGCAGTTTCTTTTAAGTCTCAAAAATTGGCTCAATGGAATGGATTTTTTTGAGTGGCTCTGGGTGAAAGCTGTCTGCGTGTAGCAGTGTGTTACCAGCTGTCTCCTTTCTGTACAGCTTACTCGAGAGTGAATTTGATGGGCGCTGGTGAAGCGGCATTGCTGGGCGCTGGTGAGTCTGTATTTGATGGGCGCTGGTGAAGCGGCATTGATGGGCGCTGGTGAGTCTGTATTTAATGGGCGCTGGTGAGGCTGTGAGGGGGGGGGGCGGCAAAATGAGGTTTCGCCTAGGGTGTCAAAAATTCTTGCACCAGCCCTGCTTTCTATAAGCTGCAGCCTGTAGTGTGGCCGAGCTCCTCTTCCTTCCTCCTGCAGTCCGTGCGGTGCAGGAGATTCAGTTTCCTGTTCCCGGCCGGACTAATAGGAAGTGCTCACTTCCTTTTAGTCTGGCCGGCCGGCCAGGAACAGAAAACTGAATCTCCTGTACCGCGGTAGGGAGGGGGGGGGGGTTAAAAAACACGGGGGGGGGGATCGGTGCCCGCATTCTCCACCAAAAAAAAAAAAAACACGGGGGGGGGGGGAGTAGTAAGAGGGGGGAGGCAATCAAGACCCATTTAGTAATAAAAATATGTTAGCTTGCTTACCATAATAAAAACAGTTACCATAGCTTTCTTTCCATTTTCTTTCTTTTACCATCCCATTTCCATCTTATTGCTTCTTTTTTGAATCAGGTAATATTTATTAAAGCTTTTTGCAAAAATTTACAAAGCAGAGAATAGACTCTATAGTACACTCTACTGTAGAGTCTTTTCTCTGCTTTGTAAATTATTGCAAAAAGCTTTAATACATATTACCTGATTCAAAAAAGAAGCAATAAGATGGAAATGGGATGGTAAAAGAAAGAAAATGGAAAGAAAGCTATGGTAATTGTTTCTATGGTAAAGCTATGGTAAATCTTTCTTTTTTGCTCTCCTCATTAGATATCATTAGATATACTGTGTCCACTGTACAAGATGTTATCCCTTATCCATAATTTATATGCCCAGCCATATGGGTGCTTTAAGACCTCATTGTTTACTGCTACAATGCTTCCATGTTGGTGTGTACGTAAGACCCCTTTCACACTGGAACCTTTTTTTTTATATAAAGTGTTGGTGAACTTAAACTGTATCGCTATGCTGTGATTCCTGTAGGCTTTGCATGCGTGTGTGTGTGTGTGGGGGGGGTTGGGGGGCCTCCATGCCCACTTTGCTTGGGGCCCCCAAATTCCTTCAAACGGCCCTGGCACAAAGCTGCGCAAAGCTGATTAACATTCTCGGCAGAACCAAGGGTTGTATTAAAGCTGAGCGCTAATTTGATTTGATCTTGTTAGAGCTATTGCTAAAGATCAGGCTTTTTCAACTTCTGTATCCTTGAAGAACCCTTCAAATAATTTTCAGGTCTCTTGTTAAAAAGACCCTTACATTGGTGATCAGTGGGCAAATTGTCCCCCTTACAGTAGTGGTCAGAAAGCCACCCTTACAGACTGCTAAAATGATCATTGGTGTCATGCCGTTGACTCTGCCAAGTGGTATTGACCCAAGAATTTTGCAGGCACCAACAAATCAATCAGCCACAGCTCAAGGAACCACTGGCAACCTCTTGAGGAAATCTAGGGCTCCAAGGAACCCTGGTTTGGAATGGCTATTATAGAAATTTTCAGAAATATCACACAGCCCAAGCCTTTTGCTGGAAGTTAATAGGCTAAGTGTTGGATGTGCGACAGCCGGTACTATGCACTCCGAACTATGGATGGTGCTGTAAGGATATACTAGCATCTGTGTGTGTGTGTATATATGCTTGTATATTCTGCACAGGAAGGGAGTTTTTCTTTTGTCTGCTCTTTCCTGTAATGCTGTTCTCACACATGTATTCTGTTCTTCTATGCAAATAAAGCCAAATTCTACATTCCTCAAGATCCCAGTGCCTCATCTTATCACAAAGGAAACAGGTTATGGGCACAGGCTCTAGACAGAATATTAAAAGCTGGCAAGTGCTGCATCCAAGCTGCTGAAATATAGCAAGTTGCTCAGATGTGCGGTTTACGATCGCAAAGCTCAACAATACCAACTACCAACTGGAAGTTCAAGTTGACATCCACTCAGAACGAGAGCCGCACCGTCCCGCCGTCATTTGACGGTGGGCGGGTGGCAAGTGGTTAAAGTGTCTCAGAGTAGTATAACAGGTGGTTGCTGTATAGTCTCAGGTGCAACAAGCCACATGATAGTGATGAGACCTTCTTTACAGAAATTGATTTCAGCGCAAAAGACAAAGTTCTCCTATCAAATGGGAAAAGTATTACTGCAGAAGGTAGTGGTCAAGGGTTCTTGAATTGCATAACACCAGCACAAAGTACTGTAAAATCATCAAACAGCTCCTCTCTGACATCTGCCTGACCTGCTTTTCCAGACCCTTTTGCTTTTTATTCTGCTTCCTACAGAAAAAAGATTAAATTGTATCTTTTCATATTAAGATTTTCGAGTGTGTTAAAAAATTGCTTTGTGGTATAAGAATTGCTTCTCTATAGATGGATATTTTGCAAATGCAGCTTCAAAAACTCCTATATAATAATCTTTTACATGCTAATATAATTTCACAAGCTGTATTCAACCTCTTCTGCAGGTCTCAATAATGTAATAGCTAGTGATCCTGCCTTGAAGATCTTTGTTCAGGCAGTTCCTGTTTTGTGTGTGTGTCAAAGGTCTCCCAATTGTACACCTGCATTGTCAGCCTGTCTCATGTGCCCTGGTGGAGACTTCAAGTGGCCATACCATCACACACTGAACAGACATGGCCCGCTGTTATCAATGTCAGAAAGCTGGTCCAGAGCAATGATGTGCAGCCACCACTGGAGTGATTGCTTGTAGATAAAAAGCTATGAAAGAGTCATTAATCTTAACTCACCAACTCACCCTCTCTAAATTCCATTGATGTTCTCTAAGTCAGGGCTCAAAATTTCAAGTCCTGAGCTACTAGCCAGGCCTCAAGGGTTACTCGCCACCAGTTGCCCCGCCCAACCCCTACCATGCCCAGTCCCTAATCTCACCCCTAATCCCACCCCTAAACACACCCTCATAAATTATCTCATGAAATGACACTTAAATGTTTTATGCAGAATTACGTTATAAAAATAGATATTAACAACTTTATCTGCCTTGCCTTATTTAGCCTGTGTCCCCAATGCAGCTATGTGCCCCAAGTGCAGCCTGTGTCCGCCAGTGCAACCTGTGCCCACCAGTGCAGCCTGTGCCTGCCAGTGCAGCCTGTGTCCGCCAGTGCAGCCTGTTTTACCAATGCAGCCTGTGTCCCCAGTGCAGCTCTGTGTCCCCATTGCAGCCTGTGTCCCCAATGCAGCTATGTGTCCCCAATGCAGCTATGTGTCCCCAGTGCAGCCTGTGCCCGCCAGTGCAGCCTGTGTTACCAATGCAGCCTGTGTCCATAAGTGCAGCCTGTGTCCATAAGTGCAGCCTGTGTCTGCCAGTGCAGCCTGTGTCTGCCAGTGCAGCCTGTGTCCGCCAGTGCAGCCTCTGTCTGCCAGTACAGCCTGTGCCCGCCAGTGCAGCCATGTGTCCCCAATGCAGCCACTTGTCTACATTGCAGCCTGTGTCCCCAATGCAGCTATGTGTCCCCAATGCAGCTATGTGTCCCCAGTGCAGACTGTGTCCGCCAGTGCAACCTGTGCCCGCTAGTGCAGCCTGTGCCTGCCAGTGCAGCCTGTGTCCGCCAGTGCAGCCTGTGTCACCAATGCAGCCTGTGTCCCCAATGCAGCTCTGTGTCCCCATTGCAGCCTGTGTCCCCAATGCAGCCCTGTGTCCCCAATGCAGTCAAGTGTCCACAATGCAGCCTACCTGTGTAGGGGAACGAGAGGAGAGCCGCCGCCGCCTGGTTGATCAGAGCGCAGGGAACATAACAGCTTTAGTTTCAATAGCTGTATGTTCCCTGCCATGCTTGTCTGTACACTTTGGTAGACAGATCACCCCTCCAATCCTGGGACGGGCAATCTGTCTATCAAAGTGCCCGGACAAACAGGAGGGGCTGTCTGTACACTTTGGTAGACAGGTCACCCCTCCAATCCTGGGACGGGCAATCTGTCTATCAAAGTGCCCGGACAAAGAGGAGGGGCTGTATACGACGGTGCGCGGCGGGGAACACACAGTTATTGAAATGAAAGTTGTTATGTTCCCCGCGCTCTGATCAACCAGGTGGCGGCGGCTCTCCTTCTCCTCTCCCTTTCCCTTACGTTTGCTCCAACAAACCCAGGCTGTCGGCGGTGCTCGCCCCCAGGCAGCCCACACTCGCCAGCCCTAAAAATCCACTCGCAAAATGCGAGCAGGCGAGTGTATTTTTTGAGGGCTGCTCTAAGTCTATCTCTATGTCCAGCTCTATGGGCTGATGGTCAACATCATTCAACCCATTTCTAGTGAGCCCAGGCTGTCAATGACACAACCCCCTTAGCAGGCCCGGACTGGGACAAAAAATAGGCCCGGGCATTTTGGATTGAGCAGTCCATGACATGTTAACTGGCCCCTTCCCCACTCTCCACTCTGACAGATCCCCTGAGAGAGGGGAGGGGGGAACCCAGCAGAGGTGTGGGGGGTGAGGTGGGACCAGGAAAGAGCATGGGGGGATGGAGAGCACAGGGAAGAACCTTGAGAACATGGGGTGGGGCAAGAGCACAGGGGAGAGGCAGAGAACACAGGGAGGAAGAGGAGAGCACAGGGGGCAGCAGAGAGCATGGGGGGAGGTGGAAAGCACAGGGGGGTAGCCGAGAGCATGGGGGGAGGTGGAGAGCACAGGGAGGGTGGCGGAGAGCATAGGGGAGGTGGAGAGCACAGGGAGTGCAGCAGAGAGCATGGGGGAGGTGGAGAGCACAGGAAGTGTGGCAGAGAGCATGGGGGAGGTGGAGAGCACAGGGAGGGTGGTGGAGAGCATGAGGGGAGGTGGAAAGCACAGGGGATGTGGAGAGCACGGGGGGGAGCTGAGAGCATGGGGGTACAGCAGAGAGCATGGGGGGGCGTAGAGCACAGGGAGGGTGGTGGAGAGCATGGGGGGAGGTGGAGAGCACAGAGAGGGTGACGAAGAGCATTGGGGGAGGTGGAGAGCACGGGGAGGGCGGCGGAGAGCATGGGGGAGGTGGAGAGCACAGTGGGGGCAGCGGAGAGCATGAGGGGGCAGTGGAGAGCATGGGGGGGTTGTGGAGAGCACAGGGGGGAGTGAAGAGCATGGGGGTGATGTGAAGAGCATGGGGGCAGCGGAGAGCATGGGGTGATGTGGAGAGCACGGGGGGGTGGCAGAGAGCATGGGGGAGGTGGAGAGCATGGGGGAGGTAGAGAGCACAGGGGGACGGCAGAGAGCATGGGGGAAGTGGAGAGCATTGGGGAGGTAGAGAGCACAGGGGGGCGGCAGAGAGCATGGGGGGAAGATAGAGAGCACAGAGGGGTTGCAGAGAGCATGGGGGGAGGTGGAGAGCACTGGGGGGGTGGCAGAGAGCATGGGGGAGGTGGACAGCACTGGGGGGGGCGGCAGAGAAAATGGGGGAGGTGGAGAGCATTGGGGGGGTGGCAGAGAGCATGGGGGGAGGTGGAGAGCACAGAGGGGTAGCAGAGAGCATGGGGGGAGGCGACAGAGAGCATGGGGGGAAGTAGGGAGCACTGGGGGCTGGCAGAGAGAATAGGGGGAGGTGGAGAGCACAGAGGGACAGCACAGAGCATGGGGGGAGGTGGAGAGCACAGAAGGGCGGCAGAGAGCATGGGGAGAGGTGGAGAGCACGAGGAGGCAAAGAGTATGGGTGGGGTGGAGAGCGCGGGGGGGCATCAGAAAGAAGCAGGATAGGAGGAGCAGCAGGGGCAGCTGCATATAGAACAATCATTCTCTCCATCTTCCTCCTGCAGTCTCGGAATGCCTCCTCTAACTCTCGCAGGCATTCTGATACTCACGTTTTCTGTTATCCGGCCCCAAGGTCTCTGCAGCAGGTGTCTGCTCTGGCTCCTCCTTCCTTCTCAGTCACACCCCCGTCACCGATGGCTGACCTATACGGGTGCCATGCGGCCACGGAGAGGCGAAGGTGTCTCCCCAGGCGCCGATGGCTGAGCTTAACTGGCAGCCGGGCGGCAGCGGAGAGGCTGGATGAGCAACACAAGCTCAAAGAGCAGCCCAGCTGCCTTGGGCCCCGCAAGGACTTGCAGCCTGGCGGCCCCGGTGGCCGCGGCCCACCGGGCAAGTGCCCGGTTTGCCCTATGGCCAATCCGGGCCTGCCCCGTAGGGTGTGTCATCACGCAGTCTGGATTTACAGTATTTCTGGAGTGAGCAGTGCACACAAATCATTACATGAGCACCTCTTAGTCCAGGAGGAATGGCCAATAGAAAAAAAGAAGAGGACCTGTGACAAACAGATTGGCCAGAGGACTAATTAAAATGGTAGGGGGACTTCATGGAGAGGAACGATAGGGCAAGGAATGAGCCAGAGTTCTGCTTTAACGCTTTATTGGAGAACATCTTCTAGATAATTTCAGACTGCAAGATTGTATTTCTTCAAAAACTGAAAACAATCACATTCAATTAAATAATTTTAAAGGTAACCAATTTTAGCATATTCATTAATGTCATCTCAAGATGTGCTGAGGAAGAGCCACACCCCTATAAACCATTGTAGTAAACACAAAGTCATTGCTATGGATGATTAAATCAAAATCATAAAAAATAGATGGAAAACTCTGAGACTGCTGTGATGAATGTCCCTAATATGGATGTAAAAGTCCAATGAAAAATGGATTTGCAAGTTTTAGACAGGCATTCAGCGAGAAGGGAATCACTCACTCTATCCCCGAGGGTTGCATGCTCCAGATAATGACATTTTAATGAAAATGAGACAGGGATTTCTATTTTTTAGCTGCTGCTAATGTACAACACAAACCCACTATTCCTATAGATCTACAGGGACTGGACATGAATTTATGTAGAGCCTGATGCCGAGGGAGAGGCCTGCCGAGGCATTGGTAACATCCACTGAATATAAGGCAGTCTAAACTATTTTAAACCTGATGGTTTGCACTGAAGCAACTGTATGACAAGGGAAATGTGTGGGTAATTTACAGATGTGAAAACATATGAAACTGTCACACACGGCCAAAGAAAAAAAGGATTCTATGGTATATCGTTCCTCAAAGGGTAAGTTTTGTCTAATAATTTACTATCTGCCCCTGCTGCCCTGAAATTTCAAGCAGTGTTATTAGTCTGCCTGTTTTTCTCTGACCTGCAAGCCCCCTTCCCTCTATGTTAGGCTGACCAGATGTCCCCAATTTCTGAGGACAGTCCCAGACTTCTGGAGGCTGTCCCCAGGTAAAAAGTGTCCCTAGATGTGCCCCCCCCCCCCATCCCCATAGCCCTGGCTTTTATTTTTCACTGTTCATATGTACATTTGTAGGATACATTTACACTGGTTTGGTGCATTAACACATGGGTAAATGTACTGTATTTCATTATACACAATAATTGTGTTTTGCTAATGCAGACTTTACATTATACTGATCCCCCTTCTACTAATGCGAAATCACCTGTTAGAAGTTCCAAAACATACCTGTAAAGAAAAAAGTAATTTTTTTTTTTTTTACACAAAGTGGACCTTCAGTAATTTTGGTTATCTTTTCATCTATTAAATCTTCTGTCCTTGTTGTTTTAACTTTGGATAGTAAAACATTTTTTTCTGCCAGTAAATACCTTATACAGCCCACTTCCTCTTTCTTGTCTGGTAAAAAGCCTAGGCTTATGACGTTATGCACAGCTCTCTCTCTCACTCTCGTGAGAGTTTGCCAGGGAGGGAGGGGGGTGAGTCATGAGAGGGCCAATGAGAGCTGCAGGGCCAGAGGCGTGCCTCTGTGTAAATCCAGGAAGTGAACAGGCAACAGCTTTAGCTGCCCACAGTTAAAATGGATGCAGCCAGACTCAGTGGAGGGAGATTTCGGCAACATTTTTGGCAAGTCCAGAATCACAGTACATAGAAAATATTATGCAAAATGGTTGGAGGAAAGCTTCAGAATGGCAAAGATATTTTTATTACCAATTATGTGAGCAGACTGCAGTTCCTCTTTAACCTCACCCCTGTCTTCCGTCCAAGGCCTCATGTATGCTACAGGTGCTAAACTGAAGTTTAGGAGCAGTTGGGTGTTTTTTTCAGCAGTCCCTGGACTCTACTCTATGCAGGGCCAGACTGGCCTACTGGAATACCAGGAAATTTCCCAGTAGGCCGCCTGCCCTCAGTGTCCTGGGCTGCTTTGGGCTAGGAGCTTGCCTCTGCGACTGGAAGGGCAGCGGCAGCCACATTTTCTGATGCAAGGCCTCCTCTTTTGGTCGTGGCGCCGCCCACTGAACTGGTGCCTGCTGAGTGATATGCCTGTGGGCAGCGGGAGAACAGCGGTGGGCCGGAAGAATGAAGGTGCTGGACTCCTCCTCTTTCGATCCAGCTGGCGCCACCCACTGAACTGATGCCTGGGGAGTGATATGCAGGGGGAGAATGGCCGTGGGGTGAAAGAATGAAGGTGCTGGATATATTATATTTTTGCATTGTATATTCATTATTTTTTTGCCTACAGGGCATTGCACCCTGTTGTATTTCCCCTTAGTCAGTGGGGAAATTCAACCATGTTGACCTATCACTCTACTGCATGTTTAATCAACATTTTTCATGTGGACATGGGGCAGGGTATTGTGGTCATGAATGGGTTAAAGTTGAACTCTAGACAAACAACTGAATAACCGACTGAAGTATATATATTTCAACTGTGTGGTTAGCTGTTAGCAGATCAAAGAATTAGCTAGCCTTCATATAGAATAAGCTGATTTAGAAAGAATTTGTATGATGTATTTATTCACAGAATGACTTGAACACACTAAATACACATGATGATTTTTGGATTGGGCTCAGGAGGGACCAGAACAATTGGAAATGGCATGATGGCACAGATTATACTAAGGAGTATGTATTGTGTGTATACTATGAGAGAACTTGTGGAATAGAGGAACAGCGGTTTATGTATCACTAGGTACCACATCCTATATGTTATATGACTAAAAAAAAAAAAAATATGTAAAAGAAGGTGGACTTTTAATGTACCCAACAATGTGTCTGTTAAAATATAATTTTATTTACATCTTATTAAAAAGTCATGCGCAAAATGAGTATTAAAATAATATAACTATTCATACAAATTTTAACATAGAAAGATCTCTCCCTCTCTTTTTCTATGGAGCCTGCAGAGCATTGCACCCAGTTGTATTTCCCCTGGGTGGGAAAATACAACCATGTTTTACATTATACGTCCCTATACACCATATGCCCCATAAAAGGAGATGGGCATCAAGGTATATATACAGAGAAAACACCTCCTAAATCTTGATACACCAGACATATGTAAAGGGCAATGATGTGCAGGCAATGTTTTAATTTTTTGTGTACATTGTAATGTGCATGCAGTGAGCAATGTACACTCTGGGCTCAAGATGAGACAAGTTCTAGGAACACTGTAACTCCTGTCGCATGTGCAGAATGTACATCACCCTTGGATGCCCAATGCCTGAACAGAATCACTGCACGCAGCACCAGGAATAACTGGCAGTGTAGATGGCGTCGGTGGAGGACACTTGCAGCTGCTAGCAACAAACATCAAATTCACTTTTTTTTAACTCTAATCAGCTGCAGGCCATTCCCCGCCACGCAATCAATGTAAACAAAGGGGTGGGATGCCGGTGAAGTCAGTGCCCCTATATGGACACATGACTATATTAAGCCAATGACATTGGGAGCAGGGCCAGACTGGCCTACTGGGATACCAGGAAATTTCCCAGTAGGCCGACAAGGCCGCCTACCCTGGGGCCGTTTTGAGGGCAGCAGCGCCTGTAAAAAATATGGCAGCCTGCCCTGGCCGACATGTCAACTGTGCATGATGTAATGGCAATCGGGTGGGGCCGTTTTTTATTATTTTTATTTCAATGTTTTATTAAAGTTTTCACAAACGAGTAGACAGGAACACAAATATAAGATAACACTGAAGCCTTCTGTTACACTGACTGACAGAAATCAGACCATTATAGAAATGAATGACATATATAGGTTAAAGATGTTAATGGTTTAGGGCCACATTTGGATAAATTGCAATGATCTAATAAATAGGTTCTTGCTCCCCTTCCCCAGTCACCCCAATTGGGAACACATTGTGTCATGAGGAGAAGGAGAACAATACCATCAACTTATCAGTTGCTTTGAAAATGCATAGAAGAAGTTTGGCCTAGATAGGTAAAATCATAATAACAGCATAAAATTCAGGTCATATTGTAAAGCAAGTGGGCAGTATACTAAACTATTGAGAAAATTAAGAAATATGGGGTCTAATCCAATGGTCTATCAACTTTGCATATATACCTTGGGTATTGAGATCTAGAGTATGCTTGAGGAACTCAGACCCTGTCTTTTGTCGCGTCAGAGAGAGAGAAAACCCCATCCTGTCATCTACTAACCAAAGGTAAGTAACCACATAGAGAAAGGGTATAGGATAGGAGAGAAATCGAAGAGAAAGAGAGAAGGTATATAAGGTGAGGCACCAAGGGGCTGTGAATGCCATAGCTCTAACAAAATATCCTGTTCCAAAACCCTGGTAGGTGAGGACATTCACCACCAGATGTGGAAGAAATAACCTGAAAGCCTACAACCTCTAAAGCATAGCTGGGATGTGCCTGGGTAAATCTTGGCCAGGCGTAACGGAACATGGTACCACCTTGTCAGTGGCGGAATTATAGGGGTTGCTGAGGTTGCCATGGCGACCGGGCCCCTTGCTGCAGGGGGCCCTTGAGGGCCCCCTGTATACAGTACTTTGATAGGAGGAACGGAGACAAGCTCCCCGATCCTAAGCCGAACTGTATTCGGCACTGTGCAGGGAGCTGGTCACATTGATTACAAAGAAAGTGAAAGCAGTATGTGCTGTGCTCTTTGTCTCCCCCTACAGGGCAGTACCCGGCAGGAAGAGCTAAGGTAAAGGTCTGCCGTTTTTTATCTACTGTATGTGTGTTTATATGTATGTGCATGTATGTATGTGTGTGTGTATGTGCATGTGTGTGTGCATCTATGTGTGTGAGTGTGTGTGCATCTATGTATATGTGTGTGTATGTATGTGTATGTGTTTATATCAGTGACGGCGCATCCATAGGGCGCCGCCCCCTCTTTCCAGGCACCCCTCTATCACAAATAGATAGATTCATGCATAGCGTGAATCTATCTATGGCCGCCACTGCCCCCCCTATTCAGACGCCTGGCCCCTTTTTGGACGCCGGGCGCCTGAATTACACCGGCGGGTTTTTAAAGCACTAATAGGCTTCAAAATAGGTGAACTGTGAGTGCCATGCTTGGCGCTCACAGTCCACCCAGGTGTGTTAGAAAAGCGAATAATAATTCGCTTTCCTAACACTGAACCGCCTCTCCACCAATCAGGTGCTCGGGTCTGTTACCCGTCACCTGATTGGCTGAAACGACAGGCGCCGCTATTGGATGCCTATCAGGAGGAGAGGATGGGAGGAGACGCATGGAGGACCCCGCTCATCGCCGTCACCCGCTGCCCCACCGAGACAGGGTAAGTGGCGGGCAGACTGCGAGCGGGCAGGGGGGTCACAGAGGCAGCATTTGATGGCACAGTGGCTGCGTTTCAGGGCACAGTGGCTGCGTTTGATGGGCACAGTGGCTGCGTTTGAGGGCACAGTGGCTGCGTTTGATGGGCACAGTGGCTGCGTTTGAGGGAACAGTGGTGGTAATTGATGGGCACAGTGGCAGCGTTTGATAGGCACAGTGACTGCGTTTGAGGGCACAGAGGTGGCAATTGATGGGCACAGTGGCTGCATTTGAGGGCACAGTGGTGGCAATTGATGTGCACAAGGGCTGCGTTTGATGGGCACAGTGGCTGCATATGAAGGGCACAGTGGTGGCAATTGATGTGCACAGTGGCTGCGTTTGATGGGCACAGTGGCTGCGTTTGATGGGCACAGTGGCTGCGTTTGTTGGGAACAGTGGCTGCGTTTGATGGGCACAGTGACTGCGTTTCATGGGCACAGTGGCTGCGTTTGATAGGCACAGTGACTGAGTTTGATGGGTACAGTGTCTGCGTTTGATGGGCACAGTGGCTTTATATGATGGGCACAGTGGTGGCAATTGATGTGCACAGTGGCTGCGTTTGATGAGCACAGTGAGGCTGCAATTGATGCGTTTTTTTTTAAAGAATTTTTCAGTTTGCTTGCACCCCCAAAAAAATGTTGAGCACCATCTGCCACTGGTTTATATGTGTGTGCATATGTGCATATATATATATATATATATATATATATATATATATATATATATATATATATATATATATATATATATATATGTGTGTTTGTATTTATGTGTGTTTGTATTTATGTGTGTTTGTGTGTGTGTATGTGTGTGTGTATGTATGTGTGTTTACATGTATATATGCACATTTTATGTATTTTTTTTGCTTGTTCATAGTACCAGCAAAAAATAAAAATGCTGTTCCTCTGAAAAGTGATCCATGCTCAGATCGCTTTTCAGAGGCATTTGACAGCCGGTAAAGAGGCAATATGTTGCCTCCTGACCGCCTGTTTTAACCCCTTAAATGCATCATCACTATGCTGCAACTGCATGCAATGCACACAGTTGCAGGGTGGTTGCAGTGCAGCCACTTCAAGGGTGCCCTGACTGGAAAAAGATTGAGAAACACCGACATAGAGGAACCCATCTCTCCATTTTCCTCCTGCAGCCGCTGAATGCCTGTGGGAGGGAGAGGAGGAGAAGCGGGGGGAGGAGGAGAAATCGATTCCTTTACATGCAGCCACCCACTTGCGACCGGACCCTGGTGTTCCGCCATTGGGCTCGGAGAAAAGAGCCCTGTCTGGGGGTCAGGGGGCCCTCCATGGTTTCTTGCATTGGGGCCCTGAAGAGTCTAGTTACGCCTCTGCACCTTGTAATAATCTTAACACTTGATTCAATAAGGGAGATATTTGTAATCCCCTTGAAAGACTTCTGAAAATTCAAGAACTGGGAGTCAGCATTCCAACTAACTGAGGTATCCTGTTCCCAGCTGTGGGCGTAAGAAGGTTTATCAGGACTCTCCAATAGTGAGGCATCTAACAAAGAAATACCACCTCGTTGATCCATGCAGCCTGAGCACCATTTCTCATATGTAGTGATTCTCTGAGGATTTTGTTCATAAGTCCCTAAGGAGAGGATAAAGTGTCGAATTTGGTGTAGTCTAAATCGTTCAGATAAGTGCATATCCAATTTGCTAATGCAATGGCTTGCCGTGAGAGGTCCCAAGGAGGTAAGGAAGTGTCCAATACTAAACAGGCCTTTGTTCATCCACCACTGAAACGCCTTAATTTTTTGGCTAGGAGGAAATGTAGGATTGTGAAAGATGTGGGCCAAGGGGTGAATTGCGGAGATCAGGTGAGGAGATCTGTGTGTATAATCACAGAGGGCCATTGAGTGTGATAAAGTAGGAGCCATGATGGGATTTCTTTGTTTAGAGGGAATCCAAACAAGGTAATCTATAGTGTGTATTGGATTTGCTTGTCTTTCCATTTTAATCCAGTCTGGTTTACTACCCTGAGAATATATAATTGAGAACTTAGCTAGTTGAGCTGCTTGGAATAAACTTCAAAGATCAGGCATTCCCAGGCCTCCCTGGGAACGTCTTCTAAATAGTACGCTTTTGGGACACCGGTAACCCTTATTGTCTCAAATAAAGTGAATAATCTTAAAATTTGTGTAATTGAGGTCTCAGGATCGAGATAGGGAGAGAACAAAATAAATACAATATCCTAGAAAGAAGGGTCATTTTAATAGAGTTCACCCTCCCCAACCATGAAAGACCCCCCTTCCCCCAGTCAGAGAGGCCAGCAACCAATTTTTTATACATGGGCGGGTAGTTAGCTGCTCTTCCAGGGGTGTGGGGGTAGTAACATTTAGTGCCACAGACTTGTTCATATTTACTCTGAGTCCAGATACTCTGCCAAAGTCATGTAGGAGTTTAAATATATTTGGAGTGGAAATAGGGGGGAGGTGATGAATAATAGCAGATCATCTGCAAAAAGGGCACATTTGTGGACCCGAGAGCCACAGGTAACGCCATGTATATCCTGATGATTCCTAATTGCAATAGCAAGGGTTTCAATTGCAATAGCAAAGATGCTAGGGGATAGGGGACATCCCTGTCTAGTGCCTCTATTTAATTAGAAGAGGTTTGAGTAGTGACTTGAAGGTTAACTTGGGCTCTAGGGTTTGAGTATAGGGTTCCCAAGATTTGTAGGAAGCAAGGGCCAAACCCCTATCTTTGTAGGACTTCGAATAGATAGGGCCACTCCACTGTGTCAAAAGCTTTTTGTAGGTCCACCGATAACAAATACCCCTCTTGATATGGACCACTGTCCCACTGTATTTGTAAAAGGGATATTACATCTACAGCTCTTCGTATCTGGTCAGGGCCCTGCCTTCCTGGAATGAAGCCAACCTGATCCTTGTAAATGTAGCAACTTGTAAATTTTGATAGTCTGTTTGCTAGGATTTTGGACATTACGTTGGGATCATTGGTGATCAGTGATATAGGCCTATAATTGCCAACCTCAGAGCTATTTTTACCTGGTTTAGGGATAACAGATACATAAGCTAGGTTAGCTTCACTATCCAGGGAGAAGCCCCCCCCCCCCCCCCGTGAGCATTGTAGAATGTTAGGTGAGGGGATAGAGTGGGGGCAGAGGTTATGTAATAACACAATGAGAATCCGTCTGGGCCTGGAGTAGAGCCCCACTTGAGGTCCTTAATTACTCCAAGTACTTCATATTCTGTAATGTGTTTTTCTAGAATGGACATGTGTTCCTGTTTCAATTTAGGCAAAGGAACTTTATCTAGAAATTTAGGAAGTAGATTTGATGGAGAGGCATCACTCGCCATATATAGATTAGCATAAAAATGCTGAAATGCGGTTATAATCCGACAAGCATTTTGTGTGAGTGTACCCGTGGAGTCACATATTTTGGGGAACAAGAAAGTTCTAGATTTGAGTTTCAGTTTGGCTGCCAGCCACCTTATCTTTATGAAGGTAGACGCGAGCATTGGACCACCGGAGATTTTTTTACACTTGGGTAGCTAGGGCTAAGTTTAGCGATTCCAGCAGGGTATGTGAATTAGAAGTAAGGTTCTGTTTGTGGATTTTGGAGAGTTTTAGAAATTTCTCTTCTAATCTCGTTATATCAGCTCGTCTTTCACGTTTGAGTTGAGTGGAAATTTGGATAATCTTGCCCTGTATTACCTCTTTATGAGCTGCCCAGAGTATTTCAGGAGAGACCTCCCCATTATCATTGACCCGAAAGTACTCCCCAATGTCTTTGTCTAGTATGTTACATTGGACTGGGTCACTTAGGAGTGATTCAAGTCAAGAGGTGTCATAATGTGCAGGACTACCATCGAGTGATCCAACAGTGGGGAGTCTCTGATGAGTGATTTGATGGCACTGGGGGTAGCGGATGCTGCTAGAAATATGTGATCTATCCTCGCATACATTTGATCAGTATAGTCCTTACTTGTAGGATTCAATCCTCTCCAAATATCCACTAACCCGTGGGTGTAAAGAATTTTAGCAATCTTTAAGCTTTGTTTAGGGGGGAAAGGAGTCTGGAGTGACCCTTACCAGTTTTGTCTAGAATTTGATCCAATGCTACATTGGAGTCCCCTCCTAAAATCAATGTTCCTAAAAAGTGTGAGGAAAGAGCGCCCATCATAGAATTCAAAAAGGTGTACTGTATGAGACAAATGTATATTGGGCCCCAGCAATGAACCCAGAGACGAGAATATATCTCCCTTCCGGGTCTCTGATTACCTCTGTGGGAGAAAAGGTGATGTTTTTAGAGAAAAAGATCCCCACCCCTCTGGTTTTATCCTCTGCGTTCGCTAAGTAAAATTGGGGGTATTTTGTGTGAATGAATGAGGGATTATATGATTTGGGAAGGCGGCTGCATTTTTAAGTGTAAGGCAGCAGTGGCACTCGTTTCTGTGAGGTCTCAGCAGTGGCACGCATCATGGCTTGGTAAAGGCGGACCCCTCCACAGCCTCTGACCGCCTCCTGTTATTGCTCTCCTGTTCCATGTCCGCAGCCTCTGACATGTCCTCCTGTACCATGTCCGCACAGCCTATGACCACCTCCTATACCATGTCCGGACAGCCTATGACCACCTCCTATACCATGTCCGGACAGCCTATGACCACCTCCTGTACCATGTCCGCACAGCCTATGACCACCTCCTGTACCATGTCCGCACAGTCTATGACCACCTCCTATACCATGTCTGCACAGCCTATGACCATCTCCTGTACCATGTCCACACATGGTATGTAAAAGCTGTGAAACGGTTTTTTAATGTCGGTTTCCAGCATTCAGAAAAGATTTTCAACTGCCCTATGTACATAAGCCCTAAGGGCGTATACAGAAGATGATCTCCCATTCCTTCCGGCTAGATCTTGAGCACCCAAAATCTTGTGAGAAGATGCTCTTGCAATGGATTATAGTGTCTTTTTGCAAGATTTGCTCTAAATGCAAAAGCATTTTCTTTTCTCCAACTGACTTTGACACAAGACATTTGGCTTTTCAGGTGGTAAGTATAAATTCGACCTTGATCCTGAAAGATTTCTTTTAAAAGATTCACTTGTGTAACATTTTTTTTCACTGGCCATGTAATGTGACCCTATAGCAACTTCAAAAATGGAAAACATTATGCCTTAACAGGCCTATGTGGAAGAAAACAAAACTAAGACCTGGTTTCTAGGCTAAACCAGGTAAGAAAAAAATATGAAGTCATGATGAAATAATTATTTTGTTATAAACAGTACCACACATGACAGCTATACATATTATCATTTCAACATAAATAATGCTATTATATAGGTATTAACAATAACTGATTGTCCCTGTAAGGGTATGAAGCCAGGTGTCTGCCTGCTAGAAGAGCACTTGGGTTCGCCCTCCCGCTCCCCACCACTGTGCTCTTGGCTTTGTGTGTCAACTCGCTTCCCCCGCTCGCCCCGCTCCTCCTGGCAGCAGGAGTGTTACACACGGGAGGAGAACACTCCTTCCCTTTCCCTCAATGGATGAAGCAACAGGGGAGGATCATGGGGTAGTTAGACTTATGGAGGAGCGGCGCGCTGCACTGTAAGTAAACAGCTTAAATGTATTAATCAGGAGCCAAGTACTTTATAGCCATCCCAGGGGTACCCCTCTCAAGAATGTGTACACCCACCTACTCTAAGTGGTGTATGCTCAAAGTGCACTCTGGGACACTCTTTGACTAGTTATTGCTGAGATTTACAGTGAGACTTGGTGCCATTTATACTTTTCATGGTTTATGCTGTTCTTATCAATGTTGTATATACCAGTTTAATTTGGTATATCCTTATTGTGATTTAGGTTAAGGCCCCTTTCACACTTATACGACTTGTCCCACGATTTTGTACTGCAAAATCGTATGACAAGTCATTCTCCATGATTTTCAATGACTACCATTCATATTGGCACGACTTTAAGTCGTGCCGACTTGAAAGTAGTCCCTGCACTACTTTGGTCCAACTTCTATGCGAGTTGTACTCCATAAGACCTCAATGTTAAACCCTGAAGTAGCATGCAAATCGTGCCTGAATAATATAGACACAACTTCAGTACGACTTTGTAAGCACAAGCCTGGCTCGCTGATTGGGAAATGAAAACTTTTTTTTCGTTTCGCGATGAGTGACAGGCAGTGCTGACAGCTGTCTGGTATGAATCCTGAGGGGGAACGCCGCGCCAAGTTTTAAATGAAAAAACCGGCGTGGGTTCCCCCCCAGGGGCATACCAGGCCCTTAGGTCTGGTATGGATCTAAGGGGAACCCCCTACGCCGAAAAATCGGCGTGGGGTCCCCCCCAAAATCCATACCAGACCCTTATCCGAGCACGCAGCCCGGCCGGTCAGGAATGGGGGTGGGGATGAGTGAGCGCCCCCCCCTCCTGGACCGTACCAGGCCGCATGCCCTCAACATGGGGTCTCTCCGGCGTCTCCTCCCGGTGTCCTGATCTTCTGCAGGCTCCTCCGCTATCTTCTGCAGCTCAATTGCTAGCGGTGGTCCGGACTTCTGCCTTCTTCTTTTCTTCCAGAGATGTTGACACGACGCTCTCTCCAGCTGGAATGGTCTCTGAACGCTCCGCAATGGACTTATATAGGTGGTGACCCCGCCCCCTTATGAGGTCACTGTCCCGGGGCATGCTGGGACTGTGCCGTCATAAGGGGGCGTGGTCATCACCCGGTGACCACGCCTCCCAGAAATGTCACAGTCCCAGCATGCCCAGGGACTGTGACGGCATAGGGGGGCGGGGTCACCGCCTATATAAGTCCGTTGCGGAGCGTTCAGAGACGGTTGCAGCTGGAGAGAGCGTCGTGTCAACATCTCTGGAAGAGTAGAGGGAAGAAGACGATCCAGAAGTCCGGACCACCTCTGGCAAAAGAGCAGCAGAAGATAGCGGTGGAGCCGGCAGAAGATGCGGACACTGAGATAAGACGCCGAAGAGACCCCCGAAGTCGGAAGAGGACCCCCGAAGTCGGAAGAAGACCCCATAGCTACCTAATAAATTACTTTAAAAACCTGTGTACTGTGTTTTTTATTGACACTTTTTTGCCTAGGTGAATGGGTAGGGGTACCATGTACCCCATACTCATTCACATAGGGTGGGGGGCCGGGATCTGGGGCCCCCTTATTAAAGGGGGCTCCCGGATTCCGATAAGCCCCCTGCCCGCAGACCCCGACAACCAACGGCCAGGGTTGGCGGGAAGAGGCCCTTGTCCTCATCAACATGGGGACAAGGTGCTTTGGGGTGGGGGGGCCGCAGTGCGCCCCCTCATGCCCCAAAGCACCCACCCCCCATGTTGAGGGCATGCGGCCTGGTACGGTCCAGGAGGGGGGGGGGCGCTCGCTCGTCCCCACCCCCATTCCTGACTGGCCGGGCTGCGTGCTCGGAAAAGGGTCTGGTATGGATTTTGGGGGGACCTCCATGCCGATTTTTTGGTGTAGGGGGTTCCCCTTTCAATCCATACCAGACCTAAGGGCCTGGTATGCCCCTGGGGGGGAACCCACGCCAGTTTTTTTATTTAAAACTTGGCGTGGAGTTCCCCCTAATGATTCATACCAACTACTGTATGTTTTCATTTGTTAATGCCAAAAATGTGGCAAAGTAGTACTGCTCCCACATCGCAGCAAAATCGCGGCCGCGAAATCGCAGTAAAATTGCGCGACTTTGAAGTCGTATCTTCCATCCAGCAGTCTGTGGCCTATTTACTGTATGCTAACATAAAGCGGTAGTATACTAACACTTAAGTTATAAACAGGTATGTCAGAGGGGACAGAGTGGTTTACAGAGTCGTGGCAGAACAGAGAACCCATCATATCAAGCAGCTCCTGTGGGGGTAAATGGTACAGGTAAAAGCTACTTTGTTCGTCTACCCCTCTAGAGCACGTCTTAGCATTTTTTTAACCTTGTTTCTGTGTTGAGAAACAACTTTAATTACTCCCTGTGATGTCATTGCCAGGATTGTAAAACTCTTTCAGGGGCAACGGCTATCAGTTCCTATTGATGTAGGTGTGTGGACAGGCTCTTGGGAGTCAAGGCAGCAGCATTGCTATGCTGGGGAAGAAATCCATGTACAGTATATATGGAGTGGGACCGAGAGGGTTAGGAACAGGTGGAGTTCTGTCGTTCAGCAGGCAGGGCTGCCAAAATTGGTTGGGGTGGTTCAGTAGGCAGGGCTAACAAAACTGGTTGGGATAATTCAACAGGCAGGACTGAAAAACACGGTTGAGATAGCCCAGTGAAGTCACTGGTAAACAAAGCCAATATTTTAATTAAAAAAAGGCATTCTACCAGACCCTTTAAATCTGGATTCACTGCCCCAGTGGCATCATTGCCCTTATATGATCATGTTCACACCAAAATTGTTGTTCGGAGGGTTACAAAGTGAACAATAGGGATGAGCTTCGTGTTCGAGTCGAACCCATGTTCGACTCGAACATCGGCTGTTCTACCGTCCGTCGAATTGCGAACGATATGGGCCGTTCGCGCCAAATTCGTGTGGCGCGTCACGGCCCATAATTCACTGCGGCATCGCAGTGCATTGCTGGCTGATGATTGGCCAAGCATGCACTATGACCCGCATGCTTGGCCAATCACAGCGCCGTCAGTAGAGAGAGCTGTAATTGGCCAAAGCCAGGGTGGCTTTGGCCAATTATGGCTCAGGGGATTTAGTACACACCCCACACTATATAAGGCCGCCTGCACGGCGGCCCTGTGTAGTGTGTGTTCCGGTGTGCTGAGAGATAGAGAGAGAGAGAGACAGTGTCATTTGATTTGAGTTAGATAGATTAGGCAGAACAGTCAGTCAGTTAGCTGCACTTACAGTGTATTGTGTATATATATGCATCCCAGGTGTTGCATATATATATATACACTGTATTCAGTTTAGCTAGATCCGTTCCTGTTATCTTCTATCTAGACTATTTACATTTAGTGCAGTGTGTCCTGCTCACAGTGTTCAGCTAGATCCGTTCCTGCTATTTACATTCAGTGCAGTGCGTCCTGCTCACAGTGTTCAGCTAGATCCGTTCCTGCTATTTACATTCAGTGCAGTGCGTCCTGCTCACAGTGTTCAGCTAGATCCGTTCCTGCTATTTACATTCAGTGCAGTGCGTCCTGCTCACAGTGTTCAGCTAGATCCGTTCCTGCTATTTACATTCAGTGCAGTGCGTCCTGCTCACAGTGTTCAGCTAGATCCGTTCCTGCTATTTACATTCAGTGCAGTGCGTCCTGCTCACAGTGTTCAGCTAGATCCGTTCCTGGTATTTACATTTAGTGCAGTGCGTCCTGCTCACAGTGTTCAGCTAGATCCGTTCCTGCTATTTACATTCAGTGCAGTGCGTCCTGCTCACAGTGTTCAGCTAGATCCGTTCCTGGTATTTACATTTAGTGCAGTGCGTCCTGCTCACAGTGTTCAGCTACATCCGTTCCTGCTATTTACATTCAGTGCAGTGCGTCCTGCTCACAGTGTTCAGCTAGATCCGTTCCTGCTATTTACATTCAGTGCAGTGCGTCCTGCTCACAGTGTTCAGCTACATCCGTTCCTGCTGTTTACATTCAGTGCAGTGCGTCCTGCTCACAGTGTTCAGCTAGATCCGTTCCTGCTATTTACATTCAGTGCAGTGCGTCCTGCTCACAGTGTTCAGCTAGATCCGTTCCTGCTATTTACATTCAGTGCAGTGCGTCCTGCTCACAGTGTTCAGCTAGATCCGTTCCTGCTATTTACATTCAGTGCAGTGCGTCCTGCTCACAGTGTTCAGCTAGATCCGTTCCTGCTATTTACATTCAGTGCAGTGCGTCCTGCTCACAGTGTTCAGCTAGATCCGTTCCTGCTATATACATTTAGTGCAGTACGTCCTGCTCACAGTGTTCAGCTAGATCCGTTCCTGTTATCTTCCTACTGACAGGCAGGCTTGTCTGGTTACAGTATATAAAGCT
The DNA here is from genome assembly GCA_037952925.1 of Lithobates clamitans. Taxonomy (NCBI): domain Eukaryota; kingdom Metazoa; phylum Chordata; class Amphibia; order Anura; family Ranidae; genus Lithobates; species Lithobates clamitans. The sequence continues at coordinate 3,687,595 of JBBGZY010000922.1, read as the reverse complement.
ACCTGAAGAAAATTACAGGTGTTCTTTTTGATCCTATTAGTACCACGGTCAGGCAGCTAGACTATTTACATTTAGTACAGTGTGTCCTGCTCACAGTGTTCAGCTAGATCCGTTCCTGTTATCTTCCTACTGACAGGCAGGCTTGTCTGGTTACAGTATATAAAGCTACCTTAAGAAAATTACAGGTGTTCTTTTTGATCCTATTAGTACCACGGTCAGGCAGCTAGACTATTTACATTTAGTACAGTGTGTCCTGCTCACAGTGTTCAGCTAGATCCGTTCCTGTTATCTTCCTACTGACAGGCAGGCTTGTCTGGTTACAGTATATAAAGCTACCTTAAGAAAATTACAGGTGTTCTTTTTGATCCTATTAGTACCACGGTCAGGCAGCTAGACTATTTACATTTAGTACAGTGTGTCCTGCTCACAGTGTTCAGCTAGATCCGTTCCTGTTATCTTCCTACTGACAGGCAGGCTTGTCTGGTTACAGTATATAAAGCTACCTTAAGAAAATTACAGGTGTTCTTTTTGATCCTATTAGTACCACGGTCAGGCAGCTAGACTATTTACATTTAGTACAGTGTGTCCTGCTCACAGTGTTCAGCTAGATCCGTTCCTGTTATCTTCCTACTGACAGGCAGGCTTGTCTGGTTACAGTATATAAAGCTACCTTAAGAAAATTACAGGTGTTCTTTTTGATCCTATTAGTACCACGGTCAGGCAGCTAGACTATTTACATTCAGTGCAGTGCGTCCTGCTCACAGTGTTCAGCTAGATCCGTTCCTGGTATTTACATTCAGTGCAGTGCGTCCTGCTCACAGTGTTCAGCTAGATCCGTTCCTGGTATTTACATTTAGTGCAGTGCGTCCTGCTCACAGTGTTCAGCTAGATCCGTTCCTGTTATCTTCCTACTGACAGGCAGGCTTGTCTGGTTACAGTATATAAAGCTACCTGAAGAAAATTACAGGTGTTCTATCCCAGCTTAGTGCAGCTACAGGCCATTAGTATGTCTGGAAGGCCAAGAAGGAGAGGCAGACAGTCACAAGCCAATAAGAGAGGGCAAGCAGGCTCTGTGTCTAGTGCTGGTCGTGGAGACGGTGCATCCTCATCAGCACGTGGCCATGGGACACGCTTGGCCTTTTTTTCGGCAGCTGGCCGTGTTGAGCCGCAACATGCGGAAGACTTGGTCGAGTGGATGACCAAGCCGTCCTCATCCTCCTCATCCTCTCTCACCCATGCCCAGGGTGCTTTGTCTGGCAAAGCAGCGGCCTCTTCCCTCAGCTCAATGTCATCAGTGACTCCTTCCCTAGCTCCACCATGTCCTCATGAGGATTCCCTCGAACTGTTTGACCACAGTGTTGGGTACATGCTCCAGGAGGATGCCCAGCGTTTGGAAGGCTCTGATGATGATACTGAGCTCAATGAAGGCAGTAACATGAGCACGGACAGAGGGGGTGCCCAAGAAGGACAGCAATCTGGCAGTCATGCTCCCCCTGCTGCAGCATCCTGCCAGGTTTGCTCCAGTGATGAGGAGGGAGGGGATGATGAGGTCACTGACTCAACGTGGGTGCCTGATAGGAGAGAGGAGGAGGAGGAGGAGGAGGAGGTGGCACATCACCAACTAGGCAGGATGCCCTCCAGGGGCCAGCCTAAGGGCAGCACATTGACTGCATCACACCCCAAAGCTCCACATGTGCAGGGCGCTGCAGTCTCTGCGCGTTATTCAAAAAGTTCTTTGGTGTGGGCCTTTTTTGAGACGAGTGCATCAGATCGCACCGCTGCTATTTGCAACATATGTCTCAAGCGTATCTCGCGTGGCCAAAACATCTCCCGCTTGGGTACCACATGCTTGACCAGACATATGTTGACCTGCCATGCAGTTCGTTGGCAAGCGTATCTAAAAGACCCACACCAAAGAACAAAGACGATCTCTCCTTGCTCCTCATCAGCTGAGATTTCCAACCCCACTAGACCTTCAGTCCTCTCTGCGACCTGCAGTGAGAGGAATGAAGGTGTAGAATTAGGTGTGTCACAGCCAAGTACTTGTGGGCAATCTGCTTTTGGTACACCGACGTCAGATTGTACCAGGCAAATTTCCCTGCCCCAGCTGCTGCACCGCCGAAAGAAGTTTGCTCCCAGCCATCCACATGCCCAGCGGTTGAATGCTAGCTTGGCAAAATTGCTAGCACTTCAACTGCTGCCTTTTCAGTTGGTAGACTCTGCCCCCTTCTGTGAGTTTGTGGAATGTGCGGTTCCTCAGTGGCAGGTACCCAAAAGCCACTTTTTCTCACGGAAGGCGATTCCGGCTCTCTACCGGCATGTGGAAGGCAATGTCCATGCCTCGCTGGACAGGGCGGTCAGCGGTAAGGTGCATATTACCGCTGACTCATGGTCCAGCAGGCATGGACAGGGACGTTACTTAAGTTTCACGGCGCATTGGGTGACTCTGCTGGCAGCTGGGAAGGATGCAGGACAAGGTGCAGTAGTGTTGGAGGTTGTTCCGCCACCACGCCTCCAAAATGCTGATTGTGACACACCTCTCTCCTCCACCCCCTCCTCTTCTTCTTCCTCCATGGCCTCTTCCTCGGAACCAGCGGTGCTCCGTAGGCGTTCAAGGGGCTACGCAAGTACGCAGGCCAAAAGATGCCATGCGGTGCTTGAGCTGGTGTGCTTGGGGGACAGGAGCCACACTGGGGCAGAGGTTCTGTCAGCTCTGCAGGGGCAGGTTCAGAGGTGGTTGACGCCACGCCAACTTAAGGCAGGAATGGTGGTTTGCGACAATGGCACCAACCTCCTCTCTGCCCTCCGACAGGGACAACTGACCCATGTGCCCTGTTTGGCTCACGTCCTTAACTTGGTGGTGCAGCGGTTCTTTGGCAGGTACCCGGGCTTACAGGATGTCCTGAGGCAGGCCAGGAAAGTCTCTGTGCATTTCCGCCGGTCATATAATGCCAGTGCTCGGCTGACGGACCTCCAAAAGGAGTTTAACCTGCCCAAGAACCGCCTAATCTGTGACATGCCCACCAGGTGGAACTCGACGTTGGCCATGCTGCAGCGGCTGCACACGCAGCAGAGGGCCATCAATGAGTACCTGTGCGACTATGGCACCAGGACAGGGTCAGGGGACCTTGGTTTTTTTTCCCCACGCCAGTGGGCCATGATCAGGGATGCATGCACTGTCCTGTCACCATTCGAGGAGGCCACGAGGATGGTGAGCACTGACAGTGCATGCATCAGTGACACTGTCCCCCTTGTCCACCTGTTGGAGCACACGCTGCGTGGAATAATGGACAGGGCACTTGAGGCAGAACAGAGGCAGGAAGAGGAGGACTTCCTTAGCTCTCAAGGCCCCCTTTATCCAGACAGTGTTCCTGCGTGCCCGCCGATCACACAGGAAGAGGACGAGGAGGAGGAGGAGGAGGAGGAGGAAGATTGTGCCAGTATGGAGGTGGAGCCTGGCACTCAGCATCAGCAGTCTTTAAGGGATCAGTCCCAAGGAACACATGGACTTGTACGTGGCTGGGAGGAGGTGGCTGCGGACGTTGTTGTCCTTAGTGACCCAGAGGACTCCGGACCGAATGCCTCAGCAAACCTACGCTGCATGGCCTCCCTGATCCTGCAAAGCCTGCGTAAGGATCCTCGTATTCGTGGTATCAAGGAGAAGGACCAATACTGGCTGGCAACCCTCCTTGATCCACGTTACAAGGGTAAGGTTGCGGACCTTATCTTGCCATCGCAGAGGGAGCAGAGGATGAAACATCTTCGGGAGGCCTTGCAGAAAGGTCTGTGCAACGCGTTCCCAGAGACTGGGAGGTTACAAACTCCTGTTTCTGGACAACGTGTTGCTGAGGCTTCGGTCAGTCAAAGAAGGAGCGGTGGAGAAGGTGGCCGTCTGACCGATGCGTTCAGACAATTTTTTGGTCCGCAGCCCCAAGGTATGATCGGTTCCAGCAACCATCGCCAGCGTCTGTTTTACATGGTGCAGGAATACCTAGGGGCAAGATCAGACTTGGACACCTTTCCCACCGAAAATCCTCTGGGTTACTGGGTCTTGAGGATGGATCACTGGCCAGAGCTTGCACAGTATGCAATTGAGCTACTGGCCTGTCCTGCATCCAGCGTTCTTTCGGAACGCACATTCAGTGCTGCTGGAGGCGTGGTAACCGATCACAGGGTGCGTCTGTCCACCGACTCGGTCGATCGGCTGACCTTCATAAAAATGAATCAGTCTTGGATCACCACCAGCTACCAAGCACCTGATGCAGATGTAACCGAATAATTTTTTTTGAAATCTCAGATCCCTTCAAAGACTGCCTATGCTGATGCTGAGTGACTATCCCTGAGTAATTATCCTCTTCCTCCTCAATCATCACGCTGATAGCTTGTAAGAACATTTTTGGTTCTGGGCGCCACCACCAGTGCCTAAGGCACAATTTTTCAGCCCCTGTTTAACAGGGGCGTGTAATTACAATTTTTGATGTAATACTTTGCAGCAGGGCTCGTTCCTGCATTCCAACTAGAGTGTCTGTGAGGGGTTGCAGTGTTGTGGCACCAGCACCAGTGCCTAAGACCCAATTTTTCAGCCCCTGTCTAACAGGGGCGTGTAATTACAATTTTTGATGCAATACTTTGCAGCAGGGCTTGTTCCTGCGTTTCAACTAGAGTGTCTGTGAGGGGTTGCAGTGTTGTGGCACCAGCACCAGTGCCTAAGACCCAATTTTTCTGCCCCTGTCTAACAGGGGCGTGTAATTACAATTTTTGATGCAATACTTTGCAGCAGGGCTCGTTCCTGCGTTCCAACTAGAGTGTCTGTGAGGGGTTACAGTGTTGTGGCACCAGCACCAGTGCCTAAGGCCTAATTTTTCAGCTCCTGTTCAACAGGGGCATGTAATTACAATTCTTGATCTAATATTTCACAGCAGGGCCCTGTGAGGGCTTACAGTGTTTTGGCCACAGCAACACCTAAGGCCCAAATTTCTGCTGAGTATATAGGGCAGGACCCTACTTTCAAACATCTAACTTACAAACGACTCCTACTTGCAAACGGAAGGAGACAACAGGAAGTGAGATGAAATCTACCCCTAAGGAAGGGAAATTCTCTCCTGTAAGAGTTAATATGGGAAAACAATTTCTCCTTTCCACTGATGCTTTCCAATCCTTGTTCCACAAAAAAACCCAAATTTTCAAAAAACATTTTTCATTGGGACAAAAAAGTGAGGTGAAATCTTCTGAAGAGGAGGAAAGACGCAAAACAAATGTCACAGGGGTGATAACCCTTCCCTATGTTTTCCAAAAAGCTTAGAAAAGATTTTTTGGCTGGAGCTAAACACATTAAAAATGTTCAAAATTACAAACAGATTCTACTTAACAACAAACCTACAGTCCCTGTCTTGTTTGCACCGCCTGAATACTGCTGTTCAGAGTATATAGGGACCTTTCCTTATTTTAATTTGGGTGCGGGGTTCCCCTTAATATCCATACAAGACCCAAAGGGCCTGGTAATGGACTGGGGGGTACCCATGCCGTTTGTCTCACTGATTTTCATCCATATTGCCATGACCCGACATGACATTAAACCCGCAAGCAGTTTTAAATGAGATTTTTTCCTTTAAAAATGACATTTGGTGCAGGGACTGTTCTAAACATGGGAAACACGCGTCACTTTACAGGCATACTATAGACACCCCCCAGGTACGATATTTAAAGGAATATTTCACTTTTTTTTTTTTACTTTAAGCATCATTAAAATCACTGCTCCCGAAAAAACGGCCGTTTTTAAAAGTTTTTTTTGCATTGATACATGTCCCCTGGGGTAGGACCCGGGTCCCCAAACCCTTTTTAGGACAATACCATGCAAATTAGCCTTTAAAATGAGCACTTTTGATTTCGAACGTTCGAGTCCCATAGACGTCAATGGGGTTCTAACGTTCGTGCGAACTTGCGGTCCGTTCGCGGGTTCTGGTGCGAACCGAACCGGGGGGTGTTCGGCTCATCCCTAGTGAACAAGTGGATCTGTCTCAGCTGTGATGTTTTGTTTCTTTTGGCAGGTCAGCAGCACTTGTTGGCCATTGTGATTGACGTGGACCTGCATTTCTGAATGACGTGACTAATGATGGATTTTCAATGAGGGCCATTTTTGGAGATTTTCATTTTTTAAATAAAGGAGTTGTCAAATGTTTGGGCGTCTTTATTTCTAGGTTACAACTTTTTTTTTGTGAATGAGTAAGGATACTATGTACCCCATAGTCATTCACATGGGGGGGGGGGGCAGTATCTGGGTACCCCCTTATTCTTAAAGAGGGATTTAAGATCCAGATAAGCCCCCACTCGCAGACCCCCACACTCACTAGGCCAGGGTAGGGGAGAAGAGGTACAAGGTACTTTATCGGGAAGGTCCCCCTGGCAAGGTACTACACCACGCTGAAGGCATGTGGTCTGGTATGGTTCAGCATTGGATGGCTGCATGCTCACAACCCCCTTTCCTGGCCAGCTATGCGGCATGCTCAGATTAAAGGTCTAGTATGGATTTCCTGGGGGATCCCACATTTTTTGTTTATTTTTTTTGTTTTATTTGCATGGGGTACCTCTCAAAAAATTCACACCAGGGGCAAAAGGGTCTGGTATGCATTTTGGGATGGGGGATGGGGGGGGGCACTATGCAAATTTATTTATTTTTTTAATTCTTGCTGTAGCATGTACTACAGCAAAAGTGAATTTTGCAGAGAAAAAAAATGATACAGTTTAAACTGATGACAAATGACATCTCAATAAAAAAAACGGCTCACGAATAGCTTCAAAGATCCCCCCAAAATACATAGCACACCATTGAAGGTGTCTGTGTGCTTTTTTTTCTCTCATTTTTTTTTTAAACAAAGAGGCTGCCAATGGCACTATTTTCTTTTGTAAATGTCACAGAGATGCACCCCTTCAAAGGCAGCATTAGGGCACCCCCAGAGCATGTTATTTATAGGATTTGGGCATTTTCATTTTTTACTTTAAACATTTGAGAAATCACTGCTCCTGGCTAGAGCAGTGACCCTACCCCCCCCCCCCCCCCCCATGCTATTTATTGACACCTCCTTGCCTTTATTAGCTCAGAAAATTGGCATTTATTTGACATATTCGTTTCCCATTGATTTCAATGGAGTTCGGCACCCAAACTTCTTTGACGTTTTCTGAGCCCTGCTCAAACCAAACCTAGGGTAGTTCAGCTCATCATTCTGTTGTCCACACAGGTAGCTGGTAATGCTAATATAACCTTTAGCACAAGCAGAGAGCACAGAAGTTATTAGCTCACAAGATTTCTGGCAGATTCAGACTGAATGCACTTATCAAAGAGATATAACAAAATGCTTTCAATGGTATAGTTAAAAGACCAAAAAGGCCCAAATAAAAGTTAATTGTTAGTTTACATTCTGCTACTATAATCCACCTTTTGCCTTCATGATACATATAAAAACATTTGTCTTTTCTAGTTTAACCACTTTCAGCCCCGGAAAGATTTACACCTTCCTGACCAAGCCACTGCGTCATTTTAACTGACAATTGCGCGGTCATGCAACGTTGTACCCAAACAAAATTGACGTCTTTTTTTTCACACAAATAGAGCTTTCCTTTGGTGGTATTTGATCACCTCTGTGGTTTTTATTTTTTGCGCTATAAACAAAAAAAAAAGCGAGAATTTTGAAAAAAAAGCAATATTTTTTACTTTTTGCAATAATAAATACCACCAAAAAATATATAAAAAAACAAATTTCTCAGTTTAGGCCAATATGTATTCTTCTAAATATTTTTGGTAAAAAAAATCGCAATAAGCGTATATTGATTGGTTTGCACAAAAGTTATCGCCTCTACACAATAGGGGATAGATTTATGGCATTGCTATTATTAATTCTTTTTATTAGTAATGGTGGCGATCTGTGATTTTTATCATGACTGCGACATTGCAGCGGACAGATCGGACACTTTTGATACTATTTTGGGACCATTGCCATTTATACAGCAATCAATGCTATAAAAATGCACTGATTACTGTGTAAATGTCACTGGCAGAGAAGGGGTTAAACATTAGGGGGCGATCAAGGGGTTAAGTCTGTTCCCTCAGTGTGTTCTAACTGTAGGGGGGATGGGCTCATTAGAACATGACAGAGATCACTGCTCCCGATCACTGGGAGCAGTAGATTCCTGTCATGTTGCTAGGCAGAACAGGGAAATGTAAGTGCATTTCTTAAGAGGGGGGTTTTGGTTCTTTTGAGATTAGAGTATTTTAAATGGAATTACGCTATGGATATTATCTCTTTTGCCTCCGTATGAGAGTATCAGTGTAAGATCCAACTCCTGAGCTGCAGAGTGAGAGAGAGATATCCATCCATTAAGTGACAGTGATTATCGATTGATGCTTATTTCCCAGTTCAGTCTGGTAAGAGTATTTTCAACAGGGGTGGTTTATCCCCCCGCTTCTATTCACATGTGGAGGTGTTGGTGGTAGATCGTCGTAGAAAATTGATTGAATGGGATCTATAACTAGATGGGACTCTCTCACTGAACATTGATTGCCGGACTAATCACCTGTTCTCCTTTCAATATCATTGTTATATATCTTTTTGCACTTACAGATTGATTTATGTTCATTTTTATGTAGCGCTGCCCTATTTGATTTGTTTTTATATGTGTTTTACACCTGTTATTTTGACAGGTGAATGGTAGCAGCTTCAGCCTTAATTGGCCCTATTGTGAGGGAGGTGTATTGTAGTTCTCCTTTCATTTTATTTTATTTTATTTTCTCACTGTATCCACAAGCGCTTAGATTTAGGAAGGGCCAGAATTTGTCACCACTTGAGAACAGGGAAATGGCTTGTTTACATAGACATCTCCCCGTTCTGCCTCTCCGTGCCACGATCGCAGCCAACCGGCCGCCGATGATGGAGTGACGTACGGGTACATCGTTTTGCGCACCCGTGCCACTTTGCTGGCGTATATCAGCATGAGCTGGTCGGCAAGTGGTTAATTTTGATTTAAAAAGGGCTCATCATAACCATACACAAGTCTTCATTAAATCTTGATAAATGAAGAACAGATACATATAGTTATGATGAGTATAAAATTAACTCCGCATAATTGAAGCAGTAACAGTTCTTGCTGGATTGAATTATTTGCAGAGAGGAAATACGATCTGTAGCTATATTGGCAGTGGCAATAAAATAAATTCAATCTAGGACACATAAGTCTATCTGCACATAAATACTCAATAAAAAACACAGATTAGCATAATATTTGCAGCATACAATGCACAGGAAACGCAGTTATGCTTAGCAGTCACATCTCTCAAGCGACAAGACATTTCTGGATTTTGTATATCAAGTCAATTCTTACAATAGATGGGGCGCGCTGATGAAATGTAGCCATAATGCATTCATAAGGTAAATGCAGTGCTGTATAAATGCTAACATGGAGTGTATAAAGCTATCACGTAAAGAATATAATAAAATGGTTAATAGCCTGTTCAGAATTTACACCCCTGGGTCACATCAGAATGTAAGATCCAATGTATATTAGATCTGTGAAGTAGACCTCTGCCACTTCAGAAGAAGAACTTCAGGCCAAATACAAATTCAGTTATAAATACGCTATAATAGTAGCTGGTTCCTTCTGTTTGCATGCATTAAAATCCTCCCAAACAAATACCGTGCGGCTAGAATACATGTAAAGCAAATATAAATGTTAAGTGGTCGACATTTACTTTGCTGAAGACTCGAGTATCATGAGCAACGGCCATTTTTTTCCTGGGTTTGGTCATTTGTTTGTTGAGAGGTTTATTTTTTTTCTCCAAGTTAAGCTGGCCTTATATCTGTAGATTTTTGTTCAAACTTTCAAATGAGAAATGATCAAAATCATTCATCCTAGCATTCAATGGTGCTTTCATGGACTCGGCTAACTTCGAACAACTTTTCATTTGAGTGCCATGGCAATGTCTCCATTTAAATTGATGATCTGGATAAACTTTGACAAGTGCATGGTCATACAATAGACATGATTTTTCTTGGACAGGAGCAAATTTATTGAATAAAAATTAGATATCTTTAGAGTAGTTACCATTTGGATTCAACCCTTCGATATTTCTGCTCACTGCTCAAAAGCAGTTGTTGAATTGGTCCTTTTAACTCTTGGTTAATTAAACAAATGTTCCAAAAATTAGAGTTTCCGAACAAAAATCTACAAGTATAGTGTTGTTTTACTTTGCTTGTGTTTGGGTGTTGAGTCTTTAGGGAGGGCCGTCTTTAATATTGATTGGATCCCGGGCAAAACTTTTCTTGGGCCCCCTCCCCCATGCAGTTTTGCTCTCCACCTGCTCTGCGACATACAATAAATAGCAGCTAGACTCAAAATCAGTTTACTGAATCAGATCAGGCAGCTATTGCGATTGGTTACCAGAGGTTACAGTGTATCATTACCGCTCACTGACTAGTTGCAAGAGGTTACAGCACACATTATGGCTCACTGATTAGTTGCTATAGGTTACAGCACATGATTTCTGCTTGTTGATTGGTTGCTAGAGATTACTGGGGATATGACCTCAGGGGGGCATCATATACATATCAATGCCGCCGGCCGCCGCTATTTACATATGAATGCCTGTAATTTACATGTAAACACAGGGTCTGCAGGGGAGTCATCTGTACACAACAATAGGGCAGAGCTGGGCAGCATTAGTAGCAGCACTTCACACTGAGATATTGGGACACAGCACAGGACTAAAACCTCAAGGGACGAGGGAATTTAAACCAGGATAGTTGGCAAGTATGAGGCAGCTGCTTTGGGCCCCACAACAACGACAGGGCCCAGGGCAGCTGCCCCTGTTGCCCTGCCTTAAAAACGGCCCTGTCTTTAGGATATACATAAGCTTCTGTCTCAGTGTATTGATGGGCTTGAAGGACACAGGTATGCAATGATGGTTAAAGGTCCTTCTCATTTTTTTACATATTCCAGCTACATACGGAATAGCTATACTATTCCATGATTGTGCTGCCCAAATAATATGACTATTAACAATCCTCAATCAATAAAGTACAAATAACATTTATCATATCAAATAAATAAAATCTTAGTGCAAGATACTTATCAAGTCCAAATCAGGAGCAAAAACAGAAAAAACCCAAAAGTCCAATAGAAATAATCCAGTATAGCTTCCTCACAGAAGAAAATCAGTGCATAAGGAATTCCTAGACCCCCTCTGTGCTCCAGCAAGACATGCAATAGTGCTCTGCCTCCACGTGAAATGGACACTCACCTTATTACAGGACCCATATATGGGCCAACACAGCTTTTGAGAAAATAACTTCTCACACACCAAATGCTGCTCGTCCTCTTAGATCCTCGTTATTAGTATACCAGCTCCAATAGGAATAGCTCCACAAAGTGCTACCAAAGATTTGTAATTCTGTTCAGCAAGTCTTCTTTTATGGATGCTTCTGGGGTCCATACCTACTTGGTATTTATGTGCTTTGTCAGGGGTAATATACCATCTGGCTAGACATTTATAATTTGTTTCTATACTTCTGATATCTACCAAATAGCTGTATACAGCTCTGAATATTTTCTTTAATTGATTTTCTGTTAACCGAGTTCCCAATTCCCTTTCCCATTTCTCTATGAATGGAGGTATTCTTGGCTCTGCTATTCCTGTGATTATTTTATAAATCTGTGCCATACAGTGTTTAACAGGTTTCCTAGAGTTAAATATTTGTTCCATTGCATTTAACTTTTCTTCTGATCTTATCGATTGTGGGAACGTTGCTACAAAGTGCTTGAGCTGTAAATACCTCCATTCATTTAATTTTATCATATCTCCCATGTGTTTCAGTTCTTGAAGTAAACGTAATTGTCCTTTTTTTATGATATCTTTTAACTGTGTGTTCTTAACCCAATCTCCAAATTGTGATTTATTCCTTGGTATAAAAAAAATTTGTGCCCCATAGTGATATTAAAGGTGAATTATATTCCGAATTTGTCAACCGATATATTCTGTCCCATATTCGAAAAACATTTCTGGTTAATTCAGGTGCTGTTTTATTTAATGTTCTATCTTTATGTGGTACCCAAATATTCAGTGATCACCACCATTACTAGTACAAAAATAAATAAATAAATAACAATTCTAGTATATACAGTATACCATTGTTTGTAGACTCTATAACTTTTGTATAAACCAATCAATATACACTTATTGGGATTTTTTTACCACAAATATCTAGCAAAACACATTGTGGCCTAAATGTTATGAGGGAATTAGATTTTTACATTTTTTTATTGGATTTGTTTTATAGCAGAAAGTAAAAAATATTTTTTTTTTTTCAAAATTGTCAGTCTTTTTTTGTTTATAAGGCAAAAAAATTCAAGACCCAGTGGTGATCAAATACCACCAAAAGAAAGCTTTATTTGTGGGGAAAACAATTACATAAATTTAATTTATTTACAGCGTTGTATGGCTGCCTAATTGTCAGTTAAAATAACGCAGTGCCATATAGCAAAAAATGGCCTGGCCATGAAGGGGGGTAAATCTTCCGGAGGTCAAGTGGTTACGCAGAAGGGACTTTTTTTGAGCACAGTGAGGGGTACATTTTGAACAGAGTGGACAAGTGGTTTGCAAATGGTGTCAAAGAAGCCCTCTATGTGAGACTGTAATAACTATTCCTGAACAGGAGTTGTGTCCCTCAACAACATCTGTCTTCTACATATAATGACCTTTTAAAATCTCTACCCCAGCGATTTCACAAAAATTCCCACCTTCAGCCTTGTAAATCAAGGAATTAATGCCTATGTGGACTTATGCTGATACCAAGGATGGGAAGAGGTAACTAGAACAAGGTGGTTCGACAATCAACATCTACACATTCTATGGTGATTGGATTAAGTTGTTGGTGCTACCTGTATGGATTTACATACCGGGACATCTTCCCGACACTGTAGAAGTGGCTTGGAGAAGCTGCAGAACGTCTTCAGCAGTACAGAACAAGTCAAGTTGAATGTGACTAAGTACTACATGATATACAATGACCTGGATAAATGAGAACCTTCAACATAAATTAAGGAAACTTTCACAGTTGCGTTGCTTTAGATCAGGCAACACTAAATGGTGGGCTGCAACTGTACCACTTAGCAGCCTAGGGGTCCCCTCACCAGTGTCTTCGGCTGCCTGTCCCACTGTCATCCTCACAGCGGGGTGGAGGGCAGGAGGTGCAGAAGGTCTAGATGGAGAGTGGGAGAAACCCAACTTTTCCAGTTAACAAGGAGGGGATTGGTTGCTAGAACACAGGGTGGCCCTAGCAGCCAATTACCTGCTTGTTAACATTAGAGGTTGAGCAGCTCCCACTGTCCATCCTGACTTGTTACACCTCCTGCTTTCTGCTCTGCTGATAAAGAGGGAGAGCTGTGGAGTGAAGTAGGGGTAAGATGTGATGTAGGAGGTATGTGATATGAAGGGGATTGTGATGTAAAGAGGGAGGGTAGACACTGATGTAAAGTGAGAACGGTGATGAAAAGGGGGGCTGTGATGTGAAGGTGAGGGGGGACTAAAGAAACCAATGTAAAGGGGGGGGGGCTGTGATGTAAAGAGGGCTGTGATGTGAAAGGGGGACTGAGGCAACTGATGTAAAGAGGGGACTGTGATGTAAAGGAGGGGGTGCTGTGATGTGAAGGGGGGCTGTGATATGAAGCGGGGAATGAAGAAACTGATGTAAAGGGGGGACTGAAGAAACTGATGTAAAAGGGGAACTGTGATGTAAAGGGGGGCTGTGATGTGAATGGGGGCTGTAATGTGAAGAGGACTGTGATGTGAAGTAGGGGAATGAAGACACTGATGTAAAAGGGGGGCTGTTATATAAAGGGGGGCTGTAATGTTAAGGGGGACTGGGAACACTGATGTAAAGAGGCAACTGTGATGTAAAGGATGGGTTGCTGTGATGTGAAGGGGGAGTGTGATGTAAAGTGGGCGACTGAAGACACTGATGCAAAGGGGGAACTGTGATGTAAAGTGGTTACTGTGATGAAAAGGGGGTTGTGATGTGAAGGGGAGGACTGACAAAACTAATGTAAAGGGGGGGGGGGTTGACTGTGCTATAAAGGGGGCTGTGATGTGAAAGGGGGACTGAGGAGACTGATGTAAAGAGGAGGCTGTGATGTGATGGATGGGGTGCTGTGATGTGAAGGGGAGCTGTGATGTGAATGGGGGACTAAAGAAACTGATGTAAAGGGGGGACTGTGATGTAAAGGGGGGCTGTAATGTGAATGGGGGCTGTAATGTGAAGGGGGCTCTGATGTGATGATGTGAAGGGGGGGGCTAAAGAAACTGATGCAAAGGGGGGACTGTGATGTGAATGGGAGCTGTAATGTGAAGGGGACTGTGATGTGAAGTGGCGGAATGAAGTCACTAATGTAAAGGGGAACTGTAGTGTAAAGGGGGGCTGTGATGTGAAGGGGACTGAGAAGACTGATGTAAAGAGGCAACTGTGATGTTAAGGAGGGGGTGCTGTGATTTGAAGGGGGAGTGTGATGCAAAGTTAGGGACTGACGTCACCGATGTAAAGGGGGAACTGTGATGTAAAGGGGGCTATGATATGAAGGTGGGCTGAGGACACTTATATAAAGGGGGCATTGTGATGTGTAAAGGTGGGGGATTCTGCGATGTAAAGGATCTGAGCTATAGCACAAACATAGGATTTATACCTTTGCTGCAAGAAAATTCAACTGACTGGACCTCTGTGAATTTTAATTCAATGCCCTGCTTTAGATCATGTTAGCAAATTACTAATTCCTTTACCTAGTCTGCAGTAACTCTTTAAAATCGACTTTTCCCCTTTTGTGTTTTCCGGGCTTCCAATGAGAAATAGCTTTTTAAACCAAAAAGGTAACCTAAGAGGAAAATTGTTTTTAGCTTTGTGCTTGTAAATAAATGATCATGTTCATCCAGAAAGGGCTGATGTTTCCTGTTTTTTACTTTCATTTTTACTTAGAACTTTCAAGGCCTCTCGAGTTAATTCCATCCCGGTACTAGACATCTGACCTTTCAAAAGCAGCTTCTTCTAGATGGGACCTGATTCTAGCTTACAGCGAGCAGTTCTATTTCACAGATGATGGCTCCTCGTGAATAGTTTTCTGTCACTGGAAATCAACAAACAGTTCGACTTTTTAATAAACAAAGGTTTAACCCCATCAGTCCTGGAACACGGCTCAGCTGCCAAAGAGACCCGAGGGCTTGGAGACGCGATTACAGAGTGAACATCTCTTACACTGAGATATGAGCCCGTAACACAATTCCCTGAAATTGAATTTTACCAAGTGCTGATCAAGCCAATGCCTATGCGGAAGGGACCAAAAACCAACCATATTAAAAAAAAACAACAAAACACAAGATGACAGCAAGCTTGGTGTAATCTAAATTGTTAATGTACAAAAGATCAACCACAAGTCTAGGTGGAATGTCATAACAACTAACTTAATAAGAACATTCTCATTCTCTCTTTACTCATTATTGTACATTTGTTTCCCTTTCTGACCAGGGTGATTTAAAATGTTTTTTTAGTAGTTTGTATTAATCACTTCAGCCCCGGAAGGATTAACTCCCTTCCTGACCAGAGCACTTTTTGTGATTCGGCACTGCGTCGCTTTAACTGACAATTGCGCGGTCGTGCGATGTTGTACCCAAACAAAATTGATGTCCTTTTTTTCCCACAAATAGAGCTTTCTTTTGGTGGTATTTGATCACCTCTGCGGTTTTTATTTTTTGCACTATAAACAAAAAAAAGCAACAATTTTGAAAAAAGAACACAATATTTTGTACTTTTTTGCTATAATAAATATCCCCAAAAAATATATAAAAAAAACACATTTTTTCCTCAGTTTAGGCTGATATGGATTCTTCTACATATTTTTGGTAAAAAAAAAATCGCAATAAGCGTATTTTGATTGGTGTGCGCAAAATTTATAGCGTCTACAAAATAGGTGATAGATTTATAGAATTTTTATTATTATTATTATTTTTTTATTAGTAATGGTGGCGATCTGCGATTTTTATCGGGACTGCGACATTATGGCGGACACATCGGACACTTTTGACACTATTTTGGGACCATTGTCACCATTGGACCATTTATACAGCTATCAGTGCTATAAAAATGCATTGATTACTTTGTAAATGACACTGGCAGTGAAGGGGTTAACCACTAGGGGGTGGTGAAGGGGTTAAGTGTGTCCTAGGGAGTGATTTTAACTGTGGGGGGGGGCTACACCTCACATGACAGTGATCACTGCTCTCGATGACAGAGAGCAGTGATCTCTGTCCTATCACTAGGCAGAATGGGGAAATGCTTTGTTTACAAAAGCATCTCCCCGTTCTACCTCTCCGTGACACAATCACGTGCACCCGGCGGACATCCAGTCCGCGGGACCTGTGGACATGGGGACCGCGGGGGGCACGCTCCCACAGAACTGCTTCTCAAAGGGGATGTACCTATACGCCCTTTTGCCCATCAGTGCCATTCTGCCAACGTAAATCGGCGTGCGCTGGTCGGTAAGCGGTTAAAGTGTTACTAAACCAACAACAGTAAAATCAGTCTGTATATGCGGTAAAGTATGCTTGTTATACTCATTGTGCAACCTATCTTCCACGGTCCCCAATCCATCTCCTGATAAGACAGAGCCTTTGGAGTCACTCTGCACATGCTCAGTTTGCTGTGTGCTGCTAGAGAGTTTCTTTGTTTTCCTGGGAGGATGTATGTGATCAGCACAGGGAAAATACACACTGTAGCCTCATAGGACAGTCAGCGTAGGATGAAAACTCCTCCTCCTAGCTTTAACCAGGCACTGATAGAAGTCACAAGACTGCTATATACAGGCAGTCCCCAGTTATAAAAAACCGATTTACAAATGACTCCTACTTACAAACAGAGGGAGACAACAGGAAGTGAGTGGAAATCTACCCCTAGGAAGGTAAATTCTCTCCTGTAAAAGTTATCATGAGAAAAAGGTGTTTCCACTGGAGCTGTATCACCAATCCTAGTTTCTACAACAACCCAAAATTTTCAAAATCCAATTGTCATAGGGACAGAAATCTTCTGTACAGGGGCACAGATGGCAAAACAAATGTTACATGGGTGTTAACAATTATTATCTTAAAAATATTTTTTTTGGCTGGAGCTACACCTAAAAAATGTACCTGTTCCAACTTACAAACAAATTCAACCTAAGAACAAACCTACAGATTTGGGGACTGCCTGTACTGCTGATGGGAAAAGGTATTTAGCCATTTATATTTACTAAAATAATTGCATTTCTATGTTCTGTGTACTGTGGAAGACCAGATATAGTGAATGCAGGGTCCTGGGTTTAGCCACTTGCCTACCGCCGCACGCCAATATACTTCGGCACAATGGCAGCGGTGGGCAAATGGGCATACCTGTATGTCCCCTTTAATTTGCGGGGCTAGTGGGGACGCGCGCACCCGCCGCATACAGCGTGACCGTGCCTGCGGGTCCTGCGGACTCGATGTCTGCCGGTGTCCCGTGATTGTGTCACGGAGCGGCAGAACCAGGAAATGCCTATGTTCGGCCTATTGATATGACAGGGATCTACTGCTCCCTGTCATCGGGAGCAATAATTGCTATCATATCAGTGGTAGCCCACCCCCCCACAGTTAGAATCACTCCCTAGGACACACTTAACCCCTTGATTGCCCCCTAGTGTTTAACTCTTTCACTGCCAGTGTCATTTACACAGTTATCAGTGCATTTTATAACACTGATCGGTGTATAAATGACAATGGTCTAAAAATAGTGTCAAAAGTGTCCGCTGTGTCTGCCATAATGTCGCAGTCATGATAAAAATTGCAGATCGCCGCCATTACTAATAAAAAAAAAAATAATAAAAATGCCATAAATCTATCCCCTATTTTGTAGACGCTATAACTTTTGCGCAAACCAATCAATATACGCTTATTGCGATTTTTTTTTTTTTACCAAAAATATGAAGAAGAATACACATCGGCCTAAACTGAGGAAAAAACTTGTTTTTATATATATTTTTTGAGGATATTTATTATAGCAAAAAGTAAAAAATATTGCTTTTTTTAAAAAATTGTCGCTCTTCTTTTGTTTATAGAGCAAAAAATAAAAACCGCAGAGGTGATCAAATACCACCAAAAGAAAGCTCTATTTGTGGGAAAAAAAGGATGTCAATTTTGTTTTGGTGTAACGTTGCACGGCTGCACAATTGTCAGTTAAAGCAACGCAGTGCCGCAAAAAGTGCTCTGGTCAGGAAAGGGATAAAATCTTCCGGGGCTGAAGCTGTTAATAACACTTTAATACATTTTTTTTGCATTTAGTGTATACTGTATGTTAACAAAGTATGCATATTAATTTCAGAAAATATTTAGTAGAAAAGATATTCATTTGGTGGACAACGGTTCACATTGTTTTATTTTAGAAGCACAAATAAGCTATTTTACCTGCCGATGAATTTCTCTTTTTGATCATCCAGCCCTGTGATTTACACAGCCCTGCGGCACAGCACAACCAGGGAGATGACATAACTACAGTAATAGACTTTATCTTCATTTAGTAGAGGTACACCAGTGTTGATGTCTGATGGATGTGCAACAGTGATATTAGCAGTGAACCAGATGTACATTAGGAGATGCGTTATCCAGCAAAAGCAAAATATTGAAAAAAAAAAAAAAAAAGATTACCTCTACTTAATTAAGGTAAAGTTCGCCGTAGAAATCTTTAATACAATTATATTATTTTGCATGAATTTGAGCTTTAAATGTTTGTATTTTGGTTTAGATATATTTTGTTCAGGTTACATGACATAAGGTGTAAATTGTTGTTAAATTCCTAAGGTAGAAACTTTAAAACGGTATTATATTTGCATGACAGTTGGTGTTGAAAGCCCCCACCCCACTGAAAAGTGGTTGCTCCAGTTTAATGTAGATGTCCTCTTTCACACTATTCATTACCCAGCTGTCCCCTCTTTCCAAAATATGGACATCGCTATCCTCAATTGAATGCTCTTTGTTCCTCTATGGTGGCAGAAAAATATTCTGCATCTGACTTACTTTCAGGTGTGTATTAATTTTTTTCTTTACAGGGAGCATGTTTTGAAAATGTTTCATTTAGTGACAGTCACTTTTATGAGCATCACATTTTATCACCTTAAAGGAACAGTCCAAACAAAACTGATATTTCAGCTTTTTTTGGATGCCGAAGTAAAGTTGGATGCATTTTGGAGGCATGACCTCCTTTATCAAGGACTTGATAAAGGAGGCCACGCCTCTGAAATGCGTCATCATGGCAACATATTGATGTCAGCTCTCCTCACCTGTTTCCCGCTTGTGTTGATCACTTAGTGTGTTGACGGAGCGCGGTGTCGGCTGGACCGGGCACATGCGCACTAGGAGCCGCACGCCGTGTCTGTGCTATGGCTTTGGGTGTGCTCTCAGGATCCGGGCAGCCAGCCTGAGCGTTCATGGGTTTCCTTCCCTGTATGGACCTTACAGCGGTGTACAAGGAGTGTGGCTATAGAATACTTCATGTGCTGAATCTATCCTCTATCAAAATGTGAGCGTAACAGTTGAAGTGGTTTTATCGTGTCTTTAAAGTGGTGTTCCGGCCGAAATTATACTTTTTAAATAAAAATACCCCTATAATACACAAGCTTAATGTATTCTACCAAAGTTAGTCTGTAAACTAAGGTCTGTTTTGTTATTTTATAGCAGTAGTTTGTTATTTTATAAACTTACAGCAGGCCGTGGCCATCTTAAGTCTGGGCATCTGAACCCAGACTGTATTTCTTCCTGGATCTCATCCTTGCAGATCTCGCACATGCTCAGTGCAGTACAAGCAGTGTAATAGGTTTCAGGTCAGGTTTCCATAGCAATGGCAGTTTAAGAGGAAGTTTCCGCCCCTTCCCAGAAATGGAAACAGGAAATGATGCGATGGGCCGCGGCCAGGGAGGAGGAAGTGAAAAATGAATACAGCAGATATACAGTAGGTGCTGAGAAAAAAAAAAAAAATACAATTTGTTTACAGTGCACAGTTTAGTGAGGGATGCTGAAGAGTTGTAAAAGTGGGTGGAACTCCACTTTAATAAAGCTGAATCACACTAGGGCAGATGTGGGCACTCTTTTCTTTTGCTTTTGTCCAGATATATTCCTGCCACCCAGTTGAGTACTAGAGAGCTGCAGCACCCTGTCAGCTTGTGTTTTCCCCATTTTGTACAACTGTTACCAATGGCCAGCTGGAGGAATTAATCTGTTGATCAGCGCACCTGCTAGTTTGTGTTTTTTTTGTTTTGTTTTGGTTGTGAAGGCTGAAGGGTTTTTTACCTTAACCACTTCAGCCCCGGAAGAATTGGCTGTTCAATGACCAGGCCATTTTTTGCGACACGGCACTGCGTCACTTTAACTGACAATTGCGCGGTCGTGCGATGATGTACCCAAACAAAATTGACATCCTTTTTTTCCCACAAATAGCGCTTTCTTTTGGTGGTATTTGATCATCTCTGCGATTTTTATTTTTTGCGCTATAAACAAAAAATTATATTTTGTACATTTTGCTGTAATAAATAGCCCCAATTTTTTTAAATGCTAATTTTTTTCCTCAGTTTAGGCCGATATGTATTCTTCTACATATTTTTGGTAATAAAAATCGCAAAAAGCGTATATTGATTGGTTTGTGCAAAAGTTATAGCGTCTACAAAATAGGGGATAGATTTCTGGCAT
Organism: Lithobates clamitans; assembly: GCA_037952925.1. NCBI lineage: Eukaryota > Metazoa > Chordata > Amphibia > Anura > Ranidae > Lithobates > Lithobates clamitans. The sequence goes on along the minus strand of JBBGZY010000922.1, from coordinate 3,666,825 downwards.
TTTTATTATTATTTATTTTTACTAGCAATGGCGACGATCTGCGATTTTTATCGAGACTGCGACATTGTGGCAGACACATCGGATACTTTTGACACATTTTTGGGTTGATTGACAATCATACAGCGATTAGTGTTATAAAAAATGCACTGATTACTGTATAAATGTCACTGGCAGGGAAGGGGTTAACACTAGGGGGCGATCAAGGGGTTAACTGTGCTCCCTATGTGTGTGTTCTAACTGTGGGGGGGATGGGATGAGATGAGAGATCGTGGTTCCCAGCTCATAGGAACTCAGTGATAGTAGTATGTCAATTAAATCCAGCCACAAGGGAGCAGGAAGTGTGGCTTCACAGTGTGGCTCAGCCCTGCTGGATTTGATTGACAGCGGCAGGAGCCAATGGCTTGGGATTGAGCCTGCACATGTGCCACCATAGGAAGCAGCTTCTTATGGTGGTGCGCAGAAAAGAGAAGGAGCCAGAAGCATCGGCCAGGAACCCGAGAATATTATATTATTATATATTATTAATAATATATTATTATTATTATATATTATTATTATATTATTTATAGCAGGAAATTTTGCTGTTGGAGTATTTAGGATACATAAAAAGTCAGGGGCTTATTGGCACAGAAGGTTCAACCTGTAACTGAAATGTTATTTTTGGGGGGGGGGGGGGCTGGCTCTGAGCTGTGAGTGATCCAATCTGCAGCAGCTTTTGGCTCCTGCTTTTATTTATAACCCAAGCCAAAACCTGATCAGCTATCTGTTGGCTTTGGATTGCAAGATGGGTATAGATATAAGATGATTGTTGTTAGGGATTCACCAGCTGGGTCCTTATCCAGCCAGGCAGTTGGAGTAATTGAAGCGATGGTCGGCACTCAGGATGACATCCAAAAAATAGTATTTTTTTATTAAGTAAACATATACAATGCTGTAAAACAGCCTATGCGTTTCTGACGTTAGTCCTTAGCCATGACTAAGGACTATTTTCATTAGTGGGGTCAAATGGACGTTTAATTTCAACTGCAACAATGAGAAAATTAGAAAGAGCAGAACATTTTTCTTGAATGTACGAATTTCTAATGCCCCGTACACACGGTCGGATTTTCCGACGGAAAATGTGTGATAGGACCTTGTTGTCGGAAATTCCGACCGTGTGTAGGCTCCATCACACATTTTCCATCGGATTTTCCGACACACAAAGTTTGAGAGCAGGATATAAAATTTTCTGACAACAAAATCCGTTGTCAGAATTTCCGATCGTTTGTACACAAATCCGACGGACAAAGTGCCACGCATGCTCAGAATAAATAAAGAGATGAAAGCTATTGGCTACTGCCCCGTTTATAGTCCCGACGTACGTGTTTTACGTCACTGCGTTTAGAACGATCGGATTTTCCGACAACTTTGTGTGACTGTGCAAGACAAGTTTGAGCCAACATCCGTCGGAAAAAATCCATGGATTTTGTTGTCGGAATGTCCGAACAAAGTCCGACCGTGTGTACGGGGCATTACAGTGTATGTGGTTTTCGTTTGATAAAGTCCATTTACTCCACAATTGAATGGTAAAAGCAAAAGATATCTTGAACTATGTTTGAATGACATGCGAATGTACTAAGAATTTTTGTACAAATTTTACTAAGAATTTTCATACCAATTTTCGTTTGAAATTCTACGAGTATGGACCCAGCTTAAGAAGACCAGAAGGCAGTCACAGAGCTCAAGGGAAATAGTGATCATGCTTGAGAACCTTGTCCAGTCATTAATCTATCCCCTTTGTAATATACACACGTTAGTTGTGGTTGGCCGAGCTCCCTCCTATATTCTTTATTCATGTGAACACTTAGGTAAGCTCAAAACATGTATACTTATGTGAAAATATGTTGAAACAAATATCTTAAAGGTTTTGTACCACCTTATGGGCACGATCACGATCTGATTATCGGTCAATAATTATTATGCTTTCAGACATTTTTTTAGGATTTTGTTTCCAACATCTAAGCTCTCTTTACTACAAAAAAAGTGCAGACCTGAACCTATCGTACAACGTAACAAGTTCAGGGCTCAGAGATGATCAATATTCAGAGAGATGATGAGGAAATAAGGATATAAATACCCTTTCCTGGAAACGTTTCACCCCCTGCAGTCATGAACTTTGAATAATTGGAAGGAATTATGCTGAGTACTAATCAAAAGATTTTTTTTAATTTGCTAATTGCATCTCAGTTTCATCAGTGGCAGACTCTAATCATCTGCAGACATCTTAATTGACCCTTGAAAAGTGTTTATCTGGTAACAGAAAGTGTTGCAGGGTCAGAAAAGCGAAAGAAACTAAGCGCACATTGGTGTTAAACAGCCCCAGACACATTAGATGAACTACATCTCCCATGATGCTCTATCCACTATATAAGCCATCTTTCTCAAAATCAAATAGACAGTGTCATCAATATATATAATATGGATAATTCAATGAAAATAATATTTTTAGGGCATTAGAAATACATGCATGATTTTCTTTGCTTTTTTTTCTGTATTGTGTTGTACATTATGTTAGCATACCAATGTCATGTAGTTACCAAATATTAAATACAATGCATTTATGAGTAGTGGCAGCATGCTTTCCTGTATTTTAAATGACCAATACAACTAAAAAGGATTTTATGGATGGACTCTTTAATAGAGCAAACAATTTCTGAATGGATTTCATTTTTGAACTTGTTTGTGTCCTATGTTTATAATCTATTTTATAGATGGATTTGTAGACACAAGTTTGGATATTTGCCTATTGTCTATATGCTAGACAGTAGACAAAATCTTTAAAGATTCTGACACTGCAAGTGTTCATTAAATGTGTACCGAAAATTATGGGCTTCATTCACAAAATGAATTTACATGCGATATTTAGGTGCCTGGACATATTTTGCCTATCGCATGTGATCCTGTAACTGCCAATTCACTATACTGTTTGCAGTAGGGATATTCGACTCGAACATCGGGTGTTCGCTGAACAGCGAACTAAATGCGGCGTTTGCGGCAAATTCGAAAGCCGCAAAACACAGTTAAAGTTTAAGGGTAACTAACATGAAAGACCAAAAGTGCTCATTTTAAAGGCTTAGATGCAAGTTATTGCCATAAAAAAGTTTTTGGGGACCTGGGTCCTGCCCCAGAGGGCATGTATAAATGCAAAGAAAAGTTCACACAACATCAGAGGGGGCAGGGTCACCTGTTTACCTGATCGGGTGACCCCGCCCTCAGCTATATAACAGCTTTAATCGCAAAGAGGCTTTAGTCAGCGGGAGTCTCCCATGGAGGCAGAGTTTTTTTCATTTTTTTTTTTTTTTAAATTATCGGGTCGCCAGACGCTATGATCAAAGATGAATGGACATCGCGGAACAGTTTTTATTTTTTATTTTTTAATAAAGGACTTGTCCCAAAATGTCTACTGTAATTTTTAACATTTTGACACTTTTTTTGGTGAATGGGTAGGGGTACAATGTACCCGATACCCATTCACATAGGGGAGGTGGGATCTAGGGGGTCCCTTTGTTCCGATAAGCTCCCCGCCCGAAGACATCCACAACCACCAGGCAAGGGTTGTGGGGATGAGGCCCTTATCCCCATCAACATGGGGACAAGGTGCTTTCGGGGGGGACCTCAAAGCATCCTCCCCATGTTGAGGGCATGTGGCCTTGTATGGTTCAGGAGGGGGGGGCGCTCTCTCGTCACCCCCCTTTTTCCTGAGGCCTGCCAGGTTGCGTGCTTGAATAAGGGTCAAGTATGGATTTTGGGGGGACCCCTAAGCCATTTTTTTAAAAATTTTGGCTTAGGGTTCCCCTTAAAATACATACCAGACCTTAAGGACCTGGTATGGATTTTGGGGGACCCCCACACAATTTTCTTTTAAAATTCAGGTGCGGGGTTCCCCTTAATATCCATACCAGTCCCAAAGGGCCTGGTAATGGACTGGGGGGGAACACATGCCGTTTTTTTCAATGATTTTCATCTATGTTGCCAATACCCGACAATACATTACAGCCGCGAATAGTTTTAAATGACTTTTTTTCCTTTAGAAATGTCATTTTGCTGTGGTACTGTTATGCCCCATACACACGATCGAACTTTCCGAATACAAACCGTGGAATTTTGTTCGAAGGTTGTTGGCTCCAACTTGTCTAGTATACACACGTTCACACAAATGTTGGCCAACAATTACGAATGTGGGAACGTGGTGACGTACAAGACGTACGACGAGCCGAGAAAAAGGAAGTTCAATAGCTAATGCGGCTCCTTCTGCTTGAATCCGAGCATGCGTAAACTTTTGTTCGTCGGACTTGTGTACACACGATCGGAAATTCCGACAATAAAGTTTTGTTGGTGGAAAATTTGAGAACCTGCTAGCCAGCATTTGTTGGCGCAAAGTCCGACAACAAATGTTCGATGGAGCATACACACGGTCGGACTTTCAGCCAACAAGCTCACATCCAACATTTGTTGTCGAAAAATCCGATCGTGTGTACGGGGAATTATAAACACGGGAAAATGAGCTACTTTACAGGCATACTAAGGACACCCCCAGGCACGATAGTTAAAGGAATATTTCATTTTTATTGTTTCACTTTAGGCATTATTAAAATCACTGCTCCCCAAAAAACTGCAGTTTTTAAAACTTTTTTTTCCATTGATACATGTCCCCTGGGGCAGTACCCGGGTCCCCAAACACTTTTTATGGCAATAACATGCATATTAGCCTTTAAAATGAGCACTTTTGATTTTTCATGTTCGTGTCCCATTGACTTTAAATACCGCATCAAAAGGTGTCAAACTTAATTCACAGGTGGAAATAAATATTTAAAGTGGTTGTACACCCTGTACGAGCCGAGAAAATACTTCCTTCCATATTTACTTCCTCTTTGCAGGGAAACAAAGAGGAAGTAAAACCCGTCAGGGTTTACTTTCTCTTTAAATGCATGTGGTAATTAAGTAGTGATAGAGGCATGCAGTAATGATGGAATGTAAAGTGGTTGTTAAGGTAGCAGCCTGCTTCTTAACAACCAGTAACTGTCAAGGTTGTTAAGGAGCAGGCGGCCGCCACATCTTTAACAACTGATGAGTCATCAGCTGTCAGCAGACTTCCTTGCTGACAGCTGAATGTAAAAAAAAAGCCGTTTTGGGTCTGGTATGGATTTTGGGGAGGGGGGGCTCACACCATTTCAAGAAAATTGTGGCATGGGGGTTCCCCTCAAAATTTATACCATACCCGAAGGGCTTTGTATGGAATGCATACAAAATGCATTTTTGTTTCTTATTCTTTCATTGCTGCCAATTCTTTTTTTTTTACAGGTAATTGTCAGCAGGGAAGCCCGCTGATGGCTGATGACTCATTGGTTCTTAAAAACACAGCAGCTGCCCGCTCCTTAACAACCATGACAGTTACTGGTTGTTAAGCAGGCCGCCCACTCCTTAATAACGCGGCACTTACTAATGATAATAAATAGGCCAGCTACTACCAGGCGTTATATTACCACATGTTTTCACAACTTAAATATCGCATGACTTCACAAATTAAGACCCTTTAGTGAATGCCAAAAACGTTTTTGAAAAATGCTGTGCAGTATTTTAACGGATACCCATGCAGATATTGCTTTGTGAAGGGAGCCAAATGTCTTCAGACTTCGACTGGTGGATGCAAACTTAGCCATGATGTTGTACTGCTAATCAGAGTGAGAAAATACCAAAAAATTTACAAAAAAATGTAATGAATAAATGTAGAAAGTCATACATAATAATAACATAATATTGAGAATATATATAAAAACATTCTTGTAGATGGAAGAGTTTGAATTATGGACAGTAAGATAGAAATAAATGTTGATATACGAAATAGTGACATACATATATATATATATATAGTATCTACATACAGTCCTAATTTTCAGTACCATGGACAACGACCCATAGACTGAATGGAGATACATATAGTGAGAGAAAAAAATATTTGATCTCCTGTTGATTTTGTATGTTTTTTTCTTTGTCAGTGGGCAAACGATCTATAATTTTAATGGTAGGTTTATTTTAACAGTGAGAGACAGAATAACAACAAAAATATCCATAAACGCATTTCAAAAAGTTATAAATTGATTTGCATTTTAATGAATGAATTAAGTATTTAAACCCCTATCAATAAGCAAGATTTCTGGCTCCCAGGTGTCTTCTATAAAGATACCAATCTGAGATTAAGAGCACTCTCTTAAGAGGAGTGCTCGTAATCTTAGCTTGTTACCTGTATAAAAGTCACCTATCCACAAAAGCAATCATTCCATGAATTAGATTCCAATCTCTCCACCATGGCCAAGACCAAAGAGCTGTCCAAGGATGTCAAGGACAAGATTGTGGACCTACACAAGGCTGGAATGGGCTACAAGACCATCGCCAAGCAGCTTGGTGAGAGGGTGACAATAGTTGGTGTAATTATTTGCGAATGGAAGAAACACAAAATAATTATCAATCTCCCTCAGTCTGGGGCTCCATGCAGGATTTCACCTTGTTGAGTTTCAATGATCATGAGAACGGTGTGGAATCAGCCCAGAACTACACAGGAGAATCTTGTCAATGATCTCAAGGCAGCTGGGACCATAGTCACCAAGAAAACAATTAGTTACGCACTATGCCGTGGAGGACTGAAATCCTGCAGTGCCCGCAAGGTCCCCCTGCTCAAGAAAGCACATGTACAGGCCTGTCTGAAGTTTGCTAATGAACATCTGAATGATTCAGAGGAAAACTGGGTGAAAGTTTTGTAACCAGATAAGACCAAAATCAAGCTTTTTGGCATCCACTCAACTCGCCGTGTTTGGAGGAGCAGGAATGCTGCCTATGACTCCAAGAACACCATCCCCACCATCAAACATGGAGGTGAAAACATTATGCTTTGGGTATGCTTTTCTGCTAAGGGAACAGGACAACTTCACTGCATCAAAGGGACGATGGACGGAGCCATGTACCGTCAAATCTTGGGTGAGAACCTCCTTCCCTCAGCCAGGGCATTGAAAATAGGTTGTGCATGGGTATTCCAGCATGACAATGACCCAAAACACATGGCCAAGGCAACAAAGGAGTGGCTCAAGAAGAAACACATTAAGGTCCTGGAGTGGCCTAGTCAGTCTTCAGACCCTAATCCCATAGAAAATATGTGGTGGGAGCTGAAGGTTCGAGCACTCAAGTCATGCTTTTCTTAGGGGTCAAATACTTATTTCACTCATTAAAATGCTAATCAATTGATATCTTTTTTGAAATGCTTTTTTCTGGATTTTTTTATGTTATTCTGTCTCTCATTGTTAAAATAACCATTATACATCATACAATAACCAAATAACCAACCAAATAACCAATAACCTACCATTAAAGTTATAAACTGATTATTTCTTTGCCAGTGGGTAAACATACAAAATCAGTAGGGGATCAAATACTTTTTTCCCTCACTGTAAACCGCAGGTTCTTCCTTTCCTGCAGAAGTGACAGTAGTACAGTAGTGACATCACTACCAGTTACTCCAGTGCTCAAGAAGATACTCCAAATCTCATAAGAACATCAGTGATAAGAGGCATCGGTTGGCGAGGTGAAAGATAGATAGTTTTTAGGTAACTGCTTAGTCACCATACTGGATATTTACTGTAAGACAGCAAATCCTCACTTTCAGAGCATGCTTTATGTTCTAGATCTTAAATGCTGTAGCCTATAGCAACCCACTATGGTTCACTCTGCAGAAGTCAGACCAGTTCAAGATGAATTCTGATGGGTTTCTCTTGGTGATTACACCTAAGAAGAAGAACTCTTTATTGAATAAGGTTGTAAGTAATGAAAGAGGCGATCAGATGGATATCAGGGAACTACTAATGTCCAATGGAAAACATCAGGGGTTCATACTTGCTTCATGACAGGTTCACTTTATTAATCAGTCCAAAAAGAAAAAGCATGTGTAAATCAAGGTAAAGGAAAGAAGCCAAAATATTTCACTCTATCATTGTTAGATCCCCAGAAGAGGAATTATAATTGTGTGCCAAGGATTACTGCACTTTGCACATCATAATTGGTCTTTGCATAATTTCAATTTACTTTAACAGTTCCAGATTTCAGTTCTTTACTGCCTGAAAAATATTTGTCATTGGAATGTGCCTGGCTTTAAAGCCCAACTCAGGTTAATTTGTTTTTTTAAATGTTCTCCCTGGGAGGATTTAAAAAACTCTTGCTACAATACTTACATTCTCTCCGGCACCGTTAGCAACAGTATTTCCTCTCTGAATCATTTAACTTTGAATGCAGAGCATCATGGACCTACCCCTAAGTGGGGGTCACCACAGAGCCCTGCATTCAAAGTTTGATAATGCAGCATTCTTGGGGATCTACCACCACCATAGAGGATCCAAAGACAAAGAGGACCCTCTTTTGAAGACAGTTGGAAATGATAAGTAAAATATACAATACTGGCTGGGTGGACATCCAGGGGAAAAGGGGACAATTGACTATAAGAGGGGTAAACCCAGACTTGGACTTTCAAAATGTATAACTTTTATCTTATTTAGTAATGTAATGAATACTAATTATATAAAACTGCAATAATCTATTGCAAACAATGAGACTTTAGCTATCATCAGTTAACTGTATGAACACATTAGAAAATTCCTTATGATTGGTGGCAAGGTTTTGCTGTATTGCACATTGCCCTTTATCTAATTAAATAGCCACTGATGGCTTAATATAACAATACTTATGTAGTTCATGCCTTTTTTTATGTTGGTTTGTACTTCAAATCTGGGCTTGTAAATTGATAAAACAAAGGCAGACATATATTTTACAGTGGATATCATTATGCTAGATGTGTGAAGAGCAGACATAAAGATGAAAGCAGTGGTGCAGGGGAGGGGTAAGTCATTTCACATGAAAGCAGATTACTAATATATGGAGAATTACATTAGAGACTTCAGATCAATGGAGTATTAGTTAAGTGTAATGAATCTGAAGCACAAATTGATAACTTGTGTCATTCATAGATGTTCTCCCCAAACTGTCATTCCTTAGACAGTCATTAAATAAGCTCATATTCATCAGAAAAACCTTCAGGGAAGTTGTATTTGTAGGGCATAGAAAACACCAGTAATGATACATAATGTGGGATGTTTATGCACAATTCCTGATACAAGGAAAAATACTGATGTCACCTACAATGATGGATGGGGTACCGAAGACCTTTATGGTTGTTCATACAACTGACATGGATTGTAGCACTTAGGGCAGCCCCATTGGTATCCTTCTTATTGTTTACTGTCAGAAGTCTCCTTCAAAATCCTTGATAGGTAGGACCTGTGGTATTACATGTACCAAGCGTTCTTCCTATTATTAATGTGTTCATAACTGAACATGAATTATGATTATAAACAGCTCAGAAGAAAGTACTATCAGTACACCCATAAGTAGAGATGCTGCCTATCTGGACTGTTCCTCCTCTGAGTGTGCATTTTGTAGCTTACACTGGATTTATGACTGTATTTACCAAAATGTAAGGAACTGCAGTGCATAATGAGTCCTACACCCACCATGGGATGGAAAATGGGCCCATTGTTACTAATCCCGAGCCATGCTCTGTGCAACTATTGACACAGCCCAGCTCTCTTCTCACAGGCTGTGATTGACAGCAGCTAGAGCCAATGGCTCCCACTGCTGCCTCCATGTCCAATGAGGAGAGACAGAGCCAAGAGAGCAGCTGGTCTCTGGCACAGAGCTGGATTGAGATCAGGCTCAGGTAAGTATAAGGAAGGGAGGGGGGACTACACACAAGGTTTTTTACCTTAATGCATAGAATGTGTTAAGGTAAAAATCCTTAAGCATTTAGAACCGTTTTAAGCTGGTGGTATTTTGCCTCCAAATGTGCATTATAGCATTTATTTTAGCTAGAATAATCTTGACAGAAAGGAGCTTGTACAAAAGGCCAGTGACAAAATTAAAAAGAATTATGCTCTACATAAAGATGGTCTAGGCTATAAGAAGATTGGCAAGACCCTGAAGCTGAGCTGCAGCACGGTGGCCAAGACCATACAGCAGTTTAACAGGACAGGTTCCACTCAGAACAGGCCTTGTCATGGTCAACTAAAGAAGTTGAGTGCATGTGCTCAGCCTCATATCCAGAGGTTACACTTTGCTACAATGTAAAGTAGTGAGTGTACAGCTTGTAAAACAGTGTAAATGTGCTGTCCCCTCAAAATAACTTAACACACAGCCATTAATGTCTAAACCGCTGACAACAAAAGTGAGTACACCCCTAAGTGAAAATGTCCAAATTGGGCTCAATTAACCATCTCCCCAGTGTCATTTGGCTTGTTAGTGTTACAAGGTCTCAGCTGTGAAAGGGGAGCAGGTGCATTAATTTTGGTGTTATCGCTCTCCCCCTCTCATACTGGTCACTGGAAGTTCAACATGGTACCTCATGGAAAAGACCTCTGAGTAGGGATGAGCTTCGAGTTCGAGTCGAACTCATGTTCGACTCGAACATTGGCTGTTCGCAAGTTCGCCGAACAGCGAACAATTTGGGGTGTTCGCGGCAAATTCGAATGCCGCGGAACACCCTTTAAAAGTCTATGGTAGAAATCAAAAGTGCTCATTTTAAAGGCTTATATGCAAGTTATTGTCATAAAAAGTGTTTGGGGACCTGGGTCCTACCCCAGGGGACATGGATCAATGCAAAAAAAAGTTTTAAAAACGGCCGTTTTTTCAGGAGCAGTGATTTTAATAATGCTTAAAGTCAAACAATAAAAGTGTAATATCCCTTTAAATTTCGTAGCTGGGGGGTGTCTATAGTATGCCTGTAAAGGGGCGCATGTTTCCTGTGTTTAGAACAGTCTGACAGCAAAATGACATTTCGAAGGAAAAAACCCATTTAAAACTACCCGCGGCTATTGCATTGAAGACAATACACATAGAAGTTCATTGATAAAAACGGCATAGGAATTCCCCACAGTGGAACCCCGAACCAAAATTTAAAAAAAAAAATGATGTGGGAGTCCCCCTAAATTTCATACCAGGCCCTTCAGGTCTGGTATGGATATTAAGGGGAACCTCGGCCAAAATTTTTTAAAAAAATGATGTGGAGTTCCCCCTAAATTCCATACCAGACCCTTCAGGTCTGGTATGAATTTTAAGGGGAACCCCGCGCCAAAAAAAAAAAAAAAAACGGTGTGGGGTCCCCCCAAGAATCCATACCAGACCCTTATCCGAGCACGCAACCTGGAAGGCCGCAGGAAAAGAGGGGGGGATGAGAGTGCGGCCCCCCCTCCTGAATGGTACCAGGCCACATGCCCTCAACATTGGGAGGGTGCTTTGGGTAGCCCCCCAAAACACCTTGTCCCCATGTTGATGAGGACAAGGGCCTCATCCCCACAACCCTGGCCGGTGGTTGTGGGGGTCTGCGGGCGGGGGGCTTATCAGAATCTGGAAGCCCCCCTTAACAAGGGGACCCCCAGATCCCGCCCCCCCCCCCTGTGTTAAATGGTAAGGGGGTACTTACCCTACCATTTCACTAAAAAACTGTCAAAAATGTTAAAAATGACAAGAGACAGTTTTTGACAATTCCTTTATTTAAATGCTTCTTCTTTCTTCTATCTTCCTTCATCTTCAGACCTACGCGTTTCAACTGCAAAGTCTTCAACAGGGGCAGTTGAAACGCATAGGGCTGGCGTTTCAGCTTCCCACATTGCCATTTTTTACCTGCTTGTGATTACTTTTTATCCTGTAAGGTTTTTTATTTAATAAAACCCCTCGTTTTTGACCTACACCATGTGGAGTCCTTTTCTTCTCTTCCTCCATGGTTCCATCTTCAACTAGTTTCTCCTGATCCTTCCGTTCCGGAACTGGAGAGTGTGCGTGACAGCGGACCAACACCCACCCAGAACAACCACCCTTCATCGGTGATCGTGACCTGTGGGATACCATCTGGGTGGATATTACGGGAGGTCACCTCCTTATGCCTAAATAGACGTACTGCTGTACGGCAGATACGTCCCACAGGATCCGGTAAGAGTACTCAATCTCTTTCTTGATGATGTTTGTGGTGTGTTACCTGTGGTTGCCTTACATCTGAGTATCAACTCATCGTCTAGTGTTCCAGCACCTTCCGCTATGAGAAGATTACCACTAATCCCATGTTTACGGACACTGGTCCCATACTATACCACATTTCAATTTAGACATTTTTGCCCATATCTCTTTGTATATCTTTCACCGTGTTATTCAACAACAATTATTTTTCTAATACTAATTTTTTTTTTCAACCCTGCACAGATATACACATGTTTCATTTATGTTCCTAGTTCATACTGGGGACTTTAGCGCTGCACTTTATTATTTGCAGACTAAGAATATGGATTACTGAAACCATGTATCGTGGTCTGATGAGGCCAAGATAAACTTATTTGGTTCAAATGATGAGGAGTACAAAGACAAGTGTGTCTTGCCTACAGTGGTGGGAGTGTCATGGTCTGGGGCTGCATGAGTGCTGTGGGATCTGGGGAGCTACAATTCATTGAGGGAACCATGAATGCCAACATGTACTGTGACATACTAAAGCAGAGCATGATCACCTCCTTTCAGAGACTGGGCCGCAGGGCAGTATTCCAACATGATGACAACCCCAAACACACCTCCAAGAGGATCACTGCCTTGCTAAAGAAGCTGAGGGTAAAGGTGATGGACTGGCCAAGCATGTCTCCAGACCTAAACCCTATTGAGCATCTGTAGGGCATCCTCAAACGGAAGGTGGAGGAGTGCAAGGTCTCTAACATCCACTAGCTCTGTGTTGTCATCATGGAGGAGTAAAAGAGGACTCCAGTGGCAACCTGTGAAGCTCTGGTGAACTCAATGCCCAAGAGGGTTAAGGCAGTGCTGGAAAATAATGGTGGCCACACAAAATATTGACACTTTGTCCCCAATTTGTGTTGAGTTATTTTGAGGAGACAGCAAATTTACACTGTTATACAAGCTGTACACTCACTACTTTACATTGTAGTAAAGTGTCATTTCTTCAGTGTTGTCACATGAAAAGATATAATAAAATATTAACAAAAATATGAGGGGTGTACTCACTCTTGTGAGATACTGTGTATATATATATATATATATATATATATATATATATGCACAACACCCCCCCCCCCACACACACACACACACAGCAGTGCACTAAACACTCTCTGCATCATTACATTGTAAGTGTAGGATGCCAGTGTGATCCCTGTGACACCCTGTACTCACAGTATGTCTACACTATGCTGAAAGACATGAGGTGTCATTAAAACTGGAATACTAAGGGCATCTAGTGGTGGAAAAAAGCAGTGGAAGGGAAGTGAATAATGCAGCCAAAACTTTTTTTTTTGTTTATATAAACCCCTGCTAGAAAACTATTTACCTTTAGTCCATCTTTAACGTCATGTTCCCCAGTACCAAAACAACGTTTTCAGATTTTGTCAATACTCTGCCACTGATTTCTTTGGAGGCCTCCTATGCCTAATCCTACTCTGTCACTTAATTCCACATTCACAGCTCATTCAATGCACTGCAAGTGAAGATTGTAGTCTAAATTCCTCATCTGCATACTCTGACAGTCACCCGCTCAACTTGGCTCCATTAACAAATATTAGTCCGACACTGGTAGAGGCAAATGATGATGGATGGTGGAGAATGCGGCGAGCATCTAGATTAAGCTGTTTTTACCCTATGAGCAGAATAAAAATTGAACTAATTTTGTCTGTGAGCTTATTTAATTCTTTGAAACAAACAAATATCACAGACATTTGGCGCACTGAAATCTTAAACAGAATGTAAGTAGGTTACTATTGTGCTGCCAGATTCTACCAGTCTAGACTTCTTTAACCTTCTACCTTTATTGTGTCTACAGGATTCTGCTGCTGTTCATACATTGTAGTTACCAGCCCATATATGACAGTAAATGATTCACAATTAAATCCTGACTTGGAAAAAGCCAGCTAAAGGGGAATTCCTTAATAGCCTTGAAATTATTGAATCAAAACAATTCTTTACGTTTGAAACATTTTTGGTCACAGTGTATAGTTAATGTGACAGACCCAATCAGGACAGAGGCTTTTGGAGAGGACTAGGAGCAATCCTCCTACCCATTGACTATGGGCCCTGGCATTTGAGGGAGCTACAAGCATTTAGGAAGATTTTCTGTTATATAATGCAAAAGGATGTTACTACATTTAACAGTCAAGGGAGCCAGGATAGTCTCTGTCAACTTTAAACTCAGTGAGAAGATGTATGTGAAAAGAAAGCTGGTTAATGAGATTTGGACAGCCCTGGGTCTTCTTGAATACTGTTGCCAGATAGTCTGAGGTGGGGTGAGATCTCTGTTATGTGTTTAATGTTAAGTAGGTCTTTCCCATTGTTCTATTGTTTCTGTCTGTCTGATCATCTCTTGGAGATGAGATTAATCTGGTGACCACTTTAACTTGTTACCAAATTATTGTGGGACATTATATGTTTTTTAATTAACTTACTGTTTAATGAATTTACTGTTTAAATAAAATAATTGTTAGCTATGTTAATTATATTCCTGTTTACAGTTTGTATTGTTAGGGTATTATGATCAGGAGGGGTATAAAGTATGTGTCTGAGTTTCATTCAACAGTCATTCCTTTGGATTTTTCCTCACATCTTGCCTGTGTACGAAGGTTGGAGTAAAAAGGGCTGGTATTATCTCTCGATCTGCTCGTAACGGTTTGGAGGGCAGGAGGCACTTTTTTGGCGGAAGGAAGCACTTAAAGAGAAAGTAAACCCATCCATTAACAGTTTCAAAAAACAGTTAAATTCCGGCACGTGCCAGAAATATAACACTCTCATTGGTTGTGCTCTCAACCAAACTGTCAAACCATCCAATGGCTGGTGTCATAACTGAACACATGTGCAGCATCATGGCAGTTGTAGTTTAAACAGAGGCCAAGATAGGAGGGTTTACTGCGGGGTGCCAAAGCTGGTCCATCACAGTTAAGTTATTAGACTAGTATCACAGTTAAAATAACATAACTTACCATTACAGTTAGTTAAAATAAATTGTGCAGCTAAATGAATCCATCTCTGTATTCTTTAAAGCACAATGTCAGAAATTAGAAATAAAATCTACTCCTGCAGTGGCCCCTCCTCATAGAATGGGAAAATATTAATTTTGCCTAGGCCGCAAGGGTGCTTAACCTGTGGCCCTCCAGCTGTTGCATCAGCATGCCCATCGTGCTTAAAGGGTACAAGAACAGGCATTATTACTTACCATATTCCTTATCTGCTCTGGCATGTTTGGTCAGGTTAATATACAGGCTGCAGGTGACCAGTCACACTGCTGGAGGAACTTTGCTGGAGAGTGGAATAAGGTAAATATTGCTCCTTGTTCTGGCACTCCCAGACATAAGAACTTAATTCCCCACTGCAAGGGTATTTTTTTATTGTGCCGAGTGGGGATTTAATACAACATAAATGTATTTTTTTTAAATGCAAGCAATATAAGAATAGGTGTGCACAGCCTATTGCATTATGCGTGTGTTTATATACATATATATATATATATATATATATATATATATATATATATATATATACTTTTTACTCTGATACCCCTAGCTAAAATCTAATAGAACCAATTGACTTCAGAAGTCACCAACTTAGTGTAGCGCTGGTAGATTTGTGATCTACCAACTGATAGGTAAATTTAGTAAATTGCTCACTAGGGGAGTTAGATTTGCCTCTGTTCCAGCTTGGCTGATGTTGCGTGTGGTTCCACACTGAGCCGGTGGGTGTCGCTGTTACCATTGGCTGGTGTTGGTAAGGCAACGTGTAGAAGCCTATGGGTGCTCCTCTGCCCGGAGACAACTCGGTGGAGGTGGTCCTCCGAGTTGCATTCTGGGAGAGGGTATTTATGGGCCAGATGCCATGTTTTGGGGTTCGTTTTACAGCCACCTGCTGGCCCTCCAGACCGACAGGTATGCGTTAGAGTGCTACCTCGTGGTCCTCCGTTCCAGAGGCCCACGCCGCTGCGGCGCGTGGGTGGGCCCAGAAGCATGTCTGGGGTCTACCACAGCAGCCGAGGAATGGTGCTGAGCTGCCTATCCAGAGTGAAGTAAAGAAAGAAACCTGAACTAAAAAGCAAAGAAGAAAATACCAAAACTGCAGCTGCAACAAATACCACAAATATCAGTGAGGTGTAAATCAAAATATATAAAAAATGTGCGCTTGCATTAAATCATATATATCACTAAATCAATAATCATATACTAAAATAAAACTGCAAGTGAATGAAAAACAATGTATCACTAGACCACACAATAAGAAATTTGTGCTGAAAAAATTGAATACAGATGGAATAAATAAATAAATAAATGGATAAATTAATAAATAAATAAAGCATACAAATTCATATAAAAGTGACAATATAAATCTTAATGCGTGAGGAAGTGCAGATAATAGTGTTAAAGTTCAATCCATCCAAAAAAGTGCAAAAAAGTTGAAATAAAATTGCATGAAGGAGAATCAAAATCGCACATTGGAAAAAAAATCGCTCAGGAAAAAACGCATATCCACAGTTCATTCAGTGTAGCCCATGTTAGTGGGAAAAGATGAAAGGGACGTGAAGAAAACTTCAAGCCACCGGTAAATCCAAGGAGTAATAAAGATGTACCCTTATCAGACAAGTTGGACCTCCTAAATAGCAAGGTCATGTAGGCATGCAGATATAGCCCTCTTCAGGAACAGATGGACAACAGCGTCTGGATCAGCCAACATGTGCCTCATTCAGCAAGGAATGGTTCCAGTACTGTATAAATACAGCTGTTCTGTGAAGCCCTCAGAGGTTTGTTAGAGAATCTTAGTGAACAAACAGCTTCATGAAGGCCAAGGAACACATCAGATAGGTCAGGGATAAAGTTTGTGGAGACGTTAAAAGCAGGGTTAGGTTATAAAAATATATCCCAAGCTTTGAACATCTCACGGAGCAATGTTCAATCCATCATCCGAAAATGGAAAGAGTATGGCACAACTGCAAACCTACCAAGACATGGCCGCCCACCAAAACTGACAGGCCAAGCAAGGAGAACATTAATCAGAGAAGCAGCCAAGAGGCCCATGGTAACTCTGGAGGAGCTGCAGAGATCCACAGCTCAGGAGGGAGAATCTGTCCACAGGACAACTATTAGTCGTGCACTCCACAAATATGGTCTTTATGGAAGAGTGGCAAGAAGAAAGCCATTGTTGAAAGAAAGCCATAAAAAGTCCAGTTTGCAGTTTGCAAGAAGCCATGTGGGGGACACAGCAAACATGTGGAAGAAGGTGCTCGGGTCAGATGAGACCAAAATTCTACTTTTTGGCCTAAAGCAAAACACTGTGTGTGGAGGAAAAATAACACTGCACATCACACTGAACATATACACTTGAAAAAATAATTTTTCAAGGCACTGTATACACACACACAGACACACACACTCTTATGGCAGAGCTGACACAGTGAAACAGTACAGTAGCACTTCATTAATGGCAGAACTGGTCTGAGGGAAATATTTCCCATTCTCCCACCGGCACACAGAGTGTAAATGCTAATGCATACAGGGTGATTAGGGTGTGTCCAGGCACACCTAGCACACCCCATGCGCACGCCTATAAGTGTAAGTAACTGAATTTGACCTTGTATCTGCTTCTTGGGTTCCCTTTGTAGCAGGGCTCAAAGGGAGAGGGAGAAGCAACACAATGCAGCACTTAGTTGTGCTGTATTGCAGGAAGCATGCTGATAGGAGTGGAAAGCAGAGGGATAAAAAGATACTCTTTAGTCTTTTGCTTCTCCTCTCACTGTCCAATTACAGCCTGTGGGAGGAAAAGGACCTATAAATATTACAAAACTACAGCAGAGAAGAGTCATGCCAGACAAGGTTGTAATGGGTGTCAAAGCTGAGATGTAAATCTCTGAACTGGATAGATAGCAATACAAATCCTTTGGCAGGTAACACCATTCCCATATATATACGTATATTCATCTGTGTATTTATCTGTTTGCCTGGAGTTCAGCCTATTATATGTGAAAATATTGCGATGTGTTAAAGAAAAACTCTCACTAGACGTTAAAAAGACGTGTTAAATCCCTCAGGGGACCCTGTGCACATGGCATTTGTCCCTGTTAAAACTGGTGCTGTGGTTTGGAATTAGAATGCCATTTTTATTATGTCAGTGCTGATTATAGCTCCACCCCAGGCAGAAGCCCAAAGTATGGGCATTCCTATGCATAGGTAGGGGCAGCCCCCTCACAGTTCTACAGCCTTCCTTGCCATACATTTCAGTGCCTCTTTTGCTACATTTGTACAAATAAAAGACTGAGCCTGCAACCTCCCACAGGAGGCAAGGGCTGGGCGAACTCTGATTGTCTGCCAGAATCTTGTCTCCTTTTTCCAGCAAGGACAATGAGAATGCATACCTTCCAACTTTCTGAGATGGGAATGAGGGACATCTATTAGCAAAAGTATGTAGGCACTAGGGATGAGCTTCGTGTTCGAATCGAACGCATGTTCGACTCGAACATCGGCTGTTCGACCGTCCGTCGAATTGCGAACGTTATGGGCCGTTCGCGCCAAATTCGTGTGGCGCGTCACGGCCCATAATTCACTGCGGCATCGCAGTGCATTGCTGGCTGATGATTGGCCAAGCATGCACTATGACCCGCATGCTTGGCCAATCAAAGCGCCGTCAGTAGAGAGAGCTGTAATTGGCCAAAGCCAGGGTGGCTTTGGCCAATTATGGCTCAGGGGATTTAGTACACGCCCCACACTATATAAGGCCGCCTGCACGGCGGCCCTGTGTAGTGTGTTCCGGTGTGCTGATAGAGAGAGAGACAGACAGTGTCATTTGATTTGAGTTAGCTAGATTAGGTTAGATCTGTTCCTGCTATTTACATTTAATGCAGTGCGTCCTGCTCACAGTGTTCAGCTAGATCTGTTCCTGCTATTTACATTTAGTGCAGTGCGTCCTGCTCACAGTGTTCAGCTAGATCCGTTCCTGCTATTTACATTTAGTGCAGTCAGTGCGTCCTGCTCACAGTGTTCAGCTAGATCCGTTCCTGCTATTTACATTTAGTGCAGTGCGTCCTGCTCACAGTGTTCAGCTAGATCTGTTCCTGCTATTTACATTTAGTGCAGTTCGTCCTGCTCACAGTGTTCAGCTAGATCCGTTCCTGCTATTTACATTGAGTGCAGTGCGTCCTGCTCACAGTGTTCAGCTAGATCTGTTCCTGCTATTTACATTTAGTGCAGTCAGTGCGTCCTGCTCACAGTGTTCAGCTAGATCTGTTCCTGCTATTTACATTTAGTGCAGTGCGTCCTGCTCACAGTGTTCAGCTAGATCTGTTCCTGCTATTTACATTTAGTGCAGTGCGTCCTGCTCACAGTGTTCAGCTAGATCTGTTCCTGCTATTTACATTTAGTGCAGTGCGTCCTGCTCACAGTGTTCAGCTAGATCCGTTCCTGCTATTTACATTTAGTGCAGTCAGTGCGTCCTGCTCACAGTGTTCAGCTAGATCCGTTCCTGCTATTTACATTTAGTGCAGTCAGTGCGTCCTGCTCACAGTGTTCAGCTAGATCCGTTCCTGCTATTTACATTTAGTGCAGTCAGTGCGTCCTGCTCACAGTGTTCAGCTAGATCTGTTCCTGCTATTTACATTTAGTGCAGTCAGTGCGTCCTGCTCACAGTGTTCAGCTAGATCCGTTCCTGCTATTTACATTTAGTGCAGTGCGTCCTGCTCACAGTGTTCAGCTAGATCCGTTCCTGCTATTTACATTTAGTGCAGTGCGTCCTGCTCACATTGTTCAGCTAGATCTGTTCCTGCTATTTACATTTAGTGCAGTGCGTCCTGCTCACAGTGTTCAGCTAGATCTGTTCCTGCTATTTACATTTAGTGCAGTGCGTCCTGCTCACAGTGTTCAGCTAGATCTGTTCCTGCTATTTACATTTAGTGCAGTGCGTCCTGCTCACAGTGTTCAGCTAGATCCGTTCCTGCTATTTACATTTAGTGCAGTGCGTCCTGCTCACAGTGTTCAGCTAGATCTGTTCCTGCTATTTACATTTAGTGCAGTTCGTCCTGCTCACAGTGTTCAGCTAGATCCGTTCCTGCTATTTACATTGAGTGCAGTGCGTCCTGCTCACAGTGTTCAGCTAGATCCGTTCCTGCTATTTACATTGAGTGCAGTGCGTCCTGCTCACAGTGTTCAGCTAGATCCGTTCCTGCTATTTACATTTAGTGCAGTGCGTCCTGCTCACAGTGTTCAGCTAGATCCGTTCCTGCTATTTACATTTAGTGCAGTGCGTCCTGCTCACAGTGTTCAGCTAGATCCGTTCCTGCTATTTACATTTAGTGCAGTGCGTCCTGCTCACAGTGTTCAGCTAGATCCGTTCCTGCTATTTACATTGAGTGCAGTGCGTCCTGCTCACAGTGTTCAGCTAGATCCGTTCCTGCTATTTACATTTAGTGCAGTCAGTGCGTCCTGCTCACAGTGTTCAGCTAGATCTGTTCCTGCTATTTACATTTAGTGCAGTCAGTGCGTCCTGCTCACAGTTTTCAGCTAGATCTGTTCCTGCTATTTACATTTAGTGCAGTGCGTCCTGCTCACAGTGTTCAGCTAGATCCGTTCCTGCTATTTACATTTAGTGCAGTGCGTCCTGCTCACAGTGTTCAGCTAGATCTGTTCCTGCTATTTACATTTAGTGCAGTTCGTCCTGCTCACAGTGTTCAGCTAGATCCGTTCCTGCTATTTACATTGAGTGCAGTGCGTCCTGCTCACAGTGTTCAGCTAGATCCGTTCCTGCTATTTACATTTAGTGCAGTGCGTCCTGCTCACAGTGTTCAGCTAGATCCGTTCCTGCTATTTACATTTAGTGCAGTGCGTCCTGCTCACAGTGTTCAGCTAGATCTGTTCCTGCTATTTACATTTAGTGCAGTCAGTGCGTCCTGCTCACAGTTTTCAGCTAGATCTGTTCCTGCTATTTACATTTAGTGCAGTGCGTCCTGCTCACAGTGTTCAGCTAGATCTGTTCCTGCTATTTACATTTAGTGCAGTGCGTCCTGCTCACAGTGTTCAGCTAGATCTGTTCCTGCTATTTACATTTAGTGCAGTGCGTCCTGCTCACAGTGTTCAGCTAGATCCGTTCCTGCTATTTACATTTAGTGCAGTGCGTCCTGCTCACAGTGTTCAGCTAGATCCGTTCCTGCTATTTACATTTAGTGCAGTCAGTGCATCCTGCTCACAGTGTTCAGCTAGATCCGTTCCTGCTATTTACATTTAGTGCAGTCAGTGCGTCCTGCTCACAGTGTTCAGCTAGATCCGTTCCTGCTATTTACATTTAGTGCAGTCAGTGCGTCCTGCTCACAGTGTTCAGCTAGATCCGTTCCTGCTATTTACATTTAGTGCAGTCAGTGCGTCCTGCTCACAGTGTTCAGCTAGATCCGTTCCTGTTATCTTCCTACTGACAGGCAGGCTTGTCTGGTTACAGTATATAAAGCTACCTGAAGAAAATTACAGGTGTTCTATCCCAGCTTAGTGCAGCTACAGGCCATTAGTATGTCTGGAAGGCCAAGAAGGAGAGGCAGACAGTCACAAGCCAATAAGAGAGGGCAAGCAGGCTCTGTGTCTAGTGCTGGTCGTGGAGACGGTGCATCCTCATCAGCCCGTGGCCATGGGACACGCTTGGCCTTTTTTTCGGCAGCTGGCCGTGTTGAGCCGCAACATGCAGAAAACTTGGTCGAGTGGATGACCAAGCCGTCCTCATCCTCCTCATCCTCTCTCACCCATGCCCAGGGTGCTTTGTCTGGCAAAGCAGCGGCCTCTTCCCTCAGCTCAATGTCATCAGTGACTCCTTCCCTAGCTCCACCATGTCCTCCTGAGGATTCCCTCGAACTGTTTGACCACAGTGTTGGGTACATGCTCCAGGAGGATGCCCAGCGTTTGGAAGGCTCTGATGATGATACTGAGCTCGATGAAGGCAGTAACATGAGCACGGACAGAGGGGGTGCCCAAGAAGGACAGCAATCTGGCAGTCATGCTCCCCCTGCTGCAGCATACTGCCAGGTTTGCTCCAGTGATGAGGAGGGAGGGGATGATGAGGTCACTGACTCAACGTGGGTGCCTGATAGGAGAGAGGAGGAGGAGGAGGAGGAGGCGGCACATCACCAACGAGGCAGGATGCCCTCCAGGGGCCAGCCTAAGGGCAGCACATTGACTGCATCACACCCCAAAGCTCCACATGTGCAGGGCGCTGCAGTCTCTGCGCGTTATTCAAAAAGTTCTTTGGTGTGGGCCTTTTTTGAGACGAGTGCATCAGATCGCACCGTTGCTATTTGCAACATATGTCTCAAGCGTATCTCGCGTGGCCAAAACATCTCCCGCTTGGGTACCACATGCTTGACCAGACATATGTTGACCTGCCATGCAGTTCGTTGGCAAGCATATCTAAAAGACCCACACCAAAGAACAAAGAGGATCTCTCCTTGCTCCTCATCAGCTGAGATTTCCAACCCCACTAGACCTTCAGTCCTCTCTGAGACCTGCAGTGAGAGGAATGAAGGTGTAGAATTAGGTGTGTCACAGCCAAGTACTTGTGGGCAATCTGCTTTTGGTACACCGACGTCAGATTGTACCAGGCAAATTTCCCTGCCCCAGCTGCTGCACCGCCGAAAGAAGTTTGCTCCCAGCCATCCACATGCCCAGCGGTTGAATGCTAGCTTGGCAAAATTGCTAGCACTTCAACTGCTGCCTTTTCAGTTGGTAGACTCTGCCCCCTTCCGTGAGTTTGTGGAATGTGCGGTTCCTCAGTGGCAGGTTCCCAAACGCCACTTTTTCTCACGGAAGGCGATTCCGGCTCTCTACCGGCATGTGGAAGGCAATGTCCATGCCTCGCTGGACAGGGCGGTCAGCGGTAAGGTGCATATTACCGCTGACTCATGGTCCAGCAGGCATGGACAGGGACGTTACTTAAGTTTCACGGCGCATTGGGTGACTCTGCTGGCAGCTGGGAAGGATGCAGGACAAGGTGCAGTAGTGTTGGAGGTTGTTCCGCCACCACGCCTCCAAAATGCTGATTGTGACACACCTCTCTCCTCCACCCCCTCCTCTTCTTCTTCCTCCATGGCCTCTTCCTCGGAACCAGCGGTGCTCCGTAGGCGTTCAAAGGGCTACGCAAGTACGCAGGCCAAAAGATGCCATGCGGTGCTTGAGCTGGTGTGCTTGGGGGACAGGAGCCACACTGGGGCAGAGGTTCTGTCAGCTCTGCAGGGGCAGGTTCAGAGGTGGTTGACGCCACGCCAACTTAAGGCAGGAATGGTGGTTTGCGACAATGGCACCAACCTCCTCTCTGCCCTCCGACAGGGACAACTGACCCATGTGCCCTGTTTGGCTCACGTCCTTAACTTGGTGGTGCAGCGGTTCTTGGGCAGGTACCCGGGCTTACAGGATGTCCTGAGGCAGGCCAGGAAAGTCTGTGTGCATTTCCGCCGGTCATATAATGCCAGTGCTCGGCTGACGGACCTCCAAAAGGAGTTTAACCTGCCCAAGAACCGCCTAATCTGTGACATGCCCACCAGGTGGAACTCGACATTGGCCATGCTGCAGCGGCTGCACACGCAGCAGAGGGCCATCAATGAGTACCTGTGCAACTATGGCACCAGGACAGGGTCAGGGGACCTTGGTTTTTTTTCCCCACACCAGTGGGCCATGATCAGGGATGCATGCACTGTCCTGTCA
Source organism: Lithobates clamitans (assembly GCA_037952925.1). Taxonomy (NCBI): domain Eukaryota; kingdom Metazoa; phylum Chordata; class Amphibia; order Anura; family Ranidae; genus Lithobates; species Lithobates clamitans. The sequence goes on along the minus strand of JBBGZY010000922.1, from coordinate 3,643,015 downwards.
CCATTCGAGGAGGCCACGAGGATGGTGAGCACTGACAGTGCATGCATCAGTGACACTGTCCCCCTTGTCCACCTGTTGGAGCACACACTGCGTGGAATAATGGACAGGGCACTTGAGGCAGAACAGAGGCAGGAAGAGGAGGACTTCCTTAGCTCTCAAGGCCCCCTTTATCCAGACAGTGTTCCTGCGTGCCCGCCGATCACACAGGAAGAGGACGAGGAGGAGGAGGAGGAGGAGGAGGAGGAAGATTGTGTCAGTATGGAGGTGGAGCCTGGCACTCAGCATCAGCAGTCTTTAAGGGATCAGTCCCAAGGAACACATGGACTTGTACGTGGCTGGGAGGAGGTGGCTGCGGACGTTGTTGTCCTTAGTGACCCAGAGGACTCCGGACCGAATAGTGACCCAGAGGACTCCGGACCGAATGCCTCAGCAAACCTACGCTGCATGGCCTCCCTGATCCTGCAAAGCCTGCATAAGGATCCTCGTATTCGTGGTATCAAGGAGAAGGACCAATACTGGCTGGCAACCCTCCTTGATCCACGTTACAAGGGTAAGGTTGCGGACCTTATCTTGCCATCGCAGAGGGAGCAGAGGATGAAACATCTTCGGGAGGCCTTGCAGAAAGGTCTGTGCAACGCGTTCCCAGAGACTGGGAGGTTACAAACTCCTGTTTCTGGACAACGTGTTGCTGAGGCTTCGGTCAGTCAAAGAAGGAGCGGTGGAGAAGGTGGCCGTCTGACCGATGCGTTCAGACAATTTTTTGGTCCGCAGCCCCAAGGTATGATCGGTTCCAGCAACCATCGCCAGCGTCTGTTTTACATGGTGCAGGAATACCTAGGGGCAAGATCAGACTTGGACACCTTTCCCACCGAAAATCCTCTGGGTTACTGGGTCTTGAGGATGGATCACTGGCCAGAGCTTGCACAGTATGCAATTGAGCTACTGGCCTGTCCTGCATCCAGCGTTCTTTCGGAACGCACATTCAGTGCTGCTGGAGGCGTGGTAACCGATCACAGGGTGCGTCTGTCCACTGACTCGGTCGATCGGCTGACCTTCATAAAAATGAATCAGTCTTGGATCACCACCAGCTACCAAGCACCTGATGCTGATGTAACTGAATAATTTTTTTCAGATCCCTTCAAAGACTGCCTATGCTGATGCTGAGTGACTATCCCTGAGTAATTATCCTCTTCCTCCTCAATCATCACGCTGATAGCTTGTAAGAACATTTTTGGTTCTGGGCGCCACCACCAGTGCCTAAGGCACAATTTTTCAGCCCCTGTCTAACAGGGGCGTGTAATTACAATTTTTGATGCAATACTTTGCAGCAGGGCTTGTTCCTGCGTTCCAACTAGAGTGTCTGTGAGGGGTTGCAGTGTTGTGGCACCAGCACCAGTGCCTAAGACCCAATTTTTCTGCCCCTGTCTAACAGGGGCGTGTAATTACAATTTTTGATGCAATACTTTGCAGCAGGGCTCGTTCCTGCGTTCCAACTAGAGTGTCTGTGAGGGGTTGCAGTGTTGTGGCACCAGCACCAGTGCCTAAGACCCAATTTTTCTGCCCCTGTCTAACAGGGGCGTGTAATTACAATTTTTGATGCAATACTTTGCAGCAGGGCTCGTTCCTGCGTTCCAACTAGAGTGTCTGTGAGGGGTTGCAGTGTTGTGGCACCAGCACCAGTGCCTAAGGCCCAATTTTTCTGCCCCTGTCTAACAGGGGCGTGTAATTACAATTTTTGATGCAATACTTTGCAGCAGGGCTCGTTCCTGTGTTCCAACTAGAGTGTCTGTGAGGGGTTGCAGTGTTGTGGCACCAGCACCAGTGCCTAAGGCCTAATTTTTCAGCTCCTGTTCAACAGGGGCATGTAATTACAATTCTTGATCTAATATTTCACAGCAGGGCCCTGTGAGGGCTTACAGTGTTTTGGCCACAGCAACACCTAAGGCCCAAATTTCTGCTGAGTATATAGGGCAGGACCCTACTTTCAAACATCTAACTTACAAACGACTCCTACTTGCAAACGGAAGGAGACAACAGGAAGTGAGATGAAATCTACCCCTAAGGAAGGGAAATTCTCTCCTGTAAGAGTTAATATGGGAAAACAATTTCTCCTTTCCACTGATGCTTTCCAATCCTTGTTCCACAAAAAAACCCAAATTTTCAAAAAACATTTTTCATTGGGACAAAAAAGTGAGGTGAAATCTTCTGAAGAGGAGGAAAGACGCAAAACAAATGTCACAGGGGTGATAACCCTTCCCTATGTTTTCCAAAAAGCTTAGAAAAGATTTTTTGGCTGGAGCTAAACACATTAAAAATGTTCAAAATTACAAACAGATTCTACTTAACAACAAACCTACAGTCCCTGTCTTGTTTGCACCGCCTGTATACTGCTGTTCAGAGTATATAGGGACCTTTCCTTATTTTAATTTGGGTGCGGGGTTCCCCTTAATATCCATACAAGACCCAAAGGGCCTGGTAATGGACTGGGGGGTACCCATGCCGTTTGTCTCATTGATTTTCATCCATATTGCCATGACCCGACATGACATTAAACCCGCAAGCAGTTTTAAATGAGATTTTTTCCTTTAAAAATGACATTTGGTGCAGGGACTGTTCTAAACATGGGAAACACGCGTCACTTTACAGGCATACTATAGACACCCCCCAGGTACGATATTTAAAGGAATATTTCACTTTTTTTTTTTACTTTAAGCATCATTAAAATCACTGCTCCCGAAAAAACGGCCGTTTTTAAAAGTTTTTTTTGCATTGATACATGTCCCCTGGGGTAGGACCCGGGTCCCCACACCCTTTTTAGGACAATACCATGCAAATTAGCCTTTAAAATGAGCACTTTTTATTTCGAACGTTCGAGTCCCATAGACGTCAATGGGGTTCTAACGTTCATGCGAACTTGCGGTCCGTTCGCGGGTTCTGGTGCGAACCGAACCGGGGGGTGTTCGGCTCATCCCTAGTAGGCACAGGACACACCCTCTGCCTTGCCTCCCTTAACCACTTGACCACTGGGCACTTAAACCCCCTTCTTAACCAGACCAATTTCCAGCTTTCGGTGCTCTCACACTTTGAATGACAATTACTCAGTCATGCAACACTGTACCCATATGAAATTTTTGTCCTTTTTTTCACACAAATAGAGCTTTCTTTTGGTGGTATTTAATCACCGCTGGGTTTTTTATTTTTTGTGCTATAAATCAAAAAAAAACTGAAAATTCTGTAAAAAAAAAAATTCTTTGTTTCTAGTAAAATTTATTGCAGAGTATTGGCGAGTATTGGCAGAGTATTGGCAGAGTATTGGCAGAGTACTGCAGAATATTGGCACTGAGCAGCGCTGTGGGCACTACAGACCCAGCCCACAGCGCTGCTACAAACGATCTCTCCCCCTTTGCCCCTCTCCTCTCGCACTGTACAGATATGGGAGGAATCGGCGTCATAATATGACGCCGGTTTGTTTACAAGTGATCGCTCCGTCATTTGACAAAGCGATCACGTGGTAAACGGCCGCTGCCAGCGGCCATTTACCGTGATCTGTGAAGCGCCGGGTCTTCTGGACCCGGCGGTCACGGATATTTCTGGAAGTGCGCCCCAGGGGGCGCACGAGAGCAACATTTAGGGAGGACATCCATGGGCGCCCTTCCAGAATAAGCCGACTGTGCTATAGCCGTCTTTCAGCTGTGGCCCGGTCGGCAAGTGGTTAAAGGAGAATTGTACAAAAAAAACTGATTGGTTAAACCCACAATTTCTTTTTATCCACTACTATTCCTTTATATTGGCTTTTGGAATTTACAAATGCAGTAATTTAAAATTGTATGAAAGGTTTAGCACTGTAACAAAAAACATTTTGATATATAAGTAGTGCATTTTATTTATAACTATATAGATCAGACAAAAATGAGGGACAAATGAGGAGGAAAGAGGGACAGAGGGCCTTTTTTCCGAATGAGGGACAGTCCCTCGAAATCAGAGACAGTTGGGAGCTATGAGAATGGCTAGCTGTTGGACAATGCTGTTTAAGAACCAAGCTCCAATTTTTAGGGAGACAAGAGCTATGTGCAATGAGATTTAACAAGCCTTATTAACTTCTGGTGAGAGTTCTTTTTAGGCTAGTGTTTGTAAAGGCTAAAGGTTTTTTATCTTAATGCATTTAATGCATTGAGATAAAAACCTTCTGTGTGCAGCAGCCCCCCTCACCCCCCCTAATACTTATCTGAGCCCCATTTCAATCCAGCAATGTGCACGAGTGCCTCCGCTGTCTGGTACTCTCCCTCCCTCCTGATTGGCTGAGACACAGCAGTGGCACTATTGGCCATTGGCTGTCAATCACAGTCACTTAGCCAATGAGGAGGGGGAGGGGGCAGACCATGGGTCCATGTCTAAATGGACACACAGAGCAGCAGCTCGGCTCAGTTGCCCCCATAGCAAGCTGCTTGCTGTGGGGACACTCGGCAGGAGGGAGGGGCCAGGAGCGCCGGCGAGGGACCTGAGATGAGGAAGATCTGGGCTGCTCTGTGCAAAACCATTACACAGAGCAGGCAAGTATAACATGTTTGTTCATCACAATCTTCACCATCTCCAGTCAGGGAATGCCTTGTATTCATACAAAAAAAATTAAGGAGTTCTATAAATCAAAAAAAGGGAAAGTGGGACTTTAAATGAGATGGATGACTTAGTGGAAGCAAGTTTGAATGAATAAATACAGATTTTTATTAGTAAACATATTGAATACAATAAATATATCAATACGTGTCAAATCCACCCGCACAAGACATACAGGTGCGGCATGGATAAAAATTACAAGAGTATAAAGATTCAAAACAATTCATGGTTACATTGCATGGAATGGGTTCATATAAGTACATATCACACAAAAGACAGCACCAGCAGCGAGAATGTGAATATAAAAAGAGAAAGTTTTATGGACCATAATAGATATATAAAAATGTCAAAATTGTTAATCTACTGCATACCAGGGTAAATATGTCCATTACAGACATAAATCAGCATCACGTGTGCCCGACGCGTTTCGTGTAGAGACACTCTTCAGGGGCGGATGCTCAGGTATGTCTGCAGAGTATAAAATTGATAAGTTATATTAGTCTATTTATTGGGTAATATAAAGGAATGGCAGATTTGCCAAACCTAAATACTCACAAAAAGTCCAGTGCGGTGAGGTGCTGCGATCATGCGATCAGGGTCCCCAAAGTAGTCTCCCCCGGGAGCTGAGGTACTCAGGCCGTGTGCAGCAAAGCGCCCATGACGGAAACTCCCGATGGTCCATGACACAAAAGCTGGTGCATGAGTGAAAAACCAGGGTAACCCAAAATGGTAACCTGGGGTGATCTAAAAAGAGTGTAGATGGGAATGTGTGAATGAGTGAGCAAAAAATGAATATATAAAAAATATAACGATGATTGAAACATGATGTAAAAAATGAGAAAAAAAAAAAAAATGTGAATTAAGTGGACAAAGTGATGGTGAGCTGACATGACAAAGAAAGAATGTAGGGGTGTAAGGTGATAAGGAAGAGGAAAAGATGGGGCAAAGGGTGAAAAAACATACAAAATGCAGGGAAACCAAAGGTGGCGTGAGAGAGTGTGTGTGGACCTGGTAAAAGACGTAACAAGGCTTGTACCTGAAGTGATGTGCTGGATTAATGTGAAATGACTGAAAAGTGTAGCAGCAACCATTGTGTCAGGGGAGGCCGTTTATAGGAGCCCCACACGTGCACGCCGGCCAGTACCAGCGTTACGCTGGCGTAGCATAGGCTGGGAGGGGCTCCAGCGGAGGCGGTGTCCCCGCCCTCCGCAGAAGCCTGATTCCCCGCCAGAGCGGCTGAGATGGAAAACACATGCGCTGCGTGCTGACGTCAGACATGACGTCACACGCAGGGCAGGATGCGTGGCGCCGATGCTCTGTAGGCGCCCACCCACTACCCCCCAGGGCGGGGAGTTGCGTGGGGTAGTGGGTGGGCGCCTACAGAGAGAGCGCCTACTCTCTCACGCCACCTTTGGTTTCCCTGCATTTTGTATGTTTTTTCACCCTTTGCCCCATCTTTTCCTCTTCCTTATCACCTTACACCCCTACATTCTTTCTTTGTCATGTCAGCTCACCATCACTTTGTCCACTTAATTCACATTTTTTTTTTTTCTCATTTTTTACATCATGTTTCAATCATCGTTATATTTTTTATATATTCATTTTTTGCTCACTCATTCACACATTCCCATCTACACTCTTTTTAGATCACCCCAGGTTACCATTTTGGGTTACCCTGGTTTTTCACTCATGCACCAGCTTTTGTGTCATGCACCATCGGGAGTTTCCGTCATGGGCGCTTTGCTGCACACGGCCTGAGTACCTCAGCTCCCGGGGGAGACTACTTTGGGGACCCTGATCGCATGATCGCAGCACCTCACCGCACTGGACTTTTTGTGAGTATTTAGGTTTGGCAAATCTGCCATTCCTTTATATTACCCAATAAATAGACTAATATAACTTATCAATTTTATACTCTGCAGACATACCTGAGCATCCGCCCCTGAAGAGTGTCTCTACACGAAACGCGTCGGGCACACGTGATGCTGATTTATGTCTGTAATGGACATATTTACCCTGGTCTGCAGTAGATTAACAATTTTGACATTTTTATATATCTATTATGGTCCATAAAACTTTCTCTTTTTATATTCACATTCTCGCTGCTGGTGCTGTCTTTTGTGTGATATGTACTTATATGAACCCATTCCATGCAATGTAACCATGAATTGTTTTGAATCTTTATACTCTTGTAATTTTTATCCATCCCGCACCTGTATGTCTTGTGCGGGTGGATTTGACACGTATTGATATATTTATTGTATTCAATATGTTTACTAATAAAAATCTGTATTTATTCATTCAAACTTGCTTCCACTAAGTCATCCATCTAATTTAAAGTCCCACTTTCCCTTTTTTTGATCATATACCACAGGGATGGAGGCACACCGCATATGTGCCTCATTTAAAGTCCTACCTTTCCCCTCCATGTCCCGGAGTTCTATAAATAGAGGCAGTGTGGAGTGAGCGACCCCTTGTTGTCAGTGCGTAGAGGGGAAACCTGAGCAGCTACAGTGATTTCCAACTTCCCCAGTTACCCATCAGGTATTAAATATACATATTTACATTATGCCAAGCTGGATCAATGGAAGTTTAACACCCTCTAGTGTACTAGAAGTGCAAATAGTTTTTTTTGTTCAGAGTGGGTAAATTGTCAGGGTTGGCTGGGAGCCAAGCCTGTCTGTGTTTCGTCCTGGGTTGGGCAGAGTTCCAGGGAGGGCTGGATGACTGACAGGCAGCATCACTGAGACCTCCCCTCTACTTCTCAATCTTACTAGAAACTTCCAGAAGAATTGGAGGGGAGGTAAGGTGCAGCTGCCTGGAGCGTTCTGAGGGCCTTGACCAATCCCCAACAGATGGGTTAGCAGGGGGCAATCCACCTCAAATACTCAGAGTCAGTCCAGCTCGGGAGGAGTGGAGTTTGGGTGGAAGCTGGAGATGAAGTGTTAGCTGTCAGCGGCCTTTGAGAGTAGCCCCCTAGTCTGGAGGGGGTGAACTCAGGCCTGGGCTTGGGTGCCGAAGGGAACACTCTTCAAGACACACAGATGGATTCCAACCAGGAGGCACAGGAGCAAGGAGAAGGACAGCAGGAGGACACTTCTGGGCAAATCTCCAGGGAGGAAGACAGCCAGATGGGATGGTGAGTGAGACACAGTCGGAAGGACTGAAAGGCATGCCTGAGAGGACTGGATGAGAGCAGTCTGGAATGGATGCAGAGTCAGTCAGGAGGACTGTGGTGGAATGGGCAGGAGAAAGGGGCAGCTACAGCCAGGTAGGCTGGCAGTGCCTAAAGAGGTGGTACTGGGAGCAGTAGCCACAGATAGGACAGCTGAGCGCTAGAAGTTTTCTACACCAAAGGGGCTCGCAGTCCCTGACTGTAAAGGGCGGTTGCTATGATCTGATTGCGCTCTTGTCAGACCATCCTCACAGTGCCAGCTGGTCCTGGGTGTTGTAGTTCCATGAGCCAAGAGTTGTACTGGAGGAGTTGAAGGAGATCTGCATGCAAGTTTGTGCAGGAGGCAGAGGAGTGTATATACTCTGTGTATATAGCTGTCCCTGAAGACTTTACTACACTGATAAAGCGGGCATCCTATATTCCCCGTCCAAGTTTAAATCCTCTAAAAAAAAAACAACACAAAAGCAAAGCTGCTCGGACTGTTTCCTGACTCTGTGTGCTGTGGAAGATGTGGTGTGCCTGGCTGGTGGGGTATCCCATTCACCAGTGGCTCTTACGGGGGTAGCGCTACAGAAGTATGCACTCCAGATCATTCCTGGAGTTCAGATTTAAAGTGATAGCAATTCATAGTGGTGTTTCTGTGTGTTCCCCAACAGGTGAGCACATTTTGTAACATCAGGGTGGTCCTCTCCCACAGTTTAGATACAAAAACTATCCTGCGTAAACAAGGTCTTTGAAGACGCTGTATACACATACAATATCATACAGGAAAAAACATGACACCAAATATAGATATTTTGCTTCATCTCTTCCAGCACATTAAGATTACAGCCTTAAAACATCTCCCAATTTCTTTGCTCGGTTACAGCCGTTTCCTCTGGATAGTGTCTCAGGAAGGTGTCACGTGCACTTTTTGAAGTTATACATCTTATGTCTAAAAATATTTTACAAGCCGGCAGCAAGTGAATTATTTATCTTCACGAGTTACTGATGAGCTGAGTCCTTTATAAGTGGCAGAATGAGTTAGGAGGCATCTGTAGGAATGAAGGCTCGCTGCTAACAAGGTCTGGAGATGACATGTTCTTTTTAGTGTTTCTTGTGCTGAAAACGACGTGCAGCTTTTGCAGTGCATGTGTACTCCTTATTTTTAGTGATGAGAAGTACATTTGCAACTAGCTACAGGCTGCAAGCGTATGTATGTGAAGTGCATGCATGTTATGTATCTGATCCTCAAAGTAAAGCTTTGCCATTTCACCCCAGAAGAATAATTACTGTTGCTTCTTATATGCTTCCTAAATGCTCATAGCATATATACATTCTTTTAAAATGACCTTAGATTTTCCTTACGTGGCTCTGTGTTTAGAATTCCTTTTTACATCATTATAATGAAGACATAGACTACCCTGCATACACTGCATTTCTATAGGTTGCTATGAGCTGCACTGTACACAACTGGCAATTACAATTAAAGTGTATCTAAACCCATGAACAAAAATTTAATATAATGCAGACTACTAGTCCCGCCAGTAGCACAGTTCCTGCCCTATGGTGACAACCACACTTACAGTACTCTGAGTTGGAGTAATGTCACCATAGCCTGCTCCCCTGATTTGGATTATACATCTGTAGCACCCTCCTAGATAGGTGCCAGGATTAGATAGATAGATTTAGTGTTGGCACACTGTGTTTTGTGGAGCTGTGTTTTTGATAGGTAAATTTAGTTGCTCACTGTACTCAGTGCAGCTGCCTTTGACTACTTAGGGCTGCTCAGTGTTCCTAGCTGCTACTAGTCTGTGTATTCCCTCTGCTGTCCAGTTAAACTGTGAGAACTTTCTGGATCATACTGTAGGTGCAGAGCATGAATATTTATACAGCTCTGGCCAATCCCAGGGAGCTGGGCCCTGATGGCATGCTGCGTAACTGTATATATTTTCTGAGCACATGGGGCTCTGGGTCTTTTCCTGGAGAGGATCAGTCCAGCCTGGAGGACCTGCTGCATTCCAGGGCAATGCTGCCACATATTTGCTGTGGAGAGGCCTCAGGTGGGTGACCTGAGGGCCTGGAAGTTGAGACCAGAGGAAGTTGACTGAGGGGCTGTCTGCTTAAAATCTGGTCTGGTATCACTGGAGATAGGCATCACTTGGAAGTTGGGAGCAGGCAACCAGCTGTTCTTGGGCCTTGTGTGTGAGTATAGACGGTTCTGAGAGATCTTAGAGACTTTTGGGCTGCTGCTACCACTCTGGTTTAGAGAGAGTCAATTTTGGGTCTGTGTAAAGGGGGACACTGGCTGATGTCCTGAAGAGCTTAGTCCACCCAATCCTCTACAAAGGGACTCTATTCTTGTGGCTCTAAAGAAAAGAGTGTACATTTAACTCCTACTTTGTTTTTGCTTTTGGAGTATCCCACTCAATTTTCTCAACCCTATCCAAGTTCTCCAAAAATAAAACAAACAATAATAACAACACATCTAGACTGGTCATTGAAGAAATGTGTGACAGCTTTTGTAACTGGCTGCGGAGCAAAACATCTGGGGAAGACCTGGGCAATATTCCTGCAGCTCCTACGAGAGTAGCGCTATAAATTCCTCCCCCTTTCCCTATCTTCATCACATAAGGAAAAGTTGTTCTGTAATTCAAAGTAGGTAGCTGGGAAGACAGATAACAATTTTAAGGGGAAGTTATAGGTAACCAAAACGGGAATTTTTCAGCACTTGCTTAGTAAAGAAGTGCCCATTTACTCACCATGCTCAGATGCAGGAGCTGGTCCCTTTAACTCATTTTTCCCACAATTTCTTGGGTACCTGGGCAGGACCAGGAAAGACGTTCCTCATCTTGTCTCCCTCAGCAGCTCAGAGGCCATACCTAATAAGGCATTGGTAGCTGAGCAAGTGATCTGCAGCCAGGTGAGAAGCCCTCCACTGTCAGAACCAGCATGTGAGCAGAGGTAAAAGAGCCTAATTGCACGCAGTTTCTCCAGAAGACCCAGCTACTTTGGGGAACTGCAGCTCCAGTGGAGTAGCACTTCTGTCATGGACCTTAGATCCCTCCTGCTGTTCACCTGATTTACCAAAGCTACCCTGGACTTCACTGTTAGAGACATTGTAATTGAGAATAATCAGAGGTGGCTGATATACAAACTAAAAAATGCTGGTGGTGGAGATTGTGTAGGGCATGCAAACAAACAGAAGAAATTAAATCCATACAAACTTTATTGTTTACAGCTAAAAATAATTTACAGTATTGGCCACAGCTTTGGAAATATATCCCACAAGACATTTGCAAGGTTAACAAGTAATAGATACTAAACAAGGTACATTTTCTGACCTTACAATCACCCAAATTGGGACCAGTATTGTGACATAAATCTGTAGCATATAGAGACTTCTGCCCACATGCCAAATGCGTTTTAGAGACTTCTTCAGGTAAAATCAAATGGACCTTACTATCCAAAGTAAAAGAAAAAAAAAATAAATTACATCAACCATAAACCATCTCGCATCCCATTATTAGATCTAAAAGTGAACTACTTACACTGTGTTGTGTTAAACCTGTAAGTTACATCAATTTCTTCAGTAAGGATAAAGTGGCCGGTAGATGTATGTTAAAACCTAAAAAAATCAGTGCAATCAATGAAAGAACCCCCCCACAGAGAGGCAGCAGGGGGAGACCCAGTTCCAAAACGAATGCAGAGATCCTGTAGGGTGCTGTAAAAAATAAACAATGAGAAAAACTAAAAGCCAATAAATAAGGTGGACAAAAAAAGTAGATGGTTTCTGTATTGTTTTAGTAAATAAATATTTCTCAGCTTGACTCTCTGCTGTCATAGAGTCCTTTAAAGTTTATGCTTTGCAGCCACATGTTGGCTCGATTGAGTCACAAAGATATTGCTGTGAAGAGTCCATGTTCGTGCAGCTTTCAATGTTTGTGCAGCTTTTATTACTCTGCAGTGCATGCATGTTTTTTGCCATCCTAAAATTGTTGTGCATTATTGCTTGTAACTATCCTGCAAAAAGATAGCAAATGCAGCCACCACATCTAAGGACTAGTAAGCTGCAATAGATTACATTTTTGTTTTTAGGTTTCTAAATATTTTAAAGATGAACTCTAGGAATTATCTTTTAAAAAAAAACTTACATTGATTCATCTTGGTTACATCTAATCTTTCATATCTCAAATCCAGAGTAGCCTGTGCTACATACGGTCAGAGCTGGTCTCTTTCAGGTTAAAGCTGCTTGAGCGACATGCCTTTTGTATATTGAAAACAAGGAGTCCCTCGCTTGACACCTCCACCATTTAGAAAAAGTCTTGTGTTTTTTAAATGAATACAAAGGGTACTTTCATTGGACCTGGTATAAAGGAGGGGCAGGTGACATCACAATCTCTGCCTTGCCTTTCCTTTGGTATGACTTTTCCATGGTCAGGCTGTCCACTAATGCTAGTGTAATGTTTGTTTTTTAATTTAACATCTTTTTTCAGATATTATGTCTTTTCTACATGAAGTATTAACAATCTACTTTGTGGTGAATTTCAGCTGCAATGATACTTATATGATCAGGGGAAAAGAAATACTGACTCTTTTGCTTAACATATTTCTATAGACACATTTTTTTTAGTTTTGGATATATCTGCTGTCAGCTTTTACTGTCTTGGGAGACTCCATTGGAGAGATTACTTCACTTCCTATTTGGTAAAAAGGTTGTCCTCGGGACAGGAAGTGAGCGGTTCACACAATGCAATAAATTGAGTCCATTGAGGCTGTTCACATCTGTGTGCTGTGTTGCACTGCATTGTAAAAAATTAGGCATGTCCGATTTTGCATGCATTTATTTGCATTTTTTGACCTATTGAAGTCTATGAAAGTGCCTAAAAAATGCATGCATTGTGCATTTGCATGTGTTTTTTATGCATTTTCAAGTTGTTTTGGGTCAGCACATGACATCTTGTCATGCCACAGTTACAAGCACCTTCCCAGGAAAGCTGCCATGTGTTCAGCCACAATGAAGACCGTGACAGTTGCACATTCCCTCATGATAATAATAAAAGGAAAAGCATCTTCATTGGTTAACAACAAAAATGAAATCATGTAAAAAGCACTAAAATGCAAAAAAGAACACTTAAAGTGGCATTCATGTTTAACACTAACTATTCTTAAAAATGTTCCCATCCCCCATCTATCTGGTCTACCTGGTGTTAAAAGATCTGTATACTTACCTTTTTTCGGTATGCTTCGGTCCAGTCAAGTGATCCTGCAGCTCGGACTCCACATCAGTGAACGGAGCGCCAACAATGGCTGGGCCATGGGAGCCTATGTATGGCTCCTCGAGTTCCCAGGCGTTGTTGAGTTCTCAATGATACAGGGATACTGAAGCTGCAGGATGATTTGACCAGAACAGACTAAAAATTAAGATCTTTTTTTTACACAAGGTTGGCAGAATAATTAGGAGGGGGGACAGGAACATTTGGAAGAATAGTAAATGTTAGTTTGTAATTCTGTTACAAATTTTCCATCACTTCCTGTCGGGTGAATTATCCAAAGAACAGAAGGTGAGAAGAAATTTCAGCACACGGATATCAGTAAAACCTGACATGGTTTCTAACCCTTCTCAACTTTATTCAAAACAAAAAACTGTTTTGGGTATAGATGCACTTTAAAAATTGGCCAAATACTTCCCTCCTTCCCATTTTCACAAATTTAGGAAGTATCTGAGTGCCCCCCAAGAGGTACCTAGGAGATCAATGACCCCTTACTCTTGGTCACTACTAATTTGTACTTTTCCAGCACAGCAGTTGAAAACAGATTTAATTTGGATGCAGGAGATTACAATTGAAGTACTGTGTGTGTTACATTCCCTTAAAAGCCAATATCTTCCATCATATACATACATGAGAGTTTTCTTGGCATGAAATAAAGCTTCATTCATGGCTAACCAATAAGTGATAACTTCTATTTCGAAGAGTCTGAGTACTTATTATGCTAAGTTCCAGCCTCACACTGTTAAGACGAAGAACTGGTCCTTGTATGAAGTGTTGGTATTAACAACTCCCTGGCGCCCAATTTGGATGACAATGATACAGTTTACTAATAAACTGATTTATTCTATGCCATTCTCATTCTTGCTCTATCTCAAAGCTCCCGTTTCCAAAATGCAGAGTTTCTTTTATTAAAGAGAAATAACAAAGCAACATTACAAGTGTTATTAAGTTTAAGCAGGAATTGATATTGCTCCTCTCTTATTTGTCATTACTTTCATTTTGTTCCCCCGTCTGCTGTTTGTCTTATTGAATTTTGAGTGGTCGGAAGCATGTAGACGCGGTGAGTAATATGTGTTTTTTAATGCAAGCCATCACTTATGATAATTTGTCTCGCTCCCTGTATGAGCGTCCTCCCTCTTTTTGATTTGGTGCCATCGTACTTCTCTGTATTTTGTTTGCATTGACTTTGTATTGTTGATAGAGATGGAGAAGGCTGCCAGATATCTCTGTAATTGAGTTAGGATGATGAAGAAGTTCAGTTTAGCACAATAAATAGAGAGCTGAAAGTGTTTCCTGAAACTCTGTGGATTAGCCCAAGACTGTTGAAAATAATGGCTGGGGCAGCTGGGATTTGCCAAGCACAGGTTGCATTAACTGAAAAATGGGAGCTGTGGCGGCTAGGATTGGATTTCAAACATTATAAAACTTAATCTAGAGACCTAAAGAAAAGCTAGGTTTTAAAGGGAAACTATTATTATTACTATTATTATACAGGATTTATATAGTGCCAACAGTTTGCACAGCGCTTTACAATATAGGGGGGACAGTACAATTAGAATACAGTTCAATACAGAAGGGACGGTAGGGCCCCGCTCATGGAGCTTACAATCTAAAGGAAGGGGGAGATGGTACAGCTGCAGAGGATGATCTGATGGAGGTGGCTCGGGTATGGTTCTAATGCCACGTACACAAGACTGGACATTCCGTCAGAATAAACTCTGACGGTCTTTCCGACGGAGTTCAGACTGAGTTCCGCTGAAATGGACTTGCCTACACACGATCATACCAAAGTCTGTTCATTTAGAACGCGATGACGTACGACAGGACTAGAAAAGGAAGTTCAATAGCCAGTAGCCAATAGCTGCTCTTGCGTCGTTTTTGGGCCGTCAGAATAGCATACAGACAAACGGTTTTCCCGATAGGAATTGATTCCGTCAGAAAGATTTAAAACATGTTCTATTTCTAGGTCCTTCAGAATTTATTTAAAAAAAAAGTCCGCTGAAGCCCACACACGATCAGAATATCCGATTAAATGATTCCGTCGGACCTTTTCTACCGGAAAGTCCGGTCGTGTGTATGCGGCATTAGGTGGAGGTGGGATAGGCTTCCCTGAATAAATGAGTTTTCAGGGATCACTTAAAGGTGGACAGGGTAGAAGCTGAATGGACATACTGGGGCAGGGAGTTCCAGAGGATGGGAGAGACTCTGGAGGCAAGCATGGGAGGAGGTAACAAGGGAGCTAGAGAGCAGCAGGTCTTGGGAGGAACGGAGAGGATGGTTTGGGCGATATGTGCAGAGGAGGTTTTTGATGTAGCATGGAGCAAGGTTGTGGTTTGCCTTGTATGTTGTGGTTAATATTTAGAATTGTATACAGTGGGGTAGTGGAAGCCAGTGAAGGGATTGGCAGAGAGGCGCAGCAGTCACAGATTGGTTAGTAAGGTGTATTAGTCTAGCAGCAGCATTCATAATAGACTGAAGGGGAGACAGCCTGTGTAAGGGTAGGCCAGTGAGGAGAGAGTTGCAGTAGTCGAGGAGGGAAATAACCAAGGAGTGAATAAGTTGTTTTGTGGTGTCGTTAGTCAGCAAGGGGCAAATTCTGGAAATGTTACAGAGGTTAAGGTGGCAAGATGTAGCCATTGATTGGATGTGAGGGCTGAAGGAGAGGACAGAGTCTAGGAAAATAGCAAAGCTGTGCCTGTTTCTTAAACAGTGTGACATTTGGAAGCCCTGTGGTACATTGAATAATGTCTGCCTGGTATAATGATAATACTGTTATGATTAGCGGTATAGTTTATATAACATAAAGCTCAGCGCTCAATGTGGAAAAATGCCCTTGCATTGATATCTAGTGGGAAAAATGTCCCCCCTTACAGTGGAGGCCAGAATGTCACTCTTACAGACAGTTGTAAAGATCACTGGGTTCATGCAGCTGGCTCTGCCAAGTAGAGTTAACCCAGCACCTATGCATGCACCATCAACTGGGTGGTAAATAAGCCACAGCTCAATGAACCCTTAGCAACCTCTGGAGGAACCCAGGTTGAGAATGGCTGATCTAAAATATGTACCACTGAGATTTAACCCCTTGAGGCCCAGGAGATCAGTAAAAACTCAGTTCAAGGTGGTCTAAGACTGTGATTCTGGATTCTGGACTCTCCATAAATGTTAAGTTAATCAAGACTTGGACTCCCAAGATACAACAAGGCAGCTAACCAGCACGACAGACCTGGACAGGGCCATCTTTAATATTGAATGGACCATGGGCAAACATTTCATTTGGGCCCCCCCAGCTCCCCTACTACATACAATAAATTGCAGCCAGACACAAAATCAAGTCGGGCAGCAATTGCAATTGGTTGCCAGGGGTCACAGCATATCATTACTGCTCATTGACTAGATGCTAGAGGTTACAGCACACACTACAACTCATCAATTAGATGAGTTGTAGTGTGTGCTGATGAGATGCTAGAGGTTACATGCTTACCACTCACTGGTTGCTAGAGGTTACATGCTTACTGCTCACTGATTAGTTGCTTGAGGTTACTGCACATTATTACAGGCTGCCAGAAATAAATGACCAGTAATGCCACCTGCGGTAGAGTAGTGTGGAGGGGTGAGCTATGTACAGAGTGCAGGGTTAAGGGGTGCACTATGTACAGAGTGCATCATTGAGGGTGAGCTATGTATGGAGTGCAGGATTAAGGGGTGAGCTGTGTACAGAGTGCATGATTGAGGGGGTGAGCTGTGTACGGAGTGCAGGATTGAGGGGGGCTATGAACGGAGTGCAGGTTTGAAGGGTGAGCTGTGTACAGAGTGCAGGATTGAGGGGTGAGCTGTGTATGGAGTGCAGGATTGAGTGGTGAGCTGTGTATGTAGTGCAGGATTGAGGGGTGAGCTGTGTACAGAGTGCAGGGTTTAAGGGTGAGCTGTGTACATCCAAGTCGCCCCTCCTTCCCTCCCTTTCCCAAGTACAGAGCTCTCCTCCCCCAAATTAGTTTGGAGCCATCCTCCATCAATACACATTCCTCTGGCATCAATCCCCCTTTCTCCCCCTTTCAATACTCAGCATTCCGATCACCTAACTAACATCAGAGTGGAGCTGCAGAAGAGAAGCTGTAACTCAACACATGTCCGCGGAACAGCTTTTGCCTGTGTAGAGGTAAGGTCCTGCACGATGAGCAGTCTCCTTTCTTCCTTTCTTCTTTCTTCTCTGAGCTGGTGGTCAGGGTTACATTCAACCAGCAGCCCAGTCTCTTTTTCCCCCCTCCTAGCTTTATGATTGTCCCCTCTTTTCCTTTTAGCAGCCTGCAGATACACTCTCCAATTGCTTTGTTGCATCTGCCAATCACCATCCTCCAAAATCAATCTGGACCCAACCAAGATGGCTGCCCTCTGCCCTGGAGGCACTTCATTGATGAGCATTGCAAAGTGGTCTCCTTAAAGATGGCTGGTGCATTTCTGTATTAATGAGTACAGTAAAACCTTGGTTTGAGAGTAAGTTGGTTTGAGAGCATTTTGCAAGACAAGCAAATTTTTTAAATACATTTTGACTTGATATGCAAGCAATGTCTTGATATACAAGTAGCATCAAGTCAAAACTGAGTATAAAAGAAAAGAGAGGCGCCTCTAAGTGTAGCAATACAGTTACACTTAATGAAGGTACAACCTTTAGAAACTCACATGGTTGATGATTAAAAGAGGCACATCTAAGTATGTAGATATCCGGGGTAAAGCTGTCCACATAGACCATCCTCCTCACCGCCATCGATGCCATCACTTCCACGCTGCGCTCCACAAACGGTTCAAGCCTCGCTTTCAGATCGCTCTACTGCAGGGTAGTCTTCCCCATCACGATTGCAGACTGACAGCACTGGGAACTGGCGGTGCGGGGGATAGTCTACGTCGACAGCTTTACCCCAGATGCCTGCATACTTAGATATGCCTCTTTTAATCATTAATCATGTGAGTTGCTAAATGTTGTACCTTCGTTAAATGTAACCATGTTAGACTTAGAGGCGCCTCTCTTCTCTTTTATACTCTGTGGCTCCTGCTGGATTTTGCTTCTCATCCCCTTGTGGAAGCTTCTATTTGTGGATGAACATTTTATGGTTACACAACCTATGACATTGCTATAATCTTTTTATATGGACTATAAACTGAAGGACTTATGAATAAATGGTTGTGGAATGAATCATTTGAGTTTCCATTATTTCTTATGGGCAAATTCGCTTTGATATACAAGTGCTTTGGATTACAAGCATGCTTCCGGAACGAATTATGCTCGCAATCAAAGGTTTTACAGGTAGTCAGTTAAACACTGTTTACACTGCAAAAAAGACAATACAACAGCAGCAAAAGGAAGAAGTTCCACAGTTATCAGCTACTGTCCAGTTACATTCCTAATAAAAAGAATGCCCAGACTGGAGGGCATTTGCTTAAACAAGTTTTCTTTTTACTGAACTTGGTGCATCAAACATGCAAGTTATCCAACATCCAACATCGCTCCTTCACAGACGTAAATACTGTACCTGGGCGGGGTCCACTGCGCTGCACGTGGGGTAAACAAGGCTCTAGCTTTCCAAAAGTGGAATTATCACACAGTTCTCACTCAAGTGGTATCAAAGCTGCACTTTTTCCCAGGTTGAGGGAGTTGGGGTTTGGGGGGCAGATAATATAGGGCTTCAGATGGGTTGGAGACAGTGTAGCGAGAGGGGGGACTGTGGTTTGGAGTGTAAATGGTATGGTGTTTCATGTAGGGGGTGAGGTGATGTTGATGAAGAATGGGGTTTTGGTTTGGAGAAAAACATTATGGCATAGCTCCAAACTGTACCTGATTTCGAGGGACTGTTTTGGTCCCTCTGTCCCTCTTTCCTCCCCATTTATCCCTAATTTTGGTCTGATTTATATAGTTGCATATAGAATGCACTTATTATCTTTCAAAAAGTGTTTTCCAAGGCTAAACCTTTCATCCAAATTCTAAATTACTACATTTGTAAATTTCAAAAGCCAGTATAAAGGAATAGTAGTGTCAAAAAGGCACTTGTGGGTTTAACTAATAATTTTTTTGTATAATTCTCCTTTAAGGGTGCGTGGCAGGGCGTGTCTCCTATGCCTACATACTTTTGCTAACAGGTGTGCCTCATTCCCATCTCAAACAGTTGGGAGGTATGATTATTGTGCTTTATGTGAGGGTGACAAGGTGCTGGGGCAGGATACTGTGATTTGGGTGGCAGGTAGTGTGTTTTGTGTGGGAGTAAGATAATGCTTTGTTTGGGTGGGGTGTTGTAGTTTGGGAGACACGTGATTTATAGTGATGTCATGTGACTGAAATCCTGCTAATGTTTTGTTAAGTCATTTACATGAAAAAACACACTTTTCATTTCAGTTAGCCACATTCACTGCACTTCCTCTGAGATACAAAGACAGCAAAAGCATTTTTCTTGTGTAGAACCCTCTAGTGTGCTATTAGTGGTAGAGCAGGCACATCTATGCTGAAATTAGTCCTTGAATCTGGGTCAAAAGCTTACTACAGTTCAGGTCTGGATGACTCATACAGGTAGATCTCTGGTGCCCCCCCCAGTTCTGGAAAATTGGAGAACATTCTGGAAAGTGGAGGGTGGAGGCCAGGAGGGTTGATCTGCATACTTAGTGGGGTTTGGCCAATCTCCAGGCAGTGGCCCTGGCATGGTGGTTAAGTAGCTCTTAAATATGGATGAGTCATGCTGGCAGGGAGTCGGGTGGAAGATTGTGCTCAGGAGACTGTCGATGGCCCTTGAGGAGAACCCCGGCCAGCAGGGGGGGGGGAGCTCTGCCTTGGGTTGGGTCTCAGGCTGGCCTGGGAGGATTCTGGCAGCATCACGGTTCAGAAGGAATCTTGCCTAGGAAGCAGTGAGAGCAAAGCACACAGTGTGAGTACAGCAGCACATTCCAGAACTGTCACATATAGCAAGCATTTTTGGAAGACAGTATTGGGCTTAAACCTTTACTTTACTTTGCCTGGGAAATCTTCAGTAGCAGTCAGGAGGGCTAGTGTAGAAGCAGCCGGTGGGCTGGCAGTCCCTGCAGTCAGTGGAACTGGGATCAGTGTCTACAGTGGATTTGAAGTCACTCCTGTATGCTACCTTCAGAAAGTTCCTAGTCCTTAAGGGGCTTTTGCTTTTCTATCAGAGACTCTCAGCTGCTGAGAGCGAGATCAATCAGAGTTGTACATAGGGAGGACATTGTCCCTGGTTTTGTTACTATCAAGTTGGGCATCCCATAATTCCTATTCCCCATCCAAGTTATTACCCCTAATAAAACATAAAAAACAAGCTCAAAGGCTGTTCTGTTGTCTAGAGAAAGTGTGGAGAATACTTGTTGCCTGGCTGTGCAGTGTTAGGGTTCCCGATTACCAGCAGCTCCTTTGGGAGTGAGCACTACACTTGTGTAATTCACTAATTACCTCAATCCACCATTTAATGGAGATAAACAAAGCCAGACATTTTTGAAGACCAGCCTGGATGACAACCACAGGTCCGTTCTATGTATACTGTGACATAGTGAATGTAGCCATGATAGGATAGGAAGTATATTATTTGCAGGATTACCATAAAGAGGAAATAGCATGAAGAAAGCTCATGCAGCCACCACATCCAAGGACCAGTTAGCTGCAATAAATGACATTTTTGTTTTTGAGCTGTCTGTGTTCTTAAATTTAAATATAGTGTTATAAAAGTGTTGAAACTTATCAGAACTTAAATAAATTAAACCATGGTTGCAGCAGGGGGTATTTTTCAACACATGTCTAAATATCCAGTCATTCCAGGGAACAATCCAGCTGCCCATTGTCAGCCTTCTTTAGCTCACAATGGCTGCAAGCCTAGATTGACAGGCTACTGCATATGTCTAATATTTCTGTGCAGAAAATTATACTTTTATATAAATCCTATATTTCAAGCTCTTTTGAATAAAAATAAAGTTTTGTTTTATGTTTGAAAATGTTATCAAAGAATTAATGGTAAAGCGTGATATGGTTTTGAAGTGAAGGGACTCTGAAATCCCAGAATAAAACAAATTCTTTCAAATGCTTGTCTTATAGTGGAAGATATACGAATTTACAGTTCAGTACCTGACACCTTGGAAATGTCTGTGTCTTGGTCCACCCCAGTCTTTGACACATACTGTACGTGAAAAAGCTAAAAATAGCAGAAATTGGGAATGGATCTGTTTTTAAAGGCTCAGTTCACCTTTTCGGACTTTTGCCAAAAACATTCCCAGGCATTACAGCATCTTAAATACATTTTCATGCCATGCTCCGTATTTGAAAATAATGCTTACATTTTCAACTGCTTATACAATTGCCTTTCCTGCTCTGTCCTGTAAGTAGTTGGAGGTTCCAAGCTTTGGATGTGCATGAGAAATTCAAGAATGAGCACTCACCCAGGCATGCAAAGCCCACTCTTTCTTGCAGCTCAGAATTCTTGAGTTTGTGGGGCCGTGCATTCAACACTCGGTACGTCCTGCCATCTACAGGACGGAGAGGAGAGGATAATTAAAAAAGAAGTACTGTAGTCTTAAAAAAAATAGAGCACAGCATTATAATGTAATGAGGATTTTCTAATGCTTGGAAATGTTTTTGGAAAAAGTCAGTATAGGTGAAATAATCTTTTAAAGTGATTCTAAAGGCAGTAGGTTTATTTACCTTAATGCATTCTATACATTAAGATAAAAAAACCTTCTGCAAGCAACTTCCCCCTTTGCCCCCTCATTATACTTACCTGAGCCCGATCTCAATTCAGTGATGTGCACGAGGGCTGAGGCTCTCTTGGCTCTCTCTCTCCTCATTGGCTCAAACAGACCAGTGGGAGCTATTGAGAGGGTGGGAGCTAACAATGATGTTACATTGAAGATTGGCAAAATCATCATATTCTGGTTATAATATAATATAACTATACCATGGCATAGTTACTGTCCACAGTCATCTCTGTCCAAGGGGGCTTGATGGAGACATATAAAAAGCACAAGTGCAACGGTCAAGATGATCTGTTCAATATAGGCATAGTAATGTGAATATCAACATATATGGCAGTTCAGAAAAAAATATCGTATTTGGTTCCAAGGCAGGAAAAAAAAAAGGGAGGGGGGAGAGGGAAATCCTGCAAAATGAATTCTGCATGGTAAACCATATTTGCCTACGCTGATCCAAAGAACACCATATTTCCAAGTGTGAACTAGGCAACCTTGAAGCCCACTCTTATAGGGGTTGTAAATCCTCGAGGTTTTGAAAAACCTCCTGTCATGCAGCAGCCCCCCTGAACTCTGCTTTTACTTACTTGAGTTCCATATGTCCCACGACGGGAGAACGAGCACACCAGCTCCAGTCGGTGTCTCGTGTCCTAATTGGATAGATTGATAACAGAGCAGACATTGACTCCCACTACTGTCAATCAAATCCATTGATGCGGGCGCAGGGGGTGGGGCCAAGTCCTGCTGTTTGTGTCAATAGATGCAGCAGCAGGACTCGGGAGTGCGCCCACACGGGTGTCCCAAAGGAGAGCGCTTCTCCGTTGGGGCACTCCAGAAGAGGAGGAGCCACCAGCGTCGCTGAGGGACCCTAGAAGAGGAGGGTCAGGGGCCACTCTGTGCCTAATCAACTGCACAGGAGTTAAGTATGATATGTTTGTTATTTAAAAAAATAGTAACCCTTTAAAACATACAGGAAAAAAAAATAAGAATTAGGTCAAAATAGAAGTTAGAGGTTAAAAGAAAGAAAAGGATAAGAAGGAAAAGCAGTAAAGCTAGATTTATCACAGGAGTTTTCCATGCTCGCGCTATGGTGATCTTAGCTGCCAGAAAAATAAAGAAGATGAGAGTCCTGAGATTTCTAGGTAACTCACCTGATAGATCGAAAATAGTGCTATCTTAACATTTTTGGGAATATTCAGTCTTGTTAATTAATATACTAAATTGAATATTCTTGTCTAATATCATTTTAATTTTGGGCATGTCCACCAAATGTGGGGCATGCTTCCTTGCTGGCCGCAGCCCCTGAAACAGAGAGGCGATGCATCCGGGTAACTTTTGGATAACCATGTCAGAACAAGGTACCATTGTGACAATACCTTGTAATTCGCCTGCACCAGGGAAGTACCGTATTTATGGGCATATAACACACACTTTTTTCTCCTTAAAATCAGGGGAAAAACGTGGGTGCGTGGTATACGCCGATCGCCGCTGTTTGTGAGGGGAAAAGCCGCCGCCGAAAAAGACCGAGAAGAGCCGAGCCGAGTACACAATACACTTGGCTCAGCTCTTCTCGGCTGCGCTCGTAGTGACGCCGTCCTGCCTTCCTGCTGTCTGAGTGGGAGAGGAGCGAGCATCGGCACAAAAGACCGAGCCAAGTGTACTGTGTACTCGGCTCAGCTCTTCTCGGCTGCGCTCGTAGTGACGCCATCCCGCCTCCCTGCTGTCTGAGTGGGAGAGGAGTGAGCGTCGCCGAAAAAGACCGAGCTGAGTGTACTGTGTACTCGGCTCGGCTAGGCTCCGCTCGCAGTCCCGCCTCCTTGCCCCGCCATTGGATCGGTGATGTGTCCATCATAGGAGCCTGGCCAATGGGCGGGACTGCGAGATGAGCGGCGCAGTAATTTAAAAAATCTCAGCGGCGCAGTTATTAAATGTTAATGCTGCAATTTTGGGCAAGGCTGCGGATGAACATCGGGCAAGGCTGGACACTGGGCAAAGCTGCAGATGAACACTGGACAAGGCTGGACACTGGGCAAGGCTGGACACTGGGCAAGGCCGGACACTGGGCAAGGCTGCAGATGGACACTGGGCAAGGCTGGACACTGCAAGGCTGGACGCTGGGCAAGGCTGCATATGGACAGTGGGCAAGGCTGGACACTGGGCAAGACTGGGCAAGGCTACAGATGGACACTGGGCAAGGCTGGACACTGGGCAAGGTTGGGCAAGGCGGCAGGTGGACACTGGACAAGGCTGCAGATACACACTTCAAATGTAAGTTTTTTCCTTAAACTTCCCTTCTAAACTTGGGGTGCGTGCTATATGCCGGCACGTGTTATACGCCGATAAATACTGTAATTAAAATTTGCTTGTGCACCATGGTCAACCACTGGAACCAAACGTCCTCGTTTTTAGTTTGAATGAAATATTTAGTATCAACACAGAGTGGTACTGTGGATACTCCTAAAATACTCTGTGCCCCGTCCTATAATTTGAGACAAAAACTTTTGGAATAGAAGGCTTGGACTTTTTAGGCACGACCACATGGGTAATTGATATATAAAAATGTATTTATTATACATAGAAAAAACATTAAAAAATATATCAACAATAGAAAAAGTCAGTATAACAGGGTTGAATGGTATATATAGTGCCATAGGAACTAGCATAAGCAACTTGGAGGTGAAGAACCACTCATTCCACAGTCAAGTTTTGGATTCCAAGAGTAGGATATGTAACAGGTTAAGATGATACTCATATCCTGGGCTCTACATGTTACGCACCTTGCGCTTCTTCAGGACCATCAAACAGACTTACTAAATATAAAACAGAATACATAATAGGATCAAATATACATAAGACATAAAATTATACATTTAAAAATTGGTATAACACTGCGTTTATGGAGAGCTCTAATGAAATGGTTACTGACTGATCACAATGGGGGATGGAAGCACCAAAATTTGTGAACTATGGGGACATGTGTAACATAATCACTATGGTAATTAAACTTCATATTGAGAATAAATTATTTTAAGGAGTGCACAAACAGGGAAGGTGTGGCAGCACTAAACAAAAAAGAAGAAAAGAAAAGAAAAGAAAAGAAAAGAAAAGAAAAGAAAAGAAAAGGAAAAAGAAAGGCAGGGAATGGGGAGGGGATGGGGAAAGGGGAACGAGGGGGAAAAAAAGGGGAAAGAAAAAGAAAGGAAAAAAAGGTACGGAAAAGGGAGGAAAAAAACAGAAATGAGAAAAAGGGCAAAAAGGGAAGGGGGAGGATAAAAGAAGACAACGAGGAAAAACGTAAAATAATAATTATAAAAGATAATTTAGCTTAATTATGTATAAATGTGTGATGATATTTAAATTGACCAATCACATAGATAAAAAATGTAAATAGTGTACTTACGTGAATATATGCGATATTACGAAAAATAGATTACCGTATATATAGTAAAAGCTATTTTAACTATACTAACAAGTGATGTGAGACAAATGATGATGAAGTAATTGGTGATCTTGGTAACACCAGGTGTGTCTAAAACAAAAAGAGGTGCTGTAATTGCTTATTACTAATCAAATGTAACTAAAACATATATAATGGAAAAAGAAAGTAAAATTTTAGGTTGTAAAAACTCACCAATAAACAATACAGGTTGAGGTGACTAGGTATGAGCTGAACACCCCCTGGTTCGGTTCGCATCCAGAACATGCAAACAGACCAAAAGTTTGCGCGGACATTCGAACACCGTTAAAGTCTATGGGACCCGAACGTGAGAAATCAAAAGTGCAAATTTTAAAGGCTAATATACAAGTTATTTCCCTAAAAAGGGTTTGGGGACCTGGGTCCTGCCCCAGGGGACATGTATCATTGCAAAAAAATAAAGTTGTAAAAACGCCCGTTTTTTTTTGGAGCAGTGATTTTAATGATGCTTAAAGTGAAAAAATAAAAGTGCCTGTAAAGTGGCACGTGTTTCCCTGCACAAAATGACATTTCTAAAGGAATAAAAGTCATTTAAAACTGCTTGCGGCTGTAATGTAATGTCGCGTCAATATGGATGAAAATTATTGAGAAAAATGGCATGGGTAACCCCCCAGCCCATTACGAGGCCCTTTGGGTCTCATATTGATATTAAGGGGAACCCCGCACCCAAGTTAAAAAAAGAAAAGGCATGGGGCCCCCAGGCCCTATATACTCTGAACAGCAGTATACAGGCGGTCCAAACAAGACAGGGACTGTAAGTTTGTTCTTAAGTTGAATCTGTTTGTATTTTGAAACAGGTACATTTTTTAAGTGTAGCTCCAGCCAAAAAATCTATTTTTAAGCTTTTTGGATAACATAGGGAAGGGTTATTATCACCCCTGTAACATTTGTTTTGCTGTCTGTGCCCCTGTTCAGAAGATTTCACCTCACTTTCTGTCCCAATGACAATTGGATTTTGAAAATTTGGGGGCTTTAGGGAAACAAGGATTGGTGATAAAAAAGCATCAGTGGAGACACCTTTTTCCCATATTAACTCTTACAGGAGAGAATTTCCCTTCGTAGGGGTAGATTTCCTCTCACTTCTTGTTATCTCCCTCCGTGTGTAAGTAGGAGTCATTTGTAAGTCGGATGTTTGAAAGTAGGGGACCGCCTGTATATACTATATGGCCTGCCCTACTGTATATACTCTGCAGAAATTTGGGCCTTAGGTGTTGGTGGTACCAGAACACTGTAAGCCCTCACAGTTACTCTCGGTGGGTGCTGGAACGGCCCTGCTATGAAATATTATATCAGGAATTGTAATTACATGCCCCTGTTGAACAGAGTCAGAAAAATTGGGCCTTTGGTGTTGGTGTGGTGGTGTTGCCACAACAATGTAAGCCCTCACAGTTACTCTTGGTGGGCACAGGAATGGGTCCTGCTGTGAAATATTAGATCAAAAATTGTAATTACATGCCCCTGTTAAACAGGGTCAGAAAAATTGGGCCTTTGGTGTTGGTGTGGTGGTGTTGCCGTTTGGTAAGCACACATTTTATTTGGCTATCACAGTGGTGCGGTGAAGGATCCATTTTTTACTTGCATTCCTGCCTTCAGACTGGGGCTTGTGCCTATGTCTCTTCACTTTATCCATTTGGACTTTAATTATTAATTAGGACTGTCATCAAACACTTTATGTTTTCAATTTATGAACCATGTTATATCTTTATTTTTAATTGGGTTTATTTATTTATCCCATTTACACTGGCTTGTTTTTATAAGCATATATTACTCACAGCGCTGCTCCTTTATATTGATTGTCCTTAAGCTGGCCCCTGGAGGGCATCCTGCCTCGTTGAAGATGTGCCTCCTCCTCACTTCTATCAGGCACCCACGTAGAGTCAGTGACCTCATCATCCCCTCCCTCCTCGCCACTGGAGCAAACCTGGCAGTATGCTGCAGCTGAGGGAACATGACTGCAGTTTCTTGTCCTTCTTGGGCACCCCCTCTCTCTGGGCTCACGTTACTGCCTTCATCCTCAACCTGGGTACCATCATCGGAGCCTTCAAAACGCTGCGCATCCTCCTGCAGCATGTACCCGACACTGTGGTCGAACTGTTTGGGGACTCCTCAGGACATGATGGTGGGGCTAGGGAAGGAGTGACTGATGCCATTGAGCCGATGGAATAGGCCGCTTTGGCAGCTGCATTGGCAGCCAAACTTGTCTTAGCCTGGGTGACAGAGGATGAGGAGGATGAGGACGGCTTTGTGATCCACTTTACCAACTTTCTGCATGTTGTGGCTCAACATGGCCAGCTGTCGAAAAAAAAAGGACAAGCGTGCCCCACGGCCACGTGCTGAGGATGCACCGTGCCCATGATCAGAACTGTTGGTTGTAGACACAGAGCCTGCTTGCCCTCCTTTACTGGCCTGAGAGCGTCTGCCTTTCCTTGGTGGCCTTCCAGACATGCTGTAAAATTGGATTAGCAAAACACCGCCTGAAGTTTACTAGAAAAATTACACCAGGAATATATATATATATATATATATATATATATATATATATATATACCGTATTTATCGGCATATAACACGCACTTTTTTCCCCTGAAAATCGCCGACATACACAGCCGTGTGGAAATTCAAATACGGCGCCGAGACTGCAGGGACTCGGCGGAGCGGAGCTACACATAGCCGAGAGTCCTCGGGTTTTCTTGGCGCCGCTTACAGTCCCGCCCATAGGGCGGAACTGGGCGGGACTGTAAGCGGCGCCGAGGAAACCCGAGGACTCTCGGCTATGTGTATCAGCGCTCCGCCGAGTCCCTGCAGTCTCGGCGCCATATTTAAATTTACACAGGGCTGTGTATGACGGCAGGGATCGCGGCGATCCCACAAAGCTGCATGGGGGGGCAAGGCTGCACGGGGGGGCAAGGCTGCACGGGGGGGGCAAGGCTGCACGGGGGGGCAAGGTTGCACTGGGGCAAAGCTGCACTGGGGACAAGGCTGCACTGGGGCAAGGCTGCACTGGAGAAAAGCTGCACTGACATGGCTGCACTGACATTGCTGCACTGACAAGGCTGCACTGACAAGGCTGCACTGGGGCAAAGCTGCACTGACAAGGCTGCAATGGACACTGGGGCAAGGCTGCACTGACACTGACAGGGCTGCAGATGGACACCGATAACACTGCATTGATGGGCATTTTAATGTAAGTTTTTCTTCCTTAAACTTTACTCCTAAAAGTTTTTTTCCTTAAAATTCCCTCCTTAACTTGGGTGCGTGTTATACGCCGGCGCGTGTTATACGCCGATAAATACGGTATATATTTATACAGTGGGGACGGAAAGCATTCAGACCCCCTTAAATGTTTCACTCTTTGTTATATTGCAACCGTTTACTATAATCATTTAAGTTCAGACCCTTTGCTCAGTATTTAGTAGAACCATCCTTTTGATCTAATATAGCCATGAGTCTTTTTTGGGAAAGATGCAACAAGTTTTTCACACCTGGATTTGAGGATCCTCTGCCATTCCTCCTTGCAGATCCTCTCCAGTTCTGTCAGGTTGGATGGTAAACGTTGGGGGACAGCCATTTTTAGGTCTCTCCAGAGATGCTCAATTGGTTTTAAGTCAGAGCTCTGGCTGGTGCCATTCAAGAACAGTCAAGACAGTTGTTGTGAAGCCACTCCTTCATTATTTTAGCTGTGTGCTTAGGGTCATTGTCTTGTTGGAAGGTAAACCTTCGGCCCAGTCTGAGGTCCTGAGCACTCTGGAGAAGGTTTTCGTCCAGGACATCCCTGTACTTGGCCACATTCATCTTTCCCTCGATTGCAACTAGTTGTCCTGTCCCTGCAGCTGAAAAACACCCCCACAGCATAATGCTGCCACTAGTCTTCCTGCTGGAGCACAAGCTTCGTTGAATCATGGACAGGGCTCTTGAGGCAGAACAGCGGGAGGAAGAGGAGGACTTCCTTTCCTCTCAAAGCCCCCTTATCCAGATAGCATTCCTGGGGGAAGAAGAGGAAGAGGAGGAGGATTGTGTCAGCATAGATGTAGAGGATAACACTCAGCAGCAGTATTCAAGGGAGGGTTTTCAGTCCCCAGAAACCCAAGGAGTTGTACGTGGCTGGGAGGAGGTACTTACGGATAATGTGATCCTTAGTGAACCAGAGGACTCAGAATTGAATGCCTCTGCAAACTTACGCTGCATGGCCTCCCTGATTCTGCAAAGCCTGCGAAAGGACCCTGGGATTCGTGGTATCAAGGAGATGAATCATTACTGGCTGGCAACCCTTCTTGATCCATGTTACAAGGGTAAAGTTGCAGAAATCATCCTGCCTTCGCAGAGGGAGCAGAGGATGAAACATCTTCTGAAGGCCTTGAAGAAAGGTTTGTGTAATGCATTTCCAGACCCTAGGAGGTTACCATTTCCTGGTGCTGGACGACGTGTTGCTGAGGCTTTGTTCAGTCAGAGGAAGAGCGGTGGAGAAGGTGGCTGGCTGATCAATGCCTTTAAACAATTTTTCAGTCCTCAGTGCCAAGGCCTGATCGGTTTAAGCAACCATCACCAGCGTCTGCATTATATGGTGCAGGAATATCTAGGGGCAAGAGCAGACTTGGAGACCTTTCCAACAGAGCATCCACTGGGTTACTGGGTCTTGAGGATGGACCGCTGAGCAGAACTTGCTCAATATGCAATTGAGCTACTGGCCTGTCCTGCATCCAGCATGCTTTCTGAATGCACATTCAACGCTGCTGGAGGGTTTGTAACGGATCAAAGAGTGCACCTGTCCACAGACTCCATTCATAGGCTAACATTCATAAAAATGAATCGGTCTTGGATCAGCAGCTATCAAGCACCTGATGCTGATGTAACTGATTGAATTTGCTATGGATGTGGAACCCCTTGAAGACTGTCTATGCTGACTATTCTATTCCTCCTCAATCTTGATGATGCTAGCTTCCAACAATATTTTTGGTTTAGGACACCACCACCCAAGGCCCGATTTTTCTGCCCCTGTTTAACAGGGGCATGTAATTACAATTTTTGATATAATATTTCACAGCAGGGCCCGTTCCTGCGCCAAACAAGAGTAACTGTGAGGGGTTACAGTGTTGTGGCACCACCACCACCCATGGCCTAATTTTTCGGTCCCTTTTTAACAGGGGCATGTGATTACAATTTTTGTTATAATATTTCATAACAGGGCCCGTTCCTGCGCCAAACAAGAGTAATGCCCTGTACACACGGTCGGACATTGATCGGACATTCCGACAACAAAATCCATGGATTTTTTCCGACGGATGTTGGCTCAAACTTGCCTTGCATACACACGGTCACACAAAGTTGTCGGAAAATCCGATCGTTCTAAGTGCGGTGACGTAAAACACGTACGTCAGGACTATAAACGGGGCAGTAGCCAATAGCTTTCGTATCTTAATTTACTCTGAGCATGTGTGGCACTTTGTGCATCGGATTTGTGTACACACGATCAGAATTTCCGACAACGGATTTTGTTGTCGGAAAATTTTATAGCAAGCTCTCAAACTTTGTGTGTCGGAAATTCCGATGGAAAATGTGTGATGGAGCCCACACACGGTCGGAATTTCCGACAACAAGGTCCTATCACACATTTTCCGTCTGAAAATCTGACCGTGTGTACAGGGCATTACTGTGAGGGGTTACAGTGTCTGGGGCCTCCAAAACCAAAGGCCCAATTTTTCTGCCCTGTTTAACAGGGGCATGTAATTACAATTTTTTATATAATATTTCACAACAGGGCCCGTTCCTGCACCCAACAAGAGTAACTGTGAGGGGTTACAGTTTTCTGGCACCACCAATGCCTAAGGCCCAATTTGTCTGCTGAGTATATAGGGCAGGGCGTATAGTATATATACTGCTGTTCAGAGTATATAGTGCCTGGGGGCCCCCACGCCATTTTTTTTTTTTGGTGCGGGGTTCCCTTTAATATCCATGCCAGACCTGAAAGGCCTGGTATGGATTTTGGGGGGGATATCCACTTCATTTTTTTTTGTATTTTTGGCGTGGGGTTCCCCTTAAAATTTATGCCAGACCCAAAGGGCCTGGTAATGGGGGGGAACCCACATTGGTTTTTTTCAATGATTTTTATCTGTATTGCCTGGATCAGACAATACATTACAGCAGCGAGCAGTTATAAATGGAATTTTTTTCCTTTAGAAATGTCATTTTGCTGTGGTACTGTTTTAAACATGGGAAAGATGTGCTACTTTACAGGCAGACTAAGGAGACCCAGGCATGATATTTAAAGGAATATTTCATTTTTATTGTTTCGCTTTAAGCATTATTAAAATCACTGCTCCTGAAAAAACGTCCGTTCTTAAAACTTTTTTTGCATTGATACATGTCCCCTGGGGCAGGACCCGGGTCCCCAAACAATTTTTATGGCAATAACTTGCATATAAGCCTTTAAAATTAGCACTTTTGATTTTTCACATTCGCGTCCCATAGACTTTAACAGTGTTCGCATGTTCACACACAATTTTTGCCTGTTCTCATGTTCTGCTGCGAACCAAACTGGGGGGTGTTTGGCTCATCCCTAGTGCACACCCTTAAGCTAATACTTTGTTGAAGCACCTTTTAATTTTATTACAGGGCACAGTCTTTTAAGGTATGAGTCTATCAGCATGGCATATCTTAACTTGGCAATATTTGCCCACTCTTTTTTTGCAGAAACACTCCAAATCTGTCAGATTGTGAGGGTGTCTCCTGTGCACAGCCCTCTTCACATCACCCCACAGATTTTCAATCAGATTCAGGTCTGCGCTCTGGCTGGGCCATTCCAAAACTTTAATCTTCGTCTGGTGAAACCATTCCCTTGTTGATTTGGATGTATGCTTTGGGTCATTGTCATGCTGAAAGATGAAGTTCCTCTTCATGTTCAAATATCTAGCAGAAGCCTAAAGGTTTTGTGCCAATATTGACTGGTATTTGGAACTGTTCTTAATTCCCTCTACCTTGACTAAGGCCCCTTTTCCAGCTGAAGAAAAACAGCCCCAAAGCATGATGCTGCCACCACCATGCTTTACGGTGGGTATGGTGTTCTTTTGATGTGCAGTGTTGTTTTTGTGCCAAACATATCTTTTGGAATTGTAGTGAAACAAAGGAATTGTATCGCTCCAGGCAAATCATAGGGTCTCCACTGCTATAAAGCAAGCCAGGTGCCAGCCTTGGTCCAGAGCCCAAAGATGCAGAATGATGAAGAAAAGGGAGGCGGCACTTCAAGCATAACATGATGACATGTAATGCAGCCAGCTCAAAAAGCTCAGCAAACAGGTTTCACACACCTGTGCTTAGTCATTGCTGATTAGCTCAGGGTTACATGCCTGCTTATTGCTCTGAGGCTGAAGGTGATGCACATCTAACACTGATGTTACTCCCCCCACAACCCCATAGCCCCGCAAAGCAATACAGGTACATAGCATCTATACAATATAAAAACAAAAAAAAAACACACATCAAAAGAAAATATCAAAGAAAAAATATAATGTGTATACCAATACACCAATAGATCAAGTGTATATAACCATTAACCCTGTAAATGGATAAACAACATCTCTCCAATGTATATAATCATTCAAGAAATGAATGACCTTCACTGATATTAATATATAAACCAAATGTGTAAATATTTCTAGAAAAATGAAAAATATCCACAACAGAAGCGCCTCAAATCAATCAAACAAACAAATGGGATCCCCATGAGGAGAGCTGCAGGGAGCAGGAAAGGAAAACCAATCCTCCCCACCTGCAGAACCACACACAGGCAGATCCAACTGATTGAACAATCCTATGTATAAAAAGATGCAAAAATACTCTTGCGCACAGGTGTATTAGCTAAAAGATCCCAAGGGTTCAGGAAGGACTGTGGATTTCGGCCTTGCTGCTCTTAAGGATGGGATTGTCCTAGTATTAAATGAAAAGAAAGAAAAAAAGAGCGCACCAGCCTAGTGCATTATCCTTGACAGATTTATTGACTAAAAACAAGATAAAATCTACTCACAAAGGTTGAAGAAAAAACTACTGCTGGCTAACGCATTTCGAAGGTTACCCTTCTTCATCAGAGCCTCTGATGAAGAAGGGTAACCTTCGAAACGCGTTAGCCAGCAGTAGTCCGTACGCCTCCTTCCTGGGACCTGGAAAACTGCTACCACTGGACTAATCGCCTCTGTGCCATATACAATGCGATTTTTTCTTCAACCTTTGTGAGTAGATTTTATCTTGTTTTTAATCAATAAATCTGTCAAGGATAATGCACTAGGCTGGTGCGCTCTTTTTTTCTTTCTTTTCATCCTATGTATAAACCTGTTTAAAAATTCCATTGAAATGTATATATGTGAATACTAATTAGCAATATACAAAATATGAAAGAAAGTAACTTTTCAATGTATCTAAAAAAACAAAGGGAGAAAAAAATCCCACTGCTGCAGTACACTAAACCATCAAATATGTATATACAGTATTTTAGAATTATACCCTCCAAATAATAAAGGGTTTTTTCAACGTGCGTAACAAAACAAGCACAACCTGCTTACATTTTAAGGGCAATGTGTGTGTGTGGAGCCAGGGATTGTCCTTGTTGTCCCCATATTGGTTCAGGTGAGACAGTGGTATGTGTTTTTTGTTTTTTATATTGTATAGATGCTATGTACCTGAATTGCTTTGCGGGGCTATGGGGGTTGTGGGGGGAGTAACAACAGTGTTAGATGTGCTTCACCTGCAACCTCAGAGCTATAAGCAGGCATATCTTTTAGAATTATGGCCAAAAAGTTCAACCTTTGTTTCACCAGACCATAACACATTTTCCCACATGCTTTTAGGAGACTTCAGATGTGTTTTTGCAAAATTTAGCCAGGCTTGGATGTTTTTCTTCATAAGAAAAGGCTTATGTCTTGTCACTCTACCCCATAGCCCAGACATATGAAGAATACGGGAGATTGTTGTCACATGTACCACACAGCCAGTACTTGCCAGATATTCCTGCAGCTCATTTAATGTTGCTGGAGGCCTCTTGGCAGCCTCCCTGACCAGTTTTCTCCTCGTCTTTTCATCAATTTTGAAGGGACGTCCAGTTCTTGGTAATGTCACTGTTGTGCCATATTTTCTCCACTTGATGATGACTGTCTTCACTGTGTTCCATGGTATAGCTAATGCCTTGGAAATTCTTTTGTACCCTTCTCCTGACTGATACCTTTTAACAATGAGATCCCTCTAATGCTTTGGAAGCTCTCTGCGGACCATGGCTTTTGCTGTAGGATGAAACTAAGAAAATGTCAGGAAAGACCTACTAGAGCAGCCAAACTTTATTTGGGGTTAATTAGAGGCACATTAAATGATGGCAGGTGTGTACTGACTCCTATTTAACACGAGTTTGAATGTGATTGCTTAATTCTGTACAATGCTACATTCTCAGTTATAAGAGGGTTTGCACACTTATAATATATATAAGAGGGTGCACACTTATGTAATCATAATATTTTTTTTTTTTTTTTTCTCCCCCCCTTTAAAGATTTCAGTATGTTTTTTAATTGAGTTGTACAGGTTATAGGTCACATTAAAGGTGGAAAAAGTTCTGAAATGATTTATCTTTGTCTCATTTTTTACATTACAGAAACCCGATATTTTAACAGGGGAGTGTAGACTTTTTATATCCACTGGATATACACTCATCGGCCAGGTGTACACTATTAGGTACACCAAGCTAGTACCAGATTGGATCCCCTTTTGCCTTCATTCTTTTTGGCATAGATTCAACAAGGTGTTGGAAACATTCCTCAGAGATTTTGGTCCATAGTGACATGATAACATCACACAGTTGCTGCAGATTTGTCGACTGCACATCCATGATGCAAATCTCCTGTTCCACCACATCCCAAAGGTGCTCTATTGGATTGACTGTGGAGGACATTGGAGTACAGTGACCTCATTGTCATGTTCCAGAAACCAGAGGTGAGACGATTTGAGCTTTGTGACATGGTGCATTATCCTGCTGGAAGTAGACATCAGAAGATGGGTACACTGTAGTCATAAAGGGATGGACATGGTCAGCAACAATATTCAGGTAGGCTGTGGCATTTAAACAATGGTAAATTGGTACTAAGGGGCCCAAAGTGTGCCAAGAAAATATCCCACGCACTAATATGCCCCGTACACACGGTCGGATTTTCCGTTGGAAAATGTCCGATCGGAGCGTGTTGTCGGAAATTCCGACCGTGTGTGGGCTCCATCTGACATTTCCCATCGGATTTTCCGACACACAAAGTTGGAGAGCAGGAGATAAAATTTTCCGACAACAAAATCCGTTGTCGGAAATTCCGATTGTGTGTACACAAATCCAACGCACAAAGTGCCACGCATGCTCAGAATAAATAAAGAGATGAAAGCTATTGGCCACTGCCCCGTTCATAGTCCCGACGTACGTGTTTTACGTCACCGCGTTCAGAATGATCGGATTTTCCGACAACTTTGTGTGACCGTGTGTATGCAAGACAAGTTTGAGCCAACATCCGTCGGAAAAAATCCATGGATTTTGTTGTCGGAATGTCCGAACAAAGTCCGACCGTGTGTACGGGGCATTACACCACCACCAGCCTGAACCGTTGATACAAGGCAGGATGGATCCATGTTTTCATGTAGTTTACACCAAATTCTGACCCTCCATCTGAATGTTGCAGCTGAAATTAAGACTCATCAGGCCAGGCAACATTTTTCCAATCTACTATTGTCCAATTTTGGTGAACCTGTGCAAATTGTAGCCTCAGTTTGCTGCTCTTAACTGACAGGCGCGACACTCGGTGTGGTCTTCTGCTGCTGTAGCCCATCTGCTTCAAGGTTCGATGTGTTGTGTGTTCAGAGATGATATTCTGCATACCTTGGTTGTAACGTGTGGTTATTTGAGGTACTGTTGCCTTTCTATCATCTCAAACCAGTCTGCCCATTCTACTCTGACCTCTGACATCAACAAGGCATTTTCCTCCACACAACTGCCGCTCACTGGATATTTTCTCTTTTTTGGACCATTCCCTGTATACCCTAAAGATGGCTTTGCGTGAAAATCACAATAGATCAGCAGTTTTTGAAATACTCAGACCAGCCCATCTGGCACCAACAACCATGCCACCACATTCAAAGTCATTTAAATCCCCTTTCTGCCCCATTCTGATGCTCAGTTTGAACTTCAGCAAGTTGTCTAGATGCTTAAATGCATTGAGTTTCTGCCATGTGATTGGCTGATTAGTAATTTGTGTTACCAAGCAATTGAACAGGTGTACCTAATAAAGTGGCGGGTGAGTGTGTATATAAACAAAAACAAATATAGTTTTTTTAAGTAGTTATTTTCTGAATGACCTCAGCATAAGTATTTTTTATGGCTAAGTTCACAAAGGCAACAAAGGGCAGTAAACAGGCAGTTGATCTGCATTTTTACCTCCTACTTAAATAACATAACCATAATTAACATGACGGCGGCTCAGATCTAGTGACAAATGCATCCACTGAAGTCAAAATCCCCCTTGGGATCGAAAAAAAAACAAAAAACAGGCATTCAGGAGGTGACAGCATCAACTTCTGATCACCTGCAAACCATCACTCAACTATCTCTGAAAAGCAATGGACTGCAAATCGTTTTTTCAGAGAGGCGGTAAAGTCTACCACCCATGTGAAAGGTGCCTAACATTTTACCTCATTATTTTTATTATGATACCATTTTCAAAGATACAAAATAACAAGGATCTGAAAATGTTTTACAAGGTACTCTTGATTTAGCCACATCTGAAGATTAAACTGTGCTATGATAAGGGTCGAGTAAATTAATTAGTGACTTGATAACCAGCAACAGCGAAAAGAGAAATTTTTGACTTTGTTAAATAAAGATTTAATGGTATCAACAATGTTATCCCAGGAACGTGCTGACAATATAATGATTGTTCTTCCTGCGTTCTGCTTTTGAAGGAGTTAAACATTTTAACATCTCTGAAAGGGCTCGTGTTTCTCTCCCATATATAGATATTTGTGTTCTGTCTGGCTTATTTACTTGTTGTTCTGCATTGACATCTAGAGCACCAGCTGCACTTAGTATGATGCCCGTGGTGAGTCTTGGAGGTCCATTTGCCATCCATCGATCAGAGATAACG
The DNA here is from genome assembly GCA_037952925.1 of Lithobates clamitans. NCBI lineage: Eukaryota > Metazoa > Chordata > Amphibia > Anura > Ranidae > Lithobates > Lithobates clamitans. The sequence continues at coordinate 3,605,632 of JBBGZY010000922.1, read as the reverse complement.
GAGGTGTAAAGGTCAAAAGCGCTTTCTCTCTGTCAACTTTCAGGGCATCACAGACAAATGAGTTCCATACTGAGTGATCCATTAATCAGATGACTCTTCCTTTCCCTGGGACTTGTAGAGAGCTGAAGGAAGTTTACACCATTGGTACATAAATGTCACAGCTGCTTCATTAGAAGTATATAAAAAAATGGGCGCTTGGCATCATGTCTTAAAAGGCCAATGCCGCATACACACGAGTGGACTTGCCAACGGGGTAAACTCTGTCGGCATTTCCGACGGAAAGATTGAGAACATGTTCTATATCTGAGTCCGTCGGAAATGCCGACAGAAAAAGTCTGATGGGGCATACACACGGTCGGAATGTCCGACCAGGAGCTCCCATCTGACTTTTTCTGTTGGGAAGTCCGGCCGTGTGTACGCGGCAAAAGGGTCTGTGTTGAGAGGCATTGGGCTTTTGTCAATGGCATCAGTTTGACGCTTCTGAGATCATTCACATGTTGTGGGGGGGAGGCCTTGACAAAAATTCCAGCCACGACTTTCATTAACCGCTTGCCTACTGGGCATTTATACCCCCTTCCTGCCCAGGCAAATTTTCAGCTTTCAGAGCTGTTGCACTTTGAATGACAATTGCACGGTCATGCAACACTCCATACAAACAAAATTGTTATCTTTTCTTCACACAAATAAAGCTTTCTTTTGATGTTATTTAATCATTACTGGCTTTTTTACTTTTTGCTAAAGAAACAAAAAAAGATTGAAAATTTTGAATTTTATTTGATTTTTTTCTGTAGTTTGTTATAACATTTTGCAAACAAGTAATTTTTTGGAAAAAATTATTGGATATGCGGACAGGGACCCCTTCTCCCTTGGGGACAGGGACCCCTTCTCACCTGGGGACGGGGACACCATCGCCCCTAAGGGCAGGAACCTAATTTTCCCTAGGGACAGGAACCCCATCTCCAGACCATGCTTGCTTGCAGAGCTGGCGTCAGCCACCCTTGGGTGCCAGGATGGGTGAGGGGGCAGTAACATCCAAATCCCCAGACACATGCTCCCTCAGGCTCAACTGGCTTTGTATTAGTGAAGCACCGTAAAGTGAGGTAAACCTGTACTGTTATTACTATGTTATTATTTTCATTAGCAGGTAACTGCGGCCATCCATGCATTCACATACGTTGAATCCGACCCTTAAGTGGAAAAAGGTTTCTGACCCCTGATTTAGGGTTAGCTGAACGTACTGTAGCATGCATTAGGCTGGGTTCACACTTAATTCGCATGCGGCTTACAGCAGGGGTTCTGTGGGTCCCTGTTCTCTGTTTCAGGGATGAACCAGGCCGGAATTTTTGTCTGAATTTGGACCCAAAACGGAGTCAAAGACTCACAGGACCCCTATGCAATTCGTTCCGCAGCCACCACAGAGATGTATGAACCGGTTCCATTGAGAGCCAGTCACAGTCTCCTGTCATGCGAATTGGATGTGGAGAAACCCACATTCAATTCGCACTAGTGTAAACCCAGCCCAAAAGTTGAATCTCCGCTTTTCTGATTCCCCCCTCAATGCTACATTTGGCACCTTTCAGGGTGGAGGAGTGATAGGTACCCTTCCCCACAACAGGTATACATGGCTGCAGCGCCATCCCTCGGAAGTTTGGCCCCCTTCCTCTGCTGCCGGGCCATTCAGAAAGTGCAACGCGCTTCGCCAAAAGGCTTCCCTGCCAGTTTCCCTTACCAGGAATGGGGGCAGCAGCACCGGGAGTCGATCCAAAAATCAGCTGGGGTGCCGACATCGAGGGCTTCCTGGACAGGTAAGTGTCCATATATTAAAAGTCAGCAGCTACAGTATTTGTAGCTGCTGACATTTAATTTTTTTTTTCCCAAGCAGAACTCATTCTTTAAGGTAATAAACCTTCTACATTTACCTTTTACAACCACTTTAATTACTGCAGACTTTTTTTTTTTGCATTTTTATATAAAAATAATTGAAAAGACCACATTCCCCTCAAGCATTTGTAATGATGCTATAAAAATGCATGGGCCCTCTCATTCCCAAATGTAAAAAATGAGAAAATTGCTCTTGAAACATTCTATATGTTCCGCTAATACATGACACTGAAAGCTATTATTGCTCCATACATCCTCGGTTAGTTCACTTTTAAGTTAGTTCTTAAAATCAGCTCAAATGTCGACCACAGCTAGTACTGGGGAGTATTATCATTGACATCTCTAGACCTTTTCTGCTAACCTATGACAATGAGCTATTGAAGTACTGATCACATGGCATTAAATGTAAAACACAAACACAATGGACATATTGAAACACAGTCAGGAGGCTGATATTTTTCTGTGCTCTAATAGAAATATGAGATTTTGCCATTCATCTGCATGGCAGAATAGTAAACAGTGCACCAAATTGCATTGATATAATATTGATTTTAGAAAAATGTAAAGAGGAAATACAATAAGAGCTTCAGCTTAATTGTCCGATGGCGTGTGCCTGAATTTTGTCTTGCATACAAACGACAAGGAATTGTTGGCCAACAAACATGAACGTAGTGATGTACTACGTGGTTTTTCAGCTTTTTAGCACCACCCTTTGGGCTCCTTCTGCTAATTTCGTGTTAGTAGAAGTTTGGTGAGTGTTGATTCACGCTTTTCATTTCACGCTTTTCATTTCGCGCTTTTCAGTGCGCGCTTTTCATTTTGTGCTTTTCAGTGCGTTTCTGAACAGCCGTTCATCAACCAGCCATGCTGCGTAATCAGAGGAGATAACATGTTATTTATTATTGGCCTTGGAGTTATTGCTTTAACCCAAGTCCAGTCCAGGAACAGGAGGAGGAGGAGTTCTTGGACCAAAAATTGGTTGCTTTATTAATAATGACCAATTATGTCAGATGCCTTTGCTGCGGGAACTCCAGTAGAATAATCCGGATGATTTTAGGAATTATCTCCAGATGACGGACCCCTGCTTTCACCAACTCTTGGCATTGTTGACCCCCTATATTAAGAAGCAGGACACATGCATGAGGCTTTTACTTTATTTTTTGGCTGAATAATAATTTGATTTGTTATATTTTCTATATCTTTGGATGCATAGAATGCACTTTTTGGTTAAGTTCTATTGGCAGATAGCATGTCTAATTTTATTTGTTTTCTTTTTTTAATGCACAATAAAAAGATTGTGGAGAATAATACTTGGCTATGTGTTTTACTTCAAATGACAGTTTGGGAATAGGCAGTTACATTTAAAAAAATACAATGTAAAATTGATAAGGGACACCAACATAGTTGTATCTTTAATTTTAAAAACTACGGGATAATGGTGTTGTGGTAGCTTGCCCCCCCAAAAAAAGCATAATAATATTATTCTTGATATCACTAGAAAAAAAAGCCTTTGACAATTCGATTGCAATAACTCCATCAGTATCACCAGCAAAGCAACTTCATTATTATCCCATTAAAGAAGAGCAGAATTGTGCGCTGCATTTCGAGATTTCAGAATTTGCCACGTCACGAATGATAATTCTGCATTACGAACGCTAGTGTTTGTACTTTGGACTTTTGTCTGACGGACTTGTGTACACACGCTCGGAAAATCCGACAACAGACATTTGTCTGTGGGAAATTTAAAAACCTGCCATCCTCCATTTGTCTGTGGAAAATCCGACAATTGTCCGATGAAGCATACAAACTGATTTTCCGCCAACAGCCTTTCATCCACACTTTCCAGTCGGAAAATACGATCGTGTGCACGAGGCCTAGAGGTACTAGAGCACAAGAGTCAAACACAAGGTCCAAGGGCCGAATCTGTCCCCCTGCACTCATGGTGGGCACAAGGGAGATGCAGGTGCAGTGTGGGATGGGGCGCCATATGGTAAGCTGCACTCTGATCCCTGCACTCTGTACATGGTGCACCCCTGAACGCTGCACTCTGTACATAGTGCACCTCTAAACTCTGCACTCTGTACATGGTGCACCCCTGAACTCTGCATATGATGCACCTCTGAACTCTGCACTGTGTACATGGTGCACCCCTGAACTCTGCACTGTGTACATGGTGCACCTCTGCACTCTGTACATGGTGCACCCCTGAACTCTGCACTGTGTACATAGTGCACCCTTGTACTCTGCACTGTGTACATAATGCACCCTTGTACTTTGCACTCTGTACATAGCGCACCACTGAACTCTGCACTCTGTACATGCTGCACCCCTGTACTCTGCACATAGCGCAGAATTGTGCGCAGAATTGTGCGCTGCATTTCGAGATTTCAGAATTTGCCACGTCACGAATGATAATTCTGCATTACGAACGCTAGTGTTTGTACTTTGGACTTCTGTCTGACGGACTTGTGTACACACGCTCGGAAAAACCGACAACAGACATTTGTCCGTGGGAAATTTTAAAACCTGCCATCCTACATTTGTCTGTGGAAAATCCGACAATTGTCCGATGAAGCGTACAAACTGATTTTCCGCCAACAGCCTTTCATCCACACTTTCCAGTTGGAAAATACGATCGTGTGGACGAGGCCTGCTTAGAGGTACTAGAGCACAAGAGTCAAACACAAGGTCCAAGGGCCGAATCTGTGCCGCCGGGCTATTTCATGTGGCCCTCGCACCCAGGGCTATTTTTCAGCTAGAACATGCTCTGCTCCCCACTGTCACTTGTAAACACAGAATCCATCTATGTTTACAAGGATAGTTTCCCTCTCAGTGGCTCTCACAGATCTTTCCTTGCTCTGCACTCATGGTGGGCACAAGGGAGATGCAGGTGCAGTGTGGGATGGGGCATCATATGGTAAGCTGCACTCTGATCCCTGCACTCTGTACATGGTGCACCCCTGAACGCTGCACTCTGTACATAGTGCACCTCTAAACTCTGCACTCTGTACATGGTGCACCCCTGAACTCTGCATATGATGCACCTCTGAACTCTGCACTGTGTACATGGTGCACCCCTGAACTCTGCACTGTGTACATGGTGCACCCCTGAACTCTGCACATGGTGCACCTCTGCACTCTGTACATGGTGCACCCCTGAACTCTGCACTGTGTACATAGTGCACCCTTGTACTCTGCACTGTGTACATAATGCACCCTTGTACTTTGCACTCTGTACATAGCGCACCACTGAACTCTGCACTCTGTACATGCTGCACCCCTGTACTCTGCACATAGCGCACTCCTGAACTCTGCACTGTGTACATAGCACACCCCTGAACTCTGCACTGTGTACATAGCACACCCCTGAAATCTGCACTCTGTACATAGCACACCCCTGAACTCTGCACTCTGTAGATAGCGCACCCCTGTACTCTGCACTCTGTACATAGCACACCCCTGAACTCTGTGTTATGGCTGTGTTATCACTGCTGACTTCACTGTTACTCTCTGTCCTTTGCTCACTGCTGGCTATTGCTGTTGTTTTCTCTGATTCCCCCCCCCCCATACTTAGTTTAAAGCCCCTCCAACTTCGTGGTCATCTTTCTTCCCAATACAGCTGCACCTTCCCCATTAGGGTGCAGCCCATCTTTACTAAAGAACCAGTAACCGACTGAGAAGTCAGCCCAGCTCTCCAGGGTACAGGTAGTAAAGAAATTTGCACCTTGTATGACCTGCCTGGGGGAGAAACTGTCTGACAGCAAGCATCTACTGTGCTGTTTGTTTAGAAAAAACATAATGTTCTTTAAAATCAATGCCATTGCACCCTGTTTGCTTGTAAAATAAAGATATGGCATCAATAATACGTGTAGCACCCTCTAGTTTGTGCTAATCGTGTTAGTAGAGGCAAAATATAGTCTGGCTCTGGGCTAAACCTGAGTCATTAAATCTGGGTCAGGCCAGCACGACTCATACAGACAGCCCTCTGGTGCCTCCCCCTGGTATCTGTAAAGTGGGAGAACATTCTGGAGCTAGTGGGTGGAGGTGAGGAGGGGCTGTTCTTCATATTTATGGGGCCTTAGCCAATCCCCAGAAGTGAGCTTGGCAGAGGACGAAAAATAGGAATGAGGCTTGCTGGGAGGGTAGTCGGGTGGAAGATCAAAAGGCAGTGCTAAGGGAGACTGTCGGTGGCCCTTGATGGACCCCTTACCGGGGGGGGTTGGGGAGTTACCTTGGGCTGGAGTTTGGAGGCTGGGCTGAAAGGATCCCAATACAGGAGGCAGTTGGTGGGGTTCTAGTTGGAGAGGCAGCAGAGAGAGCAAGGAGAGACAGTGAGTAGATCAGCACGGTGCAGGGACAGTCAAGGGGAGAGACTGACAACTGTAGCAGATCTCAGTTGAAGACAGCAGTGTGCCAAGTCTACATCAAACCTTGCCCTGGGGAATCTCCATGTACATGTCAGCCAGGAGGACTGGGAAGAGGAAAGCAGTCAGGTGCAGCTATTGGCAGCCAGGCAAGCTAGCAACTTATGCAAGTATTGGAGCTGGGATCAGTGGCCACAGGGAAGCAGATGGTGATGTGTTGTGCTGTTCACTTCGTATGTGCTTGTAAGGGGGGGAATTAGCGTGGCTGTATGAAGTAACTTTAATTGCCGGATAAGCAGCAGTAGAAAATTATATTTACAAAAGTGGAGTAAACAGTTCTCTTGTTAGCATATAAAAGGCACAGATTCACAGTCCATTCACCAAAGATACAGTAAACTGGCACTATAGTTACTATTCCTCTCTTCAGGCATCAGTGGTATACAAGGCACATTTTGATTACTTGCCATAGGCTGGAGTCTATAAGCAGGTTCCACAAATGCAGCAGAGATGATTTAACAGGAAAATACACTGTCTTAAATGATCTTCTATCACAAGCACAGCAGCAGTGCTGATAGGCAGGTCTCCTGAGGATCCCTGTTCTGTCCCTGCAGGCTGGAACACTCTCCCTGAATAAGGCCTAGCTTTCCCTCACAGACAGTATACCTTTCCCTCACTCATTCCACACACGTCTCTCAAAATGGTGGCTGGGCCCCCTTTTATATGGAAGCTAACAGAAAATGGTGGACAAAATCTCGAGAGAACTTAGTACCAATCAGAACATGAGGCTTCTCCAAGATTGCTGCTGGAGTCAAGTTCAGAGAACGTTACAGCTTCAACAGGATTTCACAAAAGAGCAGGAAAACACAAACACATTTTGAATATAATATGACATTTCTGCATGAGAAAGTAAGTATGATACAATTGTAGTCCCACTTCTCCTCTCAGCCAGCAAGACTATCCTGTCATGAAATGGCAACGAGGGTCAGTTTATGTGGCCATAGTTATGTGTGTAGTAAGACTGATTTAGAATTGCAGCTAAGAATCATATTCCTTACATTTCATGTTGAAACTACTTGTGACAGGCTGTGGACAGACACTGAACTCACTCACTTACTTCCCCCTCCCATCTCAGACGAAACCACAAAGGGCAAACTGCAGAAAAAACGGAAATTTTGCATAAGGTTTAAAATATATGTTTTGCAGAACTTGTCTTGTATCTGAAACGTAGGTTGACTTTTAAAAGGTTAAATGTTTGTATAACGGAAATATTCGCTTGTGACGCAATATACTGAAATTATATGTACACGAGGGGGGGCGTGGCCAGCGCGGCATGTGAGCAGACGCTTAGTCACAGAGCTCCCACAGTTACCCTGAATTGATCCGGTTTCCGGGGCTGACTTCGCCCCAAAAGCTACTTACCAGCCCTGGGAAAGTCCCCGCTACATCCCGCACTTGCCCCGGTCCGTGCAGAGGGTATGATGACCCGAGGACAGAAGGGAGAGGGATCGAGGATGGACCAGTAAAATGGCGCCGCTCCACCATCAGCACAGAAGCGCGGCGCTGACAAACTGAAAGAGGCACAGAACAAACAACAGAAAAGTATGAAGGACAGCTCCGCTCAACACCCCAAGGACATGAGGTACTATACCCAGAAACTTCATGACAAATCCAGCCAGTTAGCAGCCCAGTCTCACTGTGACTTTGATATACACAATGATCCTGATGAGGAGGAGGGGGAAACAACACAGGGGGCAGGCGCCATTACAACACAGGAGGACATTAACAGCGGTGCAGCTGAAGAGCCTGATGACTGTGAGGAGGAGGAGGAGGGGGGTGAACAGCCCACACTTGCAGCCATACTGAGAGCGGTAAACAAATGCACAGCATCTGTCAATAACCTGCAGGCACGTTTTGGAGGCTTAAAAGAGGAAGTTAGTCTCCTTAGACAAGACATCCAGAAGATCCGAGAACGGACCACCGCAGCAGAAAGCAGAATTAGCGAAATAGAAGATAAGCTTCCCCACATGATCAGGGAATCCCAGGCTACCACACGATTAGCCAGAACCACTGATACACGTGCAGAGGATTTCGAAAATCACCTCAGACGCAACAACGTGCGCATCGTAGGATTCCCTGAGAAAGCAGAGGGCCGTGATCCCACGCAATTTATAGAGCAATGGATGTCGGATGTATTTGGTAAGGATGCCTTTACCCACCTATATGCTGTGGAACGAGCGCACAGAGTACCCACCAGACCCCTCCCCCCGGGACACCCTCCTCGCCCGATCCTGGCCCGTCTTCTAAATTACCGTGATAGAGAAATAATTTTGCGGCTAGCCAGAGAGAAAAGGGATGTTCAATATAATGGTACCCGTATCTCCTTCTACCCCGATTTCTCCGCTGCGGTTCAGAAGAGTCGCGCAAGATTCACTGCAATTAAAAGACGCCTACAAAAGCTACAAGCCTCCTATGCAATGCTGTACCCAGCGAAACTTAGAATTACTCTACGAGGTCAAGCACATTTCTTTGAACACCCGGCGGAGGCCTCTGACTGGCTTGATGCCAACGAAAATGAACTCAGACAAGAGCGGAGACCAGGCATGGAACTTGATTGATGCTACTCATATTAGCACGGGGGTTTTTTTTTCTTTTTTTTCATATTTCCCCCCCGGACGGGGGCAGCGCCGGAAACATACACTGATTTCTTCACTAAATAATGCGAGCTCGGATGCAAGTTAAACCCTGATGAAGTACATGTCAGTACCCATCAGGTACTTTGAGCCGGAGGTCCAGGAGCTCCTGGTTTGCCTATGGGACCCGTTGTCCCACAGAAGTTTGTCATCTACTTTGACATCTTGGAGCCCTGGATTACAAAGCAAGCGGGCCCTTCTAGGTGATGAGCTGGTACAGGCATGGAACCTGGCTCGGAAGAGGCCCCCAAGTTTGTTTGGCGCACCGTTGTGCGTCTTGAGGTTTTTTTCACACGTACAGATTTATTCCGGAACTGTAAAGCTACATAGCTCTGCGGGTGATGACATGGCCCCCCTTCCCACCTTCAGGATACTCGCCTACCCAACATTCCCACTTCGATGCCTCATGGAAGCCCTCCTGTCTCCTTCTTGTGAATATAGGGGAAGCAAGCAGTGTGTTACCGCTACCAGTCACCTTTTCTTCAATGTGAGATGACTACAGTAACTGTGCTCTCATGGAACGTCAGAGGGTTGCATGATCCCCTGAAGAGGACTATGGTATCATCGTTGCTTCGGAAACATCTTCCGGCCATCTGCGCCTTGCAGGAAACCCACCTCACCAAGGACTCATTGTCTTGCATTGGTTTTCGTTGGGTGGGTAAGGCATACCATTCTACCCATACCTCATACTCTCGTGGTGTGAGTGTATTGGTTCCATAGAATACGTGGAGCTCGACTCCGAAATTGATCAAGAAGGGAGATATGTATTTCTTTTGTGTAGATTATCTACTCTCAAATGTATATTAGCCTTTGTGTATGTGCCTCCTCCGTATAATAACCAGGTGGTGAGAGCTCTGTTGGCATATCAAGTTAGGTACCCTGGGGTCCCGTTGTATACCCTCGGAGACTTTAATAACTACACTGACCCTCTTTTAGACAAACACCCACCAGTGGCGAAGGGGAGGGGGGGGGGCGCTACAGCACTCAGTAGGTTTATGGGGGAGGTGGGATGGAAGGACCCTTGGAGAGCAGGGAATCCAGAGGTGCGTCAGTTCTCCTGCTTTACCAAGGGCCACTCCTCTTTATCACGGATTGACCTCTGCTTGTGTTCGGAAGTAGCGGTTCGCTACATTTCGACAGTGACATATGCCACCAGAAGTGTATCTGACCATTCACCACTGATTGTGACTCTGGAGGTGCGTCCTCCTTCCACGACGGCTAAGGCTCCGTGGAAGATGAATGCATTTTGGCTGAATCTCTTCCCTTCTCATGAGCAAATAGAACTCCACATTGCAGAATACTGGCGGATTCATGCCAGTGAGGCTCCTTCAGCTCTATCATGGGAGGCCTTTAAGGCAGTCCTTCGAAGCATTTTTATTGCCGAAATTCAAGCAGTTAAACGGAGGACCCATGCTCATGGGGAGGAAATAGAACATATGGCAGTAGACTTAGAGGAGCGATTTATTGCTGATCCTACTCAGGCTAATAAGGATGCATGGCTTTCAGCGCAAGAGGAGCTATATAGGGTCACATCGTCTACTGCAGAGAGGAAGAGGTTTTTTCAAAAAACTGCACATTATGAGGAGGGAGAGCACACTGGTCGTCTACTAGCCACTATTGCCCACTCTCATCAGACCTCTCCATCGATTGGAGCATTACGCTCTCCTCAGGGAGGACTAACCAATAGCCCAGACCAGATCCTAACGGAACTGGTGAGATTTTACTCCTCACTGTACCAATCTAAACAAACTTACTCACAGGAATCACTCACTGAATATTTAGATGAGGTCCAGCTCCCCAGCCTTTCTGAAGCTTCTCGTGATGAGCTGGATGACCCCATTACTGTTGAGGAACTACAGGTGGCGACCAGTCTGTTCCCCAACTCTAAAGCTCCGGGGGACGATGGACTCCCCATTGAGGTTTACAAACAGTATGGGGAATCTATACTTCCACACCTGCTGAAGGTATTTAATGCAGCAAAACAAAGTGGCGATCTCCCCCAGTCAATGACAAGAGCAAGCATAGTCCTGATATTAAAACCCAACAAAGACCCATTAGACCCGGGATCGTATCGTCCGATCTCACTTTTACAAACTGATGTGAAGATCCTCGCCAAGGTACTGGCGTTGCGTCTGAACAAGGTCATATCCACCATAATACACTCAGACCAATCCGGCTTTATGCCGCAGAAATCGACTGCGATCAATCTGCGCAGACTCTTTCTCAATATCCAATCCCAGTCAGATAATATGGGAGATAGAGCCCTGCTTTCCCTGGACGCCCATAAGGCGTTTGATAGCGTCGAATGGGATTACTTATGGGCAGTGATGAGGAAGTTTGGGATTGGGGACAACTACATTAAGTGGGTACAACTATTATACTCTTCTCCGATGGCAGTTATTAGAGAGGGGGGTCAGATCTCCGCACCTTTCAATTTATATAGAGGTACGAGACAGGGTTGCCCCCTGTCTCCCCTCTTGTTTGCCCTGGCCATAGAACCCCTAGCCTCTGTGATACGCAGTAACCCATCGATTCGGGGGTTTCGATACGGAGATGTTCATGAGAAAGTTATCATGTATGCTGACGACACCATGCTGCTTCTTGGTGATACGTCAGTGTCGCTGTCGGAGGCAATGAGAGTCATTGGCCGATTCGGGCACTACTCGGGTCTAATTATTAATTGGACCAAGTCCTCCCTTCTATTGTTAGATCGTGAGCTCCCCCCCTCTCAAGACAGCATAATGGACACCCGGTATCGACATCTCTCAAATACTTAGGCATACAAGTTACTCCCCGTGTGTTAGAATATGTCAGCTTAAACCTAACCCCTCTTATTAATCGCTGTCGCGACCGAGTCAAAGTATGGAGCAAATTGAGGCTGTCACAAGTAGGTAGGATTAATCTAATAAAAATGATCCTTATGCCCCAACTGTTATATATTCTCCATAATTCCCCAATGGTCATTACTTTAAAAAAGTTCAGAATTATTAACTCACTCTTCCGATCTTTTATATGGCTATCAAAACCACCCAGAATTAAACTTGAGCAACTCCAGCGTCCCAAGGATGACGGGGGACTGGCGCTCCCTAATCCTTGGGTATATTACTTAGCTGCCCAGCTACAGCACATTACCAGAGTTCTGAGGCCTACACAGGAAATAGAACTAAATCTGCGGGACCCCTCAGCCCAACTGCTTCGCTTTACGGTCAAGGGTGAGGCCCTGGAAGGACTAGAGGCGTTGCATTACAACAAATCCAACAAACTCTTTCCAACTTATGCTCTTATGCAAAAGATTTGGAATAAGACCAGGATGCTACAGAAAGTACAAGGATACACTAAATATAGCCCAATCTGGGAAAATAACCACTACATGGAAATAGCAAAAATACCATATGGGAGGAAATGGAAGCAATATGGGGTATCACACATGACGCATATATTCCAAGATGGCAAGCTAAGATCCTTTCCGGAACTTAGAGAGGCCTTTCGGCTACCGCTTTCCATGAAATTTTACTACCACCAACTTAAACATGCGATAGATGCCCAGGGTGGTCCAGAGACCTGGACCCTAGAACCCGCGCCTGTCTTTAACTTCCTCCTAGAAATAGATACATATAAAGGGTTCATATCGGACTGCTACGCTATGCTTCTGGGTTTGGTTATGGGGGACTCGCCATTGAAGGTTATGACCAGGTGGGAGCAGGATGTTGGCGCGTTTGAAGAGGAACAGTGGGACGAAGCTCTGCAGGCGGTCCCCCTGTGCTCATTGAATGCTGCTCAAAAACTGTCCCAGTTGTATATATTGTCCAGGGTACACTATACACCGGCTAGGCTTGCCCGTATGGGTGTTGGCACAGACCCCACATGCACAAGATGTCGTAGAGAGCACGGAGATCTTATTCACCTCCTATGGAGGTGCCCTAAACTTCATTTATATTGGAAGGAGGTGCTGGATACCATTAATATGGTCTTTCAGGTACAGATACCATTAGACCCCAAACCATGCCTATTAGGGATAATAGATGACTTATTGACAGGTGATATCCTTAAGCAAGCCGTTAATAGAACTCTATTTCAGGCACGTATGCTAATTCTTAGGCATTGGAAATCTGAAGACCCTCCCACGAAACAGGAGTGGATCAAACAAATGGGAAACACCATCCGTTTGGAAAAAATTATTTTTCAACATAGGGGAACATCCAAAAAATTCGAAAAACTCTGGGCACAGTGGCTGGGAGTCCCCGGACTAGCGCCAGTAGATCTAGTGATGGACCGTTTATTTTAGAAAAACCGATAACTGTACTGTTCCAATAAATAAGAATAAACGATTATACTCTGTATTGATGAAGATAAGGATGTGCAGGTGGAGGTTTAATGGGTGAGACGCAATACTTTGATATGCTTGATTGGGAAAGTATGGGGGATAAGGGATACAATATGTGTTATCTACATGTCTGATTGTACCGCTATTGTATATTCTAACATGTCTGTTCCGGAACTGTATGTAATAACTTCTTGCTGAAATAAAAACCTTTTTGTTTGAGAAAAAAAAAAAAAAAAATTATATGTACACCGTGTAAGCTGTAATTGACACACTTGGCATGCAGACAAGAGTCGGGTCAGGTGTCCACTTTGGCCAAAGTGGAATAAAACCCCCTTAAATGAGTCCTGTGTCCAGCAAAGTCATTTACCGATATTCTGCCTCCTACTTCAGTCACAGTTATCTGTATGTGAGGAGGCTACCTACATGCTACTTTGCTAAGGGACTGAGAGTTCCTGCCTGTAATGGGCCGTTGCTGAACATACAATAGACTGATATTTCCCCCAGGAGTGAACCAGCAGAAGCTGTACAAAGAAGACCAAAGTTTGTGCAGGAGGAAGGAAGAAGAGGAGTCTGTAAATAGGGAGGAAATGTCCCTAAAGTATTGTTGATGTCACACCATCCAAGTTATCGTCCCCTTATAAACTACAAAAACAAGCCAAAGACTGAATCTGTGTCCGGATGAAAAAAAGAAATGTTGTGTGACTGGCCATGTAGCAGTGGGGAACTCCTACAGGAGTAGTGCTACATAAAAATGATAAAACTGTTTAAAAACATAAACTTTTCCAAAATGTTATACAATTGACCCCAAACCATTACAGTTTTTCTTTGTGGGAAAAAAAAGAGTAATTTAAAGTGTTGTAAAAGCACCTTCCTGTTATAGCAGCCTCTGTATTTATCATGTTACACATAACGAACATTCAGTTTGGGGGAAAATGTAAAAAAGCAGAGAAACTGCCTGGATTTCAGTATGACAAGTTTTATGGGTAATCCCTGTTGTCTACCAACTGCTTCGGGTAATACCAGGTTCACTTGAAGTTCATGTCTTACCTGCACATAGCAAGGCTAAACAATGCTACTCTAGGCACTATATCATTGATTGCTGCCCTTTGAAAAAAAGCTCCACCTTTAGCCAAACAGGCTGCATTGATTTTGAAGACATTGGCCTTCCCTAACACTGGAATAATAAGCAGAAGGTTTCTGTTTTTTACCCTGGGCAAATGATCAGTGACCAAAATAGAACAAAAGCATATACTGTATATATATCATGCACAATGGTCAATGAGTTTACTGCTGAAAAACATTAAATTGCCTGTACCAAGGCCAGGTTGTGACGTTGAAAGAACAGAACAGGTCAAAAATATATGAAAACAATCTTTAGTTCCCTGGATTGTAATGCTTGCATTCATGTGGCCTACATATTGTATTGACTCACTCAAGGAGCTTACAAACTAGGGTCTCTATTAGGGATGCAACACTACCTGATTTTTTAAGAACGAGTATGAGTATGAGTACAGGCGGTCCCCTAGTTACAAACATGCGACTTAAAAATGACTCCTACTTACAAACAGAGAGAGACAACAGGAAGTGACAGGAAATCTACCCCTAGGAAGGGAAATTCACTCCTGTAATGCCCCGTACACACGGTCGGATTTTTCGATGGAAAATGTCCGATCGGAGCGTGTTGTCGGAAATTCGGACCGTGTGTGGGCTCCATGGGACATTTTCCATCGGATTTTCCGACACACAAAGTTGGAGAGCAGGAGATAAAATTTTCCGACAACAAAATCCGATCGCGTCAATTCCGACCGTGTGTGGCCTGTTCCGACGCACAAAGTGCCACGCATGCTCAGAAGAAATTCCAAGACGGAACAGCTCGTTCTGGTAAACTTAGCGTTCGCAATGGCTACAGCACTTTCGTCACACTGCAATGTTAAAAATGGTTTAATACAGCGCACTCTCTTCTTCTTTATAATGTGACAAGAATATATTAGTTTTGCTGCTCATATTCACACACACTTCTCACAAACTTATTTTGTTACTATTTATCTGGATTCTCTAAATATATTTTAATTTCTCACATCTGACAACATATTTTTGTTTATTTTTTTTGGATTTAATGTAGATTATTTTTTTGTGTTTGTATTTTTTTGAAGGGTTTTTTTTTGGGGGGGATTTTGATTTGTACTCGCGAAAATGTTTGTGTGTGTTTTTTGTGACAAGTTCCCACAACACCATTGATATGTTGTTCTATTTAATCTGTATGAGATTGTTTGGTGTTGTCCCTTGTTAATTTCACATTTTATGTTAGAAATGTACCTGAATCGTCACCAACAAACTGTCCTTTTTGGATGAAAACACACACAGGAGAGTATAATTTCCCCAAAAATTTTTTATTAAGGGGTCACAACTAAACAAAGAGGGAGGCATCGCTGGAGAAACTGCAGAAATGGGTGAAGCCTTGGACCCCCAGGGCATCCATCAACTATTTTTAAGCAAAATTGGTGTCCTGAGGAGTCCTTATCTAAGGGAGGGCAGTCTGGTCCAGAAGTCCCAGAGATCCTGAAAGCAGCAGATGACATCTGTGTCCCCAGGCTGTGGTCATACAAGAGACTGCAGTAGGGTTGTCCCGATACCACTTTTTTAGGACCGAGTACAAGTACCGATACTTTTTTTCAAGTACTCGCCGATACCGGTTACCGATACTTTTTTTTTTTAATCTCACGTGATAGTTTTTTTTTAACAATGCTTTCTTTTTTTTCGGGGGGGGGGGGGGGGAACGGTGTCTGTGTGTTTTTTTTTTTTACTAACAATTTTTATTTTTTACAATAATATTAATATAATATATAACACGCCGATCACCGCTGACTGTCATAGTATCGGCAGAAGCATCAGGAGCATTTGCCCGAGTACAAGTACTTGGGCAAATGCTCGGTATCGGTGCCGATACCGATACTAGTATCGGTATCGGGACAACCCTAGACTGCAGCTTCTGTCAGACCAGACTGAACCCAGGGCAATCACTCTCTGGTCTTCCTTCGATGCTTCCTTACACGCGGTGGCTCTGGTGGTGGAGTTGTGGCAGCAGGAGGAGGAGGAGGAGGATGGTCCAACTCAACCACGTCGGTCTTGGGTGTTAGTTCCCCACTCACCCCCTTACGTAGCACTTTATAAAGCAGGTCCTCACAGAGCCTGTGTTGACCCTCCTGCATGCCCTGGAATTTGGTGGCAGCCATGCAGGCAAAGGCCTCTTCAGGAGTGGGTAAGGCTCATAGGGACGCCGAAGCCTCCTGAATGAGCCTGAATGCTGAATCCTGCACGGGACTCGGAGTCGCCTTCCTGGCTCTTTTATATGGAAGGCGGAGGGGAGGAACCTGAGATTCAGTCAGGCTGCGACTGGTCCCTGGCTTCTCCTGGCTGACACTTAGCCCCGCCTCCTCCTGGCTGCCACTAATCCTGCCTCCTCCTGACTCCCACATTCCACAACCTCCTCCTGGCTGATGTCTTCCTGTGTATGAAAAAGGGACATAGTTTTAGTATTTTTTCCATCAATCACACACAATTTTCACCTCCTGACTGTTGCAAATTGAATGTTAACAAATATAACAGACTATCCTTCTGAGCCCAGCATTTTTCATTCTGTCCCAATTTTGGGTGCCCACTACTGTCTATTGATATGTAAAACACTTTCAAGCAGCAATTAGTGATCAATACTAACATCTAGTAAACATCATTTCTTTATTGACCAGAAATCAGTAGAACAATGCTATACCTGACTCCAGCTGGGCTCCTCCACTTCTTCCTGGCTGGAAGGCCCAGGTTGGACATCAGAAGCCTCAGCTGGTATGGAAGGAAGCGTGGAAGGAAGAGTGGAGAGGGATTCCCTGACTTCAGTGTGGTCTGACAGAAATCGCAGTCTCTCGTAGTACCACAGCCTGGGGACATAAACGTCATCTGCTGCAGCTCCTGATCTCTGGGAATCTGTGACCTTCTTGCGCTCCCTCAGATATGTGCTCCTCAGGCCACCAATTTTGGCTTTTAAATAGGGGATGGTTGCTGTGGGGTTGCTGTTCACCAACTCCAGCAGTTTCTCCAGCGCTGCCTGCCTCTTCTGTTTGTGATTATAGTGGGGGTGTCTCACCTGCCACAGACAGGGCAGCTCCCTGTATTTGTCAATGAACAGGGGGAGGAAATTGTTGTCATTGAACCCATCCATTTTCTCTGCAAGACACAACACAAGACAAACCCTAAGGTCAGGGCAAACTCCCCTAATCTTGTTACAATATAGGCTTCCATTTCGAAGCAGTATAGGCCCAAGTTTAGATCCTACCTTCGTTATCATGATCGGCGCCTCCGATGCTCCTTCCTCCGCTCACAGATCGTACGTAAGACGCACGCGTGTTACGCTTTATACACACTGCGCATGCGTGTAACTCCGCCCGCCCCTGACGTTCTTTCTAGTCTATTCCCCGCCCCTTTTCGTTCGGCGCAGTGGGGGAAGAGCACATGGTGAATACACACCATTAGCAGGTGCGTGCTAATTGTAGCAACGAGGAGGAGGAGGAGAGGCCGGATCCGGACACGTCCCAATCCAGAAGGAGATTTAAGGACTCAAATATGTCCTTTGGGGAGATGTTGGAGATGGTCGACATCCTGAAGAAGGCCGACTATGACGGAAAGTATGGGCCTTACCCCAACCCCAATATCAGAAAGGCCAAGATCATAGCGAAAGTGGTCAGGAGTCTGCACCGGAATTTCGGGGTACGACGATCGAAAGATCAGCTCAGGAACCGGTGGTCGGACCTCAAATTACGAGAACATGAGCAGTACAGAAAGATCCGGAGAGTGCTGCAAAAAAGTAAGTAGTTGTCCTGTGTTCCTATTCTTTATATTTATTACGTTCGTGCTGCTCCATGTGCTTTTAGGAATGGTTGTACAGTTTAAAATGGCAACTTTCATGTTCTAAAATGGCAACTTTCATGTTCATGGGCACATTATTCGTTCGGATCAAACATTTTGCTTTCGGACTCTAAAATACCATTGTTTAGGCCATATGCATTTGGCCACCATTTTGACGCCCTATACTTGTCTTAAAAGAATTGGGTTGTGTAGATGGCTTTGTTACTAGAATGAAATGCAAACTAGATTCTGTGTAAGGAGAGGACACTGAGCAGCTGTTTTCACATCTGGACACTGGAGCACTAGTGTGGGACACAAGAACACCCTTTTTATTAGGGGTGCCACACAGGTGCTCCAGTGTATACTATAGGGGGGTCTCCATCTGAGAAGCTTGTACTAAACAGGTAAAGTATTGCAGCTTGACAAAGGACACTGAAAAGGCTACATCTTGGAACTCTGCTAAAATTGACATTTGTACCCCACTTCCAAGCAATGTTTCCTATTTCTAGTTCTGCCATCAAATATCTGTGTGCTAAGTACAGCAGTTTTGTTTTACATAGGGGAGAAAAGACTCGGAGGACACCCCTCATCCGAGGAGACCAGAGCCCCCCCCTCTGGAAGAAGGGGAAATCCCCCCAACACAAGAAGAGCAGGAGGAAGAAGACGTGGTGGAACTAGTCACCACAACAGGTGAGTGTCTGCGACCACAGGCTCAGATAAGAGATGGATGGCGGCATTTTTTTTAGACCTAATTTATTTTGGGGTTCCTCTCTTTTTAGGTGATAGTGAGGTTGTGGATCCAGATCCTTTCACATCCGAAAGTGCCCAGATCCTGATCGGGAAGATCATGGGGTGTAATTTACAATTGGAAATCATCAAGAAAAACATCAATGATGTTATTACAAAAAAATAAAAACATCATTGATGTTTTGGGGCGAGTTTAAAGCCCCTCCAAATCACTTTCTTCTTTTGTGTGCTACAATGTGCTAAATGTTTTTGTGATTTTTCCCAAAGCCAAATTTGGAGGATGCACACAGTGTGTCAACATGTGCTATCTGCCATCACGGGAGATCAATGGACGCGTTTTGGGGGTGCAACCCCTTCCTCAATAATAAAGTAGCGGTGGGGAAGGGCTTGCTCCCCCAAAACACGTCCCTTGATCCCCCGTGATGGCAGATAGCACATGTTGACATTGTTAAATTCGTGTGCATCTTCCAAATTTGGCTTTTCCTGATGTGACTTCACCCCATCTGAACGCAATATCAAACACAGTTCCTAAATACTCATGTCTGATATTGCCTTCAAATTCTACCAAATGTGACGTTTGTAAGTTCAAGATTTGTGTCTTTCTTGTTGGTTTTACACAGGCCTGTTTTATCTAAAATGGAATTTTTGAGTTTTGATAATGCCACCCCAAAAATTGTTATACAACAAACAGGTTGGTTTGTTTGAAAAACCTTTGGTAAATGCACATGTGATTGTGCAGGTATTAAAAAGATTGTTAATCAAGAATGTGTGGATTATTGTCTCAACGCTACAACACTTTTGGGGTGATGTCATTGTTGTTTTGTGAGAAAATGGGGGTTATTTTCTAAGGGCAAATCCTCTTGGCACTACAAGTGCAGTTTCAGTGCAGTTGCAACTGCACTTGTAGTGAAATGTGTTTTTGCATTTTAATAAATAACAGCCAACAGTGCTTTGTATAATAAGGTTACACAATCACAACATTTTCTGGACTCAACACATTTCTGTCAGGGTCAGCTAAAACAAACACAAGCAGTAAATGTCCACAAAGAATTTCTTTTTTTGTTTTATTATAAAAAGGCTTCACAGATTTGCTGGCATATTGATAGCCCCCCTACCCGCAAAGAACTCCAGGTAACGTAACCGGACATCACGGGCACTCAGGGAGGGCAAGCCAGGACGGCCGCTTTCAAGTACGCAAGTATAATATGGTTCAATTTATACTCCGCCATATGGCTGGGTGTCATAAATAGGCGGAACCGGCTGGCCAGGATTCCAAATGTGTTCTCCACCATTCTTCGGGCTCTGGCCAGCCAGTAATTAAAAACCCTCTGTTCCGGGGTGAGGGTCCTCATTGGGAATGGCCGCATCAGGTGGTCCCCCAGCGCAAACGCTTCATCAGCAACGAACACAAATGGGAGTCCTTCAACATTGTCCTCTGGAGCTGGCAAGTCCAAGCTGCCATTCTGGAGACGCCTGTAAAACTCAGTGTGGGCGATGACTCCACCATCGGACATCCGGCCATTCTTCCCCACGTCCACATACAGGAGGTCGTAATTAGCCAACACCACCGCCAACATCATAATACTATTGAACCCCTTGTAATTATAATAGTACGACCCCGAGTTGGGTGGTGGGATGATGTGGACGTGTTTCCCATCAATTGCCCCTCCGCAGTTAGGAAAGTCCCACCGCTGGGCAAAGTGGGAGGCCACAGTCTGCCATTCCTGTGGCGTGGAAGGAAACTGTTGAGGCAAAAACAATAAACATTACTATTTTTTCTCAGAAACATGGCAAGCAGATTAGACACAAACATTATGGGGCAACCTCCAGATAGCATTTATTAAGGGGAATTTAACAACGCCAAAGTATAAGGTACACCTATCATATTCCCACTCCCCCCCCCTCATGGGCCATTTCTAACATTATAGGGGGTGTGTGGAAATCTTGGACAGGTAACCCTCTTCACTTCATTGAGAGATGAATGCCTAAATAATGGGTATTACTTGGAACAGCCCCTCCTTAGTTACACTATTGGCAGCCCACTGGACAGGTAAGAAGTGTCATAATACAAAGATAGAAATACACACTGTACACATTTGAGGACATTTGGACATTCTGCTATTACCTATCAAGATAATAATAGGATCCAAAAACTTTAAACAGTACCATTTGAAAGTATACAGGCAGGCCCTTGCACTACATGCTTTGGGGAATTCATCCATACATCTGACCACAAAAGAGATGGGTATAGTGTGTATGGGTTTGGCAAAGTCAGCAGATAGATGATTGAGGATAGAGAATTGGGATCAGCTGACTTAGCAGTTGGGGGTTGGGAGGGTTACTAAAAATTATTTGGGGACACCACCAAAAAAAAAGCCTCTGGCACTCTGCCTGAAGTTAAAGCAAAAATAACATTTCTAAACATTTTAGGGGGTGTTTGGGGTAAAGCACTACTATGGAGCAGAAAAAATACATTGTTAAGTGACTACATGAGGTCAATATAGGGTCAGGTGACACCATGCTGGGGAGGTTATTGAAGGGCAAATATGTATGAAGGACCTAAAATAATAATTACATAAAAATCCAGCATGCATGAGAACAAAGGGGACATTCACAGCATATTACAATCATGGTAATTAGGGAATGAGGAAAGAAATACAATATATTAGCAAACATTCAATACAATAAAATGTGATATTAAAGGATAAAAATCTTACCTTCATATACTCCTTCTGCAGGACCTGCATGATGGCAGAACAGGTCTCTGAGATAATGATCCCCAGAGTCTGGGGGGAGATGCCTGTCGAGAACTTCAAGTCCTGCAGGCTTCTCCCTGTCGCCAAATACCGCAGGGTAGCGACCAACCTCTGCTCCGGAGTGATGGCTTGCCTCATGCAGGTATCCTGCCTGCTAATATAGGGGGTCAGCGAAGCCAACAGACGGTGAAACACGGGGTCTGTCATCCTGAGAAAGTTCCTGAAATCATCAGGATTATTCTCACGGAGCAAAGGCATATGAGAGAACTGGTCACGCTGAAGCAACCAATTCTTGGTCCATGAACTCCTCCCCACCCTGTTCATGGACTGGACTTGTGTCAAGGTCAGGACCCCAACACCAAGCCCCCGCACAGCACGAACTCTACGAGGAGTACGCATACGCAACATGGCTAGAAAACGGTCGGCTGCTCAGAACGAAGTAACAGAACGCACTAAAGAACAGCAAGGCCTGTGAAGAGCGACCTGAAAAACAGCAATGAACGGACAAGTTCGCACAGAAAACTCCAATACGAACTGACTGCACGCACTGAAGAGCAGATACAAACCCACAAGCACAAACTGAACAGCAGAAAACGATCTGAAAACCACGAGTCTGAAAAAGCGCGAATCGTCTCTCACCAAACTCTTACTAACACGAGATTAGCAAAAGGAGCCCAAAGGGTGCCGCGCTTGGTTCTGAACCGGCCTTTTCTAGTCTTGTCGTACGTGGTGTACGTGACCGCGTGGTTGGCGATCGGAAATTCCGACAACTTTGTGCGACCGTGTGTAGACAAAACAAGTTTGAGCCAACATCCGTCGGAAAAAATCCTAGGATTTTGTTGTCGGAATGTCCGAACAAAGTCCGACTGTGTGTACGCCCTATAAGAGTTATCATGGGAAAAAGGTGTTTCCACTAAGGATGAGCTCCGGCGTGTTCGCACAGTCCACGTGCCGAGCCCGCCAGGAAGTCGGCACGGCGTTGCGCTAATCACAGTCAGTGAGACATTTTCCAGATGTGTGGCTGCAGAGATGGGGAAATGTTTCATTGCCTGTGATTAGCGCAGCGCCGTGCCCTGCCGACTTCCTGGCGGGCTCGGCACGTGGACTGTGCGAACATGCCGGAGCTCATCCTTAGTTTCCACAACAAGCCAAAATTTTCAAAATCCAATTGTCATTGGGACAGAAAGTGAGGTGAAATCTTCTGGACAGGGGCACAGACAGCAAAACACATGTTAGAGGGTGTGCTATCCCTATGCTATCCAAAAAGCTTAAAAATATTTTTTTTGGCAGGAGCTACACTTAAAAAATTGACCTGTTCCGACTTACATACAGATTACACTTAAGAAGTAACTTACAAACCCTATCTTGTTTGTAACCCGGGGACCGCCTGTATGATACTTTTGTTCGCCGATGCAGTTTGTCAAGCAGTGTGAGGTGACTTGAGAGGGGAGCAATATAAGCTAGTAGTGGGGTGTTCGGTGATTAAGGATGGGGGTTAGGTGGTGTGAGCTCAGATAGCAAGGATAACTTGCCACAAATTTGTGGCAGTGTTGAATTGTAAGTTAACTTGATGCACATTTTCACTGGCAAGTTGTAAACTTGCAGAGCACTTGAAGCACAAGTTCTAACTGACACTTTTCCAATTTGTAGCAAATTTGCATGGCAAGTCTCACGGTCTAGCAAGAGCAAAGTTGCAGTGATGAGCCTACAGCAAGAGTTCTGCAAGTCTATAGCATGAAAATCAGCCACAGTGACCCCGGACTATTGCACAACATAACTGAACCAGAACTTACAGCAGACTTGCAGAATGTTTGCAAAGAAAGTTGATCTGGAGTCATGCAATGCGGACCTGCTACAATTGCGTAACTGGATCAGTGCAACACTAGTCTCTATCTTAAATACTGCAGCCAAATCGGAAAGAAGCCAATTAACCTACCAGCATATCTTTGGAGTATAGGAGGAACCTGGAGTAATTGGGGTAAACCCACAGATGCATAGGGAGAACATGCCTGAGTCAGATTCACACTGCTGTAAGGCAGAAGCACAGCCCACTATTTTGTAGTATTAACCACTTGCCACCCACCATATAGCAATATGACGGCGGCAAAATGGTTGTGATATCCTGACCGGACATCATATGACGTGATCAGGATATCACAGCCTGCACACGACTGTGGGGGCGTGCAACACGGCGATCGGAGGTGCTGTGTGTCAGTCTGACACACCGCAACTCCGATCATGGCATTAAGCCTCTATAAGCCAATATAAGTGAATAGTGTCAATAATTAGAAATCAGAAAATAGACATTACTTTAAATAGTGGACCACAAAACAAAACAAACCAGCTGCTCCCCAACTTGAACATAAAATGATCAGATGATAGATAGGTAGATAGATAGATAGATAGATAGATAGATAGATAGATAGATAGATAGATAGATAGATAGATAGATAGATAGATAGATAGATAGATAGATAGACAGACAGACAGATAGACAGATAATGAATAAACTATTGTAGTACAAAAATTTTATTCCATGATAATGAATAAACTATTGTAGTACAAAAATTTTGTAAATTGTGCTTAATGTGTACCTTAATCTTATAAGAAGAGAAAGGTAATTATGAATATACAATTAATAGTGAAACTAAACCATGAATAATAACACACAAAACCAACAGCAATAGTATCAGTGACAGTGATATACTATCTCAGTATGCAGTGAGAAATGAATTATAAATTATGGTGATATCTTCCAAAGTGAGCCAGTTTCTTCCTGTCGATAGATAAAAAGTTCCTTCATCAAAAGACGAAAAGGAAAATACACCTTGTAGAAATGGATATCTGCTTACCAGATACCAATGACCCCTTTAATCAAAAAGAGAGTCATTAGCGCTTTTGCAGGATTGTGCCTGCTCACATGGATGGCTGGACAGCTGGATGATGATTAGGCAAAGAACCCCTCCGGTCCCAATCGTTCAAACATGGGATATATGTGAAACAAACAAAGTCTCCATAGTGTAAAATCGTTTATTAAAATGCTAAGGATACATTAAAAAAGCCAAATGGCTGCTTACATTTGTGGGTGCCTACCCGGCACTGGGGCTGCTCGCTTGTCAGGGTAAGGTTGAGATCAAAGACCCGTTGCGCCACATCGAAGGACGGCGTGTGTTCCAGCCGGCGCGAGAAGCAACCAGAGAACCGGACGTAGGTAAGAATCACGTGACCACGTACCGCTCCGACGTACGTTTCGTTGTGAACGTCCTCAGGGAAGTGTACGTTGGTCACTAGGTTACGAGTTTATAAAGAAAAAGGGGCGGATAAAAAAGACGTGATAGGAGGAAGTTCCGTTAACATCAATAAAGTTGGCATGTTAAATGGCAATGGTTGGAAAAGTAGAGTAATACTCCCCCTGGTGGTTCAAATCCAAAGGATTCAGCAGTCACTCCAACTAATAAAATTGACTAAAAAAAACTAGCAGTAATTGAGTGAGAACATACACCCGCTCGTATGGCTGTGCGGGTGCGTGCACACGTTCGTACGGATGCGCGGGTGTGCACGTTCGATCCGGAACTCGCTCGTATCTGTCGGGGACACCGCGCATGGCCGTTAGACGCTGCTGCATGGAGACGGAAGCTAGTGCTGTGAGTTCTCTGACAGTCACTCCAACTAAAAAAATTGACTAAAAATACAAGCAGTAATTCCCATTGCTGGATACTGCTCCCTCTAGTAGTTGTTTCCGAATGTTGTCGGGAATTATCCATAATCAAGACATTGGTATATTAATAATTTGTAATTCGATAGTTGGGACAATAAATATAAAAAATGAAAAATTATGATAATCTAAATTAAGATATGTTAATTACTAAACCATGTAATCCCATGCAGCCACAGTCTCGGTTAACATTATCATAATTGATACACTTTACTATCCCTATATTGGTCACAGCAAGATAGTCTCATATATTATTGTGGGTATATTATAATGAAAGGAAAAGATGATAAAAATTAAACATGATTGGCTCTACTGGGAAATTGTGATGAATTAGAAAGACTAATAGGCCAAATCGATGAGTAATTGTTGGTGTAATTCCATACATTTGTAGATACAAAGGTATGGCCAAATATTATCATAGGAAGTAGTAAGAAGTTAATAGAATATATTAAAGATGTGGTAGTATGTATATACCATTAGTAAGCGGCCTTTTGGCTAAGATCAAGTGTAGTATCTGTTCTTATCAGTTGCCAGAGGAGGCCTGGTTGTACCGACCATAGAGGGAAGGGCACATGCAAATCCGATGGTGTAATTGGACCTGAACAGACAGTTGAGGGACAGTCATCACCTGTTGCCCATGGGGGCTTCAGTGGGCCTACCCAACCAGTCTAGAAAGGACCTCCTGGTGAGGATGGGTGCTGCACATGGGTCTGGCCGGAGGGTCGGGTCCCTGGCCTTCTGGCCTGGATTGTGGTAGCTCTAGCTACGGACAGTTTAGAGTTGCCACCTTATCCCTTTAAAACCGAACACCTATGAATTACACACATTCTGAGGCTAATTAAATGCAGATAAGGCACCAAGTGAGTTTAATAACCACCTTAATCAGCCACAGAACCTGTGTAATTAATATGTGTTCGGGTTTAAAGGGATGAGGTGGCAACCATAGGACAGTTATTCGGGAGAGAACGCTTACTTCCCCTTATGCAGGGGGGGGGGAGTGGCTAGTACTTCCTGAATGTAATTAGGTAGGAGTGATGGGAGTGACGGTGGAGCCTGATGGGAAAGGGCTCTCACCAAGCTGCCGGATCTCCATGCCTTTCTGCATGTGGTGGGGGCTGCTGTGGTCTGGGCTGTGGGCCAGGTTGGTTTGAAAGCCTATGGAGTAGTGCCCCTGGAGTGGCAGTCCAGGGGTGCCATAAGATCACTGTGAGTGGCAGTCACTTTGATTTTGGGCACCACGGTCACTGCACCATAACACAGCTTTTTTTGCACCTGCCTCTTGGGCCGGGCCTTTTGGCTAGGACCAGAGGAATTTTTTATTCCTGGCCGGAGGGCCTGGTCATTGTTTTACACACTGGCCACTTCTTCACTCCCTACACGTCCATCCTGGTCAGTTCACACCCTCCTACTGACTGACCATGATAGTTGAGAAAATCTGGAATGGACAGAAATACAAACTTTTGGAAGGTAAAACAGCCCCATATAAATTTGTTAGCTCTTTGCTTGGAGTTCAGTTTTAAGCATGAAGGCTGTTTCTGCACTCCTTAGAGCTGATAACAAGCACCTCTTGTGGTCCATCATTATTATACAGAAGTGAACAGGCTTGATCCATTGCTATAAAGCAGAATAAAGGATCACACTATTGTGTGTTTGCTGGATAATGAATAGTTGAGTAACTCACTGGCATCTCTAGGGGACTCCAGTGCTGAGATGTCCCAGCCAGAGCTACCAACTTAGTCCTTATTAGCCATGAAATCTCATTGTTTTCAAATGAAGCCAAGAAGCCTTGCTGTTTGTTTACAATGTAAAGTAAATATCAAGCAAAAAAACAGAGTCCTCTGCTTTCTGCTGCCTCCTTGAATTTCACATGTGGGGGGATGGCCTTCTGGACTAAATAATGGCACCTGGGGGATGGCCTTTTGGGCAATATAATGATGGCTGGGTAGCTACCACTGTGACGTAGCACAGGCCATGAAGTTGCAGAAAGGGGTGATTTAACAAGTGGGAATGGAAGGAGCCAAGCTGGTATTAAGGCATAGCTCCCAACTGTCCCTGATTTCGAGGGACTGTCCCTGATTTGGAGCAATGTCCCTCTGTTCCTCATTCCTCCTCATTTGTCCCTCATTTTGGTCTGATCTATATAGAGGTATATAAAATGCACTTTTTATCTATCAAAAAGTGTTTCCTAGTGCTAAACCTTTCATCTGATTTCTAAATTGCTGCATTTGTAAATTCCAAAAGCCAATATAAAGGAATAGTAGTGGTAAAAAAAGCACTTGTGGGTTTAACCAATCTTGTTTTTTTTTGCACAATTCTCCTTTAAAGGGCCGTGGCAGGGGGTGTGTCCTATGCCTGCATACTTTTGCTGATAGGTGTCCCTCATTCCCATTTTAAAAAGTTGGGAGATATGTTAAGGCACTGAGCATGGGGTGATTTGGGTTGTTTTTGTCTTCTGCTCCAGAAGCAGATACATAAAAGAGGTCCACACAAGCTTTCTTTTACTGACCCTGGGGATAGCAGTAGCCCACATTTCTGCAGACTCCTCATAGTTTTCTGGGCTACAATGGTATTAGCAGAAAAGGAGGAGGTGTGCCATAATAACATTGGATTAGGAAGAAGTGAAGGAGGAAGGAAAGGAGGATGAGAGGGAAAAAAGGAGGTGGAGAAGGAAGAGGTGAAGGAAGAAGGAGAGCACGAGTAAACATTGGAGGAGGTGGAGAAGGAGGAAGTAGAGAGGGATTAGAGGGAAAGCACAGAATGAAAGGAAGAGGAGGCAGAGGTCACATTGGCAGGCTTGTCACCTATATAATAAAATAATAATAAAATGTAATAAAATATTTACAAAAATGTGAGGGGTGTACTCACTTTCGTTAAATACTGTACATGCAAGGAGCCGGACGCATGGATTCCAATAGTTTGTTTTTTGTTTTAAGCATATGATTGGAGCCAGAGGCTCTAATAGGCTTCAATAAAGGGTACAAACAATATTTTTTTGCGCTATCCCAAGAACAATCGTATGTATAGGATTAAACCATAAATAAAGTGAAAAAAGCTGCAACTAAAAATGTGAGACACACACACTACAAATATCATTAAAAAAAAAAAAAATCATAAAAAAAGAAAGCTGCGCTGTGAAATGATTTGTGATCAAAAGAATTGAAAAATATTAAAAAATTTGAATCATACAAATAGAAATATATGAAAAATTCATGCAATATGTTGTCATATCAGCATTTATGCTATCACCAGTGATAAGTGCAGAAAAATATGTAAAAATAAACTGCATAGCAAGATACACAGGCAACAGAGCCAAGTCCACTCAGATAGGCTATTTGAGGAGAGCCCACTTAGTAAAATGATCTTCTAGATGGTGGCTTTGCAATCTTCCTGCCAGTGATGACATGCAACTTCAACACTATAGGGGATGTGATGGGGTGCAATAAAGAAGTGCCTCCACCCACGAAAATACTGCCGCTTACCAACTCCTTAGATCTTTTGTTAAGGAGATCATGCGTGCCTGTGGCTCTTAACCCCAGCCTCGGGTCTTTCAAAGCTAAAGGGGCTCCTCAGACTCTCCGTGTAAGATGTCATCTCATTTGGCAGATGTATGCTCATTCACCATAAAAGGACATGAAAACTTCCATAGCGTAATACGTTCAATAAAGGGTGGGCTCGAGGCGCAGAGCACTGCACCTGAAGCCCTCCCGGTTGGGTGACAATAGTGAATGAATATATCATTGCCGCTCCCCCCCCCCACCCCCCCAAAAAAAATAAAACAAAAAACACCAGCCGTCACTGACCCTGACTGCAACAAAATGAATAGATTAAGAAAATACAATTGGCTGCTGAGTACCTGGAAGGAAAAAGATTATGCTGGCAAATTGCACACCTGCTTGGTCTCTGCTGTGCATCCCAAGCACTGCTTTAATACAAAAAAAATACAGAAAAAATAAAACATACACAGGTAAATATAATAAAAAGAAACAAATAAATAATAAAACTATAATATGAGTAAAAAACAAAAAACAAAACAAAAACATAACCCAGGCCATGAAATAATTTACATGAAAGGGGTTGCAGTGCAAAGAGCTTGGATAAAAATGTTTCCACTGGATTTGGGGGTAGCTTTTTTTTTTTTTTTTGCAGCTGTACAGCCTCTATCTAGTATTTTGCAGCCTAACTAAGCTGCTCACATGCTGTCCAGGCATCGAACAATAATTATGGAT
Organism: Lithobates clamitans; assembly: GCA_037952925.1. Taxonomy (NCBI): domain Eukaryota; kingdom Metazoa; phylum Chordata; class Amphibia; order Anura; family Ranidae; genus Lithobates; species Lithobates clamitans. The sequence goes on along the minus strand of JBBGZY010000922.1, from coordinate 3,576,033 downwards.
ATTGTCTCTCAGATAAATTTTTTTTTTTTCAGACACCCTAGAGAGTAAAATAAAAGGAAGAGAGGAGCGCCTTTGAGTAAAAGTGCTTTATTCATTGTAGTAAAAGAAAATGTAGCCACTTACATATCAGTAAGAAACGAAGCTCTCCACAGGTGAATAACAGATAATATGGCTGCAAATCCAAACACAAGCTCAAGGAGTGTCAATGGTCCGTGGCTGCAATGTTGGCGGAGAACCGTGACAGGAACAACCGATCATGCAGGGGAAGGGAGAGACAGCTCGTAGAGCTCGTGTGTGACGTCAGCTTAGTGAGGGGAACACAACGCGTTTCAGAGCATGCGCAACGTCCGTGGGGTGCATGCGCGCTCCTTTCTCAAGTGTAGTGATAGGGAATAGGAGGAGAGGCATTTATATGCGCTGGCTGCGAAACAACACGCTGCTGGCCAAGTGGAGATATCTCTAAAACATGGCACTATGGGGACAAGGAAATAAAAGGTGGAAAAGTATTAACCCATATCTGCTGACCGATCGAATGTTATAATTATATATAAATATATATAATATTTATATATAATTATACCATTCGATCGGTTCCCGTCCCAGTTCTCCGCCATCATTGCAGCCACGGACCATTGACACTCCTTGAGCTTGTGTTTGGATTTGCAGCCATATTATCTGTTATTCACTTGTGGAGAGATTCGTTTCTTACTGATATGTAAGTGGCGCTCCTCTTATCCTTTTGTTTTTCTCTTGATGTTTAGGAGCCGGCTTCACTCTGGAGAAGAGCTGCGCTTTGCTGACGGTGTTATACTTACTTCCTCTACTAGCAAATTTCTCATCACCAGCACTTATTGGACTTATATTCATGGACTTAATTTTTCCTTACACAATCCTAGATATTTGTACAGTCTAAATTGTCTGTCTGTTGTCTCTTTATCAGCAATTCTGAGCGCCAGTTTTATGTGATTTTTTAGAGAATAAAATGGTGATCATTGCAATACTTTATGTCACACCGTATTTGCGCAGCGGTCTTACAAGCTCAATTTTGTTGGAAAAAATACACTTTTTTGAGTTAAAAAATAAGACAACAGTAAAGTTAGCCCAATTGTTTTTTATATTGCGAAAAATAATGTTATGCCGAGTAAATTGATACCCAACATGTCACGATCCAAAATTGCACTCGCTCATGGAATGGCGACAAACTTTGGCACTTAAAAATCTCCATTGGCAACATTTAAAAATTACTACACGTTACCAGTTTTGAGTTACAGAGGAGTTCTAGTGCTAAAATTATTGTTCTCACGCTAACCATCGCGGTGATTCCTCACATGTGTGGTTTGAACACCGTTTTCATATACAGGCGCGACTTACGTATGCGTTATTTTTCCTTTTATTTTTACACTGTCCTTTAAAAAAAAAAAAAAAAGGGTCACTTTTATTCCTATTACAAGGAATGTAAACATCCCTTGTATTAGAAAAAAAGCATGACAGGACCTCTTAAATGTGAGATCTGGGGTCAAAAAGACCTCAGATCTCATATTTACAGTAAAATGCAATAAAAGAAAAAAATAATTCTCATAAAAAAAAATTCCCTTTAAGAGCATTGGGCGGAAGTGACGTTTGACGTCGCTTCCACCCTCCAATGCTATGGAGCCGAGCGGGGGCCATCTTTCCCTCACTCTGCATCCAAGCAGTGAAGGGAGCGGACAGGATTGTCTCCGCCGCTGCTGGCAGCTCCGGTAAGCATCGGAGACGACTGGAGCATGGTGGGAGGGGGGCGAATCCGCCGCTGAGACCACTTTTATCCGAAAGAGAAACACACACGGTTTTATGAAAATACTGGGGTTATGGCAGGTAGCTGCTGCCATAACCCCAATATTTAACGTCAAAGTACCGACATACAGATATGTTAATTTGCGTGAAGTGGTTAAACTGTTTTGTCACTGGCCAATTTCTATGAAGTTGTGGTTTTTAGCTTTATTTTTTTTAAAGTAAACTTTCCTATAGCTTTTAGATCTGTTGTGGCTGTTACTTTCACTGTTCAATTTGAGCCTGTTACCACGAGATAAAAATCTGCCAAAACTACCCAAAAAAGCATTTTTCAATAAAAAGAATTTAATTGAACTGGTGGTTTGGAATTGTCAAACATACTTGGGGCAGGTTTCCTAGTATTGGTAGAGTAGTAAAACATCTTCTGGCCAGGAATAACCTGAGTCACTAAATTGGGTCAGGGTTATTAGAGGTCAGGGCTGCATGACTTATCTTGGGGAAGTTTGTCCCTGAAGTTCTCCTTACAGTCAATTGGGCATCCCAAAACCCCCCAATCCCCACCCAAGTTGTTAACCCTCTAGTAAAACAACAAAAACAAAGCTACGGACTGTTTTCTGACTTTTGAGTGCCTGTGAAATTCGGTGTGCCTGGCTCTGCAGGAGTGGGGGATCCCTGTTTGTCAACAGTTCCTATGTGGGGTGTGCTACAATATTAAACTTGTTCAGTTTGTGTTACATCAAATGGAGCTTGACCAGCAGGGGCAAAATGTTTTTCTGTATGATAAATAGTTTTGGACTCCCAAAGGAAGGGATGGCCTTCATGTCCTCGTACTCCAAGCTTAAAGTGATTTGGCTGGGAGATTTTAATATGGTGGCCATACACCCTGGTTGGGTCCCCCTCTCACCCTGCTAGACAACAGTAAAGTTAGCCCAATTTTTTTTATATTGTGAAAGATAATATTACGCTGAGTAAACTGATACCAAACATGTCACACTTCAAAATTGCGCCTGCTCGTGGAATGGCGACAAACTTTTACCCTTAAAAATCTCCATAGGCAACGTTTAAAAAATTCTACAGATTGCATGTTTTGAGTTACATAGGAGGTCTAGGGCTAGAATTATTGCTCTCACTCTATCGATTGCAGCGATACCTCACATGTGTGGTTTGAACACCGTTTTCATATGCTGGCGCTGCTCACGTATGCGTTCGCTTCTGCACGCGAGCTCGGCGAGACAGGGCGCATTTAAAATTTTTTAAAATCATTTTCTTATTTATTTTAGCTCTTCTTTTTTATTTTTATACTGTTCTTTTTTTTTTTTTAAATTATGTCACTTTTATTCCTATTACAAGGAATGTAAACATGACAGGACCTCTTAAATATGAGATCAGGGGTCAAAAAGACCTCAGATCTCATATTTACACTAAAATGCAATAAAAAAATAAAATAAAAAAATAATGGCCCTTTAAGAGCTGTGGGTGGAAGTGACATTTTGACGTTGCTTCCGCCCTGCAATGGTATGGAGATGGGTGGGGGCCATCTTCCCCTCCCTCGTCTCAATACCACACACAAAAGAGGATCCGATTGCCTCCACCGATGCCGACAGCTCCGGTAAGCGGCGGAGGGCGGCGGAGGGCACCGGAGCGGGAGGAGGGGATAAAAGTGATCTCGCAGCGAATCCGCCGCAGAGACCAACATTATCGGAAAGTGGACCGCCAGCCGAAGAAGTGGATACCGGGGTTACGGCAGCTAGCTGCTGCCATAACAATGATATTCCACTTTAAAGTTAGGACGTATATCTGCGTGCGGCGGTCCGGAAGTGGTTGCTTACACTTACCTCTCTTTGTTGATCAAACAGGTTAAACAGACAACTGCTTTTTCTTATAATCTGTCCCTGTACCATTACATACATTTAAATTACAACTTTGAGTTATTGATGTGAGCTAAGGCCACTTAGTTAAGGTCAAGAAACTCTTGTTCTTTTAGCAACTAAGGGTTTTTGGATATGGAAAGGGCTAAGGGTGGTAAGCTCCTGGCATATTAAGCTAATTACAGTTATTAAAACTAAAATAAACAAGTGATGGGAAAAATCACTTATTCACCACTGCGCCAAGGAAAAAATACGCAAAACAAGCCTTGAAAATAAAATAAAAATATGAAAAAAATAAAAGTGTAAAAAAAGCAGCTACTTTTAATGCAAACAATGATAAATTGAATCACTTAAAAATGAAAAGTGAACAGCAGCTCTAAAAAATACAATTAATTATAATGGTGAATCATAACCAGTCTTTAAAATCACAAAATTTAAAACGAGTTTTGTGTTCAAAATGTGTTTAAAACTCTTAAGCCAACACAGTGAACCAAAGAAAATATGGTGAAGAAAATAGTAAAACAGTGTATGAAAGTCCACAAAAAAGTCACACAAAATAGTGCAACAGATGCCAAAGTACATTGATGCAGTCCTCCAAAGAGTGGTGGAATATTCACTCAACAGCAAGCACCTCTCCCCGTCAGTAGTAAACTCACCAAAGATATTTACCTCACGTGTTTGGCAGCAGAGCAGTTACCCACAAAGGGTTACTTCAACACCACTCTCCAATTGATACAATCAAGGTGTAACACGCTCACATATGAAGGGAGATAAAGGAAAGCTCCATTAGTGCAATATGTCTAAAACCATAACCCATTTATTGCATTAAATCTTCAAACATTGCACTTACAAAATTCACATGCATCATGAGCATTGGAAATGATAAAGCCCAGAGATCTGAGGCGATGATATATATCGGAACAGCAGGCAATGTCTCACCACACTGGAAACTACGCCAGAGCGTCTCTCTTGATGTCTAACAATTCCTTCTAGTTGCCGTACAGCCACAATTCGACGCGTTTTGTCATCACATTCTAATTCCAGGAAGAAGTTGTGATGACGAAACGCTCTCATTACTGCTCTCATGGTTATTATTACTGCTCTCATAGTTATTATTATTGATTCTGTCAGTTATTCAGGGTTGACCATTAAGCACTTGTCTACTGGGCACTTTCACCCTCTTCCTGCCCAGGTAAATTTTCAGCTTTCAGTGCTGTCACACATTGAATGACATTTACGTGGTCATGCAACACTGTACATTTATGACATTTTTATAAAAAAAAATTTTGAGACAGATAGGGCTTTTTATTTGGTGGTATTTAATCACCACTAAGATGGGCACTAATAGATGGGCTTCACTCATGGGCACGGATATGCTGCACTGATGAGACTGTACTTATGGGCACTGATGAGGCAGCACTGATAAGTTGCACTGATGGGCAGTGATAGGTGACATGGATAGGTGGAACTGATGAGCAATGATATGCAGCACTGAAATGCTGCACCGATGAACACTGATTGGCACTGATGGTGACCAGATTTTCAAAATGAAATCCGGGGACATATTTTTTCTTTTTTTTATTGGCAAATGGTAAACTATTTTATAAGCTTAATTTTTCTCAAATTATAAATGAAGTGTATGTAATATGTGTTTATAGAATGATTGTATGGATATATACATTATTTCTCAAATTTCGTCCATGAGATAAAAAAAAAAGATACTTAGAATTTTTTGGTATATGACTACCAAATGTTAAGAAGATAAGATAGAGAAAACACTAAAATACACTCCTGTATTTTATTCTTACCAAAGAATTTTGGTTCAACAATAACAATATAAATTAACAAACAATTCAGAACAGAAAAAGATTGCATGATAACACATAGGATACCTTTGAACATACATAATCAAATATTAATAGCTAACTGTTACAAGACTACAAATGTTAAAGGAATAAAAGCAACATAAAATACTGGTGGAGTTTTACAACATTTTGCGCCTATGGGCAGGCCTCTCCTCAAACCACCGTCCGGAGCACAGTGTACATTATAGGCCTCCCCTCATACCACCATCCAGAGCACTGTGTACATTACAGGCCCCCCTCATACCACCGTCCAGAGCACTGTGTACATTACAGGCCTCTCCTCAGACCACCGTACAGAGCACTGTGTACATTACAGGGCCCCCCTCATACCACCGTCCAGAGCACTGTGTACATTACAGGCCCCCCCTCATACCACCATCCAGAGCACTGTGTACATTACAGGCCTCCTCTCATACCACCTTCCAGAGTACTGTGTACATTACAGGCCTCCCCTCAGATCACCGACCAGAGCATTGTGTACATTACAGGCCTCCCCTCAGATCACCCTCCAGAGCACTGTGTACATTACAGGCCTCCCCTAAGATCACCGTCCAGAGCACTGTGTACATTACAGGCCTTCCCTCAGATCACCCTCCAGAGCACTGTGTACATTACAGGCCTCCCCTCAGACCACCGTCCAGAGCACTGTGTACATTACAGGGCTCTCATACCATCGTCCAGAGCACTGTGTAGCCCTCCAGTCTGTACAATCCCCCTCCCCCCAGTCTGCACAATCCTCCACCCCCCCAGTCTGCACAATCCTCACCCTCAGTCTGCAAAATCCTTCCTCCCCTCAGTCCCCCCAGTCTGCACAATCTCCCCCCGTCTGCACAATTCTCCCCAGTCTGCACAATTCCCTCCTATAGTCTGCACAATCCCCCCTCCCCCCAGTCTGCACACCCCCACCAGTTTGTCCAACCCCCCTAGTCTGCACAATCCCCCCTCCCCTCAGTCTGCACAATCCTCCCAGTTTGTACAATCCCCCCTCCTCCAGTCTGCACAATCCCCCATTTTGTACAATTCCTCCCAGTCTGCACAACCCCCCCAGCTTGTACAATCCCCCTCCCCCCAGTCTGCACAACCCCCCCCCAGTTTGTCCAACCCCCCTAGTCTGCACAATCCCCCCTCCCCTCAGTCTGCACAATCCTCCCAGTTTGCACAATCCCCCCTCCTCCAGTCTGCACAATCCCCCATTTTGTACAATTCCCCCCAGTCTGCACAACCCCCCCAGCTTGTACAATCCCCCCTCCCCCAGTCAGCAAAATTCTGCCCCCCCGTTTGTACAATCCCCCTCCCCCAGTCTGCACAATCACCCCCCCCCCAGTTTGTACAATCTCCCCTACCCCCAGTCTGCACAGGGGAAGAACGAAATGAGAAGGAAAAGAAGAGGCAAAGCAAAGAAGTTGGGTGAGAGAGGAGGGTTGTTCAAGGAGCAGATGGCATTCTCACCAATTATGCCTCCCCTCTCAGGCTGGTCTCCCAAAAAGGCTGAGAACAGTGCATGCAGGAGGCTGGAGTGTGGGTGTGGTTGGGCAGACACCAATTTAAGGCAGAGTGTCAGATTGGACAGGCGGCGGAGTGAGGGAGGAGCTAGGAAGTGCTGATGGGACAGGCAACAGAGGCGATACAGTCCATCTCCTGGGCGGCCAGCCAGAGCTAAAAGGCCAGAGAAAGTGTAAGCAATCACCACCTGAGGCTGAGCAGCCAAAAATAGATAATAGTGCCAGGGTTGCTGCGGTGGAAGTGGCGCCGCCAATCCGGGGACAAAACCGGGGACAGATTTGGTGCGGGGACAGTGTCCTCAGTCCGGAGACTGTCCCCAGAAAACCGGGATGTCTGGTCACCCTAACTGAAGGGGCTGCACTGATCATCAGGGCACTGATGATCAGTGCCCTGATTATCAGTATGAATTTGCCCTGTCACAGGAACTTCGGTTATCGGCTTTTCTTTCTTTAGACAGTGATAGCGCTGAGGAAAGGAAATGCTGATAACCAGCATTTGTTTACATGTGATGAGCTATGATTGGACACAGCTAATCACATGGTAATGGGCTGCTGTGATTGGCCCTTTACCTCAACCTGTGATCAGCTTTATCCCCGGGGGGCACGTGGTGGAGCAGAGTTCTGGGAGAACATCAATAGATGCTTGCCTGGAAATATGCGACTGCACTGTAGCCGAAATTCGGCTATAGCACGGTTGGCAAGAGGTTAACTAGTCATTATCAAAAATATGCCTGTTTATTCCTTCAATGTTTCTAGTAATCAGGCTTTACTTCTGGTATGCAGTCTTAGTATAATTAGATATAACAGTATAGATATTTCCAGGGAACATCAGGATCATATCTGATTAAATATTGAACCTCTGCTTACTACTGCTAAAATTAGGATGGACATATGGTCTAAGCTCCCGATTGGTGTCATGGGACAAATTAACCTTGTTTAAAAGTTAAAAAAATCAATTATACATTTAAATTATGTGATTCTTTGAAAATCGTACTGTTCTATAGCACCACATGCGGCTTAAGGGTAGATTTATACCAGATACGGTGGGACTGCCTTGGGCGGCTATTCCAGTGCAGTCCTACCGCATGGACAAGGTAAAGTTCACACCACTGTGTTTCGGTGATGTGGGGGCATGGTGCTGCTTAAAAAATACTGCATGCAGCACTTTTTTTTCAGCACAGGCAGGTGCAAGGCAATCCACTGAGACCAAATACCACTTTCCTTTATGCATACTCAGGTTTCCCTCTTTTTGTTATGATGTGTACATCTTTTTACAAAATGTACTAATTTACTACCAAAAATGTAATGCTGCACTAAATTTTTAATCCAACCTCTATGTAGCACCATCTATCTTTGGTAGGTAGGTGCTAGAGTAGTGTTTTTGTGTGTACTGTCAGTGCAGGTAAATTTAGGCAGGCCTAGCTCACAGTTTTTGATCTGGGGGCAGGGGATTGGTTTAGTGTAGCAGCAGGTGACTGACATGTGCTTCTGCTCTCTGGCGCCTACTTTGTTTCCAGTGAGAAGGTTCTGGAAAAGAGGTAGGACAGAGGGCTGGAGTGACATGGGGTGTATTTGGGAGCCCTGACCAATCCCCAACTAGAACTGGCAGGGGGCAGGCCTCCTATATATGCCCGTGGTCAGCCTGTTGTGGGAGGAGTTATTGGGTGGAAGAACTGAGATGATGGCGTGTTAGGCTGTGGTGTCCCTTGAAGGGATCCCCTTTCTGGGGGGAATGTACCTCTGGCCTGAAGCTCGGGAGCCTCTCTTTACACGGTCATTGAGAGGTGTCCTGGAACAGGAGCAGGAGGAAGACAGCGGGGAACACGGCCAGGAAAGTCATTCAGGAGCAATCTATGCCGGGGTCAGTGAGTAAGAAGCACAATGAGAAGCTCTGGGAGAGACATGCCAAGATTGGATGTGGAGCCAGAGGGAAAGAGACTGTGGTGTTGTTGAGGCAGAGTCACTGCAGCCAGGAGGGTTGGCAGGATTTGCTTCGGACTTGCTGGGAGCAGTAGTCCATCAGGGATCAGTTAGCACAATTTTTTTTCTTCTAAAATGGTTGCTACCACAGAGGGGACTGCAGACCCCTGGCTGCAAATGGCTACTAGGAAAATGTTAGGACTTATTCAGAGTGAGGCCTAGCCATGTGCTAACGGTGACAGGAATCTAGAATTGGACAGTAGAGGCAAGCAAGTGATCTCAAGTAGTGTGCTGGAGGAGATGTGAAGTAGCAGAGCCTGTCAATTTGGATTCAACTACCTATATTCTACTAAGAAAGATTTATCCTTTGGGCATCCCATGTCCCTTTTCCCCATGCAAGTTTAATCCCCTAAAAAAACAAAAAGCAGGGTGATGTGTGGATGCTGAAACACGCAGCGACCCAGCGGGGGCACCTCTACATCTATATTACAGCAATTGTTATTTTGAAAAGCCAATATAAAGGAAAAATTTAGGACACAAAATCATTTGTGTGGCTTAGCCAATCATTTTCTGCACTTTAGATCTTTATGGTCCATGTTACTAGGGCTATGGCAGGGACGTGCCCTTTGTCTACATACTGTGTGATAAAAGGTGTCCCCCTTTCTCATTTCAGAAAGTGGGAGGTATGCATCTTCTAAACATGTAATTTAAAGGATTGGTATAAAATATATAATTGCCAAATGTTCCGCATGGCAGGGCCCAGCAAACCTTACTCTTTCCCAGACAATAGCTTGTCTATTAGCCTTGAAAATGGCCAGAATTTAGTATCAAGATTTACCCCACTCCCATGGACTTTAATGGATTTCACTGTTAAAGGCCTCATGCACACAGGTCTTAACGTCTCTTTTACAGGAATTTGGCGGGTTTTTTTCAGCCTGTCAAAGTTCCTCTTTGTTAGCTTATGGGTCCTTGCACAGAAGAGGCTGAAAAAAAAGCATTTAAAGCAAAGCTCCATCCAAAAGGGGAACCTTTGCTTATCTGCCTCTCCCCCGCTGCCACATTTTTGACCTTTGGGGGGATGGTGGGAGCAGATACCTGGTTTTGACTACTCTTTAAGGCAGAAAAACGCTTGACATGCCTAAATGCATCTAAATGTGTCAAAATGCACTAGACTTGTTTAGTGCTTGAGAGTTTATTCATTACATTAGCCAGAATAAATTAATATTCTGACCAATAAAATCCATTTATTCTCAAACGTTTGCCATGCTTAAACATGCATGCAATACGTGGCTTTAGGCAAAATCTTTAAAGCAGCTTTTTCCTGCTAGGAGTAAAATCGAATGCCCTGTGTACATGACAGGGTTTCGACATTATTTTCGTCAGTGGCATGTTTACAATGATGAAAACTAAATGAAAATTACCCCATATTTTTGTCAATTGACAAAAACTATGATGAAAATCAATTCCCATTTTTGTCACTGAATGAAAATGGAACGAACATGTGAGGGAGGGACGTTTACCCATGTGAACTTCTGGTTTCCTCTGAGTTCCGCCTGTAAAGCTTGTGAGTGTTTCCCCTCTCAACAAGCAAGGTAGCAACCATAGCATGCTTAGTGGTGTGGCAAGCTTAGCCCTGTGCAGCATTACAGGCTTCCTCAACCCACTGTCCAAAGCAGTGTGCACTACAGGCAGGGCCGTCTTTAACGCGGGGCAAAAGGGACATCTGCCCTGGGCCCAGCCCTTGTTGTGGGGGCACAAAGCAGCTGCCCCTTGAGCTCCGCATTGCCCGCATATATTTTTCTTTGTGTAGAGGACACAGCTGATTGCCTGCCCTGCTTGCTCTCCTGGCCGCGATGATACAAGTGGCCACACTGTGACAGGGAAGAGGCACCGCTTTTGGATGTATGTGCTAGATCCCGCTTCTCCCTCTGTCAGGACCGCAGCGGATGTGACAGGAAGTTAGGCAGAGCGGGTCTCTGTGTTCCCCCACTTGTCCCTCCTTCTCCTTTAAGCAGCGCGGAGATTAAACACATACTGTATGTTGGGCTGTGTTGATTCTTCTTCCACACCCTTCTCCTGTCAGCAGCGCAGAGATGAAACAAATAAGTCGGGCTGTGTGTTGATTGTTCTCCCGCACCCTTCTCCTGTCAGCAGCAAGGGGAGATTAATAAACCAGCGGTGGGACCAGAGCAGCTTGCAGAAGGGAGAATTGTGAGTTGCAGGCAATCAGTGAGCTATAATGATATGCTGTAACCTCTAGCAACAAATGTGAGTAAAAATGATGTGTAGTAAACTCTAGCAACCAAGGTGAGCAGTAATGATGTGCAGAAACCTCTAGCAACCGAACAGTGAGCTGTAATGATGTGCAGTAATCCCTAGACCAATCAGTGAGTAATAATGATGTGCAGTAACCTATAACAACCAATGGTGAGCAGTAATGATGTGCCGTAACCTCTAGCAACCAATGGTGAGCCGTAATCATGTACAGAAACCTCTAGCAACAAATCAGTGAGTACCAATGATGTTCAGAACCTCTAGCAATCAATCTGTGAGCAATAATGATGTGCAGTAACCTACAGCAACCAATGGTGAGCAGTAATGATGTTCAGTAACTTTTAGCAACCAATGGTGAGCAGTAATAATGTGCAGAAACCTCTAGCAACCAATCAGTGAGCTGTAGTGATATGCAGTAACCTCTAGACCAATCAGTGAGTAATAATGATATGCAGTAACCTATAGCAACCAATGGTGAGCAGGAATGATGTGCAGTAACCTCTAGCAACCAATCAGTGAGTAGTAATGACATGCAGAAACCTCTAGCAACCAATGGAGAGCAGTAATTACATATAGTTACATAGTAGGTGAGGTTGAAAAAAGACACAAGTCCATCAAGTCCAACCTATGTGTGTGATTATATGTCAGTATTACTTTGTATATCCCTGTATGTTGTCGTCGTTCAGGTGCTTATCTAATAGTTTTTTTTAAATACTGATGTCCCTCACTGAAACCACTGCCTGTGGAAGGGAATTCCACATCCTTGCCGCTCTTACAGTAAAGAACCCTCTACGTAGTTTAAGGTTAAACCTCTTTTCTTCTAATTTCAATGAGTGGCCACGTGTCTCGTTAAACTCCCTTCCACGAAAAAGTTTTATTCCTATTGTGGGGTCACCAGTATGGTATTTGTAAATTTAAATCATATCCCCTCTCAAGCGTCTCTTCTCCAGAGAGAATACGTTCAGTGCTCGCAACCTTTCCTCATAACTAATATCCTCCAGACCCTTTATTAGCTGTGTTGCTCTTCTTTGTACTCGCTCCATTTCCAGTACATCCTTCCTAATGACTGGTGCCCAGAACTGAACAGCATACTCCAGGTGCGGCCGGACCAGAGTCTTGTAGAGGGGGAGAATTATCGCTTTATCTCTGGAGTTAATCCCATTTTTAATGCATGCCAATATTCTGTTTGTTTGTTAGCAGCAGCTTGGCATTGCATGCCATTGCTGAGCCTATGATCTACTAGGACCCCCAGGTCCTTTTCCATCCTAGATTCCCCCAGAGGTTCTCCCCCCAGTGTATAGATTGCATTCATATTTTTGCCACCCAAATGCATTATTTTAAATTTTTCTACATTAAACCTCATTTGCCATGTAATTGCCCACCCCATTAATTTGTTCAGATCTTCTTGCAAGGTTTCCACATCCTGCGGAGCAGTTATTGCCCTGCTTCCCCATTTATCCCCACCCTCTGAACTTGCCCTTGTAGCCAATTTTCAATCCATGTATTGTCCATGCCAGACCTTATTTTGGTCTGTTGCAAAATCCAGAACGTCTACGGGCCTTCCTTTATCCAGATGGCAACTCACCTCCTCATAAAAGGTTAATAGATTGGTTTGGCAAAAATGATTCTTCATGAATCCATGCTGATTACTGCTAATGATACCATTTTCATTACTAAAATCTTGTATATAGTCCCTTATCATCCTCTCCAAGAGCTTGCATATTATTGATGTTAGACTAGGTCTATAATTCCCACAGATGTATTTTGGGCCCTTAACCACTTCTCTACCCACATATAGTCATATGACGTCCTGGGATGGGATCTCCCATCCTGGGTGGACGTCATATGAGGTCCTGGGATTCCCGGCCATCTAGGGAGCGCGCGCGCGCGCCCGCCGCGTTGCTCGGGATCCGGTGCGTGTGCCCGGCGGCCGCGATGTCCGCTGGGCACACGCGATTGCCCGTTAACCGGGCCGGACCGCGGACCTGTGTGTGTAGACACACAGATCCACAGCCTGTCAGGTGAGAGGAGACCGATCTGTGTTCCCAGAACGGAGGAACACTGATCGGTCTCCTCCCCTTGTACGTCCCCTCCCCCTACAGTTAGAAGCATTCCCTAGGAAACATATTAACCCCTCCCCGCCCCCTAGTGGTTAACCCCTTCACTGCCTGTCACATTTACACAGTAATCAATGCAATTTTATAGCATTGATCGCTGTATAAATGTGAATGGTCCCAAAAATGTGTCAAAAGTGTCCGATGTGTCCGCCATAATGTCGCAGTCACGAAAAAAATCGCGATCGCCGCTAAAAAAATAAATAAATATATATTTTTTAAAAATGCCATAAATCTAGCCCGTATTTTGTAGACGCTATAACTTTTGCGCAAACCAATCAATACACGCTTATTGCGATTTTTTTAACCAAAAATATGTAGAAGAATACGTATCGGCCGAAACTGAGGAAAAAATTTGTTTTTAAAAAAAAAAATGGGATATTTATTATAGCAAAAAGTAAAAAATATTGTGTTTTTTTCAAAATTGTCGCTCTTCTTTTGTTTATAGCGCAAAAAATAAAAACCGCAGAGGCGATCAAATACCACCAAAAGAAAGCTCTATTTGTGGGGAAAAAAGGACGTCAATTTTTTGGGGATTTTTTTTTTGCAAGACCGCGCAATTGTCGTTTAAAGTGTGACAGCGCTGAAAACTAAAAATTGGCCAGGGAAGGAAGGGGGTGAAAATGCCCTGTATTGAACTGGTTAAATATTGGGGCTACATTGGCTTTTCTCCAATCCGCTGGTACCATTCCAGTCAGTAGATTGTCAGTAAAAATTAGGAACAATGGTCTGGCAATTACTTGACTGAGTTCCCTAAGTACCCTTGGGTGCAAGCCATGCGGTCCCGGTGATTTATTAATGTTAAGTTTCCCAAGTCTATTTCTAAATCTGCCCTCTGTTAGCCATGAGGATGCTTCCTGTGATGTGTCATGAGGACAAACACTGCAGTTTTGGTTACTGAAGCCCCCCGATTCCCTTGTGAAGACTGAGGAGAAAAATAAATTCAATACCTTCGCCATCTCCCCATCCTTTGTAACAGATGTCCTTCCTCATTCTTTATGGTGCCAATATGATCTGTCCTCCTTTTTTACTGTTTACATACTTAGAGAATTTCTTGGGATTTTTTTTGCTCTCCTCCGCTATGTGTCTTTCGTTTTCTATCTTAGCCACCCTAATTGCACCCTTACATTTCTTGTTGCATTCTTTATAAAGTCTGAATGCCGATGATGATCCCTCAACCTTGTATTTTTTGAAAGCCTTTGTCTTTTGCATTTATATGCATTTTTACATTGGAGTTAAGTCATCCAGGACTTGTGTTCGCTCTTTTAATGTATTACCCAATGGGATGCACTGGCTAATGCCCTTATTTAATATGCTCTTAAAGCGAACCCATCTCTTCTCCATGTTCTTTGTTCCTAAGATGTTATCCCAATTTATGCCTTCTAGCAAGGTTTGTAGTTTAGGGAAGTTGGCTCTTTTGAAATTCAGTGTCTTTGTATTTCCCTTATGTCTCCTATTTGTGTGATTTATACTGAAGCCAATTGACCTGTGATCGCTGTTTCCTAAATCGCCCCGTATTTCCACATCCGTGATCAGGTCTGTATTGTTAATAATCAGTAGATCTAGTAACGCTTTATTTCTAGTTGGTGCATCTACCATCTGATACATGAAATTGTCCTGCAAGACATTTAGGAACTGGCGAGCCTTAGACGAATGCGTGTTTTTCTCCACCTAGTCTATGTCTGGATAATTAAAATCCCCCATTATGATAACACTTCCCATCCTTGCTGCTACCGTCTCTCCCTCCTCCCTCAGTAATGATGTGCAGTAACCTCTAGCTACCAATGGGTGTGTGGAAATGATGTGCAGTAACCTCTAGTAACTAATCAGTGAGTGGTAATGATGTGCAGTAACCTCTAGCAACCAATGGGTGAGTTGTAATGATGTGCAGTAACCTCTAGTAACTAATCAGTGAGTAATAATGATGTGAAGTAACCTATAGTAACCACTGGTGAGCAATAATGATGTACAGTAACCCCTAGCAACCAATCAGTGTGCAGTAACCTCTAGTAACTAATGGGTGAGCGGTAATGATGTCCAGTAACCTCTAGCAATCGATCAGTGAGCCTGAACCAATCAGTGAGTGTGGACCAGTTCTTTATATTTACAAGTTTTTTTAGAGTAAATGTGTGTGTTTGTTTTCTGGGATGTTGATTTGGATAGCAATATTGCATGATGGGGAAGGGGGGCCCAAGAAAATGTTTACCTAGGGTCCAATCAATATTAAAGATTGATGGGGGGCGTGGTCTGGACATGGCAGACTAGAGACGTGTTCTCTCTGAGCTCCCGGCCTTTCCACCCCTAACTCAGCTTACTTTGCTCTATTTTCACCGTTATGCTCTCATCCAAGAAGCGGACATATCGGAGGAATAAGAAGAAGAACAGCCCGGCTGCTTCCACACCCGCTCTGGTCGACTTGCAGAGACTTTTCGGGAGATCCCTCTCCGGTTCCCCTATACCCAAGATGGCGGAGCCTCGTGCCTCGAGCCCTTGCACTCCGGTCAGAGAAACTGACTTTGCCGCCTCAGAAGGATCCCGGAGCCCGGCTCTCTATACTGGCTCACCAGCGGTTTCTACCTCAAACCAGGGTCCCCTCCCTTGTCTACAGGGGACTTATGGTGTAGACGAGGAGCTTAAGGCTATACTACGGGTCCTACCAACGAGGGCAGATATTGAAGCCCTGGTGGGCAGAGTAGAGGCCGCACACAAGAAGGAAATCAGTGAAGTCAAAAAAGACGTTGAGACCCTCTCAGCCCGTCTGACCTCAGGTGAATCATCCCTAGAGTCCTTGGAACAGAGAGTCTCATCACTGGAGACCCAACAAAAAGCCCAATCTATGGCCGCGGTAGAGCTTCAGCTCCGCATGGAAGAAACGGAGGACCGGAGCAGGAGAAACAACGTCCGGCTCCGCGGCCTACCTGAGGCCACGGGCCCGTCGGATCTACTGGCCACAGCTACGGACATCTTCAGAAGAGTGGCGGGAGCACACTTACCGGAACAAATAGAAGTGGATCGAATACATAGAGCCCTGGGTCCCCGCTCGACCGATCCAACCAGACCTCGGGACATAATATGCAGACTCCATCATTACATCCATAAGGAGGCTATAGCGCGAGGAGCGTGGGAATCTGGAGAGATAGAATTTGACGGAGCATCGGTTAAAATCCTTCCGGACATCTCCAGACCGACCTTGCTTCGACGCGCCATGCTGAAACCCCTCCTAGATCTTGCCCGGAGATGTAATGCAACGTACCGATGGGGCTTCCCCCTTTCGGTTACTTTCCACAAGGAACAGCGCTCCTTCCTACTGCGATCTCCGGAGAATCGGCCTGCTCTATTCGACTTTCTAGATACGGAACCTATTCCTGTTCCTAACTGGCTGGACTACCTGCACAGGGCTCCTGGTCGACTGCACGAGATGAGAGATCAGGCTCCTAGACCGCAGCGCTCACGGAGGAGCAGCCGACGACCCCGCTCTGCTTCACTAGACGAGCCAAGAGAGCTGTGAGTTGCTCCTTTGCCCACCCCTACTCATGCTATCCCCTTCGATGCTTTGATTCCCTGATCAGTTATCTTTTTCTTTTCATTTTTGGTTTTGGGTCTGTCCGATCCGCCCGGTCTCTCCGTACCCCCTATTTTTGCCTCCGTTCTGTCTCATGGAAGCCGGACTTGCCTCCGCTACAAGCCTCAAACTTCATCACCATCTTCACTGACTCAACGGTCCACTTAAGGGAGGACGCTAAAAGCCATTTTGTCTCCTGATATGCTCCTGACAAGGGCCTCCCGTAACTGACGAGTCACCTGCATTATGACCACTTCTCTCTTATCACAAGTCACCCCCGCACAGGGTCTATGTGGTCCTCTGCAGGTCCCGTGGGAAGAGCTCTCTCACTCCTACGAACAACTACTTTCCGGGAGGATATACGTGCCCTCCTTTCTGTGGAGACATCATGACAAGGTCGGGAGTGTGTGATGGACTGGGGATGGAGAGGAGAGGAGTCGGGCAACCTAATGGGTTTAAAAGTATGAGGGGGCTTTAGGGTGATTCGGGGGCGCGCTGGACCCCCGTTGCGCGGGCTCAGCCTGCTCTGGAGCTCCTTATCGGGGTTCCATGGTGTGGATGAGTCTGATACATGTTTCTCCACAAGGGGGGGGAGTTCCAGGGCGTTCCCGGTGAGCTTCTGGCGATTTGACCTCTTCCTGCTGCTATCTATCTACGTCTCATCGCGGATGGTGTGGGGGGGGGCGGGTCACCTCGCCAGATGACACACGAGGGGGACAGAATTATTATTATGCATAAAACTCAAGAGTAGAATGGAATGCAAAGTGATGCTTCTCCTTGTTCTTGTCTCTATATTTTTCCTTTGAAGATATTTAAAGTTCTTTATTCTTGCGATATATAATGTGTTTATACTGCTTCTAATCTTTAGGCTGGTTGGGGTGGGAGAGTCGGGACCTCCCTTTTAGGTTGTTGTCTGCCTTCGCCCCACTTAGGCCGTAAGTCTACCTCCGGTTATCCGGTTTGGTTTACTTCTTAGTTTAGTAAACTGACCCATTTAGCTTAATTGAAATAGAGACGTGAGGTGTAATATTCCTGGACCCTCGTCTCCGTTTTTTCCTTTTCCTTCTCTTTCCTCTTTCCCTTTCTTCCCCTCCCTTCCTTTCACCCCCACCTGAACCCTCCTTTCTCCCTCCTCCCCCCGTGTGAGACATGGCGGTGAGCTCTTTAAGAGTGACCTCGCTTAATGCGAGGGGTCTGAATACTCCAGAGAAGAGGCGCATTCTCCTACACGATTTTAAAAAATCGCACACGGACGTCGCCTTTGTTCAGGAGACTCATTTTAAAACTGACAAATCTCCTGTACTCAGGAACAGATATTTTCCCCATGTGTACCACTCGACGAATAACAACGCAAAATCTAAGGGGGTAACTATTCTAATCTCTGGCAGTCTCCCTTGGAAACTTCAGGACATATCTACAGACCCTGAAGGCCGATACCTGTTTCTCAAAGGTCAGATTGGGGAAGTCCAACTCACTCTTGCAACACTCTACGCCCCTAACGCACATCAAGACGGGTTTATAGTGTCAACTGTAAATAAACTGATGGAATATAAGGAGGGCCAGCTTATACTAGGAGGCGACTTTAATGTGCCGCTCTCACCCCCAGTAGACACGTCCTCTGGTACCTCCTCTTATCCCCCCAAAAACAGGAAACGGATAGCCCAGACTTTACACAAGGCTCAACTAATTGATGCTTGGCGTCTCCAGCATTCTGGAGAACGCGACTATTCTTTTTACTCCTCTCCACATGGGGTATATTCCAGAATAGACCTCTTTCTTATCCCCCACGACCAGCTACACTTAGTGCAATCTACTTCTATAGGTCAGATCACTTGGTCTGATCATGCCCCAGTTTCCCTGACTTACACTCTCACTGAGAGATCATCACCTAGATCCACTTTCTGGCGTCTCAATGAGAGCCTCCTCCAAATTCCTGAGATACTAGCAGACGTAACCAAGGAACTAAACTTGTACTTCAGTGAGAATGACACACAAGACTGTGACCCGGGTATACTGTGGGAGGCCCATAAATGCGTCCTTCGAGGAGTCCTTATTAAACATGGGGCGTCCATTAAGAGGAAGAGAAACGAACAGCTTACCAGACTCCTAGCGGATCTGGCCAAGGTTGAAGCACAACATAAACATTCTCCCACTCAGGAGTTGGAGATGAAACTGAGATCCTTGAGATCTCAAATCACAGATTTACTGCATTATAAAGCTAAGGCTGCCTTACAATTTTCTCGCAGACTGTCTTATGAATCGGGTGACAAATGTGGAAGACTCTTGGCCAGATCCGTTCAGGAAATCAAATCTACTGCATACATCCCCCAAATAACCACCCCCAACGGACAGAAAGCTAATCTCCCGACGCAAATTGCGAAAGGATTCGCAGACTTTTACTCGGGACTCTATAACCTAACAAACCCTTCCCCTTCCCAGGACGTTATTGACCAATACATATCTAACTCTTGCCTTCCCTCTCTTCCACTGGAATCCCAAACTGTATTAGACGAGCCAATATCACTAGAGGAATTACAGCTAGCGATCAAATCTATGAAGGTAGGGAAAGCCCCAGGTCCTGATGGGTTCACCGCCCAGTATTATAAGACCCTACTACCAACATTAGGCCTACGAATGGTAACTTTCTTCAACGCTCTCGGAGCAAACTCAAACTTTCCCGGGGAAACCCTCAAGGCCCATATTTCCTTAATCCACAAGGAAGGGAAGGATCCAGGTTCTTGTGGCAGCTACAGACCCATCTCCCTCTTAAATTTGGACCTTAAGATTTTTTCTAAAATAATAGCTACCAGACTAGCCCAACATCTCCAGTCCCTTATCCACATGGATCAAGTTGGCTTCATACCTTCTAGAGAGGCGAGAGATAATACCATTAAGGTTCTCAACTTAATCCAAATAGCAACCTCGATAGGGTAAATTGGAGCTTTATGCTAGCTGTTCTCCGCCGCATTGGTCTGGGCAATAGGATGATGCGGTGGATAGATAGTATTTACTCCAACCCATCTGCACAAGTGAAGGCCAATGGTGTACTTTCCAGTCCTTTCCCCATAAGAAATGGAACAAGGCAGGGCTGCCCTCTTTCCCCCCTGTTGTTTGCATTATCCCTAGAGCCCTTCTTATGTACAATCAGACTGAATCCTGACATATCAGGCCTACAGATTGGTAATTTACAATGCAAAATATCTGCATATGCTGATGATATGCTCTTCTCTTTGACGAACCCAAGAATTTCCCTCCCAAACCTCATGCGAGAATTTAATGTATATGGCTCACTATCTAATTTAAAGATAAATTTCTCGAAATCCGAGGCGATGTGTATTGAGGTTCCACCCCAAATATCACAGCAATTAGCATCCAACTTTCGTTTCAAATGGACTAGGACCGACATAAAATACCTGGGAACTAGAATCCCGGTTGACATATCTCGGACATTCGACTTGAACTTCCCCCCTTTATTATCTAAGATCAGAACATTATTAGAGAAATGGAATCCGGGCCTTCACTCATGGTTCGGGAGGTGTAACCTCCTGAAAATGAGCATATTGCCAAAATTTATTTATCTTATCCAAGCACTACCGATACATATCCCCACCTCCTTTTTCCAGAAGATCCACTCACTTTTCACCGGTTTTGTGTGGGCAAATAAAAAACCTCGGTTACGGCGCTCATTGATGATACTTCCTAAACATCTAGGAGGTCTAGCTTTACCCGACATTAAACTCTATTACTTAGCCTCTCACCTAGGTCGAGTGCTGGACTGGAGGAGAAATGGATCATGTAAACTTTGGGTTCAGATTGAAAAAGCTCAATCCCCCATCCCCCTAAAGGGGGCGATGTGGTGCTATAATATCTTGCCGGCTAGCATAAAATCGCACCCCTTAATTGGCACCACCTTGCGACATAGTCACCAATCATCCCTTAGATCTCTGCTCACAACCAAAACTTCACCGCTGTACCCCGTACTGGGCAATCCTAACTTCGGGCTTGCTTTCCAGGGAATATTCCCATCTAAAAAGAACAAAATTATGATCATGTATCCAGCTTCATCTCGGAAGAGAAATGGCCCTCTGTAGCAGACTTATCCAATCCGACAGGTCCTTACCGCATTTCTTACTGGAAAGCGCTGCAATTACCTCACTTCCTACACTCACTTCCCAGCCCACGGAATTTCTCTCGGGTGCTCACATCCTTTGAGGAGCTGTGTACTGTAGAAGATCCACTAACGCATATTCTCTCTCAAACATACTCGATGTTGACTGAGCCAAACGCACCACCGCAGTTGTCTTATCTAGACAAATGGGAGAGGGAACTACACCTCTCTTTCTCAGCAGCTCAGCGACAACGCATTATTACACTCTCCCTGAAATCATCACTCTGTACCAAGGTCCAAGAGACCAATTTCAAACTACTTACGCGTTGGTACATGACCCCCTCTAGACTTCAGAAATGCTTCCCTGCCTCTTCGGGACGGTGCTGGCGCTGTTCAGAGGAGGAGGGAACACTAATCCATATCTTCTGGTCGTGCCCTCAGTTAAGGAGCTTTTGGGAAGAGGTCAGGCAAATTACTCAGAGGTTTACTGAATATGTTATCCCAGACGAAGCTACATTCTTTCTCCTACATCTATCTACAATTCCCATCAAAGCTTACAGGAAATCTCTAATCAGACACCTCCTAAATGCGGCTAAGGGATGCATCCCTCTTCTCTGGAAACAAAGTCGTCCCCCATCCACATCTATGTGAGTACGTAAGGTCGAAGAGATCAAGCAGATGGAAGACCTGATCCTCTCTGCGCAACAAAAACAAGAGATATTCAAACGTACGTGGGATATCTGGAATGTCTTCATCTTTTCAGATGAAGGTCAACAATTGCTTAGTAACTAACTCTCTCCTCTTTCTTCGACCTCCTTGGAGGCTAGATTCAATATAACTTGTCGAGAGGGTCGCCGCCGTGTCTCCCACGCCCTCTCCCCTGCCCTTCCCCCCCCCTTTTTCCCCCTTCACCCCCCCTTGATTCCCCTTGCTTTTCTGTTTCTATTCTCTATATGGTTGTAAAATGGAAAAAGTAGGCGAGGTTCACCCCGAATACACTACCTGAAACTGGACGTGAGCTCACCTATTACATGTTGAACTAAAAGTTGTATGTACGAGCCAATAACCACACTCTAAATGTAACTGTTATGACCATTTATTTGTCTGAGCGTTGTCAACTTGAAATGGCCGAATCGGCACCTGTTTTTGCTTGTATGTTTTGGGGCCCTCGCCCTTGATTGGAGTTGAATAAACTTATATTTGAAAAAAAAAAAAATATTAAAGATTGATTACAGGCCTCCTCAGACCACCATCCAGAGCATTGTGCAGGATTACAGGCCTTCTCAGACCACCATCCAGAGCACTGTGCATTAAATGGCCTCCTCAGACCACCGTCCAGAGCACTGTGTGCATTATAAGCCTCATTAGACCATCCAGAGCCCTGTGCAGCATTTACTGGACTCCTCAGACCACTGTCCACAGTGTCTCTCTGGAGTAGTAGTTTGTTCAAACCTTAATACCATAAATAATAGCATCATATTACATTTTTTTTTACTCCAGGAGTGTACACTCACTGGCCACTTTACTAGGTAAAACTTGCTAGTATCAGGTTGGACCCCCTTTTGCCTTTAGAACTGGCTTAAATCTTTGTGGCATAGACTCAACAAGGTGTTGGAAACATTCCTCAGAGATTTTGGTCCATATTGACATGATAACATCACGCAGTTGCTGCAGATTTGTCAGCTGCACATCCACAATGCAAATCTTCTGTTCCACCACATCACATCTCTGCTCTATTGGATTGAGATCTGTTGACTGTGGAGGCCATTGGAGTACAGTGAACTCATTGTCATGTTCAAGAAACCAGTTTGAGATGATTTGAGCTTTGTGACATGCATTATCCTGCTGGAAGTAGCCATCAGAAGATGGGTACACTGTAGTCATAAAGGGATGGACATGGTCAGCAACACTACTCAGGTAGGCTGTGATATTTAAATGATGCTCAGTTGGTACTAAGGAGCCCTAAGTGTGCCAAGAAAATATCCCCCACACCATTACACCACCACCACCAGCCTGAACCATTGATACAAGACAGGATGGATCCATGCTTTCACATTGTTTACGCCAAATTCTGACCCTACCAACTGAATGTTGCAGCTGAAATCAAGACTCATCAGACCAGACAACATTTTCCAATATTGTCCAATTTTGGTGAGCCTGTGCGAATTGTAGCCTCAATCTCCTGTTCTCATCTGACAGGAGTGGCACTCGGCGTGGTCTTCTGTTGCTGTAAGCCATCTGCTTCAAGGTTCGATGAGTTGTGCTTCAGAGACGGTATTCTACATACCTTGGTTGTATTGAGTGGTTATTTGAGTTACGGTTGCCTTTCTATCATCTTGAACCAGTCTGCCCATTTTTCTCTGACCTTTAACATCAACAAGGCATTTTCCACACAACTGACGCTCACTGGATATTTTTACCATTCTCTGTGAACCCTAAAGATGGTTGTGCGTAAAAATCCCAGTAGATCAGCAGTTTTTGAAATACTCAGACCAGCCTGCTCAAAGTCACTTAAATCCCCTTTCTTCCCCATTCTGATGCTCTATTTGAACTTCAGCAAGGCGTCTTCATCATATCTAGATGCCTAAATGCATTGAGTTGCTGCCATGTGATTGGCTGATTAGCAATTTGTTACCAAGCAATTTAACAGGTGTACCTAATAAAGTGGCCAGCGAGTGTATAATGAGTTTGGAAATTCTAACCCAGTGATGGCGAACCTTGGCACCCCAGATGTTTTTACATTTTCAATGATGCTCATGCACTTGCGGTGTAGATGAAAAAAATCTGGACGGCCGCACACTGCTTCAATCACCTTTATTGGTTCCATAATAAAATGACAATCCATACTGCAAATGATGGTGAAAACATAGATCAGCTGATCAGTGTTTTCACCACCATTTGCTGTATGGATTGTCATTTTAATTTGTGGAACCAATAAATGTGATTGAAGCAGTGTGCGGCCGTCCAGACTTTTTTCTTCTACATGTCTCTAATGCATGCAGGGTTGGCACATGTCTTATGTGCATAAACAGCAGAGCAGCAGGGGAGTTGTTTTCCTTGAGCGGTACATAATTTATCACTCTGTAGTGTAGTTGAGCATCATGGGAAATGTAGTTCTAAAACATCTGAGGTGCCCTGGTTCGCCATCACTGTTCTAGAGAAATGCTTAAATAATGCATTTCAATTTAACTAAACCCATTCGATTTTAGTCGACTACAATGTACTGCAGATTTCAGTCAACTAAATACGACTAAAACTAAAACAATTCAGATGACTGAAATACGACTTAAACTAAAACGGCATTTTAGTCAAAAGACTAAAACTAAATTGAAATATGATGCCAAAATTAACACTGGTGCATGAGGCCGAATTGGGGTTTCGCAGAAGAACGTATATGCAGACATTTCCAGGCTGTTTTTTGCTAGATATAGGAAGCCACTGAGTGAATCAAGCTGCTTGGTGCTTCCCAGAGCTGGAATATTAGTTTTGTGTGAGCTGACCCTGTAAATGTCTACAGTTTTTATAATACTCGCTCGCTAGCTAAAAAGATAAACGGCTCTATAAAGAGGCAGAAAAAGTTAAAATGTGATATTTTGTCTTATGTGCCACCTGCTTTGCTCCTTGTAACAGTAACATCTCTGCAAATTACTGGATTTTAGCACCTTTCCCACTCTCCCAGCAGTAAAACAAAAAGTTATGAAGAGGTGGGAGGAAATGGGAGGCCAGGCTCACACATTTCTTTTTTTTGGAACTGAAGTGATGCTGAAATGTTATCAGCTTCAGATAAAAATTAGAGCAGTGATCAGGAAACAAAAAAATATAATAGTCATGACGGAAGCTCACGTGTCTCTGGAGCTTCCCTCATATGACCTACTTTGTGATAGTTTTAAAGCTAACTCTAGCCAAAACATTTATTTGAAAGGGTATCTAACTAAATACAAGAAAAATGTAATTTACTGCATTTTAATAATCCATTGATATGGTGACTATTGCTTTTCTTTTTTATGTTTTTTTCTTCTTTATTTTCATTTAGTGTTCTTCCAGTAACAAAATTCCTGTCTTAGGCCCGTTTCACTTGAGCACTGTCAGGCAGCAAAAATGGGCGCCTGTCAAAATATAAGTGATTTAAGATCACTCTAAATAAAATGGCACATCCTAACAAACAAATATTTAACTAGAAATATACAGGGACTGTCTGGACATTTGAGGCACTATACAACAAAAATAACTTTTTCATCAAACACCACTTTTTACTTATACATTCCATATAAAAAAGAGCAACCTTAGACCCCATACACACTATACAACTTTTGTTGTCTGTATTCCTTTAGATTTACCAAAACCATGTAGTGCAAGGGCCTGCCTGATTGCACACAAATTGAAACTCTTAAGGGTTGACCTCATATTATATGGTTTTGGTAAATCTGAAGGAAAAAATCTAAAGAAAATTGTATAGTGTATATTCACCTTCACTCAAAATTTCAGCAATGTTATGTAGCAGGGGCGTTGCTAGGTCTGCAAAAGATCTGCGGTCACCAACCTTTTTGCAGGCTCGCGCGGGGGGGGGGGGCTCTGTTTGGTGTTGGCTCTTTAATCATCATGGCACTATGGTTGATATGGTGTCAGGGTGATTGAAGCGCATTGTTTCTATTGTTACATTCTAATATATAATGAAGTGCTTCAACTCACCATACTGCACAATCAGTGGGAGCCCTGGGCGTGTCACTTGCCCTATCTCCTGCCACCATATGCAGCGTGTCACTTGCCAGCGCCACCTGCCCCCAGATGTGGATTGTCGCTTGCCACTTTCACCTGGCAGCAGATGTGGATTGTCACTTGCCACGTCACCTGCCGCCATTTGCAGATTGTCACTTGCCACGTCACCTGCCACCATTTGCAGATTGTCATGTCACCTGCCACCATTTGCAGATTGTCACTTGCCACGTCACCGGCCACCAGATGTGGGTTGTCACTTGCCAACTGATGTGGATTGTCACTTGCCATGCCAGCCAGTGCCACCAAATGTGCATTGACACTGCATTGGTGGCAGACTGGCAGCACTGGTCCATTTTGTAAGGGCAGGAGAGCAGTGATGAGGGGCGGCAGTGAGAGATGATGTAATCTCGCTGCTCCCCGCCGCACCTCCAATATTGAAGCAAGGGGGTCTGGCTGCAAAGCGGAGCTCCACCGATGACGGGAAGCACGTGACCTCCACTCCACCATGCTGTGAGGGCGGAAGAGCGCTGATGTGTGATGGGCAGTGAGAGATGATGTCATCTCTCTGCTCCCTGCCGCATCTTGCTCCCCCATTGAAGAGGCCCGGCTGTGATGAGCGCTGATGTGGAGCGGGCGGAGAGAAATGTCATCTCTGCTTTTCCGCCCACTCACTTCTCTCCTCTCCTCTGCCTGTCTCATGCAAGCAGCTGCCTGCCACAGCAGCCACGGCCGCAACCTGCTTGTTAGGCAGGAACCCTGCGGTAAGAGACTCGGGCTATGAGCCCCAGATTCGGGGCTATAGCCCCAATAGCCACCCCCCAGCGACGCCCTGTTATGTAGCCAGATGCTGGCTAAATTTTCTGCCGTGACAGGAGATACTTGCAGCATTTGCCACAGGGAGGCTGTTTCCCTCTACTGTTCAGCACAGACTCTGTTTACTACATCCTGAATGCAGAGCAAATGATGATTTGTGAGCGAAGAACAAATGATCTTGGGATATGTAGCCTGGAAAGCCATGTTTGCATTGGAACCGGACTGTGTTGGACTACAATTTCCAGCCGGTTTGAGGATAAGAACAGAATGCTGGAAGAGGGGATAAATAGCCAGTGTTGGGGAGGAGTCAGTCTCTTGGGACCACGACCTTCATCTGGAATCAGTGATTCAGACGGTCTGGGAGAGTGCGGCTGTACTGTGGCCTCAGCGGCAAGGGAAAGCCACCAGGATTGAGTGTGGTGCATCCGCTGTCAGCAGTATCCAGCCTTCAAGTGGCAGCTGGCAGGACACCCTCATCACCTGCATCACAGCGCCAGCTGAACTGCGGCACTGAGAGGCGAGGGGTCGAGTACTGTGCCTTGAGCACAGTATTTGCAAAGGCCTGCTGTAGGATTTTCACATCATCCCTCCTGAGCTTGGCATCGCCAGGATTAGTGAGCAGGCACATGCTTATCCTCTTTACACCCATGGACACTGCATGCAGACACCTTTACTTTGCCTTCCTCATTAGAGTTCTATAAGGAGACATTTACAACACCGGTTGCACTGCTGAATGTTATTACCTAACAATTACTTTGGGCCTCTTCAATTGAGCTAGCTGAAGACACAAGATTTTCTACATCAAAGGACTACCTTTTTCCCCTTCTTCTCAAGAGACAGGAACATTGGGCATCTATCCGGCCCCATATCACCAAGGAACTCTCTTTATTTAGAAACCAAGGTCATAGACTTTAGATACAACTTGCTAAGCTGTGTTAAGTGTTTGTGTTAAAGAGGGGCTGTAGCGTCAGGAGGTTTAAAGGAGTTGTAAACCCTCAAGGTTTTTCACCTTAATGCATTCTATGCATTAAGGTGAAAAACCTCCTGTGCTGCAGCAGCACCCCAGAGCCCCTAGTTTGCTTACCTGAACCCAGTCTTTCCAGCGGCGGGGGCCAGCACACCAGCTCAAGCCGGTGTCTCTGGTCCTGATTGGATAGATTGATAGCAGCGTAGCCATTGGCTCCCGCTGCTGTCAATCAAATACAATGACGTGGGAGCTGAGGGCGGGGCCGTGTCCTGCTGTCTGTGTCAATGGCACACCCGCATAACTGCCTTGAGGGAGAGCGGCTCTCCAACGGGGCACTCGAGAACAGGTGGAGCCAGAAGCGCTGCAGAGGAACCCCAGAAGAGGAGCATCAGGGCCACTCTGTGCAAAACCAACTGCACAGAAGAGGTAAGTATAACATGTTTGTTTAAAAAAAAAAATTAACCTTTAGCTACCCTTTAAGGGAGTAGTCTTCCCTTGCTGATTTCTAGCTTCACCAGGGACTTTAGTTGAGTTGACCGTTCATTTTGTTTGTTCATATAAAAATGTAATAATAATTTCTCTTATCTGATCCATTTTCTATTAATTCTATTTACTACAAAAACCTAAGTACTAGTTTGGTTTACTGTTAATTATTCTTTGTCTGCATCCATATTTCTTTGCTAAAATGTCTAAAACCAGGGTATCAGGAGACTTGCAAGGTCAGGGAAACTACTGGGTAGCGCTACAGTTAAAATTGTTAAAAGCATGAATCCATTTACATCATCCATCGCCTGCTTAACCATTGCAACTTAAGTATACAATATTTGCAGGTTCTCTTATTGCAGGTGCTGTGGAATGTTGGGAAGCTCAATATGTTTCATAGATTAAGTGAGTCCGCTTCTTCAGGAGAAAAAAAAAGGGCCCCTGTCAAGTTCTGGCAAAATCTGAATATCCCAATGCTCATGGGCATGTCACATTAGTGCCTGCCACTGCACCCCAAAAAGGTGAATGGGGCCACTTCACATGCAGTAGATGTGGTAGCAGTGCTTTGAAGTGAGATTTTTGTGTGAAATCCCTCCACAAACAGAATTGCAGGAGGTGGCATATCACCTCCAAATCGACTGCCAGCCATGGGTCAGCCATTGCTGAAAATGCAATCCACCATGTTGTCATCACTGACAACAGTGGCAAGGCCGATTGCTTTCCAGGCCATGTGTAAGAGGTCTGAGAGTGAAAGTGCTCACTCACTGTACTGTACCTATGGGGGAGAAGAGTTGTCACCCTGAGACAAGAAGGCCTCATGTACACTTGCTGCAAAGGGAGTATGCACATGGGTGTAAAAATGAATAGGGTTGCACGTAGGGTTGCCACTTTTTCTTCATGCCAAACCCAAACACTTTAGCAATGCACGGCAATTTGGTATGTTGTATAAACTATAGCCGTGTTTCTCAATTCCAGTCCTTAAGGCCCCCCAACAGGTCATGTTTTCAGGCTTCCCATTATTTTGCACAGGTGATTTGATCACTTTCATTGCCTTAGTAATTACCACAGCTGTTTCATCTGAAAGAAATTCTGAAAACATGACCTGTTGGGGCGCCTTGAGGACTGGAGTTGAGAAACACTGCACAATAGGATTGCAAAAGTCCTTAAACACCTTATAGTAATGTGGTGCGCTACATGCGCCAAGGCGAACAGTGGGTGTGGCCAAACTGAGTTAACAGATAGCAACAGATTTGTGTGCGGCTATCTCTGTTACTTGGGAAGCCACTGTCCAATCTGAATAACGTGTCTGGGTTTCAGGCGGCCTGAAACCCAGACACATACGTCAAAACCTGGACTGTTCTGGTGAATCCCAGAGATAGGTGGCAACCCTACATGGTGCTCCAACTTCCTTGGGTGGTTCTAATATCCATGGGTTACTCAGTTTAAACTTCATGGGTCACTCTAATATCCATGGGGTACTCTGCCTATGGGACATTCTAACCTCCATGGGGTGCGTCTATAGAGTTCTCTAGCATCCATGGGGTAATCTGTCTATTGGGTTACTGTAGCATCCGGGGGGTGCTCCAAAGGTTATGGGGTACTCTAACCTCCATGGGTTGATTTGTCTATGGGATGCTCTAGTGTCTATGCGTCACTACAGCATCCCTGGGGTGCTCTAACATCTTTGGGGCACTCTAATTTCCATGAGTTGCTCTAAAGTCCATGGAACACTCTAAACTTTGCTTTGTCTATGGGGTGCTCTGACATCTATTGGTCGCTCTAGCATCCATGGGGTGCTCTAATGTTTATGGGGTGCTGTAACATCTATTGGGGGGCTCTAATGCCTATGTGCAGCCCTAAGTCCGTCTTTACCTGGATAACCAGCCATTCCTACCAGCTGTTTTCACTTTTTGCAAAATGCATTACTGATTATGCAAATATTTATCCAAAGGTCTAAGAAACCATAAATTTGGTTGAGTTTATAAAGATTAATCATGTTGCGCTACCCTTTAGCCATGTGTAGAAACAGATATTTTAAATAGATTATATAAAAAAGTAGTAATTGAAATCACAATCCCGGTGCTACAAATCTATAAATAACAATAAAAATATACTCCAAAATATTACCACATATGTTGAAATATAAATGAACATGTTGAATACATATACTATTGTTGTAAATTACATAAAGAGCATCCAAAATAATTAAATCCACAATCTCAGTGCAGTGAATAATCAATAATACGTAAAGTGCATGCTACAAATTTGTGGTTGCACACATTTTTATTTGTAGAATGCAGCTTGCTTATTATTGATGATTCACTGCCCTGAGATTGTGGATTTAATTCTTTTGGATGTTCTATAATAATTTGACACCATTGGTATATGTATTCAACATGTTCAGGTATATGTATTCTTCCACGTCAGTCCACTGCTGGAGCGAATGGTCAAAAATTCAACAGTTCTGGTGAATGTGCCTTGTGATTTCACGTACCACCTGCAGGGTCTTGTTGTAGGGGAGCTGGGTCAACACTTTGGGCTGGGCACCCTATCTTTGTTGGATTTCTGGCTCAAGAAATTGGGAGCATCTTTTGCACTCATATGTTTTTAATCAGCACATTTTGAAAAGGGGGGCTATCCCAATACATAACATAAATTATTCTTGCTTAATTACACCCCTGAAGAAGGAGAGTTACACATGTACTCCAAAACGCATCGGGAGCAAGAACCACTAGCTTAGTGGTAGTTGTAGCGGTAGCTTAGTTGTATTATGTTATGGTGACAGCATTGTAAACATGTTCCAATACACTATATGTCTTTTTATACATGTTTTGTACATATTATATTGAATAAAAAAACTTTTCAAATTCGAAATATACTTCCGTAAAAGTTCTCGTGCCTTTAAAGTCCACTACAAGAGGATTTAGTTTTTTTATGTATTCAATATGTTGGTGCACATTTTATTGGTATATTTTAATCAGTAGATATGCAGCTTTGGTATTGTGTATTCAATTACCATTTTTTATGCAATTAATTTATAATATTTCAATATATTATAATTTAATTGCATAAAAAATGGTAATTGAATACACAATACCAATGCTGCAAATCTACTGATTAGAATATACCAAAATAGGTATAATAAATTATTGCCTCATCTGACCACAGCAATTTCTCTCAATCCTTCTCTGACTCATTTAGATGTTCATTGGCATGACTGTACATGTGCCTACTTGAGGAAGGGGACTCGCCGTATGTTTAGGAAGAAAAATGCTGACTATGACCCTAACAACACAATCCCTACAGTCAAGCATGGAGATGGAAAAATTATGCTTTGGGGCTGTTTCTCTGTTAAAGGTACAGAGTAGACCGACTTTGCCGCATTAAGGGGCCAATGGATGGGGCCATGTATTATACAATCTTGGATGAGAACCTTATTCCCTCAGCCAGAACACCGAAGATGGGTCATGGATGGGTCTTTCAGCATACCACCAAGGCAACAAAGGAGTGGCTCAAGAAGAAGCACATTAAGGTCATGGAGTAGCCTAGCCAGTCTCCAGACCTTAATCCTATAAAACATTTATGGAGGAAGCTGAAACTTCGAGTTGCCAAGCGGCAGCAAAGAAAGCTTTACCACTTGCCAACCGGGCCATAGCCAAAAGACAGGTACAACGCGGTCGGCTTATTTTGGGTGGACGTCCACGAGACGGCTCTCCGTATCTCACAGCTTCCACCCCTTCGGTAGTTCAGTTGTGCCCTCCTGCATTCAAGGTATGTGGGCCACATGTTAACTAGTGATCACCAATGGGATTATTTATATTGTGCACACTGCTGGACATATTTTGTTAAAGGTCACGCTGATGAGCACCTTTTTTATGTTAAGGGGAACTCTGATGGACAAATTTTATTTTAAGGGCCATGCCGATGGGTATATTTTTAGTGTGCACACTGATGGGCATATTTTCTTAAGGGGCACACTGATGGACACATTTTGTTGTGCCCATCAGAATGCCCCTTAACATAAAATGTGCCCATCAGCGTGCACATTAAAAATATACCCATCAGCGTGCCCCTTAAAATAAAATGTGCCCATCAGAATGGCCCTTAACACAAAAGGTGCCCATCAGCGTGACCCTTATTTTATGTTAAGGGGCACGCTGATATGCACATTTTATGTTAAGGGGCACTCTGATGGGCATATTTTTTTTTAAGAGCAACACTGATGGGCACATTTTGTATTGAGGGGCACTCTGATGGGCGCCCCCTAATATAAAATGTGCCCATCAGGGTGCCCCTTAACATACAATTTGCCCATCAGAGTGTCTCTTAATATAATAATAAGTATATTCTTGTTTTGAAACGACATTGCTTCTTTCCTAAAAACGGGGGGGGGGGGGGGGGGCGCAGTTTGCCATCTTCGCCTGGGCACCAAATGGCCTTGTCCCAGCACTGGTTGTAGGCTTTATATCTATTTTAGTTTTATACTTACACAGTGTGTGTAAGTGTGTACTAATTCATAGCAACCAGCTGAAAAACAGAAGCTAAACTCTTGTCTGATGCTAGTTGTCTTATTTGTATATGTCTATGACTATCCCTGGATATACATATATATATTTTTAAGACTAGAATACAGAATGACCCAGCTGGGACAAGTTTAGGTTTAATGCTTTTGCTTTTGGCTTGTAAAATACTCTTCAAGCCTTTAAGGCCTTAAAAATTTTCTAAATATCTGTGGGAATTGTTCAATTTAGAAAGCAACATCTATAAAAGGTGCATGAAGGATGCCTGAAAAAACATGGATCAACATAATGTTTAGGAGACAATGGAGAAGCTCTATGAAAATCATCAATGGCATTACCACTATCACTTTATACTAAGGACACCTAAAGATACCTAGAACACCCCTTTTTACTCTCCTCATCAATACCTTAAAAAAGCCTAAAAAGTACTAATACTCTTACAGCCTGCCACCAGTACTTCTATTGTGACATATCGCCCCCAAAGGCAAAAATACTGTATGGCTGGTGCATACACAGGGAGGTTTATAGTATGTCATAGTAAGCTGTAAACACTGTGTGGGCTAATGTGGTTTTGAAAATAATATATCCGTACTGAACCTCATTTGTTATTAAGTTGTTCTAGCAATTTGTCTGTGGCAGCCCTTGGGTCATAAATCAGACATGGCTAAAGTACTTAGGAGATATTGAATTGCTCTTCATCACCATCTATGGACATTTTCTGACACCTCTAACACAACCAACCAGTAGCCTGCACCTGACAATCATTAAATTAGAACTATAGGTAACATTTTTTTTCATTTTGGATAGAGTAAGTGAAGGTTATAACCCCTTCAAGGTTTATTTTTGCCATCTTTGTCCCATTTGGAAGATCTACTTTAATTTCCTGTCCCATAGCCAAAACAGGAAGTGAGAGGAAATTCCTGTAAAATGGATCAGGCCAATCGTCTGGTGAGTATCTGTCCCCTTCCTCATTAGGCCTATTTAATCTGGGTGCATGCGCAATGAAATACCACACTGAGGATGTGTTCAGATACGTGAAAATTCTTTATTCTTCCTGGTTACACGGGGTTAAATATATGTGAGTGACTTGTGCTGTGAGGGAGTACATCGTTAGCACAGTGTTATCTATATAATTGTAGCTTCTGATTGGTCATGCCCATGTAAGATGATCTTCCTCCAGAACCTAGATGTCAGCATTTTGGGTGTAGTCCTGGACGGAGGCGCCATCTTAGTTATACATTCTTCATTCGATGGGAGGGGGTGCTGCTAGCGGTCATTTTGAGCAATGTATTAATAAAGCACTTTTTTTATATACAGAAAAATATAGACTTTGTTAGTATAAAAGCTTGGAATAGAAAATGGGCATTTTATCTGATCCATCGCACCTGCAAATTAAGGGAATCTCTTGGGGCCACTGTTATGGATGTTATGTTTGTTTATATGCAACTCTATGATGCATCGCTGTTGTACTTGCTACCTGTGTTGTGTTTCCTGTTCCTGCTGAGTATTTTTCAATGAACATGGCTTCTGTGCAGTAATGGCTTGTGCTGTTTTTAATTACATCACATGAAACATGGTGTCAGAAGTATCTGAATCTGCGCTGTTTCTACACATTTGATGCTGAGAGCCTGCTAGCCTCGATTTGAGAGTTCTTGGAAATGATTGTGCCTCCTAGCAAATGCAGTCCTGTCCTGGAAGCTAAGCATTTAAAGCAAGGAAAATGGCATCATGGCAGCTAGTAGAGATATCAGCAGTAACTGGGACAATTTCAGAGCTGAGTTTGAGGACTACTCCCTAGCCACAGGGTTAAATGAGAAGCCTGCAGCAGTGAAGCAGCCACTCTGAGGAGCGTGATGGGCAGTGAATGCCTCCATGTTTAGAGGAGCAAGAAAGCGACACTAAAGCCATTCTGGATACATTAGAAGCTTTCTTCAGGCCTTCTAAAAATGTCATATATAAAAGATATATATTTGGCTGCTGCAAGCAAGAAGACTGTGAATCAATAAACAGGTTTGTCACACAGCTAAGAGAAAAAGCTGCAAGCTGTGAGTATGGCTCTCTGAGAGATGAACTTACAGTGCCTTGAAAAGGTATTCATACCCCTTGAAATTTTCCACATTTTGTTATATTACAACCAAAAACATAAATGTATTTTACTGGGATTTTATGTGATAGACCAACATAAAGTGGCACATAATTGTGAAGTGGAAGGAAAATGATAAATGTTTTTCAATTTTTTTTTACAAATAAATATGTGAAAAATGTGGAGTGCATTTGTATTCAGCCCCTCTGAGTCAATACTTTGTAGAACCACCTTTCACTGCAATTACAGCTGCAAGTCTATTTGGGGATGTCTCTACCAGCTTTGCATAATTCTTCTTTGCAAAATAGCTCAAGCTATGTCAGGTTGGATGGAGAGCATTTGTGAACAGCAATTTTCAAGTCTTGCCACAGATTCTGAATTGGATTTAGGTCTGGGCTTTGACTGGGCCATTCTAAGACATGAATATGCTTTGCTTTAAACTATTCCATTGTAGCTCTGGCTGTATGTTTAGGGTCGTTGTCCTGCTGGAAGGTGAACCTCCACCCTAGTCTCAAGTCTTTTGCAGACTTTAACAGGTTTTCTTCTAAGATTGCCTTGTATTTGGCTCCATCCATCTTCCCATCAACTTTGACCAGCTTCCCTGTCCCTGCTGAAGAAAAGCATCCCCACAACATGATGCGGCCACCACCATGTTTCACGATTGGGATGGTGTGTGCAGAGTCATGTGCAGTGTTAGTTTTCCGCCACGAATAGCGTTTTGCTTTTAGGCCAAAAAGTTACAGTTAGAAGGTCCCGGAGCAGAGAGGAGCAGGGGATCAGCGCAGGGACAGCATGACTTGTGTGGACTGCACAGTCAGGCTGTTTGTGCTGGTCACTTTCCCCTTTAAGGATAAGGGAGGGGCTGGAGCAGAGGAGGAGGCAGAAGAAAATGTAGAGAGGAGAAGGGGGGATGTGACGTCAGTGGAGAGCGGCGGGGAGGAAGATTCGACACGCTCTCACACTGCTCCATACAAAAAAAAAAAAAAAAAAAAAAAAAAAAAAATCCACTGTCATGTCGGAAGTAACGGCGGCGGCTCTGCTCGAACAGCTTAGAGCGGTGGCCGCAACTCAGGGGGCAGACTGGCTGCAGGCTCAGGTCGCAGCCATAATACAGGAAGACAGAGCGGCACCGAGCGGGGGGGGCCAGGAGACTCCACGTGGGCGCCGTTCCAGGCCGCCACAGCGCTTCAGCCCTGACTCTTCTCCTGTGAGTCAGAGGCCCAGGGACCAGCACAGAGGCAGACCGAATCAGCCACCCCCCCCCAGTGCTCAGCAAGCTCGGGGAGCCAGCATGGGAGAGGTGCAGCGTTCACAGCGCAGAGGAAGAAGTGCAGGGATGGGGGAGACCAGCGCAACCCTCGGTTCCCCCCCCTCAGCACGTCGCAGGCGACAAGAACAACCAGATGGAGAGTCGCTGGGGTCAGCAAGCGGTCAGTCGGACCGTCGATCATCGGCAGTTGATCGGGGGGCTGGTCAGGGGGTCCATGCGGCCAGCAGCCCTACGCCAGCCAGAGGTGGAACCTTGAGAAGCACAGTGTCGGTGGTGAACAGAGGTGGAAGGAGAACAGCGGAGGCCCAGCATAGTCAGAGGAACAGAAGTCCGTCTACAAGGCCAGGACGCGGGTCCGGTGTTGCGGCGCAGCGTGCGGGGAGAGAGCAACAGCGGAGACCCCCGGCAGCCAGAGCGGGAACCTCTGGCGTGCAGGCACCGGTCGTTCGCCATGAGGAAGTCAGCGACAGGTCGGAAGGTGAACTGTCCGGGTCAGAGAGTGACGAGGACCAGGGACAAGCGTCGGCGGTGGATTCCGGAAGGGCGGCTGATCGGCCCAGTCCTGTGCAGCCTGGTGAGTGCAGATCTAATGTTTCCATTTCTTCTTTATTAGAACAATTGTTAGAACAGGGTAGAAAAGGGGCTCCCTCTGGGGGGGCTGGTTCCGGGGGGGTGAGTGGGGTTAGGTCACCGGCTACACATCCTAGGGAGGCAAGTGAGAGGGCGAGTAGTAAGGGCTTGCAGGATTTGTTGGCTGGTTTGCGGGATCTAGTGCAGCGTTTTGATCCACCCACGGGGGACGGAGCGTCACCGGCGCGGGCGTGGGTCACAACCCCAGAGAAGGAGACGGCTGTGGTAA
Organism: Lithobates clamitans; assembly: GCA_037952925.1. Taxonomy (NCBI): domain Eukaryota; kingdom Metazoa; phylum Chordata; class Amphibia; order Anura; family Ranidae; genus Lithobates; species Lithobates clamitans. The sequence goes on along the minus strand of JBBGZY010000922.1, from coordinate 3,539,339 downwards.
GTACGCCAGTACCGGCGGTCGTGGTGGGTGGAAGTGCGGAGACGGAGGCCGCAGGGTCGGCGACCGTTGAGTCGCCTGGGACGTCAAGTGGCGATTACGCCACGAACAGCCAGGGTAAACCTGGAGATAAGAAGGCCGAGTCCGTCAGATTGGCGGATGCGGCAAAAAGTGAAGTGTACGTTTGCTTTGAAGGCCCATTGGGTGCACATCTTAAAGCAGAGGTAAAAGAAAAAATTTGGAAAGGGGAATATGTGGAGATATTCACGTTGTTGCCCTTAGAAAAATTCAATCTGGATAGATTGAAGCCAGAAGAACGCAAAAAAGAGGATGAGGAAAAACGCAGGTATCGGCTGATTCCGCGTACCTTTTCCAATTGGTTGCAAGCGTTCGCTATCCTGGCGAGTGTGGTGGGGGAGAAGGCTCCCGAACACTGCTCGGCCTTGTTTGTGTACTTGGACGCTATCAGCGAGGCTCATCGGACGTACGGCGGAGTGGCGTGGCTGCGGTACGATGAACAGTTTAGACAACGGATGGCCGTCCGACCGTCACTACGCTGGGATCATAAGGACATCAGCCTGTGGATGAAGCTTATGACGGCGGCGAGGGCTCCGAACCAGTTTTTTCAGGCAGGGGTCGGAGGTAACGCAGCTCCAGGACAGCCGACCGACAAAAAATGGGGCTTCTGCTGGCAGTTCAATGAGGGCACCTGTAAGTTTGGTGCAACCTGCCGGTTCAAGCACACATGCTCGGGTTGCGGGGGATCCCATGCCCTGTCAAAATGCTTTAGACGGGGAAAAGGTCGTGGAGGGGAGCCTTCGAACAAAAGGGAAGACCCCAATACGGGTGGAAAGGATGCGTCCTTTTCTCAGTAGATATCCCGACCGGGAGGCAGCACGGTTATTAGACTCGGGTTTTGAAAACGGTTTTAAAATACCAGCTTCCTTGGAGGCGGCGCCCCCCTTAGCAAAGAATTTACGGTCGGCTCTCATGCACCCATCGGTGGTTGCCGAAAAATTGGGAAAAGAGGTACATTTGGGGCGCATGGCGGGCCCTTTTACCTCCGCACCCCTGCCGGGATTGGTGGTTTCTCCGTTGGGGGTAGTTCCTAAGAAGGAGCCCAACAAATTCCGGTTGATCCACCACCTTTCCTTTCCGAAGGGTGCGTCGGTCAACGATGCAATTGCGCCGGAAATGTGTGCGGTGACGTACACTTCCTTTGATGCTGCAGTATCATGGGTGCGGCGCTATGGTCGGGGGGCGCTGCTGGCGAAGGCGGATATCGAGTCTGCTTTCAGGCTTTTGCCGGTTCATCCGGATAGTTTTCACCTGCTTGGGTGCACATGGAATGGCGCGTTCTACGTGGATCGCTGCCTTCCAATGGGATGTTCGATCTCATGCGCCCTTTTCGAGAAATTCAGTTCATTTCTCGAATGGGTGGTCAGGGACGTGTCGGGGATCCAATCGGTAATCCATTACCTTGACGATTTCCTTTGTGTTGGCCCAGCGGGTTCCAACGTTTGTGCGGTCCTATTAGGGACTTTGCAGCACATAGCAGACCGTTTCGGCGTCCCGCTAGCACCGGAAAAGACGGAGGGCCCTACGTCCACCATTGTTTTTCTGGGTATTGAGATAGACTCCATGGGGATGGAGTGTCGGCTACCGGTGGACAAGCTGGAAAATCTCAAGGCTGAAGTACGTGGGACCATTGGCAAGCGTAAAGTGCAATTGCGGCAGCTGCAATCATTATTGGGCAAGCTGAATTTTGCTTGCCGAATAATGCCAATGGGCAGGGTGTTCTGCCGACGGTTGTCGGCAGCAACCGCAGGGGTCACCGCCCCCACTCACTTTGTGACGCTCAACAGGGAGCACAGAGAGGACTTAGGGGTATGGCACGAGTTCTTAGACTCCTTTAACGGGCGGGCCTTGTGGATGTCAGGTCCCATCAGTAATTGGGATCTAGAACTATTTACTGATGCAGCAGGTTCTACGGGCTATGGGGCTATTTTCCAAAGAAATTGGAGCGCCGCCCGTTGGCCCACAGCTTGGGTGGAAGCAGGGTTCTTGAAGAACCTGGTCCTGCTGGAATTATTTCCAATTGTGGTGGCAATGGAAATATGGGGGGTGTCTTTTAGGAATTTGAAGGTGCGGCTGAACTGCGACAACCTAGGCGTGGTTCAGGTGATTAATCGTTTGTCGGCCAAGTCTTTGCCAGTGGTCAGGTTGCTGAGGCATTTAGTGTTGCGCTGTTTGAAAATGAATGTTTTCATCTACGCTGTACACTTACCTGGAGTGGACAACACCGTAGCTGATGCTCTGTCTCGTTTTCAGTGGGACAAGTTTCGGGAACTGGCACCAGACGCGGAGCAGCAGGGGGTTACCTGCCCGGACTGGATATGGACCGTTGCCTTGGGAGCGCGGCCAGGTGGATCCAAAACTCCGTGAGTAAGGTCACTTGGGACGCTTACTCTAAGGTATGGCAAGAATGGTTGGCATGCTTAAAAAGTTTAAACATCGACCCTGTGAGCCGGGAGATACCTCAGGCGATGCTATACTTTCTCAATTTAGGTTTCGAGCGGGGCATCTCGGCAGCCGCCATCGATAAGAAAATGGCGGGTTTGGCCTTTCTCTTTAAGTTGCAGGGGTTGCGGGACCATACAAAGGATTTTTGGGTTAGGCAGGCTTTGAAAGGTTACCGAAAAGGTCATAAGAGCAGGGATGGGCGACGACCGGTGTCGTTTGAAATGTTACACGGGCTATTTAGCCAGATAGAAGGCATTTGTAATTCTAGTTTTGAAAGCGCACTTTTTTGTGCGGCTTTTGCTTTAGCGTTTTTTGGGGCGCTACGGGTGAGCGAACTGGTCAGCCCGTCCAAACGAGCAAATGGGGGACTGCAATGGGATGATTTGGTGTGTACTCAGGAATCGGTTAGGATTTACATAAAACGGTCAAAAACAGATCAGGCAGGGAAGGGAGTACAACTTGAGGTGTTCCGGATCGCGGGATCCCAGATTTGTCCGGTAGCAGCGGTAAAGAAATTTTGGGATTTGCGCCCGCGTTGCCCGGGCTCATTTCTGATACATGCGGACAGTTCCTCTTTGTCAAAATTCCAATTTGTTGCCGTGTTCAAAAGGTGTTTATCGGCAGCCGGGTATGACCCCAATAGATACTCGTCCCATTCCTTTCGTATTGGGGCTGCTACTGAAGCGGCCAGGGCGGGCCTGGGTTCTGAGGCAGTTAAGCGTATTGGCAGGTGGGACTCAGATAGGTTTAAGCTTTACATCCGCCCGCATTTATTATAGGCTTGTTGAGAAAAAGGGGGGTGTTTCTTTTGAATTTTGGGGGGTCTGGTTAAAATTTTTGGTGATTTATTGTTGTGTCCTGTTAACCTTACTTCACAGGTGATTCGGTGCCCCTGGTTTGGATATTGGGCCACTCATTTGTGTTCTGGGGTGCCAAGCGGGCCGACGTTCGGCCGAATGGTAGGCAGCTGGGTATCCCAAGGCAGGAAGCACGGGTAAGGTGGATTGGGTTGTCAGGGATGATGTGGAACAGGGTAAGGTCAGAGGTCCACAAGTTTGCTCGGTGGGACAGGGCCCCGGATGTTTTAGTTTTACACGTGGGGGGCAATGACATGGGGGTCAGGTCCATGAGGGACCTCATACGTGACATAAAATGTGATGTTCTACGTTTACAGGCGGCTTTCCCTGGGATGGTGATAGTATGGTCAGACATGGTGGGTAGAAGGTCATGGCGCTGGGCTTTGTCTGGTAAAAAGGTGGATAGGGCACGTGTGAAGGTAAATAAGGAGGTCAGCAAGTTTGTCATGCGGAATGGGGGAGTGACCATACGGCATAGGGAGTTGGAGGTGGATACCTGGAGGTACCTGAGAAGTGATGGGGTGCATCTGAGTGAGGTGGGCACTGATCTTTGGGCGCTTGGTTTGCAGGAGGGGGTACAGCGAGCTTTGAGGGTATGGAGGTGCTCGCAAGGGTAAGGTTTTACCCCTTGTGAGCAGTGGCAGTGGTTTGGGTCTGTGAGGAGGAGGAGATTGATGGTATGGAGAGTTTACACGGTTGGTACCCATATATAATATGGGCTGTTTAGAGTTTACACGGTTGGTACCCATATATAATATGGGCTGTTTTTATGTACCTTCCGGTTACGAGGGGTTAACCAGGAAGGGGAAAAGTTTGGTCACTGAGAGGTTGGGTACTGTCTCACAGTCTGGGGTTAGCGACTGGAGGCCTTAAAAAGTTTAAGAGTTCCTATGCAGTGACCTGTGGGTGGATTCCCCTCCTAGACTCCAATAATTCCGTGAAGTTATTTAAAAGTTATTTAAAAGTTATTTACAAAATGTTATTTATTGGTTTTATATTTTATTAATAAAAGGCCGACAAGGCCATTTACTCCACCACCTTGTCGTGTCATTTGTGGGAGGTATTAGAGGTTGATGGTTAAGTGGTAGCTTCTAGGACTGAAGTTTAGTCCTTCACAGGTCAAGAAGGTCCCGGAGCAGAGAGGAGCAGGGGATCAGCGCAGGGACAGCATGACTTGTGTGGACTGCACAGTCAGGCTGTTTGTGCTGGTCACTTTCCCCTTTAAGGATAAGGGAGGGGCTGGAGCAGAGGAGGAGGCAGAAGAAAATGTAGAGAGGAGAAGGGGGGATGTGACGTCAGTGGAGAGCGGCGGGGAGGAAGATTCCCACCCACCCTCCCTGAGGTTATGGCAATAGGGGACGTTGGTTGTAGTGTGGCAGTGGTTTGGGTCTGTGAGGAGGAGGAGATTGATGGTATGGAGAGTTTACACGGTTGGTACCCATATATAATATGGGCTGTTTAGAGTTTACACGGTTGGTACCCATATATAATATGGGCTGTTTTTATGTACCTTCCGGTTACGAGGGGTTAACCAGGAAGGGGAAAAGTTTGGTCACTGAGAGGTTGGGTACTGTCTCACAGTCTGGGGTTAGCGACTGGAGGCCTTAAAAAGTTTAAGAGTTCCTATGCAGTGACCTGTGGGTGGATTCCCCTCCTAGACTCCAATAATTCCGTGAAGTTATTTAAAAGTTATTTAAAAGTTATTTACAAAATGTTATTTATTGGTTTTATATTTTATTAATAAAAGGCCGACAAGGCCATTTACTCCACCACCTTGTCGTGTCATTTGTGGGAGGTATTAGAGGTTGATGGTTAAGTGGTAGCTTCTAGGACTGAAGTTTAGTCCTTCACAGGTCATGGTCTCTTCTGACCAGAGTACCTTCTTCCACATGTTTGCTGTATCCCCCACATGGCTTCTCGCAAACTGCAAACAGTACTTCTTATGGCTTTCTTCTTGCAACTCTTCCATAAAGGCCAGATGTGTGGAGTGCACGACTAATAGTTGTAAATTACACAAATGTGGATTATATTTACTAATTAGGTGATTTCTGAAGGCAATTTTTAGTAGAGGGGTATCAGAGTAAAGGGGGCTGAATACAAATGCACACCACACTTTTCACATTTATGTGTAAAAAATTTTGAAAACCATTTATCATTTTCCTTCCACTTCACTCACAATTATGTGCCACTTTGTGTTGGTCCATCACATAAAATTCCAATAAAATACATTTACGTTTTTGGTTGTAAAATGACAAAATGTGGAAAATTTCAAGGGTTGTGAATACTTTTTCAAGGCACTGTATGCTTGATAAAATAGTTCTGGGTAGCACCAGTGAAAGCACACGCCGCCACGATTTAAACCTACAAACATCAAGTGAGATATGTGGTACCACAGAACTTACTGACAAACATATGAAAACTATGGAGCAGGATAAACTGATTGACAATATCAATGCAGCCTCTAAATAACAGAAAAGCTTCAAGAACCACCAGCACAAGTTTCAGCACAAGAGTCACCTACCAGTGGCGGAATTATCAGGGTCGCTGCAGTCGCACTTGCGACTGGGCCCTGTAGTTCCGCCAATTCAGGGGGGGTCCGCCGCCCGCCAGTGTGAGAAGCCCGCCACCCGTCCGTTCGCTAGTGTGAGGGGCCCGCCTGTCCACTCTGGCTGCTGTTGTGAGGGCAGCGGGGAGGGGGCTTTCGCTCGCTGAGCGGAAAGACAGAAGGCAGAGGCAGCTCTGATACTGTGGACCGCCCCGCCCCCGCCTATCCAGAGACAGAGAGAATGTAGGGAGGCGGGGCAGACACTGCTAACATCAAGTAAGAGAAGGTGGGGGAGGAGCCGCAGGAGGTCGCGGACGCTGTGTAAGGACTGGAGTAGAGACAGTGACATGTGGAGCGCAGGGAGCCGAGAGAGACACAGAGCAATGCAGGGGAAAACGAGTGAACACTGACAGCAAGTAAGTGTCTCTGATCCTGGCACCCAGCGCTGCCAGTGAACCCAGTCCCCATCACCACCGCTGATTCCATCCCACCACAGCCACTCATCCCTTCTGCCCAGCACTGAAACTGATCCCACCCCCAGCACTGATACTCATTCCACCCCCCACCAGCACAGCCACTCATCCCCCCAGCACTGACTGACACTGATCCCACCCCCCCAGCACTGACACTCATCCCCCCAGCACTGACACTCATCCCCCCAGCACTGACACTAATCCCCCCAGCACTGACACTGATCCCACCCCCCCACTCATTCCAACCCCCACCAGCACTGACACTCATCCCCCCAGCACAGCCACTCATCCCCCCAGCACTGACACTCATCCTCCCAGCACTGACACTCATCCCCCCAGCACAGCCACTTTTCCCCCAGCACTGACACTCATCCCCCCAGCACTGACACTGATCCCACCCCCCCACTCATTCCACCCTCCACCAGCACAGCCACTCATCCCCCCAGCACTGACACTCATCCCCCCAGCACTGACACTCATCCCCCCAGCACTGACACTCATCCCACCCCCCCACTCATTCCACCCCCCACCAGCACAGCCACTCATCCCCCCAGCACAGCCACTCATCCGCCTAGCACTGACACTCATCCCCCCAGCACTGACACTCATCCCCCCAGCACTGACACTCATCCCCCCAGCACTGACACTCATCCCCCCAGCACTGACACTCATCCCACCCCAGGGGACCCCATGCTCCAGGGTTCCCGTGCAGCCCCCTGTACACCTCGATAGGATGGGTGGCATATAGAGGAATAGTTCCCCTTCATTTTCCTCTTGCAGCCTGCAGCTGAAAGGCTGCAGGAGGAAAATGAAGGGGAACTGTTCCTCTATATGCCGCCCCTCGCTATCCACCACCTGCTGCCCCAAGCTCCTGTGTACTCTTTGGCCCCCCTCATCCCCCACAGTGCTGTCGGGTTCCCCCCTCTCCTCTCCTTCCCGGCTGCTGCGGGGGGAATGCTTTCTGGATGGAGAGTGGAGAAGGGGCCGATAAATGTGTAATTTACCGGCTCCTCCCATGTCTTAATGAATAGAACCCAGTTCATTTATAACTGATGCATAGTAAACTGTGTTTACTATGCTTCCGTTTGTGAATGAACAGGAAGCTCTGTATGTAGCTATTTTTGTCCATTCATTCTGTGGAGCTGAGGCTGCAGAGATGGAGATTGTGGGCTGTGTCCTCAATCTCATTTCTCTCGTTTCAAAGATGAAACATCAGAGGTCTGTTTAGACCCCTGATATCTCACCCACAGTCCATATTCCCATCGCACACATTCCACAATTAAAGGCAGTTATTTTCAGTGTTCTCGTGTGTGAAGATATATTTTTAATTGATCTATTGTAGCAGTCATCGATAAAGGACAAGAATGGTGGTGTGTGGGGGAGGGGGGCGGCATTGAAAGACCCAGCCTTGGGGCGGCAAAGGGAGTAAATCCGGGCCTGCCTCCAGTACCGCCACCACCTCCCTCCAGTACCACCACCCCTCTCCATTACCACCCCCCTCCAGTACCAGTGGAAAAAAATATAGTATCAAAATCATGCTTTTCGGTGGTGGTGGGGGGGGGGTTCCTTCATGATTTCTTGCACCAGGGGCCCTTAGGTTTCTAGTTACGCCACTGTCACCTACACAACTCACCAGGCAGGAAGCCTGCATCATGCAAGTATTGTGGCAATGTGCATGTACAAGACAAAGAAAAGTGTCCTGCATATGGGAAAATCAGTACTGCATGCATTAAACTAAACCACTTTGCAAGAGTGTGTCTCTCCAGTAGAATGGAAGAAAGGAAGCTGCACACAACTGAGCAAATGTCAGATGCGGGGGATGCACACCTGCTTAGCACTGATATGGTTTACTCCTCAGTATGCATTGGTGCTGTAAACACAAAGGGCAAAAAATGGTTTGTAAACTTCAGATTAAACAACATAATCCAACCCTGCCATCTGGACTTAAGTGCAATGTGCAATGTCTTGAGTTTAAAGGACAAAATGAAACTGACACCCAGAGCACCCCTTTAGCCTAGTCGCACCAAACTAAAGTTGTATTCAGTGGAACTAATGGAATCATTGGGGCTTTTCCAAACAGAATGCAGTATATGTGATTGTATACACAAACTGAACTTTGAGATTGTTGAAGCCGATCAGAAACCGCTATTATTGGGTTCAACATGTGAGCGCCTTAGACTGATGCAGTTTACCATTCCTGCTGAGCTACACAATGTTGATAACCAGCCTGCAAAATCTCTGACTGGGCCCCTGACAAAACACCAAATTCTTCACGCTTATAGTGATATGTTTGAGGGCCCAATAGTCTCTGTTCCAGTGGAGGTTCGTTTTGAATTTAATCTTACCATTTGACCTGTACAATATGCCCCACGCAATGTGCCTATAGCCATTAAGCCATAGGTTAAAGCTCAACTAGATAAATATGAAGCTGAAAGACATCTAACTTCAGTATCAGAGCCTACAGATTGGATAAGCAACATGGTTATTATCGGAAAGCCTGAGAAGATCAGAATATGCATTGATCCCAAGTTTCTGAATATGGCCCTGAAACTGTCACACTACTTAATGCCAACACTCGATGATATTTTCCACAAACTACCCAAAGCAGGTGTCTTCACACTTGCCAGTCTTCACCCATAGTGGTAGATGTTCAAAACCACCTATGAGACTTAACCTATAGAATGTGTTATTGCCGTATCTCATCTCATTTATTAACACTAAAGGGGGAGATGTTATGGATGTTATGTTTGTTTATATGCAACTCTATGATGCATCTCTGTGGTACTTACTTCCTGTGTTGTGTTTCCTGTTCCTGCTGAGTATTATTCACTGAATTTCTGTGCAGTAATGGCTTATGCTGTCTTTACTTACATCACATGAAACAGCCAACCAGGTAACCAGAACTAGTGTCCCCATTAGAAAAAAATTTGGGATTTTCTTTTACTTTCACTTTCAATGAAAATGGTAAACAGGACATATAGTGACTTGCCTGACGAAAGGGGTCCTGCGTGCCTCTGAAATGTTGCTGTATGGGTACCATGTGAGCATGTGAATAAAGCTTTGGACCCTTTTGAGGAATCCTTGGTGTGCTGATGACATTGCTTCACTATGATTATCTACAGTGTCCAGCCAGTGGTCATTACAGCACCCAGCATTATTACAGCCATTTTCAGGAATGTGTGAGTGGGGAATATTGCGTTTTGATGCATATTGGTGTAGCGCACCCCCCAAGGAGCCGTAGAATCATTGTGCCTTCTAAGTTGGAGCTGAGACCCAAATACTGAATGACACCACCACAACCACTCTGACACACCCCTGACCAGAGATTAATGACACCAATTTCAGTGAGATTATAATTATATTCACTAAACCAGCTCAAACAGATTAACAACACCATAAAAAAGAACAATAGCAACCCCCTAACGCTATACAGAAACCTACTATACTTTTTAATACCTCCGCCCTTTCCCAGAAACCAGCAACAACCAGGCCCAGATTTTAACTCCAACTGGTGAATCAGCTTAAACTGTAGTTAGGACACCTCAGGGCATGGTGGTGACAACAGGTACACAGAACCCTTTCTTTGCTAACCTGTCTTCAGGACCAATCGCGTGACCTTACTACGGTCAAGTCTGCCTGCAGGTCTTTGAGCCAAAACCAGAAATGTTCTGCTAGACAGGATGCCTAGGGCATTCCTATTTTGTCAAATTCAGTTAATAAACAGACAAACGGATATATACAGTATATATACAGTATATATATGGGATATGATGGGATATCCAGGAATAGGGTTGCCACCTCATCCCTTTAAAACCGAGCACATATTAATTACACAGGTTGTGTGGCTGATTAAGTTGGTACCGTGTTTCCCAGAAAATATGACCTACCCCGAAAATAAGACCTAGTGTTATTTTCCAGCAGGGTTGGAATATAAGCCCTAACTCCAAAATAAGCCCTAGTTTAAAATGCTTGTAAAATCCTATAATCCACTCTATTAAAGTAGAATATAATTTACAATGTGGGTGTTTCTGTAATATAATTGTGGGGAAGAGAGCTACGGCGGGTCACAGAAGCACAGAGCGGTGCTATAATGAAGGTATTTGGCACAATTATATTACAGAAACACACACATTGTACGTTTTATACTACTGTAATAGAGTGGATTATAGGATTTTACAAGCAATTTAACTTGGTTCACACTGGGGATTTCTGTCAAGCAGGGAGAGAGAGGGGGAGAGAAGACAGCACAGTACATGGTAAGACCTACCCCGAAAATAAGCCCTACTGTGTCTTTTACTGACAAAATTAATATAAGACTCAGGCTTATTTTCGGGGAAACACGGTAGTTAAATTCACTTAGAGCCTTACCTGCATTAAATTAGCCCCCCAAACCCATGTAATTAATATGTGTTTGGTTTTATATTGATGAGGTGGCAACCCTATTCAGGGATGACAATTTTTATTTTGTGCTGGCTTCATTGGGGCCCTTTACAGTGGTGAACCTAATTACTGTATATCCCACTGTCCCACTGGTCTTTCTCTTGATTGCGGCAGATGAACAGTTTGAACTTTGGAAATTTTCTTTAACCGCTGAAAACAGTGGGCCACAGTGGCTTAAGGTAGCAGGAAACCAGGTGACAATTTTGCTCAGGACCTTGTGATGGTCAGCAGCAGTGTGACAATCTTGCACCAGTCCTCCGGCTAACTGAGGGTAGACTATAGGGGGCACTCAAGAACTGCCAGCCCCGCACACACATCCTCTCTTCTCGCTGTCTGGTACCATGTGTCAAAAACCATGAATCAGACTGAGACAGAAGTACACTAGTTTATGTCATAAACCAGATGTGACCAGAACTGTGTGACAGTGACAGAGTGAACCAGACATAAATAGGTGAAAGTAAGTTTATTAAGGTAAATGCATATACATGTGAACAAACCACCAATACAAACAGAGTGAACAAACCAAACAACCAAACAGTGATAATAAACCAACCAGCATATGTAGCAAAAGGGAGTACCAGAAACGTAGTCAAGCCAGGCCAGGGTCAAACAGGAGATCAGTAGATGGGGGGCCATGAGTAAACAGACAGGGAACAAGATGGAAGGGATCAAGCTGCAGGGCAAAGATCCAGGGATACAGGAACAGATATAACAGGTTCAGGATACAGGATACAGGATTCAGGAAAACAAGTAAACAGGCTGCAGGTCAGGGCACAAGGACAATACCAGGGCAAGGTGTGTGTGCACTTGCCGGGTATTTATACAATAACTGCTAACAAGGTCAAGTAAAGCCTGATTGCAGAAGGTAATATCTGCTCCACACTGTCAGGATCCCTCCGTTGGTGAACGCCAGTACTGCGGTCGAAAGATGACATAATACCAGCAGGGAAAAGCTCTTCTGACAGCTCCAAAGTGCCAGGAGACACCTGCTCGTGGGCCTCAGTACTGCACACCAAATGATCGATATTACCAGCGGAGGGAACCTTTTGGGACAGTTTAATATTAATAATAAAAGGTAAACAGAGCAAAAGTAGTCAAAACATAGCCAGAGTGAACGGATAGTCAGACAAGCCAGGACGTCAGGGAGCCAGGGATCAGCGTACTTCAGGACAAGCCAGGAAATCACGAAACTGGAGAATCTGTGTAGTGGAATAGCAAGCAGGATCAGGAACCAGAAGGGACATCAGCCAAGTCTTTCACAGGTACACAGGAGAGGATCTGGACTGAAAAGCTTAAGTAGCCAGCAGAACTGACGAGCAGGATATCATCACCAGGTGAGTCACTGTGGAAAGATTAGAGCTGGCAATTAACTGATAGCTGAGCGGCTTGCTCTGAGAAGGAAGGGCTGAGCCCAGCCCTGACAGTACCCCCTTCTCAACGACCCCTCCTCGGAGGAGAACCACCAGGTTTCAGGGGAAAATGTCTATGGAAAGCATGGAGGAGGACAGGGGCATTTACGTCCCAGGGTGAGACCCAAGAGCGTTCCTCCGGACCGTACCCTTTCCAATGAACCACAAAACCTACGGGAGTGAACAATGGACTGTACTTCATACTTCTCATGGTTCTCAACCTGCACTGGGTGAGGACGTGGCATCGAGGTGGTGAAGCGGTTGCAGACCAAAGGTTTTAATAAGGAGGTATGAAATACATTTGAGATGCGCATATTCGAAGGAAGGTCTAAAGCATAAGCCACTGGGTTAATCCTGCGGAGAATATGGAAAGGCCCAATAAACCGAGGTGCCAACTTCAGTGAGGGAACAGGGAGTCGGAGGTAGCGAGATGACAGCCAGATTCTGTCCCCAACCTGGTAGTAATTCAAGGCACTATTGGGAGCAAACTCTGCCACGGTAAGAGGTCTGACCAGTCGTTATGATGGTCAGAAATATAGCAATATAGGAATTGCTCCAAGGACTGATTGGCTCATTCTGTGGCCCCATTAGACTGCGGGTGGTACACAGAGGAGAAAGCAAGCTGAATTCCCAACTGTATACAAAAGGCTCGCCAGAACCGGAACACAAATGGACTACCCCTATCCGAGACAATCACCTTGGGCAGCCCATGTAAGCAAATGATCTCCCGAGCAAAAATGGAAGCCAGTTCTTTAGATGTGGGCAACTTCTTAAGTGGAATGCAATGAGACATTTTCGAGAACCGATCAACCACCATTAGGATAACTGTGTTGCCCTGAGAGTTGGTAACTCCACAATGCAATCCATGGTCAGGTGGGTCTAAGGCCTCTCTCCATTGGGTATGGGTTGTAGGATGCCCACTGGAAGATGTCGTGGTGTCTTACTCTGAGCACACACGGAACAAGCAGCTACGAAGGCGGCTACATCAGCACGTAGACTAGACCACCAGAATTGTTGAGAAATGGCCCAAAAGAGTGGATTCTTCCTTGGGTGACCAGCAGCCTGAGGAGAATGATAAGTCTGGAGAACGGCAGTACGGAGACTCTCGGGGACAAAGCAGAGGTCACAAGGTTTCTCAGGAGGAGCATGGATCTGAGCAGCAAGAATCTTGTTACCTAAAGGAGAAGTGAGACTGGTGCGAGCCGTAGCCAAAATATGATCAGGAGGAATCACTGGAACAGGAACCGATTCCAACTTGGAAGTGGAGGAAAATTGTCGCAACAAAGCATCAGCCTTTACATTCTTACTACCGGGTAAGAATGAGACTATGTAATTGAAGCTTGACATGAAAAGAGCCCATCACGCCCCTTCTGGGAGAGATGCCTCCATTCCTTAAGGGCTAAAATGATCGCCAACAACTATCTGTCCCCAATCTCGTAATTGCATTCCGCGGGTGACAATTTCTTGGAAAAGTAGCCACATGGATGCATAGCGCTCTCAGAGGTAGGACTTTGAGACAGAAGGGCGCCAACTCAAATGCTTTCAAATGCTGTGTCAAATGTTCCTCTCAATTCAAATTTCCTTGAAGTACCTCTCAATCAAGGCCTATAAAGGGATGTGTTCATTTTCTGTGAAAAATGTATCTGCCTCATGTTTCTCTACCGCAATTCCCTGGCCATGCTTCCTCGACTTATGATAGGAGAGAGCTAATCAATCTTGTGACTAAGGGCTATATCAAATCTCTGGTTTACATCACAGTAATCACAAAGCTTTTTACCCTGATTAATCGTCCTTCAGTGAGTGCGCTCTCACTTTGAACACCTGCATCAAATAGACTAATTTTCTTTAACAAACACACGTATTTCCCCAATTTACCGAGGAAACACAACTTGTACTTTATGTTTTCAACCGCTGTGTCTATCAGAAAAGTGACAGTTATACCAATTTTCCTCTAAGCAAAATGTCACCATGTCCCTATTAGAGTAGTGTGTCACTTAAAGCTCCATTGCCAGTTACCGTTGTATCATTCTACTGGTATTATGAAAAACATTTACTTGTGTAGGGTTTCACATTAGCACATTAGCACATTTTCACATTAGGCACAGTGGTACCTTCGAGCAAATGCCTCCATTCCTTAAGGGCTAAAATGATCGCCAACAACTATCTGTCCCCAATCTCGTAATTGCATTCCGCGGGTGACAATTTGTTGGAAAAGTAGCCACATGGACGCATAGCGCTCTCAGAGGTAGGACGTTGAGACAGAAGGGCGCCAACTCCAGTCTCAGAGGTATCTACCTCAAGGATAAAGGGTAACATAGGATCAGGATGTGCCAACACAGGAGCAGAAACAAAGGCAGCCTTGAGGCTCTCAAAGGCCTTAATGGAGTCCAGAGACCAACTCTGTGGGTTACCGTCCTTTCTGGTCATATCAGTCAGGGGTTTGACCAGGGGCAAGAAGTTACGAATAAACTTCTGATAATAATTGGCAAAGCCAACAAAACGTTGCAGAGGACTTAAACCCATGGTTCGGGGCCACTGTAGGACTGCAGAAAGTTTCTCTGGGTCCATCGAAAAACCAGCAGTGGAAATGACATAACCCAGGAATTTAACCTGTTTGCGATGGAACTCACACTTCTCCAATTTAGCAGATTGCCGCCATTACTAATAATTAATAAAAAAATAATAATAAAAATGCCATAAATCTATCCCCTATTTTGTAAACTCTATAACTTTTGCACAAACCAATCAATATAGGCTTATTACGATTTTTTTCTACCAAAAATTTGTAGAGGAATACATATCGGCCTAAACTGAGAAAGAAAATTAGTTTTTTTATATATATTTTGGGGATATTTATTATAGCAAAAAGTAAAAAATATTGCTTTTTTTTCAAAATTGTCGCTCTTTTTTTGTTTATAGCGCAAAAAATAAAAACCGCAGAGTCGATCAAATACCACCAAAAGAAAGCTCTATTTGTGGGAAAAAAAGGACGTCAATTTTGTTTGGGTACAACGTTGTACGACTGCGCAATTGTCAGCTAAAGTGACGCAGTGCCGAATCGCAAAAAATGCTCTGGTCAGGAAGGGGGTAAAATCTTACTGGGGGTAAAGTGGTTAAACCTCATTTGCCATGTAGTTGCCCACCCCATTAATTTGTTCAAATCTTCTTGCAAGGTTTTCACATCCTGCGGAGAAGTTATTACCCCGCTTAGCTTAGTGTTGTCCGCAAATACAGAGATTTAGCTATTTACCCCATCCTCCAGGTCGTCGTTTATGTACAAATTAAACAGGGTTGGTCCAAGCACAGAACCCTGGGGGACCCCACTTCCCACCCCTGACCATTCCGAGTATTCCCCATTTATCACCACCCCCATTTCAAATGCTGTGTCAAATGTTCCTCTCAATTCAAATTTCCTTGAAGTACCTCTCAATCAAGGCCTATAAAGGGATGTGTTCATTTTCTGTGAAAAATGTATCTGCCTCATGTTTCTCTACCGCAATTCCCTGGCCATGCTTCCTCCACTTATGATAGGAGAGAGCTGATCAATCTTGTGACTAAGGGCTATATCAAATCTCTGGTTTACATCACAGGAATCACAAAGCTTTTTACCCTGATTAATCGTCCTTCAGTGAGTGCGCTCTCACTTTGAACACCTGCATCAAATAGACCCATTTTTTTTAACAAACACACATATTTCCCCAATTTACCGAGGAAACACAACTTGTACTTTGTTTTCAACCGCTGTGTCTATCAGAGGAAAATTGGTATAACTGTCACTTTTCTAAGAAAAATGTCACCATGTCCCTATTAGAGTAGTGTGTCACTTAAAGCTCCATTGCCAGTTACCGTTGTATCATTCTACTGGTATTATGAAAAACATTTACTTGTGTAGGATTTCACATTAGCATGGTACTGAACAGGGATGTGCACTTTCTGGTCTCCCTCATGGCAAAAAGAAGCTATTCATATTCCTATATAATCCTCCTTGAGCACCTTTGGTTTTGATGCAGCTGGAAAGTATTTAGCTGATTTAAACTTAAAGTTCAATTGGTCTTTAAAGGGTTAGTTTCCTTTTATCCTTAGAAACCTAATTTCAGCCGTTATTAAACCTAGCATATACGTCAATCCTAATTTACATATTTATTTATATTAAAAATGAGCTTTGACCTGTGTTCTGATACCCTTTGTTTTATGCCTTTTTTTTACAAAATGCGATGCAGAGCTTCTCCTCCTGCTTCCTTTTAGCAAAGTCAGCTGGGACTGTAGTAGAGTGCTGTGATAGGAAACTACATGTCCCATAACTAACTGAGTCATTGGTATGCCTGTAAAGGAGGGGTGACACAGGAATGTTCTTGTAAGCAGGTGCAGTTAGCTTGTTTGCCACTAAGTGGCTCTGTCCCAAAATAGTGCGTAATAGGGACTTACTTTATGTCAGTGAGTGTTAGGTCTCCTTTTACACAAAGCCTTCCTGTAGTGATGTAATGGGTGGAGTCAGTGGCCATATTTATGCTTGGTTGGGAGGAGCCTAGTGCAGTTGGGGCTTGGGAGCCTAACACCCTGCAAATTTTGTTTTACACATTTTAGTAGGGATGGAGCCACACACAGGCGCTGTGTTTTTTTTTTTAATGGCTTTTGAAATGGCATATACCGGCAGTCACCAGGGAGGTCCAACTTAAAGTATGGAGTAATGTGGGAATGATTGCTATATTCATGGTAATATGATCTCCAAGGTGCCAGGTTATACAACTGTGTAACATGAACAGAACTGTTGTTAATGCCCACCCCTAAGGCTCATGGACAAGGACATCCCTGGCTGTGAGCCCCCAAAAGCCCACAATAAAACTAAGATAACCTTCCAGGTCACCTGCCAATAATATATTGCTTGCTGTCTTTGTAACTCTGCTGTCTTCAGTAGAGCTTTGCCCGGGATTCAAGGTTTGCACGCTGGCTGAATTTAATATTCCACTAGAACAGTGGCTAGACAAGGCCTCTATACTCTAGTAAGGCTTCACTGCTATTTGCATCTTGTATTATAGGGGAAACCACTTCATTTAGGATGGCTTCACACTATTGTGATGTCAGACATCGCATGTGATTCGCACCGCATTGCTGTGCAGATCACATGTGATGTCTGTGCGATGCAAATTTAACTATACAGATTGTATGGCTGAAGTTGCATTGCATTCAAACAAAATCGGTGCAGGACCCTTTTTTGGTCTGCACTGGAATCCAATCGCATGGTTGTTCACACCCATGCAATCCGATTCCTGCACCATTTGACAGTTCGCATTGCGATTTGCGAACCAATCTGGGGGTGTCATTACCTTTGTATTGACACCCGCAGCGGTTTGCATAGGGCAGTGTGAACTGCCTGCGAGAGAAATGCGAAGTGGGAACCCGCACTGGAATTACGCTGGTTCTCGCATCACCAGGGCTGGTGCAAGGATTTTTGACACCCTAGGTGAAACCTCATTTTGCCGCCCCCTTAGCTCCACCCCTGACTCCACCCCCTTTGCCCTGCCCATGTATACCCCATCTTTTTAATGAAGCACCCATGAAATGCAGCCCACCAGCGTCCAGCAAATACAGCCTCACCAGCGCCCATCAATGCAACCTCTCCAGCGCCCATCAAATGCAGCCTCTCCAGCGCCCATCAAATGCAGTCTCTCCAGCATCCATCAAATGCAACCTCACCAGCACCCATCAAATGCAGCCTCACCAGTGCCCATCAATGCAGCCTCTCCAGCGCCCATCAAATGCAGCCTCTCCAGCGCCCATCAAATGCAGCCTCTCCTGCGCACATCAAATGCAGCCTCTCCAGCGCCCCCATCAAATTCAGCCTCACCAGCGCCCATCAAATGCAGCCTACCAGCACCCATTAATGCAGCCTACCAGTGCCCATCAATGAATGTTTGCTTGCTTCCATTCATTCGGGAGTTGGGACACAGACACAGTTCTCTGCTGCCGCTGTGCCTCTGACACTATGTGTGAATGGAGTGGCGGCTGCCTGCTGATGCTTAGACTTGGTTGCTTGCTGCAGAGAGAAGAGAGTAGGAACACCAGTGGCCGGGCGCCCTAGGCAGCAGTGCTTAGTGGAAGCACCGGCCCTGCGCATCCCAATAGTGTGAACCCAGCCATAAGCTGTTATTGTGGTTCCCTTTTTGCTCACCTACTGTTTTTTGGCAGGGCTGTTAGATAGACAGCTAAGGGAGCAAATGCCATTTACTTTGCTACATTTATAATTGTTCAGTATTTAATATCCGGTTAAACCCTGTATTTTTCAATCTGTTCAATAAGTAATTCTCTTTTAGGGATTATTTCAGCTTCAATAAAACTGTTTATATCACTGCTAGTGTTTTAAAGAGTTGTCGGGTCCAATTAAGGGTGGATCACCAGTGGAAGCGGCATGGGGAACCAACAATCCTGCAACTCCTCAGGGACTCCTCACAAACCTTAAACCTCACCCTTGACCTGCTAATACTTGACCTCCATTTTAACCATGTATGCACATGTAGACCCTACCTTTAACTCCCCCCCTCCCCCCATGTGCCAAAAAAAGGGCACATTTATGTCAAGGGGGATGGCAAGGAGGTGACTTTCTTGTGTTGTTTACAGCTTTGAAATGACTTGTCCTGAAGGTGACAAGACAAGGAGATCAAACTCACTCATGCATTCAATGCAGCAGTTGACCTCAGGTTAGGTCCAGGTCATTAAGGTTAAATGACACAGACAAATTATATTATGGAATTCTACTCTGTAAACATGTGCCTTGGGGTATATTAATCAAACTAGGTCATTTATTTATTTGAGATCATATAAAGCAGTGCTTAATATTCCATGGTTTCTGTGTCCATCAGATGGTAAATTATTGCAGACACTATGATGAATCGGCCCCTTTTAATAATAGAGGATGGAGTGATATTATCTCGGTGGAGGTTCTCTAACGTTGCCTGTGAGAACACCCTGTGGTGTTTCCATAACAAACCTACATGGAAAACCACTTCAGCTTAATTGTGCACTTGGCTGGCTGCAGGTCTGTGGACTAGAATAGATTATTTTCTGTGGTTTATTGACTTGTTTGAATGTATAATTTGTAAAGTGTAGTGCACACAACACATGCTGTAATGGCTAATGGCGCAGACAAGGCAACAGCTACACGAATGGAGCAGGAATTAAGTGTATGGAGAAGAGACACAGTCTGTGATTTTACTAGTTTAACTTCATTTACCGGCTACTGCTGCCAACTCATTGTCTTTCACAATGCAATGCTGTTATTCCCACATGTTAACAATACCCTAAGCTTCAGGCTATTTGATAGAACAGAGCCAGATTTAAACACAATCACTCAAATCTCAAAGCTTTAATCTGTTCATCTACAGATTTCATTATAAAAAACAAAAAACAGGCGATTAATCATGAAAGTTTCAGGGAATTCCTGTAAGACATTTGGCTAATAGATTACGAATCTTCTCAGAAGGGCGCACAGGAGTGTGCATGCGTGCACCCGAATGGGCGTGCAAATTATCTTGGTGCCAGACAGACTATTTAAGGAGGACTCTGTCTGTGCTTTAATGCTGACTGACCTTCAGCTGTTCTCTGAGTCCTGTGTACTTCCAATGTGTTTCCCTGGTTGCTGACCTGGTTTACTCCTGACCTGATCTCGGATTCTGTTATCTTGCTCTTCCTCCTGACCCAATGTAAAAATAGCTTAATATTGCAAAAGCTTTGAAATGATGATTGTGCGACAAATTTCTGAATTATGTCTGTGTCAGCTTAAATCAAACAGTGTGATTTATCGTACACACAAAAATAGAAAAATAAGTACAATAGTTGTACATTAATACAAAATAAATGTAGCTTCAGATAAGTTCAAAGATATGAAATAAAGTTGCTTCTAAGTAAAGTTAAATACATGTGCACCTGGTCTTTTTCAAAATATAAAGATGGCCGATTAACACTTTGTATGCTGAAGAAAGTCTGTGTGCTTTTGAAGATGGATGAAAGGAGAAAGAGAGTGCCTGGCTTCCAGCTCAAGCTTTTTTATAAACTTTAGCATTTGTTTGAAAAACGCGCCCAAAAATATATACTCCTACTTCCACTCCCAAATTACTCCCATACACTCCCTCCAAGGGTGGGGGGCAAAAGAGTAGAATATGAAGAATATGAAACCAAACATCTGACTTAACTTTAAACACAGGAAACGGATGAGGGGCAGCCAGTCTAAACACACAACCTCTATGCCAAAATATCAGTTACATAGAAATACCCATTAAAAACATAAATAAGATTTGTGGTGTAGTGGATAGCACTTTCGCCTAGCAGTAAGAAGGGCCGCTGGTTCAAATCCTGACCCCGACTACCTGCCTGGAGTTTGCATGTTCTCCCTGTGACTGCGTGGGTTTCCTCTGGGTACTCCGGTTTCCTCCCACACTCCAAAGACATGCTGGTAGGTTAATTGGATCCTGTCTAAATTGTCCCTAGTATGTATTAATGTGAGTTAGGGACCTTAGATTGTAAGCTCCTTGAGGGTAGGGACTGATGTGAATGTACAATGTATATGTAAAGCGCTGCATAAATTAACGGTGCTATATAAGTAACTGAAATAAAATAAAATAAATTTATAATATCCATCAAATGTCTCGACAGCTTCTAGAAATTTGAGAACTCAGTTCAAATGTCACCATCTGTAAACCATTAGCTCAATAGACTCACATTCACACTATTAAAGGAGAACTCTGCAGAGATATATATTTTTTAAAACTGAATTACATTTTGAATATAAAGAATATAACACCCGGCTCGTTCTTGACTTTGGTTCTGTTCCTGATTCTGTACCTTGCTGCCCGCATGTTGATGACCCTGGCTATCCTGCGACCATGCTCCTGCCTGCTGACCCTGGCTTCCTGGCTTATCCGAGTGCCCGCCCAGCTGTCTGCGATTACAGTCCTGCGACCTGCTGTATGTTCCTGCTTCAAACCTGCTGGAAGCTCAACCCTACCATACATTCCAGTCCTGTGACAGAGTACTTCCTTTACCTCAGCTGAACTAAGGTGCACGGATACTGCTCCTCATCTAATGGTTCTTCTTCTTCTCGGAATCGCATCTCCTGCTGCAAGTTCCTGGGCTTACACCTACAGGCACTCGTGGTCCTCCTGCCCCTTGGCTCCCTCTGTTTCACTCTCAGTGGGACCTGGGTTGGAGATACAAGAGAGGCCGACCTGATCACTTCAGTCTCCCTTCAGGTATGTGACAGTACAAGGCAGCCAGTGATGGAGTCTGAAAGGGAGGTCTCTCTACTGACAACCCTCTACCGGATAGTTACTGCACTTTCTGGCGTAGTGCAAGGGTTGCATATGGACTTTGCTCAATTACATGACCAGCTGCAGTCTGCATCCAGCATTGCTCCCACCTTTGATCATTCAGGAGGTAAAGATTCGACTGCTCGGATTATAACCTGTATTCATGATGAACTGTCTCTTCCTCCTGAGCCCAGGGTACCTTTATCTGAATGTTTTTCTGGGTACTGTAGGAAGACCAGGACTTTTCGGAATACCTGCAAGCTGTATTTTCCAAATTAGACTTAAGGGGAGCTTATAACTTGATCAGAATCTGAGAAGGTGATAAATGGACGACAGCCTTTAGGTCTCGTTTTGGGCACTTTGAATACCTTATGATGCCCTTTGGACCCTGTAATATACCAGCTACCTTTCAGCATTTTGTAAATGATATATTTTGGGACTTTCTAGATTTGTTCACTATCGTCTATTTAGATGATATTCCTTTTTTTTCAGCACCACTAGAGATTCATCGGGTCCATATAAGGAAAGTGTTAAGCAAACTGAGAGAACATCATCTCTATGCTAAATCGGAGAAATGTGAATTTGAGAAACATACTATCCAGTTCTTGGGTCTAATTATCTCTGCAGATGGAATTGCCATGGATCCGCAGAAGGTGTCCGTAATACTTGATTGGCCTGCCCCCACTGATGAAAAAGCCATGCCGTGGTTTGTGGGGTTCGCCAATTTCTACAGAAAATTCATCAAGGGCTTTTCTGGTATCATTTCCCCTATCACACAGCTGACAAGACTACGCACAACTTTCACATGGACCCTGGAAGCTCAAACAGCATTCGAGAGACTGAAGGGTCTTTTTACATCTGCACCCATTTTAAGACATCCTGATCCCGCATTGCCATATGATCTTGAGGTTAATTCCCATTAACCTCATTCTGGACCATGAGGTACAATTTACTTCCAGGTTCTGGAAGGCTGTGTGTGACATTTTGGGCATTAAATACTGTTTGTTATCAGCCTATCATCCACAAACAAATGGTCAGACTGAGAGGACGAACCAGACCCTGGAACAATATTTACATTGTTTTTCTTCTTTCCCACAAGATGATTGGGCATCTCTTCTTCAACTAGCAGAGTTTGCTTACAACAACTCAATGCATTCTGCTAACAAACAGAAACCTTTCATTGCAAATTACGGATTTCACCCTTCCTTCTTGCCAGATGTTCCCCAAGAATCTTTGTTATGAAACCTTGAGATAAGGTATGGCTATCTACTATGAACTTAAAGCTGGCTTGTACCTCGAAGAAATTAGGGCAGAGATACATTGGCCCATTCCCTGTAAAGAGGAGGATTAATGCAGTAGCTTTTGAGTTAATTTTACCTTAGAGTTTGAAAATTCATCCAGTGTTTCATGTGTATCTTCTAAAACGATCTGTTGTTAATCCATTTCCTGATCGGGAACCTGAGATTCCTGCTCCACTGCCTGTTGAAGGAAATGAAGAACTTGAGGTAGAAGCCATCCTGGATTGCAGGAAGAGAAGGGGCCAAGCTCAGTTCCTCATTAAATGGAAGGGCTATGGCCCTAAGGATAATTCATGGGAACCTTCCCCTAATGTTCATGCTCCATGGTTGGTTCGAGCTTACCTCCATCTTCATCCTGAGAAGCTTTTCGTAGTTGCCATCCGGAGGCTGCCCCTAGGGGGGGGGCAATGTCAGGGAATTCCTGTAAGACGTTTAGCTAATAGATATGCGCACGCACGCACAAATCTTCTCAGAAAAGTGCACGGGAATATGCGCGCGCAAACGGGCGCTCACACAAGGTATCTTGGCGCCAGATGGATTATTTAAGGAAGACCCTGTCTGTTCTTTAATGCTGACTGGTCTTCAGCTGTTCCCTGAGTCCTGTGTACTTCCAATGTGTTTCCCTGGTTACTGACCAAGTTTGCTCCTGACCTGATCTCGGATTCTGTTATCTTGCTCTTCCTCCTGACCCGACTCATTCTTGTCTTTGGCTCTGTTCCTGATCCTGTACCTCGCTGCCCACATGCTGATGACCTTGGCTATCCTGTGACCACGCTCCTGCCTGCTGACCCTGGCTTCCTCACTCATCCGAGCCCCTGCCCAGCTGTCTGTGATTAAAGTCCTGCCACTGGCTGTGAGTTCCTGCTGCAAGCCTGCCGGAAGTTCAACCCTGCCATACATCCCAGTCCTGCAGTACAAGCGGAGTGCTTCCTTAACCTCAGCTGAACTACGGTGCACGGCTACTGCTCCTGATCTGATGGTTCACTCTCAGCAGGACCTGGGTTGGAGATACAAGAGAGGCCCACCTTGTCACTTCAGTCTCCCTTTAGGTACGTGCTTTGCTCAGGCACTTTTGGTTATAGGGAGACAACTGTCTCCTAATTGTGCTTCACCATTGTCACCCTGTCATGAGTAGTGTAGACTACAAGTGGTTGTACTGACACATATTGCACAGGCTTGGACCGCCATTGTCAGGAATGCACCCCAGACCAAGTACATGTAGACAAAATGTGGTTGAAACAGGATGAAGATCAGCATCAATAAAATGCAAAAAAAAAATTAAGGTTAAAAGTTAAAAAAGAAAACCACACTTCTGCTGTAAACCATCTCCGGAAGAAAAGCTTGCTTATGGGAAGGTTCAGCATGATGTGGCTGCAGAAAATACAGAACACAGTTCAGGTGCAATTTCAAAAATAGATTAAAATAGATAGTCCAGCAAAAACAAACAGGATCGGCATGAAAGCAACCCAACTGGGAGCACTAACAAGTTGTAACTGCAAAGTGGCAGTAGAGTGGTGGACCAGAGATGCTGACAGCATTTGTTTCGAGGGGTGGAATTCAGCCTTGCCAGTCTGCACCCAAATGGGAAGGCTTTCTGGAAAGATGGCATGTCCTTACATTTTCCCTACTCCTCCTGAACCTTTCCCTGATGCTAAGCACTGTCCCTGACAGACGAGTGACCTGTCCCTACTCTAGCCACTTGCAAAATGAGCACTCAACCCAGGAGCCAGGGTCTTAAATAGACTCTGCCTGACCTAAGATGGCCACCAGTATCACATGGGGTGCCAGCATCCAATCAGATAGCTGCCTTTCTGTGATTGAGGAAACCATAGGGGAACTAGGTTCCTCTCAACTTCCTCCTCCACCTGCATTGCTGCTGAGGATGAGCACCACCTGCAGTGGAGACAGTAGACTGCACCTGTCTACATGCTTACTGAATTTCTGTAATTTTCCCAGTGCTACCTTGCTGCACTACTAGCTTGGTCTTTACAGTTGCAAGTATTTTCATCTTCTGAATGGTCCGAGCCAACAAAAATGAGGCACAATGGGGTTGATTAACTAAAGGCAAATAGACTGTTCACTTTGCAAATTTTTTCTTAGCGAATAAGGTGAAGATCTCACGACTTCCATCATTTAATCATATGCAAGAAAAAAATACTGTTTTTATTGTCCTTGCACCTGATTGGGGATTGTTTTTAAACTGAATTTTCACCGCATTTGCTAAGCTACAGGGAAAAAATCCGTTGTGAAATGAAACTTTGCAAGGGAACAGCCTATTTGTCTTTGGGCCCCTTTCAGACAGGTGGCCAGGTGGAAGTAAAAACAGGCGGTTGAGTCACAGTTTTACCACTCCCAACCACCCACCAAAATTCTACTATTGTAGATAGGGCTATACACGCGTTGTGGCTGCAATGCCTTGCTTCAGGCTGTGGCGAATTTAAAGCCGGCCATAGATGGTTTTAATCTAAGCTGGGTTCAGCAGGGACCGGCCGAAATTGGAACCATGTATGGGCAGGCTGATTGCACCCAAGTTCCTGTCAGATTTTTTTTCCATGTGATTATTGCCGGCGGCTATAGCTGCTAGCAATTATCACTGTGTGTTCTCCAGGCTGGGAAGGCTGGAGAACACTGACTGTGTTGCAACTACGGGAAAGAAAATTGCTCCATCTATGACTGGCATAACTGTTGCATAGTGTCACAGGTGACACCACCTGTCAAACATGCCCATTAAAGGTCAATTAGAGTGTGGGGCAATCATGAGTCAAAAGCTTGGCTCTCAGTGGCAATGTGGTATTTCTATACAACATTTTGTATTTGTAATTTTGACTTTTTGAAATAGAAATGTAAAAATGCAAAACCCACAGCAACCAATCAGAAACAGAGATAGCAAGTTGGGTGAACCTTAGAATACCTGAATTGCATACAAAAATGACTTTGGTGTTCACAGAATACTGGATTACTAGGTAGTTTTAGTAAAAACCATTTACTATGTGAAATATGGGGGCTGCCATTGCTGATGAGAGGAATTCATGGCAAAAGATAGATTTGTCAAGGTGCTGCTTAAACACAACTAACTTTTCTATTTATTCCTAAAGACAATATATTTACATAAATTTTTACATTTAGGTCCACTTTAAGCAATAGGTTAACTTGGTGCTCTGTAACTATGATTGGGAAAAACAGATGCCCAATATGAATAGATTGCATCCACTGTGTGCATTTTAAGACTTAATTTTCAATTATTATTTCCATATAAATTAGCCTGTTTAGTTCAATTTTAAAATTTGGTTTTGAGACATGTTATCATTCAAGTTCACCATTTTTACTCCAGCTTAAAACCAACTTGTAGATTTTCCTTCTATGGCGTAAGGCTTCTGGTCACCGCACAGCTAAATCTGTGTTTGCTCATGCAGTTTTACCACCCTCTAGGTGATTCAGAGGTCTACCGCGTACCACTATTGGGGAAACGCAGGCCGTGAATACCTAATGATGGCCATAAAGCAGTTCTGAACACACAAAAAAAACAAAAAACAAACTGTGCACAGATGGCCCGTCATTACCAATTTTATTAATTACTGGTTCTACAGAGTTTGATTGGTCCATATGGGAGGCTCTTTTAAAAGCGGGCCACCGTTTCTTCATTATACAGAAAAAATACACTCCCTTCAGTACGATTGACTATTTCAGACGCACGCTTCGTAAAATTGTATAAATAAAACCGCACGCAACTATACATATATTTTTTTAAATGAGATGTTTTCTTCTTACACAATCTCAATTCGGATGTGATTCACGACTTGTCTCTGAATTCAGATTTTAATTTGCTGACTCCCTGCTGTAATATATTATCATTAGCTTCTTATTAGTTTTCTGCTCTTAATTTTACCAGAGCAGCAAAACACTGTTTCGGAGGTATATATAGAGCTCTAAGAGAGCTCCGAGCCAAGACATAATGTTCTTTTTTAATTGGCAAAAGGGAATTTTGGGTTTTGGTAACCCCTTATTGGTTAAAAAATGGGTACTGTGCAGGTGCACATGTGTTTTGACGATTTAAGGTCCTATGTTTAGTACCTTGGCTCTACAGGAAATAAGATCTATCAGTTCTTTCCATGAGAAATATTTTTTGAATTACTGAACCAAGAACACGTATAGAGCCAGTGAAGTTAGAAACAATTCACAGCTGATTTGTGTATTTGAGCTTGGTCAATGACCCAAAAAGCATTAGCCACAGTTTTTCTTAAAAGGCTCTGGACACCACTGTCCACCACTTCTAGGTATGATGCATACTGTGTCCTCTCCTATGGTTCCTCCTGCTGACTATAGGCCTGGGCACACCCTAATCACCTTGTGCGGTGCCAATTTCCCCTGCTTTCTGGTGCCCCCTGTGTCCCCCCTGCAGTGCTGCCAGCTTCCGTCCCCTCCCGCTGCGGATGGAGGATGGAGAGCGGGGAAAGGAGACATTAAACATTGAATTCATCATCCCCTTCCTTTTCTGAGTAAACACAGTGAGTGATCTGTACCGATCGCCCCTGTGTTCAACTATGTTCACTGTGCTTCAGTTTGTGAATGAACAAGAGCGCACCTCCTCTGGCAGCATCCTGGCCGTCCTGAGGCTGTGGCACTCTGTTAAAGCGGTTGCAAACCGCAGGTGATTAAAAAAAAAAGAGAAAAGATCTTTGCAAGGTAATGTCATAAATGTGCTAGTATACATCCTATACTAGCACAATATGATAGACTTACCTTAGAACAAAGCCCTCCAGCGCCGCAATGTCAACGCTGAGACGGCAGACATCTTCCCCCAGTCTTCCTTCTGGTTTCACAGCCTCCGGCTACATGAGAGGCCAATGGCCTGATAACTTCACTCCCACGCATGGGAGTGGGAGCTGCCGTTTCCGGCACAGGGCTCTGAAGGTCTGGCACAGTAAGACGGACCATCAGAGCACATGCACCGGTGATGTCATCGGCTGCATGCACTCTGAACATCTCCTAAACAGTGCAAGTTTAGGAGATATCTATCCGATCCTGATGCTCTTGGGGTGGCGGTGGCAACGAGTGGACCCACTTGGCTTCTGAGCCAGGTGGCCTCAACTCTCCAGGTCCAGGCGCGGGGGTCGATCACTGGAGGTGAGGTTTCCCCACACGCTCTGAGGTCTTGGCCTCAGGAGCGGTCTCGCCCTGCCCACTTTAGCGGAGGTCAGCGCGACCCCAGGAGCCCATTTGTGGACCCGTCGGTCCCACCGGCGAAGCACACCCAAGCTTCTGCCGGGGGGGACCGGGCAAATCCCCGTCACCGGCGGAGCTCGGGGGCAGGGCTACGGGCCGTAATGTCGCTCTTTCCTCGCCACATGCCAGTAGATCGGGGGGCACGGCCCCCACCTGTCCAATCAAAAGGGGGAGATACGGCGGGGGAGGAGCAGCGGTGCAGCTGTCAGGCCATCCTCAGATGCGGCCGGTGGCTGGGGGGCTCTGGAAGAGACCGAGGGATGGCGGAGGACAGCAAGCGCAGCCTACCAGTGGATACGCAAGTGCAGGCGGGCGCAGCTGGGTGGCCAGTGGCAGGGTCAAGCATGAGACGGCGGTCCGCAGAGCTGCAGGGATCCACGGCCTCCAGGCTCGCTTCGCCTGGGGGGCTGCTGACGCCGAGGCTGCCGGCTCCAGAGGCGGGGTCGGCAGGAGAAGTCTCAGTCTGGAGGAGGAAGAACACCAGGATTGCAGGCCAGCGGGGGGGGAAACAGGAGCAACGGCTGTGGGGGACATGCCCGGTCAGCCCGGTAAGTCTGTCTCTGTTTCACATGTTATTTAAATAAGGCACTGTGCAGGTTATGGTGGTTCACGGTGACAGGGGTAGCGCTGTGGGGGGGTTGGCCTGTGGGTGCCGGGCAGTCCGCCTGTCGCCCCCGGGAAAGCTGGGCAACTGCAAGGGTTGCTGCTGGGGGTTTGCGGGATCTGGCCCAACACTTCGCGGGCGAACAAGGGGGCCCCAACAGGTGGTGCCGTGGGTTGGGCGTGAGTAAGGAGAGGGCTGGCGGACGGGGGGTCCCCCCAATGGTGGCGGACCTCTCCAGCGCTACGTCGGGTGTAGTGACAGTGAGTATGGCGGCTGGAGAAAAAGGAGAGGACAAGAGGGGCTGCTGCCACGTAAGAATTGAGGATGCTGCTAAGTGGGAAGTTTACGTTTGTTTCGAGTGACCATTGGGGCACCTGAAGCAGTAGTTATGGAACGAGATCGGTAAGGGTGAGTATGGGGAGAGGTTCTCGTCACTCCCCCTGAAAAGTTATTGGGGTTAGGGTCAAGCCCGATGAATCAAAGGAAGGACTGTTTATCCAGTGGACATTAGTGATTTGGCTGCAGGTGCTCGATATCATGACCAGCGTCATAGGTGAGAAGAACCCGGAGCATTGCTCGGCACTGTTTTGTTATAGGTATGCACTAGGTGAGGCACATAGGGTGTATGGGGGACCGTGTGGATGCGGTGGGATGAGCAGTTTGGGCGGCGTAGGGCGGTTCGACCATAGCTCCGGTGGGATTGAAAACACATCAGCCTTTGAATGCAATTTATGTATTTGCTGCGGGCCCTGAATCAGTTTCTTTGGGGGGGGGCTCTGGACTGCTGGCAGGAAAGAAGTGGGGAGTGTGCTGGCAATTTAATAAGGGCTCCCGTGAGTTGGGGGGGTTCTGCTGTTTTAAGCACAACAGCTTCGGATGCGGAGTCAATTATCCCCCTGTCACGCTATTTTTATAAAGTGAAGCGTGCTGGGGAGTTTGCTAGCAAGAGGGGCGATTCAATGCTTCAGGCCATTTGTGTAAAAAATTGGGGTCAGTATGTTACTCGCGCTATGAGGTAATTTGGTTTACAGCTGATTTTCCGTAGCATTTTTGGAGCATTTCGCGTGGGGGAGTTGGAGACCATCCAGACGGGTAGCAAGGGGGTTGCTGGCCTAGGATGTGTATGCTTTTGAAGACTGGGTGGTGTTACATTGGTGCAGTTTTAAAAAACGGATCAGAGGGGAAAGGGGTGAGCGTTCAGCCATTTTCACTGCCTGGTGTGAGGATTTGCCCGATATGAGGGGTATGGGAATTAGTTCGGTTGGAGGTGGGCTGTTCTTATTTCCTGGGAATGGGTCAGATTTGTCCAGCTTCTTATTAGTGGTGGTTTTCAGGGAGTGCCTTCGAACGGGGAGGGGGGGGGTTTGACTGCATGCAATTTGCCTCACACTCCTTAGGCATCCGGGCGGCCACAGAGGCTGCCAGGTGTGGGTTGGATGAAGCGGCAGTTGAGAGTTTTGGGCGGTGGTAATCCAGGAGATTTCGCTCCACAATGGTTAACAGATCGAGTTTTTGGGGGAGGTACGGGTTGTAGGGGGGCGGTTCAACTTGTTAGTTTTACTGCTGTCGTGTTATGTTTGTTGTGTTGGTGGCTCCCCTTGTTTGTTTGTTATGTCATTTCAGATTAAGGTTACACACGCCTTGTCTGGATCTTGGGGCATTCTTATGGCTTTTGGAGGGCCAGGAGAGCAGATGCTGGACCAGTGGCAGACAGCTGGGGTATCTCTCAGAGGGAGGTATGTACTCAGTGGCTGGAAATTGGGGTGGGCTGGGATGGTGTGGAGCAGTGTAGTGCGAGGATTATTAAGCTTGCATTAAAGTGAATAAGGTGGTAGGTAGATTTGTTTCACGTTATGGGGGGTTATGGTTATCAGACATATGGAGTTGGAGTTTTAATGTGGGATTGTACCTGCGGGGTGGTGGAGTTCACCTCTCGGCTGAGGGTTAGATCTATGGGTGATGGGTCTTCCGGATGGGATTCAGTGGGCCTTGCAGGTGTGGAGGGGCCCTTAGGGGTAAGGTGTTATCCTTGTGGTCTGTGGTGGTGTCTTTGGTCTTTGATGGTGGCAGAAAAACAGATGTGATGGAAGTGGTGGGGGGGCTCATCCGTGGATGAACCGTGTCTGCTGGAATATGGTATTGGTTGCACTGCGGGAAAGGGGTTGTCTCCGAGCTGATGATATGGCTGGAGGCCTGGTATGGTAAAAGGTCCCGCAGTGTAGTGGTGGAAAATGTTAAGTTCCGGGTGCCGTCAAAGACCAACAGGCTGTGTGTTTAAAAGTTGTCGTTAGAAAGGTTATTTGGAAATAATTAAATATTTTGGTTAATAAAAAGGCTGCTATGGCTATTTATACTTCAGTGGATAGAACTAAGAAGGTGGTCAAAGGCACCGACTATGTTCACCCTTTCCGCCCACCTCATCCATTCATATAAGCCGTATTATAGCCATCTATGAATGAAGAATATGGGAATGATTGAAAGGTCTGCTACCTCCATTCTTAGATTGTGTTCTGTTTATAGAAGCTGTAGTGCAGCTTCTATGAATGAAGGAGGTGGACAGAAAGGGCAGGCAAAGTCAGGCATGATTTCACAAATAGTTAGCATTAGAACACAAGGGGGATTGGAGTTTATTGATTTTTATTTGGGTTGAATATTTATTTTGTTAATTTGTGGAGTATGAATTATTTTGTACACAGCCCTGCAATCAATTCCAGTTGTGTTTCCAATTCAAGTGTTTGTTACCCCAGCATTTCATATTTCTGATATGTGCTTGTTGTACTGTCTACTTGTATGAAAAAGTATTCTGTTCTTCGTTTGCTTCCTTTGTGTGAAATCCCTGGTGTTCCTGCTAGTCCCTCTACTTTCCTAATAAAAACTGAACACAGTAACCATGAAAACACATCACGGTCAGTTCTCTAGCTGTGCTGGGAACTCAGCCTGCTCTCCTCCAATGAGCGTACTTGTCCTGTAACGCCCCCCCCGCACAGCCATTCACTGAGATGCGTAGTGTCCTGCTGTTTCTCCTCCCCCAGCTCTTATGCAGCTGAAAACAGAGGGAGCATAGAGAATGTGATCACAAAAAGGTATTTGTAATGTTTTTTTTATATCTTTACACAAATGTTTTTTTTTTAAATGAATGGGCTGTTTTACAAAGTGATTGTTTACAACCACTTTTATTTTATGTGGGATTGTTGTAGATTTGTGTGGGTTTTTTTAATTGCAGCAGCGTGGAAGGTGGAGTTAGGCCCCTTTCACACATGTGGACAGTTCATTTCATCATTTCAGTCACGTTGTTTCAAGGAAAAAATGGATTACATTTTCATTAGGTTTTTATCAGGGTTTCACCATGTTTTCATCAGCTGCTCATCAGTTTTTCATCAATGTATTTACATCCACTACCAATGTAAAAACAGATGAAATACTAACCGTTTGTCAGTACATCTGTTTTTCATCCGATCCGTTTCTTTAAACGGGAAGTGACCTCCTCAAAACTGGAAGTGGCCCTTAACCATCTCAATACAGGGCACTTTCCCCCCCTTCCTGCCCAAGCCATTTTTCAGCTTTCAGCGCTGTCACACTTTGAATGACAATTGCGCGGTCATGCAACACTGTACCCAAATTTATTATTATTTTTATAATTTTTTCCCACAAATAAAGCTTTCCTTTAGTGGTATTTGAAAACCTCTGCGGTTTTAATTTTTTGTGCTATAAACAAAAGAAGAGTGACAATTTGAAAAAAAAAAACAATATTTTTTACTTTTTGCTGTAATAAATATTCATTTTTCTTTTTTTTAAAACAAATTTTTTCCTCAGTTTAGGCCGATATTTTTCTACATATTTTTGGTAAAAAAAAAAAATCGCAATAAGCGTATATTGATTGGTTTGCGCAAAAGTTATAGCGTCTACAAAATAGGGGATAGATTTATAGCATTTCTATTATTTATTTATTTTTTTTACTAGTAATGGCGGCGATCTGCGATTTTTATTGTGACTGCGATATTGTGACGGACATATCGGACACTTTTGACACATTTTTGGGGCCATTCACATTTATACAGCGATCCGTGCTATAAAAATGCACTGATTACTTTATAAATGTGACTTGTAGGGAAGGGGTTAACACTAGGGGGTGATCGAGGGGTTAATTATGTTCCTAGGGAGTGTTTCCAACTGAAGGGGGAGGGGACTCACAAGGGGAGGAGACTGATCGGTGTTGCTCTATACTGAGAACACACATCGGTCTCCTCTCCCCTGACAGGATGTGGATCTGTGCGTTTACACACACAGATCCACGGTCCTGCCGTGTTACCGGGCAATCGCGGGTGCCTGGCGGACATCGCGACCGCCGGGCACCCACATCGGGTGCCCAGTGACACGGCGAACGCGCGTGATTGCTGCCTGCGGCGCACATGCATGCACCCCCTGGTGGGCGGGGAAGGTGAGGGCGTCATATGACACCCTCCCAGAATGAGAGCAGTGCCGCCTGGCCGTCATATGACAGCCGGCGGGTGGCAAGCGGTTAAACACCTTTCTCCTTGACATTTTGGCCTTTAAAACCTTGTTGTATCTGCTTTAGGGACTTTTTATCCTGTTTGACACATTTTACCAAGAAATGACCAGAAGGATGAAAATGACTGGATTTTAACCTTAAAAGTCCATATAATTGCTTGGGAAACTGCCATTTCCTGAAACCGGAAGTGACCTCCTCAAAACCAGAAGTGGCCCTTAAACACCTTTCTCCTTGACATTTTGGCCTTTAAAACCTTTTTGCATCCATTTTAGGGACTTTTGATTCCGTTTTTACACATTTCCTGCCTAACCACATTCATTATTAGAAATTTGCCAGAGAAAATTTTCTTTCCTGCGCCTTCAAATTTTCTCATCACTGCAGTTGAAAATGAATGTCCATTTGAGCCCACTAACATTTATAAAAATGGATCTAACTTTCTTAAAATTAAATTACGAGAACAACATTCTACTAGTGTATGGCCAGCTTAAGAATTCTCTGTGAAGGAACTGGAAGTCAGCAGTGCTAGGAAAAGGATGAATTTGCACATAAACAGATGCCTGTAAATGTAATTATTAAGCAGAGTACTGGACAGGCATTTATTGCTTTGCTCAGCAGCTTCCATTCCCCTGCATGTTGGCTCCGGTAAGGTGGTGTGAAAGTGCCAGTCACGTTCCTTAATTAAACCATCTTTCAGGATAAACATCTGGAGTGGGGCATATCTCTCTGTTATGTCTGCATAGCTGGACAGAGATCATTTGTATTCCAAAAGAATCCTGCCTTTCCAGTCTGAATATTTGATTTTGCTTATTGTATATGCATTGTCCAAAGAAGACCTCAAGGCAGATGTAAAGAGATTCCCTTTAGTCATATACTTTAACTGAATTATTTTCACAGAATTATACATATATTGTAAACTTTGCTACAAGTAGTTACAACAACACTTAAAGATAAATTCCAGGTATGTTTATTGTATACATAGTTTATGGTATACAGTATCTCACAAAAGTGAGTACACCCCTCATATTTTTGTAAATATTTTATCATATCTTTTCATGTGACAACACTGAATAAATGACACTTTGCTACAATGTAAAGTAGTGAGTGTACAGCTTATAGAACAGTGTAAAATTTGCTGTCTCCTCAAAATAACTCAACACACAGCTATTAATGTCTAAACTGCTGGCAACAAAAGTGAGTACACCCCTAAGTGAAAATGTACAAATTGGACCCAATTAGCCATTTTCCCTCCCCGGTGATCTAGCAAGTGCTGCTCTGCTTTCATCTACTAAGCCAGTGGGATTTTAAGTATCAAAAAAACTTTAATGCAAGTTCGTGATTGATCATAGGACATGTAGTTTGTAAACACAAACAGAAGTTGTGAGAGTGGATGGAGGACAGATTACAATCCCCAGGGGATAGGCATGAAAGGGGAGGAGAGAAAACAGTTTTTCCCAGGCTGTGGGGAATAGGACTTCCTCTTGCTGTGAGGGGATTGGAGGAGACACATCTCCACTTGTTGTTTGCGACCAGCAGAAGAGCCTCATCCTTTGGCTGGAGACCTTGACTAAAGTGATTTGGAGCTGGAACCACAAAAAGGAAATTCGTACTGTGGAAAGCACCAGAGATGCTCCTGTTTGCAAAGCATCCAGAGCAGAGTCTGTGTCAAGTTCTAGGTGCGAGGCCGGATTGCTGAGAGGGCGCCCCTTGCGGCTAAGTGCAGCATAACCCTGGAAGTGAGACAGGGAGTACGGTGCCCAAAGGTGCATGGATTGCCGGATGCTGATTGCTGGATAGCTGAGAGCTGCTGGTGTGCGTTGGGCAACCATGCGTGGAAGGATATCCAGTGGAGAAACCCGGAACAGGGTCAAGGCAGGCCAGGGGTCATGTACCATAGAAGCAGTCCGAGAAGAGGCACAACAGGATTAATCAGGAACAGAGCGAAGGTACAGGGGTGCAGACAGGAGCGTAGTCAAGTCCAAGCCAGTGGTCGATGCAGGCGGAGATCAGGGAGAGTCAATCAAGCCGAGTAGTAAACAGGAATCAGGTAATCAGATACAGGTAGCATGTACTGGGAACACAGGGAGCTGATGATAATCCAGCAACTTGCATACAACTGCAGCAGGCTTAAATAGGCCAGAGGGCGCCAAACACTGTCACTGGGGGCGCGCGCGCTGGCGCGCGTCCGCGCACATGTCTGCGCGCACGTCCGCGGGCACCTGTCATATTGCATCTGCGTGTAACCGTTGTTGCATATCTGCGTAAGGGCATGCGCCTGGGGATGCGCCCGGCACGACCATGACAGTTACTGGCAGGATCGCCAGTCCTGACTATTTCCCTGACAGTGCCGCCCCAAGGGGCAGCCTCCGGATGCCAATCGGGCCCATTTTTCAGGATGGCGTGCTCGGAACATCTGCAACAGTCTGAGAGCATGAATATTATTTGCTGGTTCCCAAGAATTTTCTTCAATAGCATAACCTTTCCATTTAATAAAAAATTGAGTTGTCCTACCTCTCAGTCGACAGTCCAGAATGGCTTCCACTTCGTATTTAGTTTCATCTCCCACTGAGACTGGAGGAGTAGGAACTTCTTCTCTTACTGGAAAGGGACTAGAGACAACAGTTTTAAGCAAAGAGACATGAAATACTGGATGTATTTTACAGGAACCTGGTAATACTAGTTTAAATGGCACTGGGTTAATTTCTCGTTTGATTGTAAATGGCCCGATAAACCTAGGACCCAACTTCCGGGAGGGACAAGGAAGTTTCAGATTTGCCGAAAAGAGCCATACGCTATCCCCCACCTTAAACACAGGGTTCTTCCTCCTTTTGTCATACTGCTTTTTGTAATCCTCCTAGGCTTTTTGCATGGTCATCTGGAGGGTCTGATAGTTAGCCTGGATAGCGTTAATTCTGTCCTGAATTGCCTGGAACTGAGGCCTCTGGAATGACATTGGGCAGAAATGAGGGATGGAACCCATAGTTGATCCAAAAGGGGGATTGATTGGTGGTAGCATGGATTGAATTGTTATATGCGAACTCCGCACACGGGAGTAAGGAGATCCAATCGTCCTGGGAAAAAGAGCAGAAGCAGATACTGTTCTAAGGTTTGGTTTGTTCTTTCGGTTTGTCCGTTGCTCCGGGGATGATAAGCAGAAGATAGATGTATTTTAATTGACAGCATTTTGCAGAGCTCTTTCCAAAATCTGACGATTACTGGCAGGATTGCCAGTCCTAAGACTATTTCCCTGACAGTCTGCCATGTATGAAGGACTGTTTAGAGCAGGGGTCTCAAACTGGCGGCCCTCCAGCTGTTGTAAAACTACAAGTCCCATGAGGCACTGCAAGGCTGACAGTTACAAGCATGACTCCCACAGGCAGGGGGATAATGGGACTTGTAGTTTCACAACAGCTGGAGGGCCACCAGTTTGAGACCCCTGGTTTAGAGGCTGCTTGACTGGGGTTCATATTATAACTGCTTGCAGAGGAAGACTGATTTCTCTTAAGGAGCATTAACCATTGCACACAGAATCTTACAGAGCTGGTAACTAAGTGTAAGGGCTTACCTAGGTTGGAGTCCATGGCGCAGAGATGTACGCTCACCCTTGCAAATACACACAGCCCACGGTAACAAAGAGATAAGCTACCTGGGCTGTGAATCTGTGCACAGGGGCTTGACAGGATTTT
Organism: Lithobates clamitans; assembly: GCA_037952925.1. Classification (NCBI taxonomy): domain Eukaryota; kingdom Metazoa; phylum Chordata; class Amphibia; order Anura; family Ranidae; genus Lithobates; species Lithobates clamitans. Next base: position 3,502,478 of record JBBGZY010000922.1, on the reverse strand, counting down.
GCCAAAGGATAGTCGAGGTAAAGCCATAGTCAGGGATTCCAGAAGACAGAATAAACGATAAGCAGAGCCAGGGTCAGAAGCCGGAGTCAGTCTTGGAACGCTGTAACTGGAACACTGGAACACTGGAACCTTAGGCAAAACAGGAAACAATGAACTGACAAAGCCCTCAGAGTGAGGCAGTGTTTTATACCCAGCTGATTGGATAAACTGCCTCAGCTGAACCAGGAGTGACAGGTACTAATTGCAACAAGATCCAGAGTATGGCACTAGTATTTCATGCAGAACTAGGCAAAGCTGGAAAGCAGGCTGAAAGGAACTGAGGTGTGGCTTAGAGGCAAAGTAACAGGAGCACTAAACAGGCAGTAATAGGTTCAATACCTCTTTGAGCCACTTGGGGCGTGACCACACCTGGCTGTCTGCATGGCACGGTAGGGACCGTGACACTAGGTGCACCATCTTACAGATTGGGCCCCACCAAATGCCAACAGAAGATTGTGAGCAAAGTGCCATTAAAGTACTAACTGACTCATGGTGATGGGCTTGAAAAAGGAGTGCGCATGTCCGAACTCATCACAGTGGATGCTCTGAAACACAAGGCATCCTGGGACCTGTGACGTCAGCACTCTCCTCACCACTCCCGCAACGCTGTGCTCCATGCTGTGGTCCACCCCAGATCCCGGAACCGCTTGAGGGCTTTTGTGGATACTATCCGGCTACAGCTCTGCTCCCCTACAGCGTGAGATGCCAAGCTACCCAGCGCATGAGGATTAGATGAACAGACCCCCCCAGAGTGAATCTATACTGAAGAGCCTGTATACTACATACTTTTTGTGAGTAACCCATTATGAGGGCAATAATAAATTGCACCTAAATACTACACTTAGTGGCGCTTTTTTTTCTTTTCTTCCTGACTCATGGTGATCACTCACTGTGTTTGCCCATAGTCCGAGGCACCTCTTGCGAGTTGCATACAATGGGCATTTTGGGACGTTCATAAGATACTGTTTGATGAGAACTACTTATTTGCTATAGTTTACTATACCGGATACTGCTAGTGCTGATGTTATGCCTTGCTTGATGTGTTTCTGAGGTATAAGTTTAAGCGTGAGTCTCTATAAACTAGGGTTGCACCAGTACTAGTATTGGTATAAGTATCGGTGCTGATACCGAGTATTTGCACAAGTATCAGTACTCGTGCAAATGCACCAATACCTGAAACCGATACTTTCAAGCTCAGTTCTTTGAGCTGTCAGTGGGTCTCCCCTTTTGACAGCTGAAATTTTAAAAAAAGTCCGATAATTGTAGCTGTCAAAAAAAATGTATTTATTAATAACATTGCTCAGCCGCTGAAACACGAAAATAAAAAGAAACATTGTTTCTTTTTGTATCTCTCTGTTTCTTCATCTGCAGATAAAAGGGATGAACAAATGTTCCTCTGTTTAATCCCTTATTAACCCTTAATTTACTCTAATCAGCCTTAACTCCCTAATCTCCTCCATTTAATTATTATTTTCCTGCTTTTTTTTTTACGTCTATTTTTATAAACAATAAACAATTAAAACTTTTTTTTTGCTTGCTTTGTTAGTGAATATTTTTACACATATATATTAACATACACATTTCACATTGAAAAAGTGCAAAAAAAAAATGTATTCCATTTGTAAATAACTTTTCAATGCTTTGTACCTTTGCTGACAGTTGCAGTGAAAACAAAACATTTGCGGTAAGTATCGGTAATTGGTATCGGCGAGTACTAAAAAAAAAGTATCGGTACTGGTACTCGTTAACAAAAAAAGGTATCGGTACATCCCTACTATAAACCCATGCTAATAACTGTTATTATGTTTAGAACCATAACCCTTTCCTGACTGATTCCATCTTGTATAGTTTCTTACTCTTAATTTGCGACAATACACTCTACTTGCAGTTAACCAGTCTGGTGTCCATTTCCTGGTGTCTTCTCATAGTTGTGCACAGGATATTTATATTTGTTCATGTTTGGGCATTTGCAGCATCCTCTACCCAGCCAAGTGTGTCAGGAGGGACTAATCTGCCTGCAGAGTCGTGGCACAAGAACAGAGAACATGATATATATCTAGCGGCTCCTCCGGGGTTAAGCGCTACGTATTCTCATTCACTCCTCCAACAGCTGCAACATAAAAGGTACTGTAGAGGGGGTGGGCAGAGGAGCTTGGCCTGCGTAAACAGTACTTGGACCAGTGGTGGTCAACTTTCCTGATATGGGGGCCATCAAGTTCGGCCAAACCACAACATCACCAAAGGGCCGTGCATAAAATTGTGTGAGTATTTATAATCAGAGACAGCAGACACACAACAAAATATAGTCAAAGACTATGGGCATGATACATGAGATGTCAGAGACTGTGGACATAATACAACAGATGGTCAGAGACTGTGGACAGGATACAAGAGACAGTCGGAAACTGTGGACATGCTGCAGTAGACTGTCAGAGACTGTGAACATGCTACAGGAGTTGTTGGAGACTGGGGACATGCTTTAGGAAACAGTCATTAACAGACATATTACATGGTGCTGAAAGAAATCATTGCTATAACAGATTGAGCACCAGGGAATAAGACGTTCCCAGAAGAAGACAGTGCTATGACATGCAAGGAGGGAGGGGGCTGTTCTAGGGAATTAACTCCTCTGTAGTAGTTAAATTTGCCAGCAAGTTCAGAAGCACATTGCAAGCAGATAAAAAGTCAAATGCATTTTTATTCAGGACACTGCACTTTCACTGCATTTTGACAAAATCACATTGACCACACAGATGAATGGAACTGCTCACTGGCCCTCTGCCAAGGACATGCGGTGTACATGGAGGACTCTGACATAGTGACAGATATTGTGATCTGACATATCGAAGCATGCTTTTGTTGTGACCAGTGAAGTGTTCTGACACACAGGCGTACACTGACAACGATGTCTTGTGACATACCATTATGCCATAAAGCCACCATACTTGGACCGACTGCAGCATATTTATATGATTTCTATATTTCTGCCATTCAGCAAACAGGCACTCTTTTGCTACTAAAGTACACAACTGTTTTATCCGATAAACAATTGGGAAACTGTTTAGGTTATTAAAGTGGTTCTAAAGATGCAAAGATGTTTTATCTTAATGCATTCTGTGCACTGTGCAGGATAAAAAAAAAACCTTCTGCATGCAGTTCCCCCCCCCCCTAAATACTTACCTGAGCCTGGTCTTGATCCAGCAATGTGCATGAGAGCAGCATCTTTCTCGGCTCAATCTCCCCTCATTGGACAGAGAAGCAACAGTGGGAACCTTTGGCTACTGCTGCTGTCAATCACAGGCAGTGAAGAAAGATGGGGTCAAGCCACGCTCTGTGTGTCAATGAACACACAGAGCAGGCTGGGGAACAAGAACACATGAGTGTCCCCATAGCAAGTAGATTGCTATGGGGCACTAGGGAGGTTGGGAAGGGCCAGGAACCCTGGTGCGGGACCCCAGAAGAGGAGGATCAGAGCTGCTCTGTGCAAAACCATTGCACAGAGTAGATAAGCATAACATTTTGTTATTTAAAAAAAAAAAAAATTGCTATCTGTACAATGACTTTAATTCCCAGGAACAAGCAAGCACAGAGACAGAATTACCCTGTTGCAGTAGCAGTACAGCTAATCCAAGAACAGTGGTCAAACCTACCTCCAGCCTGCTGATTAGATAATGAAGGAGCGCACACTAGTGAGGTTACCTCTCTGCTCACTCTTCACTCTACTCCAGTGGTAATCATATTCTGCGTTAGCACATGTGCATGCAACAGAACCTGGTTGGTTCCTAATGCTGCCTCTCCACCTCCTAGTCCTAATGCTTGACACCTAATTGACACTTAATGCTGCCATGTATTTACAGGGGGCTGTATAAATCAAACGGATATGTAATAGCATTATTTAGCATGTCTTCAAATCTGCATGCCAGTGTACTTGTCTTTCCTAAAATAAAGGCCTATGTGAATTCAAGTATTAAATTCTCATATAGGTATTGGAATATTAATGTAAGTTAACTTCAATATTTGTAATGCCTCATTCACACGGGTATACAATATTGTATGCTTATGCAGAGCAGTGCTTACCTGCACAGGGATGCCCAAGTGTTCCATGCATTCCTGTGCCGGCAGTCCCATTGATGCCTATTGGGACATAGGAGCTGCATGGACACAGCCACTGTGTTCCAATATGACATCCGTGTGGGAGCGCTGTCACTGCATGTGATAAGGGACCTGCATCAACACAGAACCATACATATTGTTATACAGCAGCTGTTTCCATGCATAAATATTTTGTTTAAAAAAATGATAATTGTAAATGATCACAGAGCTTTAGACAACTAAATGAAATTTGGCCAAAGCCGAACGTAAGGCAAATATTAAAGATGCAAATCTATGCAGCTCTGTATTTGTTAATACATTGTTAAATGCATTTACCTAATAAAAGCAGTATCTGAATTCTCTCTTGCACTCTTATACAGCGGGGCTCAGACTGAAGGAGGGAGAAGCAGCCCAAAAAAGCTAGTAAGTTGTGCAATAGTTCTCATGTGCTAATGAGAGACGTGCAGATAGACAGCAAAATGATAGCGAGGTGAGCTCATCAATTTGCTGTTCCTCTTTTCACTGTCCAATCACAGGCTTAAGTAACACAAGCCATGTGTTACTTAAAGCCCAACAATAGTAGGGTAAACAGATATACCTGATTTTGGTAAACTGTTCCCAAATTTGTTCCCGTCTCTAAAATGGCTTACAGGAGCACTTATTTTGCAAGTGGTCAGTAACAGAGATGAACAGAGGGGAAAGCATGCTGCTACCTAGGGTGCCTCATACTCCTACTATGTGTTAATCACTACTGATCCCTGAACTCTGCGTTATGCACTCCTGACCCCTGCACCCTGTATGTTATGCACTCCTGACCCCTGCACCCTGTATGTTATGTACTCCTGACTCCTGCATGTTATATACTCCTGACCCCCTGCACCCTGTATGTTACATACTTCTGCACCCTGCATGTTATATACTCCTGACCCCTGCAACCTGTATGTTATATACTCCTGACTCCCGCACCCTGCATGTTATATACTCCTGACCCCTGCACCCTGTATGTTGTATACTCCTGACTCCTGCACCCTGCATGTTATATACTCCTGACTCCTGCACCCTGTATGTTATGTTGTATTGACCCCTGCACCCTGCATGTTATGTACTCCTGACCCCTGCACCCTGTATGTTATGCATTCCTGACCCCTGCACCCTGTGAACTACTTACTCTTGGCCCCTGCCCTTTGTGCATGATGTACTCCTGACCCCTGCACTATGCATTATGCATTCCTGACCTCTGCACTCTGTGTTATGCACTCGACTCAGAGCAGAGTACGCTCAGGTTTTACCACCAAATGAAAGTTCTATCTGGCTAATACATTTTGGATACAGTGCTGCATGATGAAAAGGAAGGTATTGAGGTGGTTAACCATACAACTTAAAACCCCTTATACTGTTCCACAATTTGACCACACTCACCATTCAATGCAGTGTGCTTTGTGTGCCACTGTTGGAATCCCCCCCTGCTCAACCCCTGTCTCATCCCCTTTCAAAGTGTGCATTTTCAGTGGGGCTTCCCAGGATGTAATTTTGAAAATCTGGTGCACTTAAACAATGGCCTTGACCATGCCCTTCGGTTTACCCCACTCTCCTATTAAAGCTCCTCAAGAGTATGTTTTGCTTTTTTATACTTACTTTTCCCAGACGTCTTCATGCCTTGGCTTTCAGGGTCCTCTTTCTTCAGGTTCAGATTTAAGATTTCCATCTGCTTTAGGCCTCATGCACACTGGACGTTTTGCTAACTCTCCTAGACTCCTTTCCTCCTGGCAGCAATAGCAATGTTTTGACATAAAAAAACGATTGAAGCTTGTAAACGCATGTAACGTGTTTAGGCGTGCTTAGATGCGTTAAGCACTTGGGTGTTAATTCATTTCTTTTGCCAAAATAATAGTGTATTCTGGCCATTGAAATAAATTGGCGCTCAAGCACTAAATGCGCTTAGCCTTAAGATGTGTTTAGGCATGTTTAAAGCAGTGGCCGCTGGTGCTCAATATTTTGGGGGGCGGCAAACCAACGCCAACCCCCCTACCGCAGGAGATGGATGGGAAGGCGGCGATTTCTCCCCCCCCCCACATGGGAAGTGGACGGGAATGCGGTGATCCTACCCCCACCCCCCGCAGGAGAGGGACGGGAGTGCGGTGATTCTACCCCCACCCCCCCTGCAGGAGAGGGATGGGAGTGCGGTGATCCTACCCCCACCCCCCCGCCAGGGAGAGGGACGGGAGTGCGGTGATCCTACCCCCGCCCCCCCGCAGGAAAGGGACAGGAGTGCGGTGATCTAACCACCCCGCAGGAGAGGGACTGGAATGTGCCGATCCCACACGCTCCCACCCGCAGGAGATGGACAGGAATGCGGGGGCGATCATAGGGATCCTTACATTAGGAAGGAGGCAGATCAGGCAGACATGAATCCGGGCTACAGCTCCTTGCTCTGGGGCCATTGCTTCTCCTCCAGGCCAAACAGGAAGTGGGTCTTGACTGAGACCTGATTGGCTGGGAGTCCTAAGACTCCCTGGCCAATCAGGGCTCAGGAACTGCTTTCTGATTGGCCGGGAGGAGAATTCAGGAGGACAATAGCGAATATTAATTCACACAGTTACACAAGTGGGTGGGCACTGCACCCCGAGCCCACCCCTTTTTTAAGCCAATTAGAGCATCAGGCTCTAATCATGTGCTTATAAAAAAAAACCCACATTGAAATCAATGTGTCCGGCGTCCCGCATGTAGATTAGGGGGGTGGATGTATGGAAATTGGGGGCAGCACCCGTGCGCCCCCTATGGATGGGCCGCCACAAGTGGAAAAACACATCAAGTGGTTTTTCTGCCAAAACGCCGCTGCTTCTGGACACACTGGCTGTTTTTTTTTTTCAGCTTCTAAACTCCTCTAAATGCCTTGGTGTGTATGGACACATAGGCTAACATTCAGGGGTGTTTAAAGGCAGAAATAAAAACACCAGACATCCCTAGGAACAACAGACAAAATGTCCAGTGAATAAAGCCTTAACATTACCATTTCAATGTACACTAAAACCTTTATAAATGAACCCTTCCCTTCCCTTCCCTATCCACTTCCCTTAGCATACAGCATATCATTTCCCCCTACACTACAGGTTCACTTTATACCAGACTGAGAATTTTTACATTATTTCTCGTTGATCTCCTTTGTTCTGAGTCTGGAGTTTGTCCAGCGGCCACACTCCTGTAATTCTGCATTGTTTTGTGCCCTAATTTCTGAACCGCGTGAAATATATTGTGTAATCATTTAAAATAAAACAGCACTGTAGGACAGGCATTGATATTTCATACAAGGCGGCTGCATTTGTTTTAAATTATTCACATGAAATGAGAAGCCTTACATACCCACGGGACTGCAGCAAGTTAATTGTCTAAAAGTTGGAAGAAGTTTACAGAGAAATTGAAAAAATTATTCAACTGTTTCTTTGTTTTTCAGCCTCACACATTAGTGACCAGGTAATTAAATTTAGACTGGCTTATGCAAGAAGACAATACAAAGAGAAACAGTCATATGTAAAATGCAGGAGAAACGAGGCCACCAGCAGTAAGGTGCAATCTTATTGCTACAGGTCACTTGAGCTACAGCTGAGCTCCAGGCAAAGAGTCAAATACACAGATGAAATATATAATCAGATACACACATAAGAGAGCAATTTTACCTGCAAATAGATCCTTATTTCAGCCCATCCAGTTCTGACATTTACACAGCGAGACAGCAGAGCCAAGATGGTGACCTGACTATTCTCTACTTTTGATGTTTAGCTGTAGAAAAATCCCTACAGCTTTTGTCACATCATTTACCTGTAATGAAGGATGTGCCATGTTGTGTAGGCAGCTAGATTCTGGAGAATTGTTTACTGCAGGAATGCCAGTCCTCTTCCTGTCTCTGAACCTCCCTTGGTGTAATAGTTAACAGCTTCGGGTCTTGACTAAAGGATTCGTCAACCTTCGATCCTCGAATTTATAATAAAGACATAAAACTGTGTGAAGTGGGTTTAAACGGCCACAGCAGCCATTTCATTAACAAATGAATAAATAACATAAATAGAACAATTTTACCAATGCAAATTCAACAAAGCAACCAGGAGAAGGTCTTTAGGTTTACACCTTATGACTATAATCGACCAGGTCCTCAGCCATGCCCCATCCGATTTGAAGATGTTGCAAACCACACATTTTAGACTTTCCCCCAGGGGACCTAGCTCCTGGGAGAACCACCAACAACCAACCAAGTAGAAGCGCCACACCCTAGATGGGCTCCCAATTCTTTAATAATATGGTTAATCACTGCCCCCCCAAAGACCCCCTGACCCGAAAACTGCTGTGCCAGAATGGCAAGTGTTCAAAGGAAATTTTTTTTTTTTTAATAGAAAAATTTGTTACATAAAAAAACGCCCCCAACCCTGAATCTACCATAAACCCTAAATACAGAATGGGAGGGAGGGAAAGTCTTCTCGTCGCCTGAACTTTCTGGAATGACTATCCTGCAACCCTTGCACTGGACCACCCTTGCGGCTCCAACCCTGCCCGTCTGACCCTCAGCCTCCAATTGGGTAAGATTACGCCCCTACCACACTACACTACAGAGTTTTTTTTAACCCTTCTCTGACCTGTTCCTCCCTTATGCCGCATACACGCGGTCGACTTTCCGACGGGAAATGTTCGATGTGAGCTTGTTGTCGGAAAGTCCGACCTTGTTTATGCTCGAACATTTGCTGCTGGAATTTCCACACACAAATGTTTGAGAGCAGGTTCTCAAATTTTTTCGACAACAAAACTTGTTGTCGGAAAGTCCGATCGTGTGTACCCAAGTCTGTCGCACAAAAGTCCACGCATGCTCTGAATCAAGCAGAAGCAACAGTAAAGTTAACCCAATTTTTTTGTATAATGTAAAAGATTATGTTACGCCGAGTAAATAGATACCAAACATGTCACGTTTTTTAATTGCACGCACTCGTGGAATGGTGACAAACTACGGTACCTAAAAATCTCCATAGGCGACGCTTTAAATTTTTTTTTACGGTTACCAGGTTAGAGTTACAGAAGTTCTAGTTCTAGAATTATTGCTCTCGCTCTGACTATCGCGGTGATACCTCACATGTGTGATTTGAACACCGTTTACATATGTCGGTGCGACTTCCGTATGCGTTTTCTTTGCTGCGCGAGCTCGCAGGGACGGGGGCGCTTTAATTTTTTTTTTCTTATTTATTTTATTTATTTTTATATTAATTGTGGTTTTTTTTGTTTTTTTTAAGTTTGATCACTTTTATTGCTGTCACAAGGAATGTAAACATCCCTTGTGACAGTAATAGGTGGTGACAGGTACTCTTTATGGAGAGATCGGGGGTCTAAAAGACCCTCGATCCCTCCTTTGCACTTCAAAGTATTCAGATTGCCATTTTTGGCGATTCTGAATACTGTATATTTTTTTAAACCGGCGCAATTGGCAGCTGAGTAAACGGGAAGTGACGTCATGACGTTGCTTCCGTGTTTACATTTAGGAGGCTGGAACAAAGCGGCGGCAGGGTGCCTCCCCTGCGCGAATCACCGTAGCTGTACGGCGACCGATTTGAGGGCTATAGGGGGCGCGCGCGCCGCCGAAGCCGATGCGCGTGGCCAGCGGCCATGATGCCTGCCGGCGACCCGCAATTGTTCCTCAGAGAGCCAGAACGGGGATCTGTCAGTGTAAATAGACAGATCCCTGTTCTGTCAGGAAAGTAGAGAGAGATCTGATGTCCCTAGTGATCGGGAATAGCGATCTCTCTCTACTCCCAGTCATTCCACTCCCCCCACAGTTAGAAACACCTCCCTAGGGAACGCTTAACCCCTTGATCGCCCCCTAATGTTAACCCCTTCCCTGCCAGTGACATTTATACAGTAATCAGTGGCTATTTTTAGCTCTGAGCGCTGTATAAATGTCACTGGTCCCAAAAAAGTGTCAAAAGTGTCCGATCTGTCTGCTGCAATGTCGCAGTCCCGCTAAAAATCGCTGATCATTGCCATTACTAGTAAAAAAAAAAATAATAATAATAAAAATGCCATAAATCTATCCCTTATTTTGTAGACGCTATAACTTTTGCTCAAACCAATCTTTCCTTCCGAGGCTGAAGTGATTAAAGTGATTTCTCAGCAAAATAAAGCACAAAGACAAGGATGGATGTGTTTGCTTTGAATATTGAAAAACAAATAAAATAGCATTTTTGGTTTGCGGTGTTCAGAAGCAGTGTAGTTCTGCTTTAAGGTCAAAAAACATCTGTCTTTAGGACCACTTTAAAAATGATCACGCCACTCCTTGAAATCGCACTAGTTTCCCCTTGGCGACTAGAGTTTAGCGATGGAAGCCCCTGTATTTCTCTCAAGACAGGTTTGCTTTAAAATAACTCATAGCGCTTAGTGAATTGATCATTATATGCACCTGTTTTATTTTAACGGCAAGGGCAGTGACAACTACATAATGCCACAATCCTTGAAATCCTCTCAGCAGTAACAAACGTCTTCTTTATACCACGTCTTTATGGCGGTTTATATAAACTTGCCATTTCCAGTCTAACATTTCATCTAACCTTGCCAACAGGCATTTGTTTCTTGCGTGCTGATTATATTAGTGTAGACATAGGTTGGGATTCAAGGATATTCATAATCTGAAGAAAGAATATACCCAGAAGAATAGGACATGTATAAGCCAAGCTGATATTAACATATTACGCTTTCACTTCACACAACACAGATAACCATGGCGGAATATTTATTAAGGTTGCAGATGCCTAGTTAACAGTACAGGCACGCTATTAGGTATTACATCGAGCCATTGTCAAAGTGCTCAGCGCTGTCAAAGCACCACTATAGGGCTGATTCTATTGTTGTGCTGTGAAAGAAGACCAAGTACAGTTCATTGGAGTTCAAGAATCAAGCTGTTACAGTAAGAATATTAGAAACCGTGAGGAAGAACGTTGCGCCTTACCGCGTCTCACTCTCAATGGGAGCCGTCTCTGATTTAAAACAATGCAATCCTTCTGTAGGTGAGATTTTAATCTCAAGGCTTGTTGATCACAGAGAGTCATTTTAGTGAAGGGCAGGCAGTTACGAGAAGTAGATTGTACAAATCTGTAAAGTCACCCGATTTTTTTACCCCCCATCACTCTGCATAATGTACAAATCTTTTATGATTTCTAAGGGCTTATTCACGCCATGTCTGTGGATCTGCATTAATCTGCATTCCCAAAGTAGACTCAACACAAGGACACATAGGGACCCTTCACACCACATGCAGTGCAGTGCTTTTTTTTCTGTATCAAAAACACACAGAAAGTAGATTATATGGGTTCCAATGGGATAGTTCACACCAGTGTAGTACATTCCAGTGTTTCAGTACTAGAAAAAAAAAGTACAACATGCTGCTTTTTTTCCTGCACGGAATTGTACTGGAATGTGGTAAAAAGCATTAAAAAAATGCATCAAAAACTCACCAAGCCCCAGAACAGTTAAAAGAGAAAAAAAAAAAAAAAACAGGAAAAAAGCACCTGGAATGCATCTGTAAATGCATACAAAAAAAACCCAACCAAAAAAAACAGCACCAGAACACATCAAAAATGTGTTAAAAATGCACATGCAGAAACGTGTCCGTAACCGATCTGGAGGATGTTTTTTTGGTGTGAACGGGTACATTGGAGCTGCACGGCTCTGGATAACATGAAAATCATGATTTTTTTTGCTTAGAATAAAGATCACGATTCTCGGCGTAACATCAACTTTCACATTATACAAAAAAATTGGGCTAACTTTACTGTTATGTTTTTTTTTAAATTCATTGAAGTGTATTTTTTCCCCCCCAAAAAAAAAAATTTCATTTGAAAGACCACTGCGTAAATACAGTGTGACATAAAATATGGCAGCGACCGCCATTTCAATCTCTAGGGTCTCCACTAAAAAATATATATATAATGTTTAGGGGTTTTAAAATGGAGTTCCACCCCCCCAAAAAAAATATTAATGTGCTTAAAATAAATAAAAAAAAACATTTGGAGAAAGTTTTTTTTTACTCACCTCTAAATGCATGTTGCTAGGGGTTCCCTCGTAGTCTGCCTCCTTCGGCGCCTGGGCTCCTGCTGTCACTTCCCTCTGAGCAGGAAGGGAGATCGCCTCTCCCCCCTCCCTCTTGTCAATCATCTGGGACATGTGACCGGTCCCAGATGATTGCACATGCGCAGTGGGTGCAGTTAAAACGCCGGCGCCGCCAAGCGGAGGGGGGGACGAGCGGGGCTTCAATCACCCGCATCGCTGGACCCTGGGACAGGTAAGTGTCCGATTAGCAGTAGCTGCTGACTTTTTCTTTTTTTTTTAAATGGGAACCCCGCTTTAAGTAATTTTCTAGCAAAAAATACAGATTTCAACTTGTAAGCAACATGTGTCAGAAAAAGGCTTATGCCCCGTACACACGGTCGGATTTTCCGACGGAAAATGTTCGATGGGAGCCTTTTGTTGGAAATTCCGACCGTGTGTAGGCTCCATCGGACAGTTTCCACCGGAATTTCCATCGCACAAAATTTGAGATCTGGTTCTCAAATTTTCCGTCAACAAAATACGTTTGCGTAAATTCCGATCGTGTGTACACAATTCTGACGCACAAAGTGCCATGCATGCTGAGAATAAATTACGAGACAGATAGCACATTCGTCACGCTGCAATTTTTTAAATAGTTTAATGCAGCGCATTCTCTTCTTCTTTAGAATGCTAGATGAATGAAGTTGTTTTGCTGCTCATATTCACACAGGGTTCTCACAAACTGATTTCTTTATTATTTCTTGTGATCTCACTGAATAATATTATTTTTTTTTCATCAGATCTCCATAATAATGTTTATAATTTTTGTTTGTTTTTTTGTTTTTTTATCAAGATCTACATTTTATTTTTTTGTTAGTGCTCTCCATAATATTATTTCTCGTTTTGTGTGTCAAGTTACCACAACACCATTATTATCTTGTATTTTTTAACCTCAAGGAGGTTGGTTGTAGTTGGTGTCCCTTGTTAATTTCACATTGTATTTAGGAAATGCACCTGTCTACTCTTTTTGAAGTAAAACACATAGGCAAGTATTTCTGAAAAATAAATGGCCATTTATTCTGGGTCATAACAAAATAAAGAGGAAGGCAACGCTGGAGAAACTGCTGAGATTGGTGAAGCCTTTGTACCCCAGGGCATATGTCAACTATTTGCCAGCCAAAATTGGTGGCTTGAGGAGTTCATATAATAGTGAGCACAATCCAGGTACAGGACTACAAGAAATCAGGAACAGCAGCAGATGACAAATCTGTCCCCAGGCTGTGGTTATACCACAGCCTGCATCTTTTGTCAGACCAGACTGAACCCAGGCCATCATTCTCTCGTCTTCCTTACGCGCTTCCTTCCAGGTTGGGGCTCTGGTGTTGGAGTTGTGGCAGGAAGTGGAAGAGGAGGACCATGGTTCAACTCACAAACGTGGCTTTGGCTTGTGGGTTCGCCCCTCAACCCCTTATTTAGGGCTTGTAAGATCACTTCCTCTCATAAGAGGCGTTGGCCCTCCTCCATTTCCAGCATTTTGCACGTTGTCATATAGGCATAGGCCTCTTGAAGACTGCGTGGGGTTTCTGAGGGCCGCAGTGGCCTTCAGAAATAGGCCAAGTGCTGCCTCCTCCAGGTTACTCCTCTTCCTGCCACTTTTTTGTGGAAGGCCGGAGGGACCTGGGATTCGGGCAGGCTACTGGGCCCGGCCACCTCTTGGCTGCCACTTACCACGCCACCTCCTGGCTGCCACTTTTCAGGGCCTCCTCCTGTCTGAGACTTTCCTGTGTATGAAAAAAGGACATAGTTTTAGTTTTTGGTTCATCAATCACACACAATTTTCAGCTCATGACTGTTGCAAATTGAATGTTATTAAATAGAAAAGACTATCATTCTGACCCTAGCATTTTTCATTCTTCATTCATTCATTCCAATCATTTGTGGCCACTACTGTCTATTGATATGTAAAACACTTAGTGAAATCAGAAATTAGTTATCAAAACTAACATATATTTAACATCATTAATTTGGAAACCAGAAATATTTTTAATAATGCTATTCCTGATTCAAGCTGGGCTCCTCCACATGTTGCTGCCTGGAAGGCCCAGTTTGGTCGTCATAAGCCTCAACTGGGGGGGGGGGGGGGAGCCTTGAAGGAAGACTGGAGAGTGCTGGCCTGGCTTCAGTCTGGCCTGTCAGAAAATGCAGTCTGTCATAGTACCACAACCTGAGTACATAAATTTCATCTGCTGCAGTTCCTGATCTCAGAGAATCCTGGAACTTCTTGTGCTCCCTATTATAAGTGCTCCTCATGCCACCAATTTTGGACGTTAAATACTTGAAGTCTGCCGTGGGGATCACCGGCTTCACAAATTCAAGCAGTTTCTCCAGCGCTGTCTGCCTCTATGTTGGATTATTATAAAATGGGTTGTTCACCTGTCACAGACAGGGCAGATCCCTGAACATACCGATGAATATTCCTAGAAATTCCCTATCATTGAAGGGATCCATTTTCTCTGCAAGACACAAAACAAGACAAACCCTAATGTCAATCGAAACTCTCTTAACCACTTGCCGACCGGGCCATTGCCGAAAGACGGCAACAGCGCGGTCGGCTAGTTCTGGGTGGACGTCCATGGACGTGATTCCAGAATGATGCTCCCGCGCGCCCCCTGGGGCGCGCACTCGGGAACATCCGTGACCGCCGGGTCCAGAGGACCCGGCGCATCACGGATTACGGTAAATAGCCGCTGATCGCGGCCGTTTACCACGTGATCGTTCCGTCAAATGACGGAGCGATCACATGTCAACAGACCGGCGTCATCTCATGACGCCGGTTCCTCCCTCCCCTCTCTGTACCGATCGGTACAGTGCGAGGGGAGAGGGGGAGGGATCGGATGGCAGCACCGCTGTGGGCTGCATGTGTAGTGCCCACAGCGGTGCTCAGTGACATTTGCAGTCACATCCATCCATCCCTCAATGCTCAGCCAACCCTGCAATACTCTGCATACCACCCTGCAATACTCTGCATACCACCCTGCAATACTCTGCATACCACCCTGCAATACTCTGCATACCACCCTGCAATACTCTGCAATATACCCGGGCACTACTCTGCAATATACCCGGGCACTACTCTGCAATATACCCGGGCACTACTCTGCAATATACCCGGGCACTACTCTGCAATATACCCGGGCAATACTCTGCAATATACCCGGGCAATACTCTGCAATATACCCCGCAATACTCTGCAATATACCCCGCAATACTCTGCAATATACCCCGCAATACTCTGCAATATACCCCGCAATACTCTGCAATATACCCCGCAATACTCTGCAATATACCCCGCAATACTCTGCAATATACCCGGCAATACTCTGCAATATACCCGGCAATACTCTGCAATATACCCGGCAATACTCTGCAATATACCCGGTAATACTCTGCAATATAGCCCGCAATACTCTGCAATATACCCGGGCACTACTCTGCAATATACCCGGGCAATACTCTGCAATATACCCGGGCAATACTCTGCAATATACCCCGCAATACTCTGCAATATACCCCGCAATACTCTGCAATATACCCCGCAATACTCTGCAATATACCCCGCAATACTCTGCAATATACCCCGCAATACTCTGCAATATACCCCGCAATACTCTGCAATATACCCCGCAATACTCTGCAATATACCCGGCAATACTCTGCAATATAGCCCGCAATACTCTGCAATAGCCCGCAATACTCCGCAATTTTTAACCAGTTCCCGCCCACAGTCATATGACGTCCTTGACTTTGAGCGGGTATATCTGAATGATGGGTGCAGCTACAGGCATCATTCAGATATCAGCTTTTTCAGCCAGCGATTTCCTACACCATAGGAATGATCATAGCTGCTGTTCCACTGCTTGATCATTCTTATGGGAGGTGAGAGGGGACGCCCCCCCCCTTCCCGCCACCCTCCGGTGCTTCTACCGACTCACCGCTACGATCGAAGCCAAGATCGTTTTTTTTTTATTATTATTTCAGGCTTCCCAGCCTAGAGGTGAGATGTGGGGTCTTATTGACCCCATATCTCACTGTAAAGAGGACCTGTCATGTCATATTCCTATTACAAGGGATGTTTACATTCCTTGTAATAGAAATAAAAGTGATCAAAAAAATTTTGGGGGGGGGAAAAAGTGTCAAACTAAAATAAATAAAGTAAAATAAACAATAAAAAAAAAAAAAAAAATTTTAAAGCGCCAATGTCCGTGTGCTCGCATGCAGAAGCGAACACATACGTAAGTCCCGCCCACATATGAAAACGGTGTTCAAACCACACATGTGAGGTATCGCTGCGATCGGTAGAGCGAGAGCAATAATTTTGGCCCTAGACCTCCTCTGTAACTCAAAACATGTAACCAGGAAAAAATTTTAAAGCGTCACCTATGGAGATTTTTAAGTAGCGACGTTTGGCACCATTCCACAAGCGTGTGCAATTTTGAAGGGTGACATGTTGGGTATCTATTTACTCGGCGTAACTTCATCTTTCACATTATGCAAAAACATTGGGCTAACTTTACTGTTTTGTTTTTTTTTAAAGCACAAAACTGTTTCTTTCCCCAAAAAAACGCGTTCGAAAAATTGCTGCACAAATACCGTGCGAAATAAAAAGTTGCAACAACCGCCATTGTATTCTCTAGGGTCTTTGCTAAAAAAAATATATATAATGTTTTGGGGTTCTATGTAATTTTCTAGCAAATAAATGATGATTTTTACATGTAGGAGAGAAATGTCAGAATTGGCCTGGGCGCTCCAGAACGCCTGGAGGTGCTCCCCTGCATGTTGGGCCTCTGTATGTGGCCACACTGTGTAAAAGTCTCACATATGTGGTATCGCCATACTCGGGAGTAATAGCAGAATGTGTTTTGGGGTGTAATTTGTGGTATGCATATGCTGTGTGTGAGAAATAACCTTCTAATATGACAATTTTGTGAAAAAAAAAAAAGAAAAAAAAAAATCTTGATTTTGCAAAGAATTGTGGGAAAAGATGACAATTTCAAAAAAACTCACCATGCATCTTTCTAAATACCTTGGAATGTCTTCTTTCCAAAAAGGGGTCATTTGGGGGGTATTTGTACTTTTCTGGCATGTTAGGGTCTCAAGAAATTAGATAGGCCGTCAGTAATTCAGGTGTGATCAATTTTCAGATATTGGCACCGTAGCTTTTGGACTCTCTAACATTCACAAAGACCAAATAATATACACCAAGTTGTACTTATTTTTACCAAAGATATGTAGCGGTATAAATTTTGGCCAAAATTTACGAAGAAAAATTACTAATTTGCTAAATTTTATAACAGAAACAAAGAAAAATTCATTTTTTTACCAAATTTTCAGTCTTTTTTCTTTTATAGCGCAAAAAATAAAAAACCCAACGGTGATTAAATACCACCAAAAGAAAGCTCTATTTGTGTGAAAAAAAGGATAAAAATTTCATATGGGTAAAGTGTTGTATGACTGAGTAATTGTCATTCAAAGTGTGAGAGCACCGAAAGCTGAAAATTGGTCTGGTTAGGAAGGGGGTTTAAGTGCCCAGTGGTCAAGTGGTTAATCTTGACCCAATATAGGCCTTAATCTATAAGCAGTATAGGCAACTGATGCACCAAGTTAAAATTGTACCTTCGTTATAACTATCGACGCTTCCGTTACTCCGTCCTCCGCTCACAGATCGCACGTATGACGCACGCGTGTTACGCTTTATGTACACTGCAAATGCGTGAAAATCCGCCCGCCCCTGACATTATTTCTAGTATATTCCCCGCCCCTTGTCTTTTGGCGCAGTGGGGGAGCACATGGCGGAGAGACAACAGCTGCATGCAGAGGAGAGCAGCAAAAACAAAAGGCCGGAGCCACGAACCTCCCGATCCCGGAGGAGATTGATGGTGGAGACGGTGGACATTTTCAAGAGGGCCGACTATGATGGGAAGTTTGGACCGTACCCAAACCCAAATGTGAGAAAGGCCAAGTTCATGCCTAAAATTGTGAAGAGTCTGCACAGGAAGTTTGGAGTACGGCAATCCAAGGATCAACTGAGGAAATGATGGTCAGACCTTCATTTGAGGGAACAAGATCAGTACAGAAAGATCAGGAAACTGCTTCTAAAAAGTAAGTACTTGTCGTGTGTTCCTATTATTATTATTACTTGCATGCTGCTCCATGAGCTTTTCTATACTGTTGTACAGTTTAAAATGGCAACTTTCATGTTCATGGGCACAGTAATCGGTCGTAGGAAACATCGCTCGTTCACCCACTTATAAGATGTTTTTGGCAGATACAGGTTAACTACATTTGTTCAGGCCTATTTGTGTTAAAATAAGTTTGTTGTCTAGATGGGTTTGTAAATAGAATGAAATGGAAACTTGATTCAGTGTAAGAAGAGGACACTCAGCAGCTGTTTACACATCTGGACGCAGGAGCACTAGTGTGGGACACCAGAACAAACTTTTTAGGGTGTCCCACAAAGGTGCTCCAGTGGATACTAGGGGTGTCTCCATGTGTGATACTTTAATAAAAAAGGGAAGTATTCCAGCTTTAGAAAGGAAATAAAATGTTCTTTTGCTTGGAACTCTGCCAAAACAGACAACTGTACAACACTTCCAAGCAATGTTTCATATTCCTATTTCTGCCCTCAAATACCTGTGTATGAAGTATACCTATTTTTTATTCACATAGGGGAGAAAAGACTCGGGACATCAGAGGACACCAGGGACCCCACACCTCCTAAAGAAGGGGAAATCCCAAAACCACACACAGAGGATGAGGAGGGAGACGTTTATGAAGTGGGCGAAATTGTCACCTCAACAGGTGAGTGTCTGAGACCACAGCTTCAGGTAAGAGATGTATGTCTGCATATTTATAATACATGGTGTGTTTTTTTCTTTTAGGTGATGTGGATGTTGTGGAAGAAGAATCTCATTTCACCAGTGCCCAGATCCTCATTGGGGAGAGAATGGGGTGCAATCATGATTTAGAAAATATAAAAGAAAACATCAATGATGTTCAACAAAAAATGAAGAACATGATTGATGTTTTAGGCAGAATATAAAACACACAAAAATTGTACCATTTTATTGTGTATTTTTGCTTTGAAAAACAATTATAAAGTATTTTAAAAGCCAAATTTTGAATATGAAAAAGTGCAGCGCTAATGTGATATACACATTTCCCAGAGTGGCCCCCAGGTATAAGAATAAGACCAATGGCCGTTCATGAATGAGAAGCCAATGTCTAGTGAGTATAACATAAAATAAATCACAAAATCAGTGTACAGTGAATGACAAAAAGGAAATGGATACAAAATAAATTTAACAAAAAACCAATAAACCGTCCGTGAAAAAATACATTTTCAACTGTAAAGCTGCTCTATAGAATGTGGTATAGTCCCATGTGAGGGAAATATTAGAGTGATGTCCCTTCCACGGATGACGGGTGAAAATGCATAGGCTTCTCCATATGTCATTCACAGATATGCATGTGAAATAAAGGAAGATTAGGTACGCTTACCAAAAGAAGATGGACACAAACGCCATACGGCGGTGGGTCAGACAGGCATTTAGACCATTCAATCCAGCAGGTCTTTAATGGAGAAAACGAATGATGTGATGGTGTACTTCAATGGTCACAACCAAGATGATGAAGGGTACATGATACACACCAGGAATTCTAATAGACTGACGTGCCTAGATTCCCAATTATTCGCCAGCTGGATGAGATGTATGGTACTTCCAAGGACATCAGATCACCGTGTTAGGTCATGAAGATGAGAAAAAAAGAAAAAAAGAAAGCCTCCACATAGTGCATGAATCCGGATAAAAAAATGTATTAAAAAATACCAGAGTTAAAAGTACAAACACCAGCCAAGGTGGGTACAGGAAGTGATCACATAACAGAGAAAATATGTGTGGTGTCAGATGCACAATAGGCTAGCAACCCGACATGTTTCGGACCATAGTCCTTCTACTGGGGCAGTATGTGATCACTTCCTATACCCACCTTGGCTGGTGTTTGTACTTTTAACTCTGGTATTTTTTAATATTTTTTTTTATCCGGATTCATGCACTATGTGGAGGCATTCTTTTTTTCTTTTTTTCTCATCTTCACCACCTAACACGGTGATCTGATGTCCTTGGAAGTACCATACATCTCATCCAGCTGACGAATAATTGGGAATCCAGGCACGTCAGTCTATTGGAATTCCTGGTGTGTATCATCTACCCTTCATCGTCTTGGTTGTGACCATTGAAGTACACCATCACATCATTCGTTTCCTCCATTAAAGACCTGCTGGATTGAATGGTCTAAATGCCTTGTCTGACCCACCGCCATATGGCGTTTGTGTCCATCTTCTTTTGGTAAGCATACCTAATCTTCCTTTATTTCACATGCATATCTGCAAATGACATATGGAGAAGCCTATGCATTTTCACCCGTCATCCGTGGAAGGGACATCATATTTATTATTTACCTCACATGGGACTATACCACATTCTATAGAGGAGCTTCACAGTTGAAAATGTATTTTTTTCACGGACGGTTTATTGGTTTTTTGTTCACAACCTTTATGGGTTTTTTTTTAATTTTGTATCCATTTCCTTTTTGTCATTCACTGTACACTGATTTTGTGATTTATTTTATGTTATACTCACTAGACATTGGCTTCTCATTCATGAATGGCCATTGGTCTTATTCTTATACCTGGGGGGCAGTCTGGGTATTGTGTATATCACATTAGCGCTGCATTTTTTTTCATGTTTTCTGGTTATTACACAGTTCACTACACTGTTGATGCTAGCTGCTGATCCACTGTTTCACAGATTCACTAGTAGCGCAACCTTTTTTTTCCACTTATACCAAATTTTGAATATGCACACGGTGTGTCAACATGTGACTTCACGGGATATCAATGTACGCGTTTTGTGGGTGCAACCCCTTCCTCGCAACTCAATTAGGTGAGAGTAAGGGGTTGCACCCCCAAAACACGTCCATTGATAATCCATGATGGGAGTTAGCACATGTTGACATTAGGCATGGGATCAGGAGGGAAATTCCCAGTTTGAATCCCAATTTGTGTGCATCTTCAAAATTTGGCTTTTACAGGGGTGACATCACTCCATCTGATGAAGGCAATATCAATACAGTTTGGACATACTCATGTCTGATATTGCCTTCACTTTGTCAAATTGAGCTTTGTAAGTTTCTGAGTTGTGTATGTTATGCTTTGAAACATGCCTGTTTAACCAAAAAAAGGATATTTACAATGTGAAAAAAAAAGTTATACACCAAAGATGTTGGTTTGTTCCAAAACCCTTTTCTATCGCACATGTGAATGTGCTTTGAGTAAAATGTTTTCTACTCAACAATGTGTGGCTTCTTCTTTCAATGCTCAATAGCAATTTTTGTAGTAAGTTGGTTTTTACAGTGACAATGGGGGTTAGTTACTAAAGGCAAATCCACTTTGCACTACAAGTGCACTTTCAGTGCAGTTTCAAGTGTACTTTTGCAGTGCACTTGGAGTACAAAGTGGAATTTCCTTTAGTAAATAACACCCACAGTGCTTTATAATTTGCCACAATCACGCCATTTTCACGACTCCCCAAAATTAATTCATGGTGCTGAAAATGATGAATATTTTTCTCAGAAATGCATTACATATACATTAAAAACAAAAACAAGGTGTGTGTGCAGCAGACCCACAACATAATAATAGTTTGCTGAAGAAGAGATTATCACCTCATGTATCAAATAAATTACATTTGCACTATTGAAGAAAATGTCCAAAAAGAAAAGCCCATTGGAGAACTTAGGAGACAGCTAAAAGAAACCCAGGCAGTAAATCAAAGGAAATCTTATTTCAGTTAAAGTTAAAAAATTTAGAATAAAATGTTTCTTAAACATTTTCTGGCATATCAATGGCCCCCCTACCTGCAAAGTACTCGACATACTTCTGTCTTACTTTGTGGGCGCTTTGGCGGAGCAAGCCATTCTTGTTGAATTTTTGTTGAAGTCCGGCCTCAGGCCCAACGGAGGCCACATAATTCATTGAATTTCTCCTTAAATAGTTGTGTAAAATGCAGCATGCAAGGATTATATGGTTAGGTTTATATTCCGCAATGTTGATTGGCGTAAGGAATAGGTGGAACCGACTAGCCAAGATCCCGAAAGCGTTCTCCACCACTCTTCTGGCTCTGGCCAGACGGTAGTTATTAACCCTCTGGTCCGGGGTGAGGGTCCTCATAGCTTCAAAACGGTCGGCTGGTCAGAACGAACTAACAGAAAGCACTGAAAAACAGAAAGGCCGGAGCTGAAAATTAGAAACAAGCGGACAAGAACGCACTGAAAATCAAATACGTAATAGAAATATGAACGCACAAGCACAAACTGAAGAGCAGTATTGATCGGAAAAGTAGGAGGCTGAAAAGCGCAAATCGCCTGTCACCAAACTTCTACTAACACAAGATTAGTAGAAGGAGCCCAAAGGGTGGCGCACTTGGTATTGAACTTCCTCTTTCTAGTGCTGTCGTTTGTGTTCTACGTCAGCGCGTTCTTGACGTTCACAAATTCCGACCAACTTTGCGTGACCGCGTGTATGCAAGGCAAGTTCTAGCCAACATCCGTCGGAAAAAAACATGGATTTTGTTGTCGGAATGTGCGATCGTGTGTACACGGCATTAGTCTTTAAAGTGGTTGTATACCGCTAGACATTTTTCAATTTTTTTTTACCTGCAAGGTAAAGTCATAATGTGTTAGTAGGCATCGCATAGTGAAACTTACCTTAGAATGAAGCTGTTCCAGCGCAGGGATGTCAGCGCTTCAGGGGCTTTCATCTTCACCCGTCTTGTTGCCAGATTGCGTTCACGACACAGGGTTCTGAAGGAACGGCGGGTGTCGCCATTCCTTCAGAGCGCATGCGCCAGTGTTTTCACTGGCTGCATGTAATGTAAATGTCTCCTAAACAGTACATGTTTAACCTGTTCCCATCCGTGCTATAGCCGAATGACGGCTAGGGCGCAGACCTACATTGCCGGGAGACCGTCAATAGACGCCCCCCCTTGTGCGCTGTGATCACCTAGTCAATGACATTTGGGTGACCACAGATCAGAATAAGGGGCCAATCCTGGCACCTTACCATGTGATCAGCTTTCAGCCAATCGGTTATCTTTTTTTTTCTCCTCACGCTAACAGCATGTGGAGAAAAAAAAAGCCGATCACCAGCTTCTGTGTAAGGAACATCGGTCCTGAAGAGGAAGAGGCACAGCCGCCTCATCTGTGTCCACCAGTGCCGCTTGCCAGTGCCCACGCAGTGCATATCAGTGCCCACCAGTGTATATTAGTGCCACCAATGAGTGCCACCTATCAATGCCCACAGTTGTGCCAATCAATGCCACCTAGAAGTGCTGCCTATCATTGTCATCTACCAGTGCCCATCACTGTTTATCACTGCCACCCATCAGTGCCCATCACTGCTACCTATCAATGCTCATCAGTGCCACTTATCAGTGCCACCTATTAGTGCCCTTCAGTGCCACCTATCAATGCCCTTCAGTGCCGCCCATCAGTGCCACCCATCAGTGCCACCTCTCAGTGCCACCTCTCAGTGCCCACCAGTGCCACCTCTCATTGCCCACCCGTGCCACCTCATCAGTGCCCACCAGTGATGCCTCATCAGTACCCACCAGTTCCGCCTTATCAGTGCCCATCAATGCAGCCTATCAGTGCCCACCAGTGCAGCCTCATCAGCGTACATCAATGAAGGAGAAAAATTACCTGTTTGCAAAATTTTATAACAAAATATAAAACTGTTTTGTATTTTTTTTTCAAAATTTTTGGCCTCTTTTTATTTTTTTAACAAAAAATAAAAAAACGCAGAGGTGATCAAATACCACCAAAAGAAAGCTCTAATTGTGGGGAAAAAATGATGAAAAAGGTCGTTTGGGTACTGTGTAGCATGACCGCGCAATCGTCATTAAAATAATAAGGCTTACCTATAGGTAAAAAGTCAAGAAGTTTACTTCCGCTTTAAGTGGGTAAACTGACTTCATTTGCAGACCAAAGTTCACCCCTTTGATGTGTAAAATAACAGAAAGATACAATGTTTCATTGTATCTGTCTTTCAGAGCTAAGCAATGTTGTTTATAAACATTGCCGGCTGCTTTTCTTTTTGACATTTGTGAGCAAGGAACAGCTCTGCACTTTTTACATGAATCGTGGAAATGCTGGATTAGGATCGTGTAGTTTGTTGAATCGAGATTGCAATTTTTTAATAATGCAGCTCTAGGGCACATAGAATTTTTTTTTTCTATGGGCCCTGTTCACACCATACAGGTGGGTATGTGGGCGGTATGTGGGCGGGGCAAACTATGTGGCAGTGGTCTACCACCGACACGTGTCACATGTTGGCCGCAGCACCAGGAATGCATGTAAAGGTCACAAGCCAACCGTTGTTTTTCATACAGAAGCCATCTTGTGGCTGCAACCTGCAACCCCCTACACACCATGTTTCGTGGGATCTGCTATCCCACCTGTGGGCCCTGGACCTGCATTGGTATTAATGGGTAGAGAGGAGGGAAGGTCTAGAAGCAACAAGGATTTGTCACTTGCAGTTTCTGCTGTTACTTTTCCTGGCGGCTGTGGCTGTGGAGGAAGCTAACTGAGCGCAATCTGCACACCATTAGCTTCAATAGAGGGTATGAGAGACATCGATGGTCTAAATCAGTCCTCAAAATTTGCACTCACCTACTCGCATTTGGTGAGTAAACAAATGAGGAGGGTGAGTATGGACAGGGCTGTGCTGTCCCAGGAATTTACAGCCCACGCGCACAGGCTCGCAGCGCGGCCAATACAATACATACAGTCAGCCACCTGGAACCACCCCTCCCAACCTCCTGCCACACATCCCCGCCCAGGCTCGCAGAGTGTGTAGGCATTAAAAAGCCGCCTGGGCCTGCCTCTCTCCTCCTCCTTCCTGCCGCACATCTCGGTCCTTAGTGTGCACTGATGACTGTCCCCCGTGGCTGTAGAATGGTAAATATGACTGTGTGCTGGAGGCATTGGTACAACGGGGATTAAATAGGATGTGTGTTGGGAGGAAGGAGGGGGGGCCTGGGAATACAAGAAAGCATGTGCTGGATTGGGGGGGGGGCTTAATTGGAGGCATAGATATGATGGATTGGGAAGGGGTGGGGGTGGAATTGGAGGTCTGAATCATATCCATGCCTCCAATTCCCCCCCCCTCCCAATCCATCATACCTATGCCTCTAATTCCCCCCCTCCCAATCCATCATACCTATTCCACCTCCCCCCAATCCATCATACCTATGCCTCCAATTCCACCCCCCCATCCATGATACCTATTATACCACTCCCTCCCCCCCAAATCCATCATACCTATTCCACCCCCCCAATCCATCATAACTATTCCACCCCCCAATCCATCATACCTATGCCTCCAATTCCACCCCCCTCCATGATAACTATTCCACCACTTCCCCCCCCCCAATCTATCATACCTATTCCACCCCCCCAGTCCATCATACCTATCCCACCCCCCAATCCATCATACCTATGCCTCCAATTCCACCCCCCCAATCCATCATACCTTTTCCACCCCCCCCCCCAATCCTTTATACCTATTCCTCCAATTCCACCCCCGAATCCATCATACATATTTAACTCCCCAATCCATTATACCTATGCCTCCAATTCCCCTCCCCAATCCCTCATACCTATGCCTCCAATTCCACCCCCCAATCTATCATTTCATATGATAGATTTTGGGGGAGTGGTGGTGGAATTGTAGGAATAGGTATGATGGATGATTGGGGGGGGGGGGTGGAAAAGGTATGATCGATTTAAAGGTATGATCGATTGGGCGGGGGGGGGATTGGTATGATGGTTTGGGGGGAATATTGAAAGCATAGATGCGCTGGATTGGAGGGGGGGAGATTGAAATTGGTAAAGTTGCTGTTGTTAATATTTATTTTTGTAACTTAATCCTGAATAAAGCATTTAACAGTGTAATTTCATCAGATAATTTACGAGGGCATGTTTAGGGGCGGAATTAGGGGGGTAGGGTAGGGTTTGGGTCGGGCAACTGGTGGCGAGTAACTCTTAAGGCCTGGTTAGTAGCTCGGGACCTGAGATTTTGAGCCCTGGTCTAAATGACTCCTGATGTCTCAATAAAGATAACCCGTCATTAAAAATGACTGTAAGTGATAGCAATAAAGTGAAAAGAGTGGGAAAAATTATGTAGGTAAAGGTACACCTATGCACTTAAATCCCCTACCCAGTATGTAAACACAAACATCAGGGGCGTCTATGTACCAAAGTAAATACACTACACATATTAATTACTGGGGCTTTTGGAGGGGACTGTCGGGTAGCCTCTTGCCTACTAACTATGGGCCCTTGCTTTTGAGGGGCTCTTTTCTTTCGGAGGTGTGTGCCTTTGGGAACCTTTGGAGTTTTTTTTTCAGATTCAGGTCCATGTCTCCCCAGAAACAGACTCTGGGAATCTAGAACCGGATACAGAATTGGGGCCTCTATGCCCAAACCAGCAGCATAGACTGCTTCAACACCAGGGGCGTAACTACCACCATAGCGACCCATGCGGGCGCTATGGGGCCCGCAGCTGAGTGGGGCCCAGTGAGGATAAGAGCACAGCTTGTTTCTGTATTGTTTCTGTCTGTCTGCTAATCCTCATGAAGATGTGACTAGCATTGTGTTCACTTTACCTTGTTACTGAACTATTGTGGGATGCTAATGTGTTTATGTTAGGCGTTCATTAGATATACTGATATTACTGTTTACAGTTGCATTGTTTAGGATATTGTGATCAAGCTCTTACCTAATTCTGTGTGGTATATGTACTGTATATTCTGTGTGAATTTACAATGAAGTCAGTTCCAGTGTGCACCTAAGCTAGTGTCTTCTAGTTCTTGGGTGCAATGCTCAGCTATAATACCTGGTTCCTGGTTCCAGAGTGGAGGAAGCTGTATCTTGGCAGAAGCACCCATGCTGGGTGCCAGGTGGTGTTGTATATGTTGTAATATGTTCACCGATTTATGTGGGACATTATATTATTATATGTATGTACACATACAGTCAATATTGACCAGGCCAGAATTCAATTGACAATGGTTGATTTGTCCGAGCCAACTGAATTTTAACATAGCAAGGGGACAGCTGAAGACCCTTTGATGTGTTAATCTTATGCAAGTCTATTTGAACATTTCAAAGGGTGTTCAGGTGGTTAATCTAATCTAATTACACATATCTAAGGGGACTTGTTGGTGTTGATATGCGGGTGTGCAAATTGGGGCGGTTTATGACTACAGCTGTTCACGGCTGGGGGTTGTTGTCTGTCTGAAAGACTAAAGCAAATCAAAGTCCTAAATTGAAACGCCAATCAAATTGCTCAGCCATTCAATGTCTAGTGAATATAACATGACGTTCAGTCTATAGTTAGTATCGTCTGTCTGTGTATGGCTAAGAAGGCGCAAATCTAGGAACATGGGACTCTGAATGATATACTCTGCTGGATATTTTTGTCATGTGTGGACTTTGGACCTTGTTCTGTGTTGGAAGTCAATAAAGTGCATCTCTCTGGAAGAATTGGGTTGCTGCGGAAGAGTGCTTACTAATTAATTATTATACCCACGATACTACTATACTACTACACATATCATATCACTACAGGTGGTCCCTCACAATTACCATCACGCATGCCAGAATGAGAGCAATCATTCTAAAGCTATCATTTATGGTTATCTCTAAACTGATGACCTGTAAGAGCTTTTAAAGTGTTGCCTATAGAAATTTTGGGGTACCAATGTGTTTCACAGGCATGCGTAATTTTAATGAAAAATTAAATTTAGTCCTACATATCGGTTATGTACCACCAATGGAAAACCGACATGTAGGGTAAATTAAAGGCGCTCAAACACACTATAGATGTAATTGGATTGCATCAACTTCCGTGCCAATGTGTGATGATTAGGCAGGTTCCCTGGATATGTAACAGTGTATTTAAATATGGAGTGATGGTGAGACCTTTTATTTATAAGCCAATCACCTGGGTGTGATAACCTCTAATGAGCACAAGCAATATACAAAATAAAATTGTATACAATAGTGGTGACACCCTCTAATGATAAATTAGTGATCTGGATGTGCCATGCTGAATTAACAGCATGCCTCAGAAGTGCATATAAATTCAAAACAAAACTGTGCTAACCCAAATGGTATAGTGATGGTATGATCTAATCGAGTGACAGCTAACACAGCCAATCCCTTGAGAAAGTCGATCTATGACGAAACATGTCGGGGCGTGGCTGTGAGTTGTGACGTATCTGCTAGTAGCCACACAGGAGAATAGGATACGAGCGCACGGGGAGACGGAGGCATCCAGAGGGAGCGGTGAGAACATATTTAGCAGCCGTACACCTCGGGTCCGCCGTGACCATTGTTATTGTCAAATCCACTGAGTTGAAGTTTGGAGTTTTTTACAAGTGTTGAGCTTATTCAAGTTTTCTAAATGTGAGTGCTATGTATGAAGTTTGCAGTGATTTTAATAAATTGTTGTTACTGAATTACACTATTGGAGCACTCCTTCTCTTTTATGTGGATCCATTGAACATCATTCCTGTGAAACCTCGTATACAATATTTGCCCATGAGTGTGGTAAAGAAAGCTGGTTTTGCCTTGCATGAGAGTGCAGGCACATTATTTCGGTGAGTGCAGGTCTGGAGAGTGCGATTCACTAGCACAGTGGTGAGGTGGAAGAAACACGGAGTTTTCTCAACAAGTTATTAATTTTACACTGAAGAATCATTTGTGTAGAGCACTGGATTCATTAATATATATTTTTGCTCACTGTCACCAGTTGTGATCACCGACAGCCCACTGTAGGCTGGTTCTACTCATGGACTGTATTTAAAGCTTTGAACTTTGCAGCATGAACTGAACCATATGCATGATTGTCACTTATTTTATTGCTGTCACGTTAATTAGGTTTGTGATTGTTTCACTATATAAGAGGTGGTTAATTTTTGTATATTATATTTTAATTTAATTTTTTTGCAGATATTTTTGTATTTAGTGTGCTGTACACAGATTACCTATTTATTAGGAGAGGGTATCATCAGTATGGTAATCATATGAATTATATCTAATCAATCTGCCGATTGATAGGGGTGTGATACACTCCGCTGATTGATTCAATGATTAGATCATACCATCACTATACCATTTGGGTTAGCACAGTTTTGTTTTGAATTTATATGCACTTCTGAGGCATGCTGTTAATTCAGCATGGCACATCCAGATCACTAATTTATCATTAGAGGGTGTCACCACTATTGTATACAATTTTATTTTGTATATTGCTTGTGCTCATTAGAGGTTATCACACCCAGGTGATTGGCTTATAAATAAAAGGTCTCACCATCACTCCATATTTAAATACACTGTTACATATCCAGGGAACCTGCCTAATCATCACACATTGGCACGGAAGTTGATGCAATCCAATTACATCTATAGTGTGTTTGAGCGCCTTTAATTTACCCTACATGTCGGTTTTCCATTGGTGGTACATAACCGATATGTAGGACTAAATTTAATTTTTCATTGTTATTCATTGCCATTTAAAGGGGCAGCTCAACATTTGTCTATTCCGATTAATTTATCTATACCACTGTCATTGGTGTTTGTATTGTGCTTAATAGTTTTTAGAAGGGTAATTTTGGCGCGGTGGAGGTGTCCCTAGTGCAGAGGGCGATAGCATTGAGGACACTTTGAGCATTACAATGCGTAATTTTAAGGCTTGACATGTTGAGCATCTATTTACTTAGCTCAACCTATATATTTTAAAATTTTACCAAAACATTGGATAATGTATTGTGATTGTGTGAACTAAAGTTAGCTTTAGTATATTTTTATTGAGAATTTGAAAACGCTATACTAATGTGCCATATAGAATTGTACCTACAGTGCCTTGAAAAAGTATTCATGCTCCTTGAAATTTTCCACATTTTGTCATGTTACAACCAAAAATGTAAATGTATTTTATTGGGATTTTTTGTGATAGACCAACACAAAGTGGCACATAATTGTGAAGTGTAAGGAAAATGATAAATGGTTTTCAGAATCTTTATAATAATGTGGCGTGCATTTGTATTCAGACCCCCTTACTCTGATACCCCTAACTAAAATCTAGGGGGACCAATTGCCTTCAGAAGTCACCTAATTAGTAAATAGAGTCCACCTGTGTGGAATTTAATCTCAGTATAAATATGGCTGTTCTATGAAGCCCTCAGAGGTTTGTTAGGTAACCTTAGTGAACAAACAGCATCATGAAGGCCAAGGAACACACTAGACAGGTCAGAGATAAAGTTGTGGAGAAATTTAAAGCAGGGTTAGGTTATAAAAAAATATCCCAAGCTTTAAACCTCTCACAGAGCACTGTTCAATCATCTGAAAATGGAAAGAGTATGGCACAACTGTAAACCTACCAAGACATGGCTGTCCACCTAAACTGACAGGCTGGGCAAGGAGAGCATTAATCAGAGAAGCAGCCAAGATACCCATGGTAATTCTGAAGGAGCTGCAGAGATCCACAGCTCAGGTGGGAGAATCTGTCCACAGGACAACTATTAGTTGTTCACTACACAAATCTGGCCTTTATGGAAGAGTGACAAGAAGAAAGTAATTGTTGAATGAAAGCCATAACAAGTTCAGTTTACAGTTTGCGCAAAGCAATGTGGGGGGACACAGCAATCATGTGGAAGAAGGTATTCTGGTCAAATGTGACCAAAATTTAACTTTTTAGCCTAAAAGCAAAATGCTATGTGTGGTGGAAACTAACACGGCACATCACCCTGAACACCCCATCCCCATTGTGAAACATTGTGGTGGCAGCATCATGTTGCGGGGATGCTTTTCTTCAGCAGGGACAGGGAAGCTGGTCAGAGTTGTTGGGAAGATGGATGGAGCCAAACACAGGGAAATCTTAGAAGAAAACCTATTAGAGTCTGCAAAAGACTTGAGACTAGAGCGGAGGTTCACCTTCCAACAGGACAACAACCCTAAGTATACAGCCAGAGCTACAATGGAATTGTTTAGATGGCCCAGTCACAGTCCAGACCTAAATCCCATTGAGAATCGGTGGCGAGACTTGAAAATTGCTGTTCACAGACGCTCTCCATCCAATCTGACAGAGCTTGAGCTATTTTGCAAAGAAGAATGGTCAATAATGTCACTTTCTAGATGTGCAAAGCTGGTAGAGACATTCCCAAAAAAACTTGCAGCTGTAATTACAGCAAAAGGTGATTCTACAAAGTAATGACTCAGGGGGGCTGAATACAAATACACGCCACAGTTTCCAGATATTTATTTGTAAAAAATGTTGAAAGCCATTTATCATTGTCCTTCCACTTCACAATTATGTGCCACTTTGTGTTGGTCTATCACATAAAATCCCAATAAAATACATTTACATTTTTGGTTGTAACATGACAAAATGTGGAAAATTTCAAGGGCTATGAATACTTTTTCAAGGCACTGTATTTTATTCTCCAGGGTCTCTGCTTTCAGAAAAGATATACTGTTTGTTTTCAATACAAGAGGGTTAGGGCCAGGACACCCTTGAGTAGTTGCAAGTTCAATTAGCAGACTCAGAGACTTAAATAGGAGGACAGCCGTGCAGAGGAAGGCCCCAACAAGGCACCACATCTGTACTTGCAGGAATCCTGTCTCCTATGGCAACAGTCTTTAACAGTTCCTAACACAAACATAACAGTTCTTGCAGCTTCACTACAAGTTCTCCTTGTAGTTGTTCAGCTCACTGAGCTCCTGGTCTCTCACTAGACCCTCTGATTCACTGCCACTGAATCCCTTGAGCTCCCTCATTCTTCAAAGTGGTATCTTCCTCAAGCGTCACCCCCGCCACTCTGCTGGGTCCCTAGCTTGGCAGTCCCGATACTTCTCAAGCTTGACCCCTGCTGGCCTGCTCCATCCCTGGCTTGACACACAAGGCTGCTCTGCAATTGTCACCTCCGCTGGCTGTGTCCCTGACTAGATCACCATCTGAAGTTTTTTCCGATTCTCCACTGCGCCCGTTCGGTGAGAATACTATTCCGGTACTTTCTTCAGTTACTCACTGTGGTCCCTGGTAATAAGGTGTATGGCCCCTTTGTGGCGACAGCTTCCCCTCTACCTCCAACCATGAGAGGTTCTCCGGCCGACAGAACCGTCACTTCTGGTTGGGCTGCAAGCGGCAATCCCAACCCTGCACTGCTCTCGCTTGCTTCTGGATAGGACCTCAGACAGCCTGGCAGCCAGATGCCCCCAGGATAGGCCCAATCTCTGCCTAGCAGCCCAGGGCAACACGACACATGTCCACCCAGACAGCCATCAAGGTGGCACCGAATATAGATCACCTGACTCCACACAAATATATAGGTGCTCCCAGCAGGCCAAGGGATTCAAGAAAACCCCTGCCCATAGGCTGAGATGCCCCACATACCCATAACTTGACCTTGAGTTGCCCTTCTCATATCTAGTACCACCAAGTACCCAGCCACCTAGTGGTAGAAGAGAAAAGTGCAACAAGGCCAAGCTTAGGAAGAAATCAATAGATCTCTAACAATTGACCAGGATAACTACTCCTGGCAAGTACATTTGTGTACAGGGGTGGTACACTTTAATGAAAAGTGTAGAAATGTGTTGAAAATTAATTTTGTATTTATTTTAACATACTAAAGAAGAATTACCACCTACATAATTCAGTTTACTAATTGGACAAAGTATATCTAGTACTTTGTCCTATCTTCCTAGATGACTTGTAACGCTAGTTGCATTGTCGGGATAGACCCCTCTCCTTTGGCAGACAACTGTCTTTCACTTGAAAAGAGGCAGCTGCTTTTCTTTGTAGTGCCTGTCTCCTGCTCCCAGCAGTTGCCTGAGACAAGCACTGGCAGGAGGAATGCAGAGGGAAGTAAATCTGACATTCCTCCCATACCTATGCATTTCTCTTGCCGGTATTTGTCTCTGGCAGGTTTTGGAAGCCGGAGGCAGACACTACAAAGCAAAGCAACTGTCTGTTTTCTAGCTGTGGTGTTGGGCAGCCATGTGCCAAGAAGTGGGGGCATTCTGTCTGACATCTCAGCTAGTGTTACAGGGCACCTAGGAAGACACCACATGTATTTTGTCTCATCAGGAACCAAATAATGTAAAACAGCATAATTGATAACTTTTCTTTAAAGAGTATATGAAAATTTAGTGATTGGGTTTGTATCCTCATTACATAATGCACAAAATGTTCTTACTGAATGGATAGCCTAGGTTTCCCTTCCTTCCTCTTTATTCATCTCGCTGCCTCTGTGTTCATCATGCATGCACGATTCAATATACCAAATTGTCAAATGCAAAAAAGACTGAAGTGCAACTCTACTTTGATAAGATAACACCAGTAATTACATATTAATTATTTAAGACAAATATCAGCAAGCAACATCCTGCGCAATCTATTTACCACAATGCCTGTGATCTGATTCTCTTTTAAGTCTCGTCTATTATAAATATAGTTAGCATTGCTGTTTAATAGAGGCACGCTTACATTTCCCTTAAGGGCTTTGTATATGTAATAAAATATTGGTATATATAATTATACACTCTGCTTATGCTTTTATGTGAAAAGCACACTGTAGATCACTTCATTTACTGCGGAGTAGTAATAAGCTGAATTATGGCAGGTTGTGAAAGACATGGGGAAGATTTAAACTGCAATTTATTGACTTAATAAAGGAGACTTTGGTATAAACAGCCCAGATTTTAATGCTTTACCTTAGTGTCATCACTTTCTGCTGGTAATTTTAATGAATATTACTTGCTTACACCACTCTCTCACCTTCCATTTGTGACATTTTATAACATGAAGCCTGCTGAGAATATTATTAATATAGATTCCAACATCCTAAAAAAAACTTTCCAGGGACACTTTCTTGCTGAATTGGTATATACACTTGTCTGGGTCTTGGCCATGGGTTTCCCTATTAAAGTGACACCTTTTCTAAATTAGTGCAAAATAAAAGGTGCACTTAAAGAAGAACTATCATTATTTGTTTTATTCATTGTTCTATCTCCATGTACTCGTCCCATGTTAATCCCCCCCGCCCCTTCCTCCACAGTCATCTGTCAACATATTAATTTCTTGTTATAGCTAGGAAGGAGACAACAACTTCATAATGGCTTCTTGTCTTGGCTTTGAGCACATTGACTTGGCAAGTGGCGGCAAGAGGAATGCAGAGGGAGATAGGGTGCATCAGGTGAACATCTGGAGGGATCTCATGGATGACAGCACAGATGAGAAGTTAGAGATGCAGGCCATCCCTCTTGAAGAGCAGTACTCTGGTAGCAGTTTGAGAGCAATTGAATGGGTTTTCCATAGAAGCTCTTTTCTATTGTAACCTGCACACCGGGTCTAATGGTGGAGAACCATACATCTGGCTGCATATCACATGTCCAGCCACCATTGCCTACTCAGGTACAGTCTTTCTAAACACCTGTGGGTGGGTAACAGAGAAACGTATATTGTCTGGGTGTGTCTGGGAGTCCAGGGGGTTGTGGGAACACAGGAGATAGTAGGGAGAGGAGTTAAAGCGGAACTCCAGGAACTTTTTTCCCCCATAGATATGAACAAAAAAGTATTTCTCCTGTGCTCGTGCAAGCGGTATTAGTATGGAATTGTAGTACTTTCAAATGGTGGGAAGTAGAGGACAATCATGCGTGTCCAGCTGCCTAAACTGACCAGGGGTGGTCCGAAGAAGGCCGAGTGAAAGAAAGGGGTGAAAGGCGTGTGAGTTAACGCTTGAATCAAGATAATACAGTTTATTCTTATACAAAGTGGATAAATACAAAAAAGTTACTACGTATTCATAAAAAATAGGTTACAAAATATATATTAAAAATTAGACATGCCCATGCAAGGGCAAGTGCTCAAAGGTTGGCTGACGCGTTTCGAGGGGTTCCCTCTTCATCAAAGCCTTGGAAGACAAAAGAAAGTCTGTACAATGTGGTAGACCAACATAAAGAGGAGTGGCTGATTGGGAGGTGTATCACATGGTGAATGATGGATTCTCCTTTACTCTAGGATTGTCCATATCACAGCACTTTAGTTAGAATAAACACCAAATGTATGTGTAGTGAAGGACACATATATAGAAAGTATTTGGAATTGAATACTGCACATTGTTATCACAGACCAGAGACGTATAATTATAGTATTAAATGTTGAAGCATTAAAAGTTGAAGCAAATAACCAATTCAGTACTGCAAAATTCCCATGCAGTGTCTCTAAACATGATGAGTAGAAGAGCACTCTGATACAGAATTACTAATACAATTCACTTTTATGTAATTTGCCATGCAGCCTATTTCTCTATTGTGTTCATGCTAGGACTGGAGGCAACATGAGACAACAAATGGGCTTATTTATTATTTGTATTTTGTAAGAACTGTTCTGTGTTGCCCCACAGCCACCAAACACTAGAAAAATGACAGCTGGGAACCAACATTTGAATATGATAAGTAGCGTTATAGAAACCATTCTCAAGACAAGACAAATAATAACTGTCATTAATGACAGTTGGCAGTTTCCTTCTGTTAAATTACTGAACAGGAAGTCAACTGAGACTTAGAAAGTATTCCACTATCTAATGAGACTGCCTTAGTGACCAGTTAGGATACTCTCAAGTGATGCCAAATGCTGTAGTAAACATAGGAATAATCTTGAAAATGCATCTGTTGCATTTGTATGCCCTGGTTGGTATTTTAAGAATTTTATTTCTCAATAAGGGGGAAAGCTTGAGATCTGTCACATTTTTTTTAATTAAATGGTTAGTTCATCTTTGCCAAAAACTGACTATGCAAGTAAGGGACGTCTGAAGATAAAAACAAACTGTGCAGCTTTGAATAAAGCTGAATAATGCCCTTGCTATAGGTGTACGCCATGTACCTACCTCCTGAAGCTTGGCTGAAAAACTCCCAGAGATGGTGTCCCCATCCTGCCTTGTTCCTAGGACATTGCTAAGACACTACCTGCTGTTACTACTCATTTCTATCATTACAGCTGTGATCTCTCTCTCTGATTATAACCCCTGCACAGTAGTTTTGACCTCAGCGCTGCTGCGACAGAAGAGAAAACAAGCCAAGCATGTGCGGGGGTTTGAGAGGTTGCTCCTGTGATGATGGGGCTGAGCAGTAATAGTTGGGAGTAGGCAGGTTGGGGGGGGAGGGGCACCATTTCTGGAAGTTTTTCAGCCAGGCTTTAAGAGGTACATAAACAGCCCACACCTACATTGACAACATTATTCAATTTTGGTCAAAGCTGCAGTAACCCTTGGTTCACACCTATGTGTTTTTTAGTGCCTTTTGCAGAAATGCATTACAGTCCATTTAACATGGTTTCCTATGTATCTACACTTACACAGTTCACATCTGTGTATTTTGAGAAGGTACATTTTTTGGAAAGGGTCAGGGACTTTTTTTCCTGCAGCAGATTGCATTTTGCATGTAATAGACTTAAATGGACCCGCATCAAAAACGCAAGTTTGCAGATTTTTTTACGCTAATAGGAAAGTATACCAGTTCTGTTCTTGGGGTATGACTTTGATGCGACTTTGATGCGAATTTGATGCAACTAATTAAAAGTAGCATCAAAGTTGCATCAAATTGGTGCAGGAACTTTTATGTGTCCAAAGTCGCAACGCTAGGCGCATTTAGCGCCTATTTTGAGAATTAATTTCAATGGCCAGAATAAATTAATGCCCAAGAGCTTGACACCTGTAAAAGCTCCTAAAAGCTTGTACAAACTTTAGACACTTTTACAAGCATCAGACATTTTTTCTGCAACAGCGCTGCTGGCATTTAGAAGAGTTAAATAAATGTCTTGTGTGCATGAGGCCTAACTCTACTTGTAACCCAAACTCTAAACCTACCTCTAACATTAACCCTAACTCTAAACCTAACTCTAATTCTAACCCTAGCCCTAATTCTAACCCTAACTCTAATTCTAAACCTAACTCTAGTTCTAACCTTAACTCTAATTCTAACCCTAGCCCTAATTCTAACCCTAACTCTAATTCTAAACCTAACTCTAATTCTAACCCTAACTCTAATTCTAAACCTAACTCTAATTCTAACCCTAACTCTAACCCTAACCCTAACTAATTCTAACTCTAATTCTAACCCTGACCCTAACATTTAACCCTAACCTTTACCCTAACTTTAGCCCTTAACCGTAAATCTAGCCCTTAACCCTAACCCCAGCCCTTAACCCCAACCCTAAAATAAGACTTTGGACACATAAAGGTAACACATGCATTGATTTGTTTGCATGTGTGCATGTCTGTATGATTCTAAAAAGAAGGAACACTAGACTGTTAGCTCCTCAGAGACTAATATGAAAGTTGCAAAATAACATAAAGATGTCTGAAGGTAAACTAGTTATTGATGCCTATAGCAATTAATAACTTTTTTGGGGTTAGAGGATTACTGTGCCAGACAAATTCCTGATTTGGCAATTATTAGTTTACTTGTGCAGCAAGTCACATTTTGGGTTTAGGGTTTAGAAACAACGTGCTAGAGACTACAGACCTAATAAATTGACCAGCAGAGCACTCAGGATAGGGTCACATATGCAGGTTATGGTTGATGTGTTTTTCAGGCAAGTTTTGCAGTGTGTTTTGCATTTTAAACATGCATCTTTGATGCATTTTTTGCGGGGGTTTTATAAAGTTGTGGTCCAGTGAATTTTTAAAAATGAAAATGTATCTAAAGCCAAAACTTTTATTTTTGGTTTTGAAGAGCGTGGTAAGTTATTAAAATCCTTGTAGGGTTTTTATTTCTGTCCATGTACAGGGTTATACACTCTCTTGAGTTGTCCTGATGACCATTGTCACTGGGACTGAAAGTGATGGAAAAACAAAAATTTTGAGTAACCAGAACATAAACAGAGGAGAAATCTTTCAATTAGGAAACTTTCTAAGAACTTTCTAAGGAGGCATTTCCCTCACTTTGAAGAGATTTCCTCTCACTTCCTTGTATGTCTATAGATGTTTGCCATTGACATTGAGAAGCAGACAGCAGACTACAATGGGAACTTCAATGGGGGAAACTGTTATTGGCAAGGGGAGGATTGTCGCAGTGTTTTGTGT
Organism: Lithobates clamitans; assembly: GCA_037952925.1. NCBI lineage: Eukaryota > Metazoa > Chordata > Amphibia > Anura > Ranidae > Lithobates > Lithobates clamitans. The sequence continues at coordinate 3,464,028 of JBBGZY010000922.1, read as the reverse complement.
CAAATTAGTGATGGTAGTTCCAAAGAAATGATTAATGTTGAATTTGCATCAGGGGACGTATTTTCTTTTAAAGTGGAAGTAAACTTCCATCTCAGGCTTTTATCTATAGGTAAGCCTAAAAAAAACGCTTACCTATAGGTAGTGTAAATACCTCCTAAATGTGCACTATGCATCAACGTGCAAATGTGCATCACTGGTGCATGCACTTTGAAGGAACAGCCACCTGTGCCGTTCCTTCAGAGCCCTATGCCGTGAACGGTGGCTTCCACATGCATGCGTGGGAATTGATGTCATCGCAGCTCTGACCAGTCACAGAGCCGGAGTCTGCGAACCCAGAAGCAAAACGGGTGAAGATGGGAGCGCCTGCAGCTCTGACATCTTGGCACTGGGAGGGCTTCGTTTTAAGGTAAGTTTAACATAATGTGCTTGTATGCGATGCAGGGTCCAAAAAACAAAACATTCAGGTGTTTACAACCGCTTTAATACAATACTTTTCCAACCATACCTGTGTTTCACTTACTCTTTTATTTACTGTTTTCATTTTTCTGAAAAAGGGGTACTATGTACCCTGTATTCATTCACGTGGATATTTTTTAAACAAGGTTTCTAGATTCTGATAAATCCCCCATTGTCAGGATTCTTGTACAAGTGCTAATTCCCATGCAGCACATGCTCATTTCTGTGTGCATGTACAAGGTGGTAAGCATAGAAGCTTTACTAGACGTGCAAGGACAAGAATTCATATTGAGTGCCTATTGTTTTTACCTATTTGTTTTAATTAAAAATCTACAGTTAGATGGTGGCGCCACCTTTTCTCATTATTCTTTGAAAAAAGATTTGCGTATTTTTAATGTTGCCCTTGAGAAAAAAAAATGTTTACATTGGTTTATGTCCCTCTTCGTAGTGGCCAGTTATCTATGCCCATCCAGAGGAAAGCTGGTCAAACCACAGGGAGAACTAACACTTTGAAGACACTGTCTCTGGTGAAAATAAAATTCAATACCTAAGCACAACAAGGTAGCAAGACTTCCAACAGATATTTGCTGAATGAGGGCTCTGTGCACAAGCTGTATAACCTTTTTTTTATGTCCTATAAATACTACCTAATAATGAGCAATAATGAAGCCAGTGTAAATATAACCAGTAAGAGGACTTTCTCAAGTGAATAGAGATTAGCAAAAAAGCATTTTCTGCTTCGAGTATAATTCATGCACCATATGTTCCAAGGATTCAGCTATGCCTACAATGCTGAGCAGTCTATCTCCTCTCCGACAGGACCACTGCATTGAGGAACATCTCAGTCTCAAAAATGCCTGTAGGCCACTTTTTTGTTTCGACACAAAGTGACATTTCATCATTTATGCACGGCACATCATTACCGCAAAGCGTGCATAATGTATTGATCTTGTGCACCTCAGGAATAAAATGCCACCCATCAGCCCTCTGCATAGAATGCAAAGCAGTAAACATAGTCTATTCTTAGGCTAGCTCATCTCCAGATCTGTGTATTACTTAATAGTAGTGATGTCCCAGCTGATTTGGGGGTGGAAGATCAAAGGCATACTCATTGAGCTTCTGAGACGAGGGAATCTTTTGTTCGAATTAGTCAACCCACTTCGAAACTTTAGTGTTCAGGAGGCCGTTCACTGTCTGATACTTAAAACCACAATTATGAATCTTTTAAATGCCTTTGTTTTTTAAAGGCTAAGCAGTGTGCAAGGAAATTTAAACAATTATTAAACTGCTGCCTTTTTATTCCCAATAGCAGCAATACAATTATTCTTTCTTTTAAACACTTGCAAGTCGTCACAGGGAAAAAGGCGTTAGAATGCAAATGCATTTGCTATTGTAAATTACATGCTATTTTGGCATCATGGCATTCATAAAATATCAGAAATAATACATTCATGTTAAGGTTTTCCGCTTGTGAAAATAGATTAGTCTTGGCTCTCATGGAGTTTTCTAGTGCAACTACACCATAAATATATATAATTATACATACTGTACGAATAGATGGTCATAATAGTTAATATATATATATATATATATATATATATATATATATATATATATATATATATATATATATATATATATATATATACAGTATCTCACAAAAGTGAGAACATCCCTCACATTTTTGTAAATATTTTATTATATCTTTTCATGTGATAACACTAAAGTGACACTTTTCTGCAATGTAAGGTAGTGAGTGTACAGCTTGCATAACAGTGTAAATTTGCTGTCCCCTCAAAATAACTCAACACACAGCCATTAATGTCTAAACCGCTGGCAACAAAAGTGATTACATCCCTAAGTGAAAATGTCCAAATTGGGCCCAATTAGCCATATTCCCTCTCCAGTGTCATGTAACTCGCTAGTGTTACAAGGTATCGGGTGTGAATGGGGCGCAGGTGTGTTAAATTTGGTGTTATCGCTCTCATGCTTTCATTTTGGTGACTGGTAGTTCAATATGGCACCTCATGGCAAAGAACTCTCTGAGGATCTGAATTTTATGCCCTGTACACACGGTCGGACATTGATCGGACATTCCGACAACAAAATCCTAGGATTTTTTCCGACGGATGTTGGCTCAAACTTGTCTTGCATACACACGGTCACACAAAGTTGTCGGAAAATCCGATCGTTCTAAACGCAGTGACGTAAAACACGTACGTCGGGACTATAAACGGGGCAGTGGCCAATAGCTTTCATCTCTTTATTTATTCTGAGCATGCGTGGCACTTTGTCCGTCGGATTTGTGTACACACGATCAGAATTTCCGACAACGGATTTTGTTGTCGGAAAATTTTATATCCTGCTCTCAAACTTTGTGTGTCGGAAAATCCGATGGAAAATGTCCAATGGAGCCCACACACGGTCGGAATTTCCGACAACACGCTCCGATCTGACATTTTTCATCGGAAAATCCGACCGTGTGTACGGGGCATTAGTTGTGCACTCCACAAATCTGGCCTTTATAGAAGAGGGGCAAGAAGTAAGCATATATATATATAAAAAAAAGTGTTACGGTGGCTAGACTTAACCAGCTTGCGGACCCGCCATATGTTTAGTTACTATGGGGGGGTCCACATCCGCAAGTGGGTTAATGCTTTGCAAAAGAAACACGAAAGGTAATTTTACACTATACACAGTTCACACAAGCGCGTAATAGAAAGGTAGACTGAAGTGGACAATGGACATTTACTCGGCACAATCCCAATCCTGTCTTTTATTATTTATTGTGCACCAAAAAAGCATATGTTTTTCTTACAATAAATTTGGTTAATAAATAAATGTGCAAACCTTGTGCTACATGAAAAAATGTGCCTAATCCAAAAATTCCATTTGCATTGTTTCATTCTACAGGTTCATTCTACATGTGTTTCATGTGTTGATGTCATTTTCAGATTACAATTGTAGTTTAATTGTGGAACCCGTTTCTCTTCTCTTTTTGTTTTGCAGTTCCATAGCGCGTAAGCACAGGCAGTTGGGGGGGGGGGGGGCGCAGAGGGAAGCAGGTGCCTCTCCTCCCCCATGAGAAGGAGCTCTTGGCGGCTGTAGGGGAGGATGAGATAAAAAAGCTGCTGGCTCATCAAGGTTGGTGTCAGCATTGCATTGTGTGCAGGACATTTTTTTTGTCAAGCATGCACGCGACATAGTCATTTACCATGATGTGTTTGATTTTATTTAAAGATCGTATCCAGGCCCAGTGCTGCCGAAGGCAGAGGGCGGAAGAGCAGGAGTCCTCCACATCTTCTTGCTGCAGTTCAGATTCCCAGTCTGAGCCAATCACTGTTAATCATCGTGAATAACACAGCAGGTTGAAGGGGGTGTGTCAGAAAAGAATCTCCAGCTATTGGCAGGCAGTCCCTGGACATGTTCAATCTCTGGCATGCCCCTAATGCAAAGAAAGAAAGGAGGGCGCACCAACCTAATGCATTACCACTGGTAGCGTTTATTAAAAAAGATAAAACAGCAAATGAATACTCACAAACGAGCATGAATGACAGGCATGAACAATAGCTGCAGGTGAGCAGTGACAAACATCAGAAAGAAACCAGGACCGGACATCAAGTGGATGAGGCAATAGCTGACACGTTTCGGGGGAGAACCCCTTTCTTCAGAGCCTAAGCAGGTAGTGACTGCTCAGTGAGAGCTCCTCTATATATGTGTATGTGTGTAGCTATGCATCCCAATCACCACCCTAATGCCCCTAATGCATGCATTAACACTTTCCTCATGATGTTATACCTGTTATACCTCCTAGCCTAGAACAGAAGTGGGGCTTATTCAATCAGTGGCCTTACAAAATTATCAACTTTAAAAAGTAGCCTGCTATATTTTATTAAACAACTTTTTATTAGGTCATCCCAAATGCAATGGCTTGAATGGCTTCTCTTTGGTGAGTGTAATGTTAAAAGCTGGTAGAGCTGATATGTTTTTCTGCAAGTGCAACTGATCTTCCATATTTGCCAAAGTCAGTCAGTCTGGATGAGGTAGATTTGTTAGCACTTAGGCGTCCATTACACCTTAAGATTTTCTCCAGCCGCCCATGCGACCAAGCGGATAAAATCTTTGGGAGATTCCCCTTTACACTGCTCGATGTGTAGAGAGGAATCCCTTTGTACTCTGGCCGGGGAGGACACTCAGCTCCGCCCCGATCAGAGTACAGTAAAGTAGTACTACGCAGCGAATTGACACAGACACCACTATCTCCTACACACAAATTGATTAGGTGCATCTCACTAAATATCAAAAATGGAAAACTGGTATGGAAGTGAAAACATCTCAAGATGTTACAAGATTGTCTACAAGGGCTGGGAGATCTTTGCCTTTATATAATGTTAGGGTGAAGAAGCCATGTGTATTGTATTATCTATCTATCTATCTATCTATCTATCTATCTAATGTATTTTCTTTTCTTCACAGGTGAAGTCTTCATACTTCAACTGCACCCTGTGGACGAAGGCCTGGACCTGCCTGCATCTTGTTGGACTGACTGTCCTTCCTCCCCAGTGGTTTCTACAGGGCATGTTCCTCTACCCTTCATCAACATCCCCCCACCTGGACAGTGACACACCCATTGGTGCCTCCTCCCCAGTGCATCCTTCTCCACCCGCTCCAGAACAAGTACACATCCCCCACCCTCCAGAGCCACATGTGATTGATTATCTGCGGCGCATTGTGGAGGTCCAAGAGAGACAATATGCCTTAACCCGGAGGCTGTGTCAATCTTTGGCCCTCCACAATCGGCGGCAGCTCCGTTACTATGTGGCTCTGGAGAGGTACCAACGTAGCCTCAGGAGACACCTGGAGGCTACGCGGTACCTTGGTGACCAGTTGGCTGGAATTATTATAGTCACCAGGTTGGGGGAGAATGTACTTTAATTTTTTTTTTTTGTTTTGTTTATGTTAAAAATAAAAAAATGTTGTACAGAAATAATTGTTTTCTTGAGTTTTGCTTTCCTTGTTAGATTTGTGTGATGTTTATCTAAATGAACTAGTCCATATATTGTTACTAACTTACTAGAGGCCTTATAATTGTAGTTTTTCTACATTTAACCATCAGACTAAACTTAGAAAATTGATGAGATTTCTCTCTACACTATTTCAATGTGCAAAGGGTAATCCCATGTATTGTGTCCAGTCACGCCGTTCAGCTTTCCCTCCACCAGAATACACAGCAGATAGTTACAGCAGGGGTTACTATACAGTCCTCAACAGTTCACAGGACATAGGTTGCAGGCTTGCAATCATGAGGGCAACAGTTAACTGGACAGAGGTTCACAGGCTAACGCAATCACAAGGGGCAACAGTTCAAAGGCCAGTGTCATGGTTATGCAATAGAGTTTGTCTGTCAGCATACCTGTCTCCATGTGTTCATCTCTAGAGACCAGCTGACCCTCACCTGACTGCTTTTGTAAGCTCTCCTCTGGCATGGTTCCACCCCAGCTCCTATCAGGGAACCCTATATTAACCTGTGCACTGCAAGCCAGCAGTGCTGATCAACTATTGTGTGTTAGCTTTCGTGTGTACTGGCTGTGTTTCCTACGTCTGATTCCAGTTAACCGACTTTGGCCTGTTCTCTACTATTTCTGTCTGCTCATGACCCTGACCTTTGGCGTGTCCCTGACCATCCCTGTTTGCCTGTGACCCTGAACCTTGGCGTGTACTCTGTTGTCCTTGTCTGCTTGTCATCCCGACCTTGGCTTATCCCTTACTTGCTTGTTGTTCCAGCCTGCTGCCTCTTTCCTCTTCTCCTGTAGTCTACCGTGAGCATGAGCTGTGAGACCCTGGGGGCCACGACCTGGAGCCAGACTGCAGCGCTGTCCATCCTCACCACTAGAGGCTCTGGTGAACACCTGCTGGCTCTTAGACTCCGCGCCCTGGGGAATCTATGCTCTAGCTCCCAGTGGGATCTGTGTTAGTGATCTAGTAGACCTGCTTCCTAAACCTCCCAGGGTTCAATCCACAGCAGTCAGTCCTAGGGTCCACTACCTAGCGGTGCACTTCCGATTCCTACAGAGTGCATCTGTCACCTAGCTTTAAGGTGACTTGACAGGCAGTTATCATTTCCAGGGCTTGAGTAACATGGCAGCAGGGTAGATTACTCACTCACACTGGTGACTTTGGACAATTGCAGATGGTCATTAAACAGGTGGAGGATCAGAGAGGGCCCTGGTGTCCCCAGGGTCAGAGATGGTAAATGGGAGGGGTCCTGGGCATCTGGATGCAGCTCAGCAGTCACCAACTAATCTATCTTGCATAGAATCACGTTTCCAACTGTATGCTTCTTTGTGCTATGTTGTGTTGGTAACATATTCTGATCCTTGAGTTGACAGTCTCTCCATCAAGAGGAACTGTCATGCTGTTGAGGTCATCTTTAATCATTGTCTCTTATTTCCAGACCATCAAACAAAATTGGTTAAATTAGCACATGTTGCTATTTGTATTTACAAAGACAGCAACACGTGAGCAGTAGCGCCACGTCAAGGCTTCAACCCTTGCTACTGTCCTTTCACACAACATTCATTCATGCAATCACGCACACTCTAGTCACTCTACACAACAATCATTACAAAAAAGGGTGATGGAAGGAATAAAGGGGAAACTTTGGATTGCTTAAAACAATATAATTCTATTTAAATCTTGGGGTCACACCAAAGTCAAGTAGACAACTGCTATTGTGTCAAGTGGTAAGAAAATAAAAAAATTATTTTCCTCAACATTTGGATGGTTCCCATCTATCTTCACTGTCCATTCACACAACATTCATTCATGCAATCACGCACACTCAAGTCACTCTAGTCCCATCTATCTTCACATGGTAACAATGATTCAGGTCTCACAAGTTAAGGATAGGGTAACCCAGCTTGGGGAGGTTCCTCAGGTTAAATCTGAGGAAAGTTATTTGTTACATCAAATGGGGTGTTAGTTGTGAATGGTGTGGATTAAGGATATTCCCAGTAATAGAGAAAACTCTCTCACTTTGCACAGTGGTTGGAGGACAGGATAGTAGTTGCTGGGCAACCAGGCAAAGACCAGGCCACAAACTTTTCTTACCATCCCAATAGGTCAAAGGGTCCTCTGTAGGAAGCAAAGGTGCTTCATATAGGTAGGCCCTGACCATTTCAGAGGCACTGCTCTCCTCTCGATTACTTGCAGCTTGACCTGCATCCACCAGATTGTCAAGTGCCTCTACCCAACATGCACATGCACATGCTCCACTCTGTTGTTTTTGAGTGATAGTGCCAGGCCTTGGAATAGCAGACATGGCAGGTGAATCTTCCAAACCGGCCTCATCCTTCGTACATCTCTGTTGCTGCAAATTCCGGACCCTTTCAATCAATTTTTCTTTCCAGTAGGAGAGGCTGTTGTCTCTGAGTGCCAGTTTACCTTTGATCCTGGGATCACACAGGGAAGCCAGCATGAGTTCAGGGCTTTTGCGGTCATTTAGCCGATCTTTTAAGTTAGCTTGTAGCTTTCTGATGAAAGACGCTACATCGGCATGAAGTGGGCTGCCACAAACAGGCTCACTGTTTTCTAGGAACAATCCCATCTTATCTATGAAATAGGTAAACAAGGGTATGACCTGTCCTAGGCTGGCATTGCTCTGACAGTTTTCCATCACATTCCGAAAGGGTTTTAAGACAGAAACGAGCTGCTCAATTATACACCAGTCATCCCGTCCCAGTGTGGAATCAATCCCGATGCTGTGGCGGGATGATTGATTGTGGATGGCTGTCTTCTGCTCCAAAATGCGTTCCAGCATTTCCAGGGTATAGTTCCACCGGGTGCTGACATCTTGTTTCAGGCGATGTATTGTTCTTGCTCCTCCCTCAACAGTTGACTAGCCCCTACACTGCGGTGAAAATGCCCTGCAATCTTTCTGCAAAGGTCCAAGATTTGAGCAATCTTGTTGTTTTTCTCCACTGGGATTGCACCCTTGACCACTAAATGCAGTATGTGTACAGAAAAGCGCACACTGACAAAAGATCCATCTTGGAGAGCTTTAACCATGTTTGAACCTCCGTCTGTCAAAATGAACCCAACAGAGACATTGGTGACTGCCCGCTCTCCAAACCAATTGGCCAACATTAATCTAATTGCCCGCAATATGTTGGCAGAGCTGTGTTTGTCATCACGGAATTCTGTGTGGAGCAGGAAAGCTTGATAACCCTGCTGGTCTTGCGCTGCAGACCTGCTTCCTGATGGAGTTTGAACTCTTACACCAGTGCCACCACCAACAGGCACAGTGGCCTGCCACCAGTGTGCAGTCAAAGACAGGAAAGCGTGTTGACCGCTGGGAGCTGTCCACAAATCAGTTGTCAAATGAATTGTCTGACCCTCGGCTTTGGCCATTTTTTTCTTCAATAATTAAACGCAGGAGTGGTATAGTGCTGGAATAATCTTTCTGCTGAAAGTTGTTCGTGCAGGAACAACGTATCGCTGAGCAAGGGCATGCATGAGCTGTTTAAACGGCTCGCCTTCAATCATCCAAAAAGGGGCTCCTCCAACAGCAATGAATTGGCCAATGAGACGGGTGATCTTGTTGGCCTGCTGGTTTGACATGCCCTTGGAACTAAAGCCAACAAAACTATCGAGGGTAGGCTGATGATGTCCTTGGGAGGATGAGGAGCCTGATTGGGTCTGCGGTGGAACTACTGCACGTGGACGGGTTGTATTAATTGAACCCTCTCTATTTTCCTCCTGTGCTCTGAGTAAGTGGTGTGCTTGAGGAGGTACCACCAGTACAGTCAGAGTCCGTTATGCTTCTTCCTGCGCTACCATCTTCTTTTTCTGCCTCTGCCCACAGTAAAGTAGAGTGGTGGTAATTTTTAAGGTGTAGGTTCATACCAGCATTGGTTAAATGACCTAACTTATTACCCCTACTTATTTGCTTCCCACACAATTTACACTTGGCAAAGAACCCGCCTTCCAATGTTTGAAAGTATTTCCAAACGTTGCTGCGGTGGGATGCAGCCCCATTGACCCTGTTGATATCTATTTAGGGCTGATATAGCTGCAGCAGGTAGCACACCAGTGGTGGAAGCTGTTGCCACTACAGTTACTTTTGGTGAACTAGAACTAGTGCTGCTAATGGCAGGGGTGCTGGGGACTGGGAGGTCAGTGATATCATCACAGGATTCTTCCATAATAACAGAGGGAGAAGGGGAGTTAGTAGCAGATGAAAAAAGTGGACTGCTACCTGTCCTACTCCTCACAGAATATCCCTCTTGCACTTTCTGCAGGTCAAGCTGTAAGTCCTGTGGGCTAAGATTGTATAAAACATCCGCAGTGTTTGGGGAAAGAGGAGCATCACATTCTAAATCATCTTCTTGGGCCAATGAAAAAAAAGTTTCACACTCTGTCTCTGCTGCTGTCTCCCTCAATTCCTTCTTTGGAGAGCTGGGCAGTGGCACTGGTAGTGTGATTGGTGGTGGTGACTGTAAAGGCAACTCCACTTTACTAGGTTTCTTGCCTATTCCATAAAAATATGCAGCCATGACACCTGTAGAAGTGGAAGGAGGCGCTGCAACGGCAGTGGAAGTGGCAGCAGATGTTGGTGGTCTGGCAGGAAAAGCAATATTAGAAGAACTGGGGGTGGTGGAACTAGCTTTGCTGGTGGCACTGGCGGTGACACCCACTGCTGTGGACGGCATGTTGGAGCAGGAAGAAGTGTCAGAGGCACTAGTAGCAGAGACCTTGCCACTTTTTTTAGCAAGGCGTCCCCTGCGACCGCGACCACGACCACTACCTCTACCAGCCTTCACTTTTATGTTAGAACGGTACATTTCTGAACTTTACAGCAACTGCAAGTCAGCAAATGGACTGGAGTGGAGATAGGGTATATAGAATCTCAATCTATAAATCACCCCCCACCACAACACGGGCAGCCTCTGAGGCTATCACAACACTAGCAGCAACACTAGTATCACTAGTCTATCTATCAAGTTCACAACACAGATGTAGCTTGCTTCACTACTGTTCTGCTGCTGTGCTTAGCTTATGCTCAAATGAAATAGTTCAGGTTCTCTGACAAAGTGACAATTCAAACGGACCAGCTAAGATTGACTGTTCTGAAATTAATCAGCGTGTCTGTCTCTCTCTGCTAGCAAATCGTAAGTGAAACTAAGTTGGCTGTACATGCGGTTCTAGCTATTTTATTGCCCCTCCTCTTTGGTTACAATTTGCCAATAACCATCATCATCATTATTTTTATCTTACTTAATTTTTCTCTCTACGTCAAATCTTTTCTCTCTATGCCGAATCTTTTCTCTCTATGCCGAATCTTTTCTCTCTATGTCGAATCTTTTCGAATAACCTTGGACTACTATGGTGGATAGACTATAGAGTTAAGGTTAGGCACATTCGACCACAGGTTCGATAGACACAAATTGTTATTGTTAGCGTCATGTCGAATCTCCTATCTATATCGAACTGTTGTCGCAACGAAAACAAAAATAAAGCATTTGTTTACGTCGGATCTTTTGTTTTTTGGAATCTGCGCTTTCGTTATTGTTTGTTAAAACAATAACGAAAATACCTGAAATTCGGGCGAAAATGCATTCGGACGAAAACAAATGCACACGTCTAATGAACACGCCAAAGGGGTGCAATCGCTTGATTGTATACCCTGTCCCCGAATCACCCTGGGAAACCAATCTGTTCTTTTTGAATTAGTAAAATGAGCTATTTTACTAGGGAAACCTAGTGGCATACTAGGTTTATTTCCAGAAAAGAGCCAGGGCCGAATGGGTCTTTTAATGGCTGAATTCCAATGCATAGTGAATATGCAGGAGGCAGAATCAATTTCAGCCACTGTACTGCTAAAACACTTACTTTTGGATTCAATGTTATGAGGTTTACTTGCCACTATTTGAGGGTGCTCTCAGCTGATGTACCTTATTGAACATTGTTATTTCTCACAAACAAGCAATAAATTAGAAATCCAGGTCAGTGTGACTTTTATAACTACACAAAGGCTTATTGCAGGAGGTGAAAAAAATGGCTATTAATAACAATAAAAATGTGCCATTCAGTTTTTCGTTCTATAGATTGATTTGCTTTTAACCTATTCATTGCAATGTGGTACCTGTGATACTTGTGCATTGTGTTAAAAAGTATTATTGAATAAGATGGAATTTCCTTTTAACATCCAGAATGATGATAGAGTAATGGGTCCAAACAATAACCAGCACACATTAGAGGACATTACATAAATAAGTAGGGATGAGGTTTGGGTTTGCTGCCAGTCCGCCGCCATGGGTTTGAGGTAAAATGCTGGAATTCACCAGACTGAATTCTTTGTAAACGTAATGTGCTGCCTGGTCTTTGAACCTAGATCAGCTACTTAGAATGGTCAATTATCAAAGTTTTGTTAAGTGCCAACCCCTCAATATAAAAGGTGGATTCCCAGCAGCCATTGGTCAGTGTGTATTAGAGTAATTTAGGGAGATTGAACAGTCTGTGTAGGAGGAGTTGGGTGCTCTACACAGCTATACTGTGCTATAGTGCTCTAAATGACTGTGGATTGAAGTGTTGTCATCTTGAGGAAGACAATCTTGTGCCTTGTTGAAACGTCAAAATAAAATCTTCATTGAGCGCTCACCTTTCAAGACCCATGAGTGTTGCTCTCTCTTTTGGATTATATGCACTACAGTCCTTGCTGTGCACCCGGCTCCATTATTATCTCTGATAAGTGTGCAGTGGCAACCATTGGATATTACATTGTTGTGGGCTATAAATTCTTGTGTAGTACCGAATGGGACTCCCCTAAGAGCTGCCCAGTAGCAGTTACACACAGAGGTTTTTTTTGTCTTCTCTGCTTGTGTGGCAGAAGCAGAGGGAGAGAAGAAGTGACTGTGCTTTGGATTAGATCGAAGACTGAACTAAGCCCCCCTGCAAAGAGAACTATGATTGGCTGCCAGTGCACCACTACTAACTATGCAAGCAAAGGAGCACTTTGAATGACTGGGAAGGCCAGGAGAATTCTGATTGGCCACTGGTAGCATTAAAAGATAAGTATGGGTTTGGCCTTTTTTCCCATAATCATACTTACCTAGGTGAATGCAGCATGGGTCTGATGCTGCATCTGTCCCCTGGTGCCTCTACACTGAGAACAGAGACATCGAACATTGCCGATGGCTTGGTTCTCTCAGCTGTCAATCAGTAGCTCTCCTCTCTGCTCCTCCATGCTCACTGGAGCGATGAGTTGTGGAGGGGCAGGGAGCGGCCATCTTAGCAGCTCGCTGAGAGGCTGAGACAGCCACCACTCCAGGCACTTGGTGGATCCAGACTCCCAGAGTCAGGATGACGTGGTGCCTGGACTTATCTGTATGATGTCAGCAGAGAGTGGACTTGCCTCTACACTGAGAACCGAGACATCGAACATTGCCGATGGCTTGGTTCTCTCAGCTGTCAATCAGTAGCTCTCCTCTCTGCTATTCCATGCTCACTGGAGCGCTGAGCTGTGGAGGGGCTGGGAGTGGCCATCTTAGCAGCTCGCTGAGAGGCTGAGACAGCCACCACTCCAGGCACCTGGTGGAGCCAGACTCCCAGAGTCAGGATGACGCAGTGCCTGGACTTATCTGTGTGATGTCAGCAGAGAGTGGACTTCAGACCGCTCTCTGCTGAAAACGGGTCACAGGAGTGCAAAACAAATTGCACTCCTGTGACCCTTAGGAGAAGCCCAGCCAAACAAGCTCAGGCTGGACTTCTCCTTTAAGCCCTAGTCACCGCCAGACTTCAGAGAGGAGCTGTTCTTTCCCTACAAATGCAGCCTGTGGTGGAAAAGCCATCCAGTTCCCAGGAAGCAGCCCCAAATGAAGTAAATACTGTGTAGGACTGTGCCTGGAGAGCAGGAGGAGAGGCCTGGAAAACCCAGGGCTGCAAGGGACATTTTCAAAAGTGAGGACCCCTTGGACTATTGGGTGTCCAGGCTGGACTACTGGCCGCAAATTGCAAAGTATGTGCTGGAACTTTTGCCTTACATTTCTAATGTTAGTTGCACAATAAATCCAGGTCTGTGGTTTTCAGATGATTCTGGTGCTCCAGCACTGTAAAGGTGCCACACAATATTTATGCAGCTGGACCTCAGCTGCCAAATTTCTAATAATAGCACCCAAGTAAATCCTTAGCTGTGTCTCAAAGTTTGCAGCCTATTACAGTTCTCAAGAACCTTAAAGAAATGCAGGTGTAAAACTTCTAGTGTTTGCTGCAGAGTAAATCCTGCTTTGTGTCTTATGCCGTGTACACACAAGCGGAATTTCCGACAGAAAGAGTCCGATGGGAGCTTGTCATCGTATATTCTGACCATGTGTGTGCCCTCATCCGACTTTTTCTGTCAAAAATTCAGACAGACTTAGATAGAAAACATGTTCTATATTTTTCTGACGGAACGAATTACTATCGGAAAAAACGCTTGTCTGTATGCTGTTCCGATGCACCAAAAACGATGCATGCTCTGAAGCAAGTACGAGACGGAAGCTTTTGGCTACTGGCTATTGGACTTCCATTTTCTAGACCCGTCATACGTGTTGTACGTCACCGCATTCTGGACAGTCAGAATTTGTTGTGACCGTGTATGCAAGACAGCTTGAGTGGAATTCCGTTGGAACTCCGTCGTAAACCTTCAGAGTTTATTCCAACGGCAAAACCGGTCGTGCGTACAGCCCATCAATGATCACAACTTATTCCAGTGCTCAAGGATGATAAATGTTCCTAATAATGTTTATACAGCTGGACCACACCTGCCAAATTTCTAATGTTTGCTGCAGAGAAAATCCAGTGTTGCACCTTGAAGTTTGCAACCTATTCTCTGACTCTGCCCCTCTAAAATATTTGTGGCTATTGTCATAAAACACTATACTACACTATACACTGTGCTGTTTATTGCAAGATAAAGCCTGCCGTGTCTCTCCCTCTTACTGTATATTGCAGTCTAATCAAGCAGCTTACATACTGTCCTGCCACTGAACAATTTTAATGGCTATTGCCTCTAACAAAATACACCCTAGTTTTGTATTACAAAATTAAACCTGCCTAATTTCTCCCTCTTATATTTCATCCTAACTAATCTGCTTACATACTGTGCAGTCAATGTAGAATATATAAGGTCATTGTCTCTTAAATAATACACTCAAATGTCTAATTTATAATAAAACCTCTCATCTCTCTCTCTCTTTTATATTGCAGCCTAACTAAGCTGCTTACATGCTGTCCAGCCACTGAAAAATATTTGTTTCTATTGCTTCTCAGATAATACACTGTAATTTTTACTGCTAGATAACACCTGCCTTGTCTCTTTCTATGTGCTCACATTCTAGCAAAAGCGTACCTAAAGTCTATATTTTCAATGTAATATAATTTAGAGAATTGTTTTTTTTCCCATGTCCCCCCCATATTAAAGTCATATTAAAACCCTCTCCCCACTGTATCTAGGACTCGATCACTACAGGCCCACACACAATATGCTTCGTATAACGCTTGTGCACTGATTTACATCATGTAGGGGTGGTGTGATCTGTTGTTACAATGCAATGCACTGTTTATTTTTTCAACTTTACTTAAAAGTACAAAAAAAGAAACAAGCTGCATTTTTCCACAATGCAAAGCAACAAACAGTACAAGTATGGTGTTGAACAGAGCACATAGACAATTTTTTTTCCATATGCCCTTGTGTTGAGCCTGTGTTAATTAATGCAGATCAATATACCTGATGTGAATTGGTATGCTACTACCCCATGGCAGTACTGAGTTCCCCATGCCTTTGATGACAATAGCTTGCCTATTAGCCCTGAAAATATCCACAATTTAGTATCAAAATTCACCCTTCTATAGACTTTGCTGCTTAGTTCGGGTTTTGCAGGACTCAATGACCCCTTTCCCATCAAATTGAACATAGGAAAATGTACTTATTGCTAGAAATAAGCACAATCCTTTCCTGCAGAGCAAAGACTGCCACTGAAAATACTTTTTTACTTGTTAAATAAGGAACAGTTGAATTGGTGCTGTGTCATGAAAAATACATAATATCTCTGTAACATTTTAACTGATGATGAATCATATTAAAATGAAAGCGAGAACACAATGCCTTATTAGAAACCATAAATTATATTTATTTAAGTTCTGTTAAAGAATGATACTGAAAAGCATTATAAACAATCCAACAGAAAGACTAGCAATTGAAAACGCTATAAACAAACAAGACTTCTGCAGAGAGAAGTTCATTGACAGCTATAATAAGGTTTGAACAAGGAACTGAGAAAGTAAGCTGCAAAACTAAGGTTTAGCAAAATTTGACATCTTTTATAGTCCCTTCTATGGAAACATACAGTGAAAGCAATATGCTGCCTGCTATTGTTGAATACCTTGTTAAAATGCTAATTGCCTGACTGTCTGACTTCAATATTTTCTCAGTCCCAGGACAAGAAGCTATAGGACGACGATCTGATTCTAGCAGGGTGAAGGGTACGTACCCCTGTGGAGATTGCAACTATTGTCAGTTTATATAGACTCCTTAGGGTTGTAAATTTGGCCCCCCATATTTTTTAAATAAACTGTCAGACTTGGGGTGCTGTCTATATCATGACTTGCCCCTGTGGGTCGTTTTACATTGGAAAAACAAAGAGGGAGTTCTGGCAGAGTGGAACACACCTCTGCAGCGATGACTGGCAACATTTATTCCAGATTGGTAAACATGTTGCCACAACACATGCCAGAGCTCTGTTTTTTGGGCCCTGGGATGGATTTTTCCCAATTCCCCAATTCCAGAAGAGACTGGAATAAATTATTACTACAAAAAGAGACACATTGGATTTATTCCCTTTAAGTCACCTGCCCTCCTGGTCTTAATGATACCTTAAAGTGGATGTAAAGGCAGAAGGTTTTTTATCTTAATGCATTCTATGCATTCTATGGCACTCAATAGGAGGGAGTGGCCAGGAGCTCCAACCAGGGACCTGAGAAGAAGTGGATCTGGGCTGCTCTGTGCAAAACCAACTGCACAGAGCAGGTAAGTATAACATGTTTGTTATTTTAAAAGAAATAAAACAAGACTTTACAATCACTTTAAATTTCAAACCTATTTTGGAGTGTTTTGTGTTGGGGAAATCTTAGCTTTTGAGTAAATCTTTAGTTTTATGGCTTATTGCATGTTCTCTTCTTTTTCCTGTCTCTTCTATTTGCCCTTATTTGACCCTATATGGGACCTTTTTTGTGCCTTACCTTTGGCTTAATTCATTTTGATTTAAAGCAGAGCTCCACCCAAAAGGGGAAGCTCCACTTGTTCGCACCCCCCCTCCACTGCCACATTTGGCACTTTATAGGGGGGAGTGGGTACCTAGTTTTGACAGGTACCCGCTCCCACTTTCTGGAAATATTGTGGCGTGGGGACCTCCGTCATTTCCAGACCCTCCTCCTTCCCCCCACTGCCTTCTAGGACACACAGAGGTCCCAGAAGATGGCGGGATCATTCAGAAAGTGCAGCGCAACTCACATGCGCAGTAGGAAACAGGCTGTGAAGCCGCAAGGCTTCACTTCCTGTTTCTCTTACTACAGATGCCAGCGCCTTCATACTAAGCCGATCAGCTAGGGGGGGCCGACATTGCGGGATACCTGGACAGGTAAGTTTCCTTATATTAAATTAGCAGCTACAGTATTTGTAGCTGCTGACTTAATTTTTTTTTTTTTTTTACAGACTGGGACTCGGCTTTAAGATTTGTACTTCTGATGGCTTTAATTTCTATGAAATCTTAATTGTTCTTTCTTTTCCCTTTTCTTTCTTTTTCAAAATAATACGGTAACAATACCCCAAAAAGAGGATAATAAACATATTTCAAAATTTAAAGCGGAGAACCGCCCACCGCTGTAATAATTAAAAGCCAGCACATACTGCAGCTGCTGACTTTTAATAACCAGATACTTACCTGTCCTGGAGTCCAGCGATGTCGGCACCGCAGCTGATGTTTCCATCAGCTGTCGAGTGCATGCCGCCTCCATTGCGAGTAAGGGAACCCGGCAGTGTAGCCTTTCGGCTTCACGCTGGGAACCCTACTGCGCAAGCGCGAGGCTCCGCTCCCTCTCCTACTGGCCCAGTGACAGGGGGAGGAGGAAGGAGCCCCAGCCGTGACGTCAATACCCGGGGCTGAGGCTCCCGGAAGTGGGGAAAGCATACCTGTGAAAGACAGGTATGCTGTCCCCTTCCCCCCGAAAGGTGCCAAATGTGGCACCGGAGTACAATGAGTGGGTACACTTTTGGGTGGAACTCCGCTTTAAATTAATTTTGTTCACAAACGTGATAAACCCGTATCAACCTATTTCTCATAATATTAATCTCCCCTTGGTCTTGAACTTGAAAACTCAACCTCAAATCCAAAAATCTCAAACATCCCATCGCCTAGGGGAACCCCCATATAGTAGTAAGATATCTAGTCCTTTCTTCCCCTCCAATTTAACCAACCCATCCAACAAACACAAAACAAGACCCAGACAAGACAAAGACAGAAAAAAAAAATATTTATTGTTATTGTAATTGAAATTGATTATTTTATTACAATATTTCTTTTGTTTGCTTTTTACATGTACAGGTTGAGTGCCTTTCCTTTAAGAATGCTCTGGGTGGTATTGCGTGGCACCCAACACGCGAGGCACCTGCACCCTTGGATAAATTCCTCTGGGGGGAGCAGGGGGTTCTTGTTTCCCTCCTATCTAGATTGCTGCCAGCAGTTCTCTACCTTTTCCTGAGTGACTTACTGGTTTTCCGCATGTTGGTGCTGCTTGGGGAGGGTAAGATGGCCATGACTCACTCTTCTAGTGATGCTCGAAGTGACATAATGTCTCAACAGAAGTGACGCTACGAGCTGACCTAAGTGCGCCATCTGGGCTGGGGTGGGTGGAGGATTCAGAGTGGGAGACGCTGGTTCTTTCCCGATGCCCATTTTCAGTCCTTGGATTTGTAGCCCTGTTTTTTTTGGTGCCAGTTGATTGCACAGAATGGGCTGCATAGGTTCAAATGACATGAGGCTTTTGCTTTATCCAATGTGACATCCTACTAGTCCTCATTCTCTCTTGTGTACTGGGGAATTTCTGGACATGCTGTAGACCTCCTCGTGGGTTTCATGTTTATTTTCTTTTGGTTATTCCGATTGACTGGTTTTTAGGTATGATGTTATTTTTGGGCCTTTTCTAATTTTGCAATATATTAATGTGGAGGTTGTCTTGATTCCTTTAGGCTTCTTTTGGGTGATATAAGCAAGCTTTCCAGGGGCCTGATCTTCCATATCACATGCTTCTTTTGAATGAATATGACCTGACCACCGTTACTCTAACTGTGTGAGCTTACCTCTTTTCTGGTAAACTATGGATTGTGGCATATTTAGTTCTTCTATGTGCAATGTATAGCAATATACCCAATTTCAGGAGCCCTTACTCATACCAGTGTTAAGTTTCTCTTGACAGAGCCTTTTTGCAGCTCAGTTAGTTTTGAATTTTTTGGCTACATTATTTTCTTTTGTAAGTGTTAATAGCATTTTTTTTTTAAATTCAAATGATTATAGTTGGCATTTCCGCTTATCATTTTTGCTTATTAGATGGGCTGATTTTCTTAAGGTGGAAGTTTGGACAACCTTTGTGCCATACCAAGTTTACACCTTAGGGTTCTTCTTGGAGATGCATTCATCCTATTTTATGTCATGCTATAAAACTATAATTGTAAGTTGCTTTGATGCACAATTTGTTGTATTGTGACCATTGTTGTTTTTGGTCAGTTTTACATGCATGCATTTATGTTGCAGATTCCACAACCTTATTAACCCACTGAAGGCGCCAAACGCCTGACGATTCAACTGGCGAGGTGATGGCGCCCCCAATCTCACTCTGCATGCTTGCGTGATGTTGGTGATGTGCTGCGGTGGCACCTGTATGGGAACCATTCCAAGGTGGTCCTGGCACTTATCATTTTCTTTTACACTGGACACCAGCATTACTCTGGATCGTGACTGTCACGTCTCAGAATTAAAGACCCCATTTGATTGGTCTACTCACCAACCTGACCACACAAGGATTACAATTATTGACACATATCCACATTGGATGCTGTCCTGTGCTGGTTCACAACGCTGAACGGCGTGCCACCACATCTCCCGGAAATGTTATCCCTGGGTGACTCATGGCCCCCAGTACCATACCATTAACACACAGATACCTTATCTACATCACGTGCTTGCTCCTGAAGACTAGCCTCTGTCATGAAATGTGTTGTGCTACATATGCCGTGTTCTATATCCATCATTCTCACTCAAATGCAATGCAAGTTTTATGCAATTCACCCATGAAACTAGTTTTCATAGATATCTATATTAATTTCTTGTAGCATGGTTTGTCATTTTTTTTATCAATTTTATCATTAAGGATAGGGATCAGTGAGGCCCTAGGTCCATTGGGTACTATTGTGCAACACCATTGTGTACATATGCATGAAATTTATTGGACTATGTATCATTATCATGCATAATTTGTCTTATCATCCACGACAGGGATTATAGAGGCCCCCGGTCAGATTGGCAATATTTTGTAATACATCTGTCTACAATCATAAAATGTATTTGATTATGTATCATTACCATGTATGAATCAATTTGGATTCTGATATATATAATTACCATAATACACCATATTTTTGAACCATTAAATATCAATTTTACCTATTCATTTATCTACTCATTTGCACCCGCATGCTTCAATCGAAGTCCAATTCCCACCCCCCCCGCCCCCCTTCTCCCCTTCTTCCACATTGGCAGGGATGGAGTCATTTGACCTTGCCACGCCTCATTTAAAGTCCTAAATCTTGTTTCTCTCTTTTTTGTAGAACCTCCTGAAGAAGACGTGTTGGGGCTTTTTGAAACAAGACTGACATACTTCAGAGTAGATGTTTTGTGTGGTGGTTCTCAATACATATTGATTATCTATTCTGTGCATATTTGTTTTTATCTAGACTCTTGGACCTTTTGGACCTGTTTTTTTAATGATGTAAAATAATAAAATCAGTTATTTTATACTTATAATTGTTGTGTTGTTAGTTTGGTGCCTTAAAAGTCCCATTCCATATGCTGTATTTAAAGCTAAAGAATGTGCCTTGTTTTAAATGCCGCTTTATGCATTGACATACCTCCTTAGACATAGTCTGTCTGGACAGTATGGTCATCTACAGACTTGGCACCATCTACAGACAGCTTAAAGCAGAGTTCTACCCACATTATACACTCCTCACCATCCAGCACTAATGTGTACCCTTAAAACGAATTGGCATTTTTTTTTTTGGGATCACTTACTTTATTTCAGCTTTTATCTTTTTTCACTTCCTCCTTAGTGGCCGAGGCTCCACACATCATTTCCGGCTTTGCAATGTCTCCTGGGAGATGTGTGTCATCAATCCAGGGAGGCAATAGCCTATGTAAACCCGACTGCTTGCGCTGCACTGCACATAAGCGAGATCAGCAGGTGCATGATGGGTAGCTAGAATGTTTGGAATCCACTGCGGCTTCAGATTCCCACACAGGAGGTGGCCCTGTCATGCTGTGACTTTCTAAAGTAAGAAAACAATGCTGTGCATATACAAAACGGCCCTTAGTTTACAGCATACCTTTAGTAGACTACACTAAGCATGATTATTATAGGGGCGTTATAGTATTAATTTTGGCTGGAACACCGCTTTAACCACTTGCTTACTGGGTACTTATGCCCCCTTCCTGACCAGGCCAATTTCCAGCTTTCAGCACTCTCACACTTTGAATGACAACTGCGCAGTCATTCAACACTGTATCAAAATTAAAAGAAAAAGAATTGCGCTAAGTGCGTGAAAAAATCAGAAAAGCATAAGTAAAAATTGTGAAAAAGGTCCTGCTGCTGTGCACTGTAACCCCGATATGAGGGCACATAGAACAAATGTAGAAATAGAGAGTGCAGCGCTGGACTTATGACAAAAACATATGTGAGTGATAATAAATCAATTATTCAATCAATTAATTATAATAGTAATCCACAGTGTATAGTTTCCAATCATTGAAAGGAAATCAACTACAATTAGGTGCTCAAAAACATTAAGTATTAAAAAACAATAAATCAATAAAATAAAGTCCAAAATAGTGATGTGTAGAAATTCAATACAGGCTCCGGGATCAATTTTCCACCGTGTAGTGCTGCCCACCACCTAATGGTAAAAATGGAGGCTTACCAAAAAGCCTGTGACCGCCCTTACTCAGGGGGGTCAAAACAGGCTTAGTAGAAGTGGACCATCAAGGGAATACTACAGGACACACTGCTAGGGAGAGACATCAACCTCCTGCATGGACGACCAGCTGGCGAAGTGCTTCACAGGGTGCTGTCCCAGAATCGCTTTTCATAGAGCAGTCTATTTCACACAAATAGAGCTTTTTTTGGTGGTATTTAATCACCGTTGCATTTTTTTATTTTTGTTAAACAAACAAAAAACACAGAAAATTTTGAAAAAAGAAACGTTTTTCATATTTTGCTAAAAATGTTTGCAAACAGGTAATTTTCCTACTTCACTGATAGGCACTAATGAGGTGGCACTGTTGATGTGGCACTGATAGGTGTCACTGATGGGCACTGATGGGGCAGCACTGGTGGGCATTGGATAGGAGGCACTAATGAGGCTTCACAAATGGGTGGCACTGACAAGCACCGATAGGCATTGACAGGTGGCACTGATGGGCACTGATAGGTGGCACTAATGGGCCATGATAGGTGGCAGTGATGGGGACTGATAAGGCTGCACTGATGGGCACCAATAGGCGGCACTGATCAGGAGGCACTGATGGTCCCTGATAGGTGGCACTCATGAGGCACTAATTGGCAGCACTAATATGCACTGATAGGGGGCACTGGTGGGTAATGATTAGCAGTACAGATGGGCACTGATAGATGGCACTGGTGGGCACATATTTCCAGCACTGGAGGGCTCTGATTAGCAGCGCTAGTTGGCATTTAGGTGACTGATGTCCCTCTAACAGAAGCCAGTTACCGGCTTTATTATTTTCTTCACGCTGAAGAAAACAGCTTCATTGTCTAACAGCTGATCACGTGGTAAAGGGCCCGCTGTGATTGGCCCTTTACCCTGCTCTATGATCAGCCAAGTCTGAAGAACTCAGCGATCACAGAGAATGGAAGGATGTACATGAATGCCCCCCCGGCATTTGAGGTCCGCACTGTAGCTGTCATTCGGCTATAGCGCAGACATCAAGCAGCTTCCCCTGCAGCCCTCTAAACCCCTCTCCCCCCCAAATACATACCTGAGCTATCTCTCTCCACTATCTCGCTCCTCATAGGCTCAGATATCAATCAGAATGGGGTGGGCAGAGCCAGGTACATTGCACAGAGCAGGTAAGTATGACATGTTTGTTATTTTAATTAAAAAAAAAGAAACCCAGGCTTTACTTTCACTTTGACTCTGCAATAAGGCACAGAAATTGAATTTAGCACAATTTTACTTACAGCTAATTGCCTTACAAAAGATGTCTCTCCAGTCTTTTGAACTGTAAAAAGACAATGACTTCCTTTGACCGGTCTCTGTGAATAACTAACACTGACTGAAGGAACATGGAAGAAGTATGGAGGATCTAGCTAGGACTAAACTAACTAGCGCTAAACAGAAGGGGAGGACAGAGGAAGAAATCAAAATCACATTGTAAGCAAGTTGCAGTGTCCCAAAACTGCCACTAGATGTCAGCATACTAATGAATAATAATCTGATGTTAAATGCAACACAGAAAAATTACAGAGGCAGAACAGGATGAACACTATGACCAAGCAACTAGAATTATCCGAAAGAGAGCTTGATATTGCCATATATTCTCAGTACAGGTTTAACTTACAATGAATTTATAATTATGCTATGGACATACATGTTTTATCAAGCTGTAAACATGCTTTAAGACAAGCCCTCATATACCTCTGTAGCTGCAGGGACTGTGGAGCAATTCATCCACAGTTTACGGTAGAAACACCAAAGCTGCTGAGGACGTCCGATCAGCAGCTCAGTTCCCACTGTTCCCCTTCACAGAGCTCCTGCTTTGTGTTTAGATTAGAGATTAACATGCTGGAAGAAGGCTGCCAAGCCACTGCTGGGATACAGGAGCAGGAGGAGCTGAGCTGCTTAGAGTACAACATGGACAACTGCAGCATTTCTACTATAGGTTTACTTGTACTACAGTGATCAATTGGGGCTTGCTTTAAAACGCATTTACTGCTGGTTGGAAATATGTAAATACTTGAATGTCAGCCTGACCACAGATTTACTTTAACCACTTCCCACCCGGTCTATTGTGAAATGATGGCCAGATGTGGTTCCTAGTGGACACATGCCTGCTGCGATCTGTCAGTAGCTGTGTCCACCAGATACAGCTGATGACTGATCAGTGTACCGGCCCACTGCTGGTACCATGTGATCGTTCTGACCAATCACAGTGGATCACATGACAATTGTAAACAATGAATGGCTTCCTTTCTTGCCATCTATTATATACAATTGTGTGGCTAGCTGTGATTGGTCACAGTGATCACATGGTACAGATAGGACCAATCACAGCTCATCTGTACCATGTAATTAGCTGTGGCCAATTACAGTTAATCACAACAAAACACACTAAATGATTCATTCAGTAAAAATGGTTGCTTATACCAGTAAAATTCTCTGGTATTAACAATCATAATGTGTAAAAAATAAATAAAAATCCTGATCACTTCCCCAGAGTAGTAGAGTGTTACTATGGTAACACTGTATTGCTCTGGTCACAGTGTATTTAAACAAAAATTGTAAAAAAAAGAAGAGAAAAATGTAATTATAATTTTAATTATAATTTTAAAAAAATTGTCACCAGTCAGTGTCCCTGATCATCACCACACTCGGTATATGATAATACTGTACAGTACTGCACAGGTGACAGTATATCAAAAATTGAGATTTTTTTGTTTTCTTATTTCTTCATTCTCCAAAAAATTGTGACAAAAAAATTACAACTTAAAAAAACTTGCCATGCCTCTTACTGAATATACCATGGACTGTTTACTTTCCAAAAAGGGGTAATTTGGGGAGTATTTGTACTTTCCTGGTGTTTTCAAGCCTCAAGAAATGAGTCTGTAGATACATCAGGACTGATCGATTTCAGATATAGTATACCATAGCTTATGGACTCTTTAAATTTAATCCAGACTAAATAATATACTCTATACGGGTTATTTTCATCAAAAAAAGTAACAGAATACATTTTGACATAAATTATATATAATAAAACAGAAACAAAGAACACATTTTTTAAAAATGTTCAGTCTTTTTACGTTTCTTTAGCAAAAAATAAAAAAAACAGTAGTGATTAAATATCACCAAAAGAAAGCTCTATTTGTGTGAATAAAAATGATAAAAAATTCAAAATTTAATTTGGGTACAGTGTTACATGACTGCGCAATTGTCATTCAAAGTATGACAGCAATGAAAGCTGAAAATTGGCTTGGGCAGGAAGAGGGTGAAAGTGCCCAGTATCGAAGTGGTAAGGTTAAATGGACCCCGTCACATTTTCCTTTTTTTTTTTTGGTATCTTAACCACCTCAATACAGGGCATTTTCACCCCCTTCCTGCCCAGGCCATTTTTCAGCTTTCAGTGCTGTCACACTTTGAATGACAATTGCGCGGTCATACAACACTGTACCCAGATGAAATTGTTATAATTTTTTCCCCACAAATAGAGCTTTCTTTTGGTGGTATTTGATCACCTCTGCGTTTTTTTTTTATTGTTTTTTTTTTGCGCTATAAACAAAAGTGACAAGTTTGGAAAAAAACACAATATTTTTTACTTTTTGCTATAATAAATATCCATTTTTTTTTCCTTTAAAACAAATTTTTTCCTCAGTTTAGGCTGATATGTATTCTTCTATATATTTTTGGTAAAAAAAAAAACGCAATAAGCGTATATTGATTGGTTTGCGCAAAAGTTATAGCGTCTACAAATAGGGGATAGATTAATAGCATTTTTTTTTTTTTTACTAGTAATGGCGGCGATCTGCGATTTTTATTGTGACTGCGATATTGCGGCGGACATATCGGACACTTTTGACACATTTTTGGGACCATTCACATTTATACAGTGATCAGTGCTATAAAAATGCATTTATTACTGTATAAATGTGACTGGCAGGGGAGGGGTTAACACTAGGTGGTGATCGAGGGGTTAATTATGTTTGCTAGGAAGTGTTTCTAACTTAAGGGGGAGGGGATTAACAAGGGGAGGATACTGATTGGTGTTTCTCTGTACTGGGAACACACCATCGGTCTCCTCTCCTCTGACAGGACTGTGGATCTGTGTGTTTACACACAAAGATCTACGGTCTTGCTGTGTTACTGGCAACAGCGGGTGCCCAGTGGACATCGCGGCCACCGGGCATGCGCACCGGGCGCCCAGTGTCAAGGCGGGCGCACGCGATTGCCATTGGCGGCGTGCGCGCGCCCCCTGGTGGGCCGGGAAATCGAGGGTGTCATATGACGCTCTCCCGCAACGAGAGCTGCGCAGCCTGGCCGTCAATTGACAGCCGGCGGTCGGCAAGCAGTTAACAGGAATATGCAACAAAGTTGCTGTGAACTTCAGTTGTTAAAAAAATCCAGGTCACCAAATACCAGGTCAATCAAATACACTGCAAGAATTTTTGAATTGTGACCCTTGGGTCCATGCACACTGGGCAAAAAAAGTCTGTTCTCTTTGAAGAAAAGAAAAAAGCTCCTATGGAGCATTTTTTGTACAAAGTTTTAGACTTTAGGAGAGTTTTAAGTTTTTTCTGCAAGTAAGCTCCAATCAGAAACACAAACCAGAAGGTTTGTTATAAGACGGATACATTTTAGAGACATTTTATTTTTTTTAATACAGCTATCTACAGCTACCGCTAGCTGCATACTGTGATGGAAAGGTTATTTGTAACAGCTTTAAATTACAAAATAGCTTGTATAGAACATTTTCATATTTTTAACAATGCTGGCATTTTCCTTTAAATGTTTTTTTTATAATGACTTAAGATATAGCAATTCGTTTTCGTCTGAGTTAAAATTTCGGTGTTTTCTCATTCAATGATGCATGCACCCCAGGGAATTCAGTAACTTCCAATAAAGAGAAATACCAAAAAATATATCTATATAATTCATAGAAAAAAAAAAAGTCCAGAGAGTAGAATTTCCAATGTGATTAAAGTGATGAAAGATGGTAGTAGTGGCAGTTCCAGTATCACATCCTTTGAGTGTACATCCACCACCAAAAACGGGCACTGTGCCTACTGGAACAAGTGGACTCAGATACCTTGGTGCTGAGTCAATAAGCCATGTGTTATCCAAACAATTGTTACATAGGTTATTCGGAAAGTATCACGTCACCGCCTCCCGTCATCTTTCATCACATTGGAAATTCTACATTCTGTAGTTTTTTTTTTCTATGAATTACATAGATACATTTTTTGGTATTGCTCTTTATTGAGATATTGGTATTTTGGACTTTTTTGTATCCATTTTCACTTTATCCATATGATATATGGTCCTGTGTGAGTATTATCATTATGTCACATATCATGTTTTAAGCACTACACTCTTCTATATATTAGTTTGATTACAATGTTTTGTCAATTGTAGTGTGGGCAGCTACAGTGAAAATACTTTAATATTTATTTATTTCAGGTACTTATATAGCACCGTCAATTTATGCAGAGCTTTACATATACATTGTACATTCACATCAGTCCCTACCCTCAAGGAGCTTACACTCTAAGGTCCCTAACTCACATTCATACATACTACGGACAATTTAGACAGGATCCAATTAACCTACCAGCATGTCTTTGGAGTGTGGGAGGAAACCGGAGTACCCGGAGGAAACCCACACAGGCACAGGGAGAACATGCAAACTCCAGATAGGTAGTGTCATGGTTGGGATTCGAACCATTGACCCTTCTTACTGCTAGGTGAAAGTGCTATCCACTACACCACTGTGCCACCATATTTCATTTAGCATGGCATTCCGTACTATATAATTCAGTAACATCGCTTTATTCTGACTGATCGGGGCCTCTGAGTGATGACCACTTTGAGTGATGGGGCCCCAAAGAAAAGCTATTAGGAAGCCCCTCTGTTTTTTAATATCCTTCTTGAAGGCATCTCTTCTGGTATTACAGGATACCAACAGCTTTCAAAGCAATCAAATTGAAGTTCTCAAGCTATATGCGTATGCACTTACTGTATATTATTTAAATGTATTTGTTGAATCTTAACCCCACCTGTGTGAATCACTGCTAGGCAGCTTTAGGCTCCCTGTACATCTGGGCTCCATTCAGGCCTGTACTGGCCATCGGGACTACAGGGAGTTTCCCGGTGGGCCGATGGCTCAGTGGGCTGGTTTCAGTGACAGCCTGTCAAAGTAATGGCTTTCTTGGTTCGCCCTCAACTTCACACAGTGATGTGAGAAAGATGAGAAAAATACAGAGGAGAATAAGTGAAATAGTAAGAGAGGTTAGTGAGGACTCCTTATGCTATGCTACTTATGTTTTTTTGCACAATTGCGTATAGTTTATATACTGTTTTTGTGCTTGTTTGCACAAATAAAGTGGGCCGGTCTGGATGAAGTCCAGGGCCAAATTTTTATCCCAGTCCAGCCCTGGCTCCATTGCAGTCACATGGTCTGCTATTTGCCCTTGTGCTTGACAAAATAAATTCAGTTTAATGCAAATAAAACAGATCAGAGTAAACTTATTTAAAAACCTCTTCCAAAAGCAATAGGCATGCTTTGATTGCAAAGAACATACAACACCATTTTTGTTTGGGCGAAAATAAAATAAGAAATATGTTTTTTGCCTTATTATCTACTTTAAATCATATTTCTAATTGCGTATTGTATTTGTTTGTAGCCTAAATACTCTCATTTGCACTTAAAACTGTAATTTTGTAACTTTAGGAAATGCCAGTAAAAACTTGGCTGTGCCAGTAAATCTTGGGTGTTGTGTCAGTAAATTTCAATCAGGTAGGTTGGCAAAACTGGAAAGGAGAAGCAGTACAGTGAGCAGTACATGACCGGATGGGGCTACATCCAGGGAACATTCTGGGAACTATAGGCAGCTATAGTTCAAGCCAGCTGGACATCCTGCCCACTGATATGTACTGAACATTTTTTGGACCTGTTGTCTCTCATGCTTTTCTGATACATGCCCCCTTTCAGCTGTGGGGATAAAGCATTAAAGCTGAACTCCAGGCAGGTATAGAATAAAATACACAAACTAATACAGCTCTGAATCATTGAATATATTTTTTTGCAAGCAGTGTTAGTATTGTAGTTTGACCTGGTATTGGCCTGTTGAATTCTCTGTACAGCAGGACTTCACTGCCAAAAGAAACAGCGGAATAAGAAACCAATCAGTTCATGTATTTATAATGAGTATGCTGATAGGGAGAGAAAGCAGAGCGGCAGAGAGATGAGCTCATCACTGTACTGCTTCTCCTTTCCAGTTTTGCCAACCTACCTGATTGAAATTTACTGACACAACACCCAAAATTTACTGGCACAGCCAAGTTTTTACTGCCATTTCGAAAAATTACAAAATTACAGTTTTAAGTGCAAATGAGAGTATTTAGGCTACAAACAAATACAATACGCAATTAGAAATATGATTTAAAGTAGATAATAAGGCAAAAAACATATTTCTTATTTTATTTTCGATATAGTAAGTAAGTAGCTCAGGGACAGGACTCAGGAGGGCAAGGAACTAGAATGGGCGCACGCACACATAAAATTGACTCTCACAGTGACACTGACAGCAGATGATGATGAGACCTCACTGGCACTTCCCCTCCAGAGTCACAGTGACAGTCTCTCTCCAAGCCAAGTGATCCCTCCAGTCCACTCCAGCCTAAACAGCACTGATGGTCCCAGTCCCAGCTTGCCTTGCTCCCATACCGCAGACCCGTACACGAGGCTGTGGCCGCTCTGCTTGGCTCCATTGCACCATGACATCACACAACATTCTCAGGCACCGCCTCCACCAGAGCCGCCCGATCACACTGTAGCAGGCACTGGGATGGTCTCAGCCAACGCTGGACCAAGCCGAGCGTCACAGCCATATTTTTTACTGGCAACCAGGAGAAAATTGCTTGTTTTTTACTGGCTGTCACTAAAAATACTGACGGTTGGCAACACTGCTCCTTTCACTGTCCAGTCACAAGCTCAGGTGGGTCCAGGGCAACCTGGGTTCGGAGGAAGTGGTTTGATTTATCCTGACCAGTAGAATGAGGACATCTAGTAGGAGAAAAAAAAGTACTGCAGGGGGGGAAAATCTCTTGATTGAGCTTTAACCACTTGCCGACCAGCCGCTGTCCTTATACTGCAGTAGGTTGGCTCTATTGTGTGAATCGCTGTAGCTGTACATCGGTTCATGAAATAGATACAGTGGACGCGGCGCCGGAGTCGCTGGCCACCTGCGATCACTCCGAAGAGAGCCAGAACAGGGATCTGTCTATGTATACAAACAGAACTCCTTTCTGAGAGGGGAGTAGAGAGAGATCTGCTGTTCCTAGTGATTAGGAACAGCGATCTTTCTCCTCCTCCAGTCAGTACACTCCCCCCCACAGTTAGAAACCCCCCCCCCAGGGAACACATTTGACCCCTTGATCACCACTAGTGTTAACCCCTTCATTGCCTGTTGCATTTATACTATACAGTAATCAGTGCATTTTTATAGCACTGATCGCTGTATGAATGTCACTGGCCCCAAAAAATTGTCAAAAGTGTCCGATCTGTCCGCCACAATGTCGCAGTTCTGCTAAAAATTTTGATCTGATCACCGCCATTACTAGTAAAGACAAAAAATAATAATAAAAATGCCATAAATATATTCCCTGTTTTGTAGACGCTATAACTTTTGCGCAAACCAATCAATATACGCTTATTGAGATTTTTTTTTACCAAAAATATGTACATACATACATATTGGCCCAAACTGAGGAAGAAATTTGTTTTTTAATATTTCTTTTTACATATTTATTATAACAAAAAGTAAAAAATATTGCTTTTTGTTTCAAAATTGACGCTCTTTTTTTGTTTATAGCACAAAAAATAAAAGCCACAGAGGTGATCAAATCTCTATTTGTGGGAAAAAAAGGACGTCAATTTTGTTTGGGTACAGCATCGCACGACCGCGCAATTGTCAGTTAAAACGACGCAGTGCCGTATTGCAAAAAATGGCCTGGTCATTAAGGGGGTAAATCCTTCCAGTCTTTAAGTGGTTAATATTACAGTAAAGACTGATTTCATTATTTTAACTTTTAACCACTTGCTGACTGCCTCCTTTAGCTTTCCTGCTACAGGGTGGCTCGGCTATGCAGGATCACGTAAATATACATGATTTGCATTTATGGCTAGGGAGCGCCCTGACTGTGCTGTCATTTATTACAGCACACGCTGATCAGCGGGTCCCAGCCAATAATTTATGGCCGGAACCCAATAATTGGCTGAGCGAATGACAGAAGAGAGCCCTGTGTTGGTAACACGGCAGGGAGTTAAAACTGGCACATTGCTTAAAACAGCTCACAGTGCACACAGTTAACATTTTTAAGCACACAGTTAACCCTTTGATTGCCCTAGATGTTAACCCTTTTCCAGCCAGTGTCATTAGTACAGTGATAGTGTATATTATTAGCACTGATAACTGTATTAGTGTTAATGGTAATGTTAGTGGCAGGTAGTTATTCCCCTCCCCCCCACCAGTGTCAGTTAGTGTTAGATTGTTTGCCGCAGTCCCATTATAAGTCGCTGATCACCACCATTACGTGTAAAAAAAAAAAAAAAAAAAAACATAAATAAATAGAAATTCCAGTATATATACCATTGTTTGTAGATGATTTAACTTTCACGCTAACCAATCAATATACACTTATGTGGATTTTTTTTTTACCAAAGGCATGTAGCAGAATACATTTTGGTCTACATTTCTGAATGAAAATGTGATTTTTTATTTTATTGTATTGGATATATTTTGTATAAGAAAGTAAAAAAAAATACAGATTTTTTTGTTCAAATGTTTCTGTCTTTTTCTGTTTATGTAATAAAAAAAAATAAAAAAAACTGTTTTGCTTTAAACTGTGGTCCAGCCAGATGTCCTGCTCCTTATAAACAATATCTCTTCCAGCTATTCACTGTAGCATAATAATTAAAAAAAATCCTAACTTAAATGCCATAAATACCATGATAATGTGACCTGCTAGGTCATGACTCTTCCCTCTTCCTAGCTATAGAATGGCAGGGTCTCTTTTCAGGTGATGATGTCACTGCCTAGTGATATGGACATACAGTATTCCACTGACAGTCAATTGGTGGAGTATTCACAGATCTTGCAGACTTAAAGTGAAACTTCACTCTTCCAGTTAACAATGATTATTTTTAATCATCATGCTGCTACCATTAGTATATAAATAGGAAAGTATATTGTATGTACTTGTTTTAAACTCTTTTTTTTTACATTTCTTCAGTTACTTCCTGGTATCTTGCCTAGCCAAATGATGTCATACATCCCAGGGGTCTTCAGGAGGGACGGAGAGAAGGAGGGGTTTTCATAGCTAGGCACACTCTCCTGCATACATGCATGCTTGAGCCAAGGACAGATGGATTCCAGGAAGTAAATGCTACATGAATCATTTGCCCTTACTCAAGATGGCCACGGCAAGAAAAGCCAGGGGGGTGTTTTTCAAAGTGATTTCTCTACAAAATAAACCATAGAGACATGGATGGACGGGGGAGTTTGCTTTGAATATTAAAATGAAAAAGACCAAGCTTTTTCTGGCACTTTTTGCTACAAGTTTAACCACTTGCCGCTCGCCCAACGTCGCAGATTTTCAGTGGGGATATCTGAATGATGCCTGCAGTTACAGACATCATTCAGATATCTTCTTTTACAGCCGGCGATTCCCTTCACCGTAAGAACACTTGATTGTTCTTACAGATGGCGGAAGTGGATGTCCCCCCCACCGCCCTCCCATGCTTCTACCGACTCACCCATGCGATCGTGAGCTGGAGAAGGGGATGAACAGTGCCAGATGTTGACCATAGAGAGTTCCAGTGTGCCAGATGGTCCCCGAAGTCCCTATGATTGTTCAGAGATCGTTCTTTTTTTTTTATTTCAGGCTTCTCAGCCTAGAGGCGAGATCTGGGGACTTATAGACCCCATATCTCACTGTAAAAGAGGACCTGTCATGCCCTATTACAAGGGATGTTTACATTCTTTGTAATTGGAATAAAAGTGATCAATTTTTTTTTTTTTAAAGAAAGCATCAAAATAAAAAAATAAATGTAAAATAAATAATAACATTTTTTTTTAAAGCGCTCCCGTCCCCACGTGCTCGCTCGCAGAAGCGAACACATACGTAGGTTGCGCCCACATATGGAAACGGTGTTCAAAGCACACATGTGAGGTATTCCCATGAACGTTAGAATGAGAGCAATAATTCTAGCACTAGACCTCCTCTGTAACTCTAAACAGGTAACCTGTAAAATATTTTAAAGTGTCGCCTATGGAGATTTTTAAGTACCAAAGTTTGGAGCCATTCCCCAAGTGTGCGCATGTTAGGTATCTACTATCCACTATTTACTCAGCGTAACATCATCTTTCACATTATGTAAAAAAAATGGGGCTAACTTTACAGGTTTTTTTTTTTTTTTATGCATGAAAAATTGCTGCGCAAATACCGTGCGAGATAAAAAGTTGCAATGACCACCATTTTAGACCTAGGGTCTCTGCTAAAAAAACATATATAATGTTTGGGGGTTCTGAGTAATTTTCTAGCAAAAAATTATGATTTTTACGTATTTTTACGTTTTTTATGTAGGAGAGAAATGTCAGAATTGGCCCGGTAGGCAAGTGGTTAAAGAGGAAGTAAACTCTGATGGGTTTTACTTCCTCTTTATTTCCCTGCAAAGGTAAAGCATAATGGGCTACTATGCATCACATAGTAGCCCATTATGTGTCACTTACCTGAAACCGAAGCCTGCAATGTCACCGATGTCCCCTCTAGCAGCGAGCGTCCATCTTCACCCCTCTTCCTTCCAGGGCCGTGAAGTCCGGCTCTGTGACTGGCAGGCGCGCGGGAGCCACAAGTCACAGCATGACCCCTATTAGAAACAGCACGAGCTGCCCTTTCTAAAGTGCGCAGGCTGTTTTGTAAATATTTCCTAAACCGTAGAGGTTTAGGAGATATTTCAAGCACCTACAGGTAAGTCTTAATATAGGCTTACCTGTAGATAAAAGTGGTTGTACAGGGTGAACAACCACTTTAAGTCAGTATTTTTTGCTAGAAAATTACTTATAATCCCCAAACATAATTTTTTTTTTTTTCGGAGACACATTATGGGCATAAAATGTCGATCCTTTTTTTTGTCACATGGTATTCATGCAGTGGTTTTCCAAACACAATTTTGTGGGAAAAAACACTTTAATTAATAAAAAAATACACACAATAGCCTCAGCGATATCAGGCACGTCCTTAAATTTTACAATTTCAGTGTGTCTCATTAGAGCTCCTATTTCGGAGGTTCTTCGCAGGGAGTAGGGACTATTTCACACCATTTGTGTATCGTGTATTGTGGGCTATTATTCTACACTGGAAATCCCCAACAGTCCCCCTGTCCCCAATATTAGATAGGGTTGGTGGGGTTATGCTGCTGGAAAGGGCCAGCCGGGGACCAGCGTTGTAGAAGAAAACTGTACCAAGGCCCGAGTCGGGGGGGGGGGGGGGGGGGGTTTGCAGGCAATTTATTGGGGCAGTGGCTGATGTTAGCACTTTAATCACCATTAGTGCCTGCCTTCAGATGCAGCTTGTCACTTGCCATGTCGCCTGTCGCATGTCGCCTGTCACCAGATGCAGCTTGTCCCTTGCCACATCGCCTGCCACTAGATGCCAATTGTCACTTGCCATGTTGCCTGCCACCAGATGCATTTTGTCCCTCGCCCGGTCGCTTACCACCAGATGCGGAGTGTCACTTGCCACGTCACCTGCCACCAAATGCGTTTTGTCCCTTGCCATGTCGCCTGTCACCAGATGCAGCTTGTCCCTTGCCACATCGCCTGCCACTAGATGCCAATTGTCACTTGCCATGTTGCCTGCCACCAGATGCATTTTGTCCTTCGCCCGGTCGCTTACCACCAGATGCGGAGTGTCACTTGCCACGTCACCTGCCACCAGATGCGTTTTGTCCCTTGCCATGTCGCCTGTCACCAGATGCAGCTTGTCCCTTGCCACATCGCCTGCCACTAGATGCCAATTGTCACTTGCCATGTTGCCTGCCACCAGATGCATTTTGTCCCTCGCCCGGTTGCTTACCACCAGATGCGGAGTGTCACTTGCCACGTCACCTGCCACCAGATGCCTTTTGTCCCTTGCCATGTCGCTTGCCACCAGGTGCAGAGTGTCACTTGCCACGTCGCTTGCCACCGGATGTGGAGTGTCACTTGCCATGTCGCTTGCCACCCAATGCGGAGTGCCACTTGCCATGTCGCTTGCCACCAGATGCAAAGTGTCACTAGCCACATCACCTGCCACCAGATGCGTTTCGCCCCTTGCCACATCGCTTGCCACCTGATGCAGAGTGTCACTTGCCACGTCGCCTGCCACCAGATGAATTTTATGCCTTGTCACATTGCCTGCCACCAGATGCGGGGTGTCCCTTGCCACATCGCCTGCCACCAGATGCATTTTGTTACTTGCCACGTCGCCTGCCACCAGATGCGGAGTATCCCTTGCCACATCACCTGCCACCAGATGCAGAGTGCCACTTGCTACGTTGCCTGCCACCAGATGCGGTTTGTCACTTGCCATGTCACCTGGCACCACATGAAGATTGTCACTGCAGTGGTGGCAGCGCAGGCATGCGCATTAGTTCAGAGGCAAGCCTGGAGTAGTGGGTAGTGAGGGAGAACAGCGGTGATGGGGGGCAGGTGATGAGAGATAATCTCATCTCTCTGCTCCCCTGCCTCACCTGCAGTAGTGTAGCAGTGTTCTGCCACGCTGTGTAGGCGGAAGAGCCGTGATGCGGGCGGGCGGTGAGACATGATGTCACCTCTCTGCTTGCTCGCCTCAGTGTAGCGGCCCCGCTGTGAGCACGGAACAGCGGTGATGCAGGTGGGCGGTGAGACATGATGTCATCCCTCTTGCTCCACCGCCACACGATAGACAGTGCAGCCTTCGTGGCCTAGTTGCAAACAGGCCATGACCCGGGGGGGGTTGATGACCCCTGCTCTACAGGATAAAATGCACCTGTTTGATCACAAATGGGATGCTTGGAAGACTTATAGACATATTCTGCTGTCTTCAACTAATATAGTGCCTGATTAAGTCACTATGAACTATAGGATCAATAATGCCGTGTACACACGGGTAGACTTTTCGACATCAAAGGACCGACGGTCTTTCAGACGGACTTTTGATGGACTTCCGACGGACTTTCGAACCAACGGACTTGGCTACACATGATCACACCAAAGTCCGACGGATTCGTACGTGATGACGTACGACCGGACTAAAATAAGGAAGTTCATAGCCAGTAGCCAATAGCTGCCCTAGCGTCGTTTTTCGTCCGTTCCGGCCGAAAGATTTGAAACATGTTCCATATCTAAAGTACGTCTGGTTTTCGAACAAAAAAGTCTGCTGAGGGTCCGATGAAGCCCACACACGGTCGGATTGTCCGACGGATTCGTTCCGTCTGACCAGTCTGGTTGCAAAGTCCACCCGTGTATACACGGCATAACCCTAGGTATATATTTCTGATCATTCATGTATTTATTTTTGCTGCTGATTCATGTTTTGTGAAAGTTTTTTTTTTTTTTTGCTTCTGAATTGTTTTATCGTATGATTCAAGATTATACTTGTGACATTTAATACCTTTTGTGTCTTGTCACACTAATGTATAATTTATATACTTTAACCACTTAAGGACCGCTCACCGCAGTTGTGCTCATTGTCCGCCAGTGACCCCCGATCACCTAGTACAAAGGCTGAATGGGGATCTGCCTTTGTAAACAAGGCGGATCCCCATTCTGACAGATGACATGACAGAGATCTACTGTTCCCAGTGATCGGGAAGTGTGATCTCTGTCATGTCCTAGGCAGCCCATCCCCCCTACAGTTAGAACACACCCAGGGAACACAGTTAACCCCTTAATCGCCCCTTAGTGTTTACTCCTTCTCTGCCAGTATCATTTTTACATTGATCAGTGCATTTTTATAGCACTGACCACTGTAATAATGTCACTGGTCCCAAAAAGTGTCATTTGGGGTCAGATTTGTCCACCACCAAGTCGCAGTCCCACTAAAAATCGCAGATCACGCCATAACCAGTAGAAACAATAAAAAAAAATAAAAGTCCCTAAATCTATCCTGTAGACGCGATAATTTTTTGCACAAACCAATCAATATGCGCCTATTTTTTTTGCCAAAAATATGTAGAAGAATATATATCGGCCTAAGTTGATGAATAAATTTGTTTTTTTATATATTTTTTTTGGATATGTGTTATAGCAAAAAGTAAAAAAAAATAAAAATTGTCTCTCTTTGTTTATAGCACAAAAAATAAAAACCGCAGAAGTGATCAAATACCACCAAAAGAAAGCTCTATTTGTGGGAATAAAAGGACCTTGATTTGTTTGGGTACAGCGTCCCACGACCGTGCAACTGTCAGTTAAAGTGACACAGTGCCATATTGCAAAAAATGGCTTGGTCATTAGGGGGCAAATCCTTCCGGCCCTTAAGTGGTTAAAGAAAAAAGTTTGTAAACAAAGAAAACAAAAACAAAACACAATATATACCCTATTTTTTTGCATAATAGAAAAGATGATGTTACGCCGAGTAAATAGACACCTAACATGTCACAGTTTAAAATTGCGCACGCTCGTGGAATTGCGACAAGCCGTGGTACTTTTAAATCTCCATGCGTGATGCTTTCAACATTTCTACAGGTTACGGCTGATTGATAGATTTAGCCATCACCCCGGAAAACTATTTGCACACCGCAACATTGCAGCACTGGATCACTGGTCTCTACTAGCAGCAGATGTGTTGGCAAGGGATGTGTGGCAAAATAGTCAATGCACAAAAAAGGGCTTTGGGTGCTGTTTAGAAAACAATGAGTAGGTGGAATCTTTGACTAAAGATGAGAAGACTAGTCCTTTGCAGGCCCAGACTCCATCATTGGAACACTGTTCTCGACTAGTAGAAGATATGTTGTCTAGGGCCATGTAAGGTGGAGTCAGTAAAAAAAAAAAAAAAAAGGCTTTGGGTGCCACTTTAAGATAAAAGGTAAGTGGTGGGAAAGGAGAATTTTTTTCTTTTAGATGAAGAATAGTGAAAAGGTTTGGAAAGTATTTGTGAATCCTGGAAAATGTCTTGAATATCCAGGACCCCATTTGTGGGCACTTGTAGAACACTTGCTTTTTATTACAAAGCTGCCTTTTCTTTATTAATGCTGGGAAGCACCGAGTTCCATGTTTTACAGAGTGGGAACCGTTCCTTACATTCTTTTAAAAATGTCTCTTGTTTATACGACAAAAGGCACTCGACCTCTGGTCTACTCTCTGCAGTACTTTTTTTAAAAGCCTTCGTTCTTTGATCTCTTTTTTTATTCGGAGGAACATTATGTCTACCACAAGTAGTTTTTGAAGTCCCTAAATACATTAACTTATTTCACCTCTGCCAGGAGAGTAACACTAGCTGCACATCTTCTAGTCTTTGATCTTACAGTCCTGTAGACTTGGTGTTTGGCCTCTGAGTCGGTTCAGAAGCAGCGGTAGCTTGGTGCTTTATTGAGCTTCTCAGTGTGGGAAACGGCACAAGAACACATCAGGTATGCCGAGAGTTCAACCACAATAGAACATAACATGTGTTGTTACATAATACAGTGGGGGACGGAAAGTATTCAGACCCCCTTAAATTTTTCACTCTTTGTTATACTGCAGCCATTTGCTAAAATCATTTAAGTTCATTTCTTTTCCTCATTAATATACACACAGCACCCCATATTGACAGAAAAACACAGAATTGTTGCTATTTTTGCAGATCTATTAAAAAAGAAAAACTGAAATATCACATGGTCCTAACTATTCAGACCCTTTGCTCAGTATTTAGTAGAATCACCCTTTTGATCTAATACAGCCATGAGTCTTTTTGGGAAAGATGCAACAAGTTTTTCACACCTGGATTTGGGGATCCTCTGCCATTCCTCCTTGCAGATGCTCTCCAGTTCTGTCAGGTTGGATGGTAAACGTTGGTGGACAGCCATTTTTAGGTCTCTCCAGAGATGCTCAATTTGGTTTAAGTCAGGGCTCTGGCTGGGCCAATCAAGAACAGTCACGGAGTTGTTGTGAAGCCACTTCTTCGTTATTTTAGCTGTGTGCTTACGGTCATTGTCTTGTTGGAAGGTAAACCTTCGGCCCAGTCTGAGGTCCTGAGCACTCTGGAGAAGGTTTTCATCCAGGATATCCCTGTGCTTAGCCACATTCATCTTTCTCTTGCAACCAGTCGTCCTGTCCCTGCAGCTGAAAAACACCCCCACAGCATGCCACCACCATGCTTCACCGTTGGGACTGTATTGGACAGGTGATGAGCAGTGCCTGGTTTTCTCCACACATACCGCTTAGAATTAAGGCCAAAAAGTTCTATCTTGGTCTCATCAGACCAGAGAATCTTATTTCTCACCATCTTGGAGTCCTTCAGGTGTTTTTTTTAGCAAACTCTATGCAGGCTTTCATGTGTCTTGCACTAGGGAGAGGCTTCCATCGGGCCACTCTGCCATAGAGCCCCGACTGGTGGAGGGCTGCAGTGATGGTTGACTTTCTACAACTTTCTCTCATCTCCCGACTGCATCTCTGAAGCTCAGCAAAGGTGATCTTTTGGTTCTTCTTTACCTCTCTCACCAAGGCTCTTCTCCCCCGATAGCTCTAGGAAGGGTTCTGGTTGTCCCAAACGTCTTCCATTTAGGGATTATGGAGGCCACTGTGATCTTAGGAACCTTAAGTGCAGCACAAATTTTTTGTAACCTTGGCCAGATCTGTGCCTTGCCACAATTCTGTCTCTGAGCTCTTCAGGCAGTTCCTTTGACCTTGTGATTCTCATTTGCTCTGACATGCACTGTGAGCTGTAAGGTCTTATATAGACAGGTGTGTGGCTTTCCTAATCAAGTCCAATCAGTATAATCAAAGACAGCTGGACTCAAATGAAGGTGTAGAACCATCTCAAGGATGATCAGAAGAAATGGACAGCACCTGAGTTAAATATATGAGTGTCACAGCAAAGGGTCTGAATACTTAGGACCATGTGATATTTCAGTTTTTCTTTTTTAGTAAATCTGCAAAAATGTCAACAATTCTGTGTTTTTCTGTCAATATGGGGTGCTGTGTGTACATTAATGAGGAAAAAAATTAACTTAAATTATTTTAGCAAATGGCTGCAATATAACAAAGAATGACAAATTTAAGGGGGGCTGAATACTTTTCGTCCCCACTGTCTGTATCAAGTAGACTTATCTGTATTATACAATTTCTTTAAGGATATAAGCTGAACTAGATGGACCTGTGTCTTGTGTTATATAAGTATATGTAACTATATACCAAAGAAACTGAAAAATATATAGTTTCCTGTGGACACCCATTTCTCTAATTTTCCTGCTTTTTCTAGTAGCAAGAGCTGCAATCACAGAGTATCTACTGGAGAACCATCTGCTGATGAAAATGAAATTACAGCTCATCTATTCAAATTGGTAATGAATTAACTGGAGGCTTCCAATTCTAATTACCAATTTTGCCAAACTTTAATGTAAACGGGATGTTCTTTTTATTTACTTGTTTTATATAAAACCAAAACTGTTTTAGTTTTAGCAGGAAATGCATAAAACCCCTGCTATTTTTTGCCATGTGTCTCACTAGGGAGATTTCCCTTAACTAACCTGTAGGCACAATAGGAAATAAGTGAAAATCTCTACAAAGTGAGGGAAATCTCCTTTTAGGGTATTTACAGACAGGTGGTAAGCTTACCGCTTTCTAAAAAGAGATACAGCAGCAGCTGGCAGGCATTCAGGACAAACTACTGCCACCTCCTGATGACTTTTTTTTTTACAATTTTTTTAAAATTTCCAATTGGCAATTTTAGATTGTGGGACCACGATGCAACTGGGAGCCAAGCGTTTGATTACAATGGGAATGTTTTACAGGTGGTGATGGATGGCAAGCTCTGCAGCCTGAGCTATAAATGCAGCAGCTACAAAGAAAAATGTGAAAAAAAGGTAAAAATACCACAGTGCAAACAAACTCAACTAATAAACCTAATGCACAGTGCTAGTGTACAACCATAAAAATAAGTGAGCAATAATAAATGCAAATATTGGTAAAGAAATGACCAAGCATGTGGCCAGTGAAAGTCCAAATGGTGTGCAAATAAACAAAATGTTCTGATTGCAGATTTTCTTCACAGGTGCTGCTATTGCTAAAAAAGTGCTGAAGTGCTCTAATATCCACACAGGTGATCCATGCTTCACACCCCCCCAAGTGGTTAGACTCACCAGATGAGATGGACTGCTCAGGCAATACTGCGTGTGGGTCAAACAGGCTTAACTGTTGAGAGGGTGATGAGATGCCAAATCCAAGGTATAGTTCTTCCTGCGATGTTGTACTCAAACAGAAAAGGAGAGAGTCAACATAGTGCAGTATGTCTTAATTTATTCAGTAAAACGCTTGTTACAAAGTTCCATAGTAAAACATATGATAAAACATCAAGAGCGTTGGTCACAGGAAGCAGCAAGAGTTCTCTCACAACTTCACCTGCAAACCACTGCTTATCGAACGTGATGTCACTGGGGTGCCGGAGTCAGACTGGCACGTTTCGCCCCTCTCACAGGGCATTATCAAAGACAGAGACTCACGGCATCACAGCTGAATATATATCCATGCGTTTACATGACCATGACGTCATTTTCACCCGGGAGTACTCAGCTTTAACCTCTTGCCGACCTCCGCATGTAGATATACGTCGACACAATGGCCCGGACAGCCAAATGGGCGTACAGGTACGTCCCCTTAAATTCGCTGCCGTGCCATCGCGCCCGCGCCCACCGCGAGCTCCGTGAGTGTGATCGTGGGTCCCGTGGACTCGATGTCCGCAGAGATACCCACGATCGTCTCACGGAGAGGAGTAACATGGAAATGCTGATGTAAACAAGCATTTCCCTGGTCTGCCTAGTAACACTGTCACTGATCACAGCTCCCTGTAATCGGGAGCGGTGATCAGTGTTGTGTCACACGTAGCCCATCCACCCTACAGTTAGAATCACTCCCTAGGACACACTCAACCCCTACAGCACCACCTAGTGTTAACCCCTTCACTTTTTCCATCTTGTGGGTGGTCTAGCTTGGTTGGTGGGTGAGGGGTGGTTTGCCTACCTATGTGCGATGCGGTGCTCGCGGTTGTATTTCGGGCATGTGCTTGCGGGTTCATGTGTGACAGCTCGCAAACATAATAAATTGTTTATTCATTTTTTTAAATTTATCTATTATTTGACTTAATCTGAGGTTAAATATGGCATACATGGTATTGACTGTCAAATTTCTCTTTATAGATTGTATAGTAGCGCTCTAAGATATAAACATCTGTCCCTGAGGAAGCCATATCTGGCAAAACATGTAGGACTCACAAATACCTGTCTACGGAACTGGCCGCCACACTCTCCTGGCCGATTCCCGTAAAATGTCGCTACAAATGTTTTTAATTGTCTGAGTCTGTTATGCACACCCTGTTTATGTGATTTTCAATTTTCTCTTTGTCTTTTTTTATATAAATTTTGCTAATAAAATGTTCATGCTTTTTATCTAAGCCCAATTGTGTATTTTTGGCACCGCTATAATCCTTGCACCCCTCTCTCCTTTACATGATTT
This sequence comes from Lithobates clamitans, assembly GCA_037952925.1. NCBI lineage: Eukaryota > Metazoa > Chordata > Amphibia > Anura > Ranidae > Lithobates > Lithobates clamitans. The sequence goes on along the minus strand of JBBGZY010000922.1, from coordinate 3,421,530 downwards.
TCTAAATATTGGGATGAGGTGCCGTATTACATTGAGGACTACCCAACCACTCCTTTTCTTAACCCCTTCACTGCCAGTCACATTTACACAGTAATCAATGCATTGTTAATCGCACTGATCGCTGTATAAATGTGAATGGTCCCAAAATAGCGTCAAAAGTGTCCAAATCACAGATCGCCACCATTACTAGTAAAAAAAAAAAAAAGATTAATAAAAATGCCGTAAAGCTATCCCCTATTTTTAGACGCTATAACTTTTGCGCAAACCAGTCCATAAACGCTTTTTGAAATTTTTTTTTTTACCAAAAATATGTAGAGGAATACATATCGACCTAAACTGAGGAAACAAATGTTTTTTTGTATATTTTTGGGGGATAATTATTATAGAAAAAAGTAATGCGTTTTTTTCAAAATTGTCACTATTTTTTTGTTCATAGCGCAAAAAATAAAAACCACAGAGGTGATCAAATACCACCAAAAGAAAGCTCCATTTGTGGGGAAAAAAGGACAGCAAATTTGTTTGGGGGCCACGTTGCACGTCCGCCCAATTGTCAGTTAAAGCGACGCAGTGCCGAATTGCAAAAAGTGCTCTGGTCTTTGGCCAGCCAAATGGTCCGGGCTTAAGTGGTTTTAAGGTACACCCAAGCAAGGAAACTTTCTCTTTCCCCTTATTAGCATAGTGACATCCTCTTTGGAGCCATGGACATGCGCAAATCCAACCTGTTCACATGATAATGCCGTCACTTCCTTTTGGGTGTACTCGGCATCAAATACATTCAAAAACGGGAATACTTCCTTATTACAAATACTTTATTAAAACCTCTGACAAATACTTTATTAAAGTTTCTGACAGAAAATAATCCCAGGAGAAAAATGCTTTTTTGAGTTGGCATAATAGAGATTCAGGGGAAAAGGGGAGTTTTTGGGACTTTATATGAAACCATGGCCTGGTAAGGCCATGTGCCTCCATCCCTGTCAATATAAAAAAGAACAGAACAAGGGCTTGGGACTTAGTTTGTATGAAGCACGTGGTTGCAAAAAGAACAAATTGATGAATATAAGAAATGTTTATTAATTCATATACATGAGTGTACAAACATAATCTCAATGTCTCGTTTAAAAACAGTTGACATGATGCTAACATGGGTGCAATTAATATCACAGGGTTGTACTTTCATAGTTCATCAATGTTGATATATATACACATACATATAAATGGTATAGAATATTGCCTGCCTGACCTATGGCCTCATAGATTGCTATCGTGGTTGGTAAAAACACGTAATAGATAATGATAAGCACATAAAAAATATAAAGTATAAAACACAGCATATGTTAGCTCTACGCGTTTCATAGCTTGAAGCCACTCTTCAGGAGAAAGCACATGATGTATCTGAATTAAAAAATGAATAGCTAAATAATCTAACATGTATCAACCAATAAGGGGGTGAGCTGTAAACACCACCCATAGGATGGTAACTTACATAGATCTGTGCATTGTTGGCATAGTGCCGATAATCATGACCCATCTAGAGGCATCATGATCGGGAGCTGTGGTGGGGAGCCCAGCTGCGGCACCACCCCAGACCGCATCCAAGGAGGATATGGGCCCACAGGGCACTGGGAGTGTAAAATAAAGGTTATAAATGAACCAACCACGTGGGACCAGTGTGAGAATTGTGTGAGGACATTATCAGTAATGGATTAAATAGAAGTGAGTGCAAGGGGAGGGTGATGATGAGGAAACCAAAATGAAGGTTGGTAGAAAGTAGTGAAGGGTAAGCAACCAAAACGCCAAGACAGGTATAACCCTGTGATATTAATTGCTACCCATGTTAGTATCATGTTAACTTTTTTTAAACGAGGCATTGAGATTATGTTTGTACACTCATGTATATGAATTAATAAACATTTCTTACATGCATCAATGTATTCTTTTTGTAACCACGTGCTTCATACAATGTCCCAAGCCCTTGTTCTGTTCTTTTTTATATTGACAGGGATGGAGGCACATGGCTATACCACGCCATGGCTTAATATAAAGTCCCAAAAACTCCCCTTTCCCCCTTTTTTTTAGTATTCAATTCAGGGATGGAAGAATGTGGCGGTATCCAACCTAATATTATTGCCAACATAATTTTTGCCTATAGCTGGCCCATGTTAGCCTCCCCTAGTTTATTTTTGGAAATACTTCTTCCGCTGTGGAGGATGAGCCACAAACTATTTCTTGTGGCATAGTCGTCCCAGGTGTCTCCTTCCCTCCACCATTATCGTTCAAACCCAAATCACACAACTTTCCTTCACTCCAAATGAATCCCAACATTTGGGCTTTTGTTCAACAGATCACTTATGAAATTGAGAATTTGGACTTACAACAAGTCCACACACATAATTTATCTTCCAGACATCGGAAAGCCCTTCGAGAATTACAATGCCATCCTGGCTTGGTCATCAAACCTGCCGATAAGGGCGGCAACGTTTTTGTCATGGACGTCCTTGCATATGAAACTATGTGCCGGGAGGTCCTAGACAAAGCACGTTGGTACCGCCCCATCTCTAAAACATTGATAACCAATTTTAACAATGAATACTACAGTTTAATCTTTGAGGCGTATCAATCGGGTGTTATTGATTTCAGTACATGGAATTACCTAAATGTAAAGGATCCCAAAATCCCTACCTTCTATTCCTTGCCAAAAGTGCACAAATCAGTGAAGAAACCACCTGGACGACCTATTGTCTCCGGCTGCCAAAGTCTAACAGAGAATGCTAGTGCCTTGGTGGATAAATATCTAATACCCCACGTAACTGCTCTATTTTCTTATATTCAGGACACTATTGATTTGTTACATCATATAGATGGAGAACAGGTCCCTTCCAACACTTGGCTGGTGGCCTTAGACGTGGAATGTTTATATAACTCAATCCCACATATCAAAGGCATTGAAGTAATTCGTACTCATCTCCAGGAACGAGGATCATCCTCTGATAGTTACAGCGGGTTTGTAATTTGGCTGCTTGAGTTCATCTTGACTAGAAACGTATTTATGTTCGGCTCCTCCCACTTCCTCCAGGTGCAGGACCAAATGTGCTCCCTCATATGCCAACCTGTACCTGGGAGGGGTGGGAGAGGGACTTGTTTTCCCACTAATCTATGTCAGAACTACTTTCACATATTGTAGCCTGATATAGGTACATTGATGATGTTTTCATTTTATGGTTGGGCAGTCGAGATGAACTCTCTCGGCTGATGGACTCACTGGCTGTAAATTTTTATAACTTAAGTTTTACAATAGAATGCAGTCAATCCAAGATAAACTTTTTGGATTTACAAATACATGTAGGTAAGGACGGTGTCTTGCATTCATCCTTATACCGCAAGCCCTCTTCGGGCAACACTGTTCTACATGCGGCTAGTGCACATCCCCAGCCTTTACTAGATAGTATACCCTACAGCCAATTTTTAAGGCTCAGAAGGAACTGTACTCAGGACTCCATCTGGCAGCTAATGACTTATATGAGAGACTTCGTCTACGGGGATACAGTTGCTCCTTGTTGAAAAGGTCTTTCAACAGAGTTACCAAGCGAAGACATGACCTTATTCATTTAACTAAATGACTTATATGAGAGACTTCGTCTACGGGGATACAGTCGCTCCTTGTTGAAAAGGTCTTTCAACAGAGTTACCAAGCAAAGACATGACCTTATTCATTTAACTAAATCCTGGAAATTAAACCCTTCTGTTAGGATCATTACTCAATTTTCTAATCAACATAGCCAGATGAGAGGGATTCTCCAAAAATACTGGCCACTTTTGACAGCTGATGATACTATCAAAAAATTCCTCAAACCATACCCTGAAATTACCTATAGACATGCTCCATCTATGAGAGACCTCTTAGTTCACAGTCACCACATGATTCGAGGTCCCGCGGATTATTCCAAAGTTGGTACCTTCCCATGTGGTTTATGTGATATTTGCCCTTTCATTCATAATTCCAGGAATACCGTTCTTCTGAATGGTAAGACTCACTGTTTGAGACATAGAGTTACCTGCAAGACAATTGGAGTAGTATATCTAGCCTCAGGTCAATGTGGATGTTTTTATGTGGGGAAAACTAAGCGTCCATTTTTCAAACGCATTAAGGACCATATTGCACCCCTATACAAACATTTAACAACTACAGCTCTGAATAGACATATTGCAATGGAACATAACTATGGCCCTGATGTTCGATTTACTGCCCTTGAACATGTTCCTTTACAGACTAGATGGATATACCTGTTGGACGCTGTAAAATTCCCTGGTTTAAATGAGTATATTAGCTTTAAATCCTTTCTTTAAAATGGGATTTGTTTGTTTGTATCAGTTTTGTTTCTGCTCCATTCTGTCCAATTGGTCTATCTATCGATTGCCCCCCCATTGCCTGACCGCTTTGTTGACTAATCCGGCCCTCAAAGTTTTGTAACCAATCTTGTCCTCATTTCCTGCCCTCATCCTGTGCCCACTGCTATACTGTCTCTTCTGATAGGGACTAATGTTGTATGTTAAGATGCTAAATTATTATATATTTTTTCATTATACAAAAAAAAAAAAATGTCATCTGTATTCTATCTCTAATAGAGTGTGTTGATATCTTATATTGATTGTTGATTGGAAAAGCTTCTTGTTATGATGATCATTATTCATATACAATTAAATGAAATTGAAAAATAATAGGTTTATTATCAGATCATAATGATGTTCTAACTATTGTATTTTTTTATTTAATCCACACGTTTTCAATTGCTGCAGGTGTCCTGTTCGATGGGTCATATCTCGGCTGTCATGGTAACAACTTATGTCCCATGGACTGGCTGTCCCGCCCGTGCCCCCTGTACTTGGCCGTTCCGGTTTTCTCTCTCTTAGGCTGCCGTGTGGATCCAGTGTACTCGTTTGTTCTGCCTCCATTCCGTCCTACTACAGCCTTTGGCTGCATGGACGCCCAAGGGCTGACTTTCAAGTCAGCCCGCCCCTTTGGCCAGGACCTTCGCAGATACTCCAATGTCTACCTATTTGCCTCCTTTCCCCTTTTCCCTGGATGGTTGTAAGGTTTTCGATATCCCCTCCCCTTCTCCTCCGATGCCTGAATTACATCTACACAGACCACGTCACTGGTAAACACTACCATGTGATGCGGCCGACGCTCGGTCCTCTGGGTAGTGTAGGCTGGTGGCTTTGGCTACTGCGCATGCGCCCCGTCCGCCCTTCGTCCGCTCCCATTTGGCTGACTAAGTCAGGCTGATCGGGTGGGGGATTTAAAAGGCTGCCACATCTTAGTAATCCTTACTTACCTGTTGTGAAATAAGTGCAGTGGCCAGGCGATACTCGTTAAAGGTGAAAGTTTTGTACCTCTTTCTCTCCTACCTTATGCGGGAGCTTTTTTCATTTCCTCTATCGCTGTTTAACCCTATGACGCTGGTTGGTCTCCATGCTAACAGTACATCCATTTGCATTGGATTCTCATATAGATCACCAAGTCCACTGGTGCAATTTGGAGGATATGTCGGGTAGGTTCCAGTGCTCAGCCTTTATAATAGCGGAATCTCATGTGTAGTGTGCACCTTTGCCTTCAGCAATATGCGCATCTTTGGTAAGCACTCATAGTTATTTAACTATCCAATTAGCTCTCTGAAATCTATTACATGTATCTGTCATTAACTTATTTAGCCTATATAAAATCTTGGTCATCCCACCATTATCACTAATTTGTACTATTTTCTATTTCCTTTTGGCTATACATATACTTTGTGATTTCCGCATCCAACTATTGTGCCGTGATTCTTCCCGCGCACCATTGGGTGTCTTTCTCGCATATAATTAGGATATGTAATTGAGGCTTAGTTCCCCTTAATTAATTAATTAATTGAATATTTATATGCTAATTTTCATTTTTTAGGCACCTTTTGATTCCCCTGTAGCCAAATACAGGGCTGAGTGTGACTATTATTCCCAGTGGTCTGGTGGTGCTCCTCTTGTGTCCTGGGACTCCTGCATGGTACGTCTCAGGTGTGGGGACTGTGAGGCCGGGGACATTTGCTGGACAGTATTTTGACCATTTTGTGACATGACAGTTCGCCTGTATTATACCATATTATGTGGATTCAATCCAATAACACATCCCCTCTTTTTTCCTTTTCAGTGTTTTTACTTTCTGTGTTAATTTGTAAATTCCCTTGATGAAGCCAATGTTTTGGCGAAACTAGTTGGGAAGAAATGACCAGCGATCACCTTTCAACATCAGTGGAGACGGTCATTATTTTGAATTGTATTATGGTTTTCTCGTTTTTGAAATTTTCTATATATAATGTATATGTATTATTTATATATACTTTTTAGCTTTTGATACTAATAAAATAAAAAAGAAATTTTATAATAAATTTGTTCCAATTTATTTGTGGCACCGCAATAATCCCATTCCCTTTGCCTCTAATTGAATACTCCTTAAGGGATGAGGTGCCGTATCTACTAGGACATTCCTCCTATCACCTACTTTAAATAATTATACTTTGATACCAATTTATTAATAGTTTACCATTGTTTCTAAAAAATAACTAGATCCAAATAATTGACAGACACTTTATCATAGGTTTCTGAAAAGGAGATACTATAGGAATTGTTATTTAGTTCTTGTAAGAATTCCAAAAATGTTTCTTGTGATCCTGCCCATACAATGAGGATATCATTGATATACCTCTTGTATAATTTCAATTTGGGTCTAGGTTCACCATATATGGCTTCATGTTCCCATCTACTCATAAAGATATTTGCCACTGAGGGTGCATATTTTGCCCCCATGGCTACTCCCTTCTTTTGCCTAAAGTCATTGCTCTCATGCCAAAAAAATGTTTTCTCTCATGGCCAGATCCAAAGCTTTAATCAAAAATTCCTTTTGTTTTCTTTTTAAATTGGTCTTTTGTAAGGCCCACATTACTGCCTCCAAGGCGTTAACACTAGGGGTTAACACTAGGGGGCAGTAAAGGGGTTAAGTGGGTCCTAGTTTGTGTTCTAACTGAAGGGGGATGGGGACAGTGCAGGGAAGGTAACAGATCGCTGTTCATACTCTGTATGAACAGATGATCTGTCAGTTCTCCCCTCAGAGAACAGGAAACTGCGTGTTTACACACACAGTTCCGAGTTCTCCGTCTCTCAGTGGCGATCGTGGGAGCCCATTGGTGATCAACACCGCTGGGCACTCACATCAACTCGTGGGGCGTGCGGGGGGCACGCGCCTAGTGGCCACAGAGCAAAGCAATGTTACATAATGTCGTTTTGCCCAGCCGTGCCATTCTGCTGCACTACAACTGCGGCGGCTGTTCGGCATGTTGTTAAGAAGTTTAGTTAATTTAGCCTTATACTTCTTGGTAGGGTTCCCCTTTAATTTTTCATAGGTCTCCTGGTTGTTTACCAGTCTATTCAATTTCGCTAGATAATCAGCTTTGTTTAAGATCACCAATCCTCCTCCTTTGTCCACTGCTCTTATAACCACCTCTTTGTTTTTTTCTAGTGCTTTAAGACCTTGTTCAATATATTGCTTCCTCCTTCCCGATACGATTTTAAGCTCATCAGGATCCTGTTCCACCAGGTTCTTGAAAACTTCACTAAAATGGTTATTGGCTACTTTGGGATTGAACACAGACTTATTCCTAAGCTGTGTATGCTGAAATTGATTTTCTTCCTGGCCCCCCTGCTGCTTAGCATTGGCATAATGCTTTTTACTATTCATTTTCCTCAAAAACTTGTGTAAATCAATAAAAACATCAAATTTATTTAATTTCCTGTCAGGTGCAAATTTGAGGCCTAAAACACGCAACTCATCTTCTGAGAAGACAGCATTGCTAAGATTGAAAATTCCTTGTTCTACATCTCTTTTTCTTTCTCTTCTGCCCTACTCTACATCCTCTAGTCCTCGGTTTCTTGAAGAATATCTGCAATCAGAACGTCCTGTTTATTTGCACACCATTTGAACTTTCACTGGCCACATGCTTGGTCATTTCTTTACCAATATTTGCATTTATTATTGCTCACTTATTTTTATTGTTGTGCACTAGCACTGTATATTAGGTTTAGCATCTAGGTTTGTTTGCGCAGTGGTATTTTTACCTTTTTTCACATTTATTGACTGCTGTCATGAACACATATTGACTGTTGTCAAGTACAGCAGCAACAAGCCTATTATTATTTGTTAGTACATTCCAGTGAATTATTGTTTATTACAAATCAAAATATCACAGCGGTGGCACGTTAACAGGCCTATCGGTGTCAGGGCTGGGCTCAGCCGTTCCTCCTCTGAACTGGCCGCTCAGCTGTCGGCTAATTGCCAGCTCCTATCTCTCCACAGTGACTCAACTGTTGATGATATCCTGCTCGCCAGTCCTGCCTACTTAAGCCGTCCAGCCCAGATGATCTCTGCTTCCCCTTGGTCACATCTCTAGAGACGTTCTCCTGTGTTCCTGTTAAAGACTTGCTTGGCTGACATTCCTTCTGGCTTCAGATCCTGCTTGCTGTTCTACTACGCTGTTCTCTGGCTCCCTGACGCTTTGGCTTGTCTGACTATCCGTTCTGGTTGCTGAACTCTGGCTATGTTTTGACTACGTTTACTCTGTTTACCTTTTTTTTATTATTATTAAACAAGTGTGATTTAACTGTACTTCTGTCTCATTCTGATTTATGGTTTCTGACAGTCGGGCTGTATTGTTAGAATTTGGGTGACAGCCAGGGGGGAAGTGAAACCGTAGCTCAGCCACCTGTTTTTTACCATCCCCTGGTGGCCCTGTGAAAGAGCCCTTAGACAGTTATCACCACAACAAGTGTTCCCATTGAAGAATATCTACAAGCAATGTTGTAATTGAATAGATGAAGATTGGGACTTGTTAAAGTATATATAAACCCTCACTTTGTAAACCAACCACATAAGTTTAAAATATAAATAAAAGGTAAAACATCTGTGCATACATAGATAGATATAAAAATCATTATACATATCTTTTTTCCCTTTTTTATGAGCTATGAAGGAGAAATGGCAGCACACTGATCTTCCCAGTGAAAGTCTGTGCAAAGTGGGGGGTGTCAGGATAAGTCTGATCATTGGAGAAGAGCAGGCTGAGTTCCCAGCACAGCTAGAGAACTGACCAGGCTGTACTCCCATGCCTAGTGTGGCCAGTTTTTTAATTAAGAAACAGAGAGACTAGCAGGAACACCAGGGATTTCACTCAAAGGAAGCAATGCAAAGAGAACAGGATACTTTTTTTATACAAGTACATAGTATAGGAGGCCCATACTGTATCAGGAATAAGAAAAGTTGGGTTTACATGTTCTTTAATAGTGATGATTAAATCAGAAGAATTATTGATTTACTCTGTTTTTTATTCACCTTGCTATGTTCATGAAGATATATCTGATCTACAGAGTCATATAACTTTGAAATCCAGGCAGTCGTTCTTCCCAAATTATATAATTCTCTGCAAAGTGGATGAATCTGCATACATATATTCAGAAGAATCAAAAAAGTGCAATTTGCCTGCTTTGCAAATCGAATTGCTCATTTCTACTTATTGATAAAGATTGGTGTAACCAATCAGATTACTCCTGAGTCTGAATGTAATTACATGCTGTTTTTGTAACACAGTCATCTTTTCTATAGCTGATTTTTCATTCAAAATCTTTATTGAATTTTCAAGTAGGAATTAAAAAACAAAGCCGATACAGAAGCTGTGGTAAATGAGTTTGAGCTACATATGTATTTCAGTAAATAAAAGAAAAGAGAATCACACAAAAGATGTTAGAATTTTTAAGGTAAGGGCGGTGATTTCTATTCGGACTATATGCGATCTCTGTAGGAACTATGTTTAAAAGCCACCTTTTGCGTTTATCTTTTTTTTTTTTCATTGTGGCCACCAAAGCAGTGCATCTGCATTCAATGAGTGCAATGCTTTGGCTCCTGCAGACTATTCCTCCAGCTGCAAGTCCATACCAAGGTGCAGACTTTCAGTTATGAGGCTGGATTCAAAAGTACAACAAAAAATATATACAAAAATACAAATCAAACACAAACAATATAAACAATGGGATACATCAAAAAGCAAGGACATGTAAATTTGACACAACTGCATCACATTGAGAGGAAAACCAAAAATGGAAATGTAATAAGTCTCACTGAACCGACGCGTTTCGGGGAATCCTTCATCAGGGTTCATTAAGTGAGAGTTACCATCTAAGAAATTACAAAATTAAAAAGAAACATTAACATCACACACAAAAAACAGATAACATTCCCCCCACATCCAGTGAAGGTATGTGTGAGAGTCATACTCACTTCCAAAATACATGTGCTATAGAAGTATCCAAGGCATAAAATCAGCTTCACAACGGTCTCCCAGGCCATGTGCATACAAAGAGAGCCAGATCGCGGACCATGTAGAGTGAAATTGTAATGACTGGTGCATATAATGTAATCCCAATGGGTGCTGAAAACCGCCGCGCCTAAGATTTGGCGTGGCGTTTGTGCACGGGCTGGGGTCCAAAAATTACCCGGACCTGAAAACAAGGACAAGACCCCATAAATAATGATGATTTTGATAATCAATATAGACAATCATATCTCCTGGGATTGAAAATATATCAAATCCCAGGGTGTGTAAAAAACATGAGCAGATGTGGGGACTAGCCACAGGAAACATACCTGTAAGCTAGATCCAAACGGGGGAGACCTACAGGTTGTGATGTAGGGGGAAGGAGGAGGACTCGGAGTCTGGGCTGACAACCATAAAGCTGCAGATAGTAAAGGAGAGAGAGGGATCTAATTAAAAAAAGGGAAACAAGGTTCTAATATGGGTAAACATATTTAAATGGTAAAGACCAGACACCACTTAAGGTATGCAAAAAAGTGGAGATAACAGCAATCCAGGTTGCTGAGGTTACCTGTATAATCAGTCCAACAGCATAGTATCAACGAGGCATCCTCCTCCGATCACAAGATCAGAGTGAATGAACTCGGTATTTATAACACACCTCACGCTGTCAGCTGATTACAATGCCGAACAGCTGAAGCCAAGATCTATCCCCTATGTTAATTCCTTTCACCAGCTGACTCATTGTCAGCCTGAAGGGATACACCCTACGTCAATTTGTTAATTCCCCTATGTTAATTCCTCCCACCTCCCAACAGCTGACTCATTGTCAGCCTGAAGGGATACACCCTACGTCAAGTCCTGTCGATGGGCCCCCTGGGCGTGGACCGTGCCACGCCTCCCCGCAAGCGCCGGCCCCGAGTCCGTACCGCCCACGTGCGCCAGCCAAGCTGGAACGCAGGATAGCGGCGGACATCACAGCCGCGCCCCGGAGCTGCGCGCCGCCGTCCACCCCCACCGGCACGGCAAGCCTGAGCTGGAAACAGCCATGCTGAACCAGAACAGGGATGGAGGAGCATCCGAGGATGATCCCCTCAGTATGTCCCACAAAGGGGACATCCTTGCCGTGCCGGGTCCGCGCACTACAAAAACAGCAACCAACAGACTCAGGGACTCCATGCCATTCATAATGAAAAGGGAAAAAAAAAAAAAAAAGGAAAAAATGTAATGACAGTCCGCGATGAGAAAACAGTAACAGTGTAATGCATTATTCTTGCATCAAGCACCATTCAGTCAGAATGGCATATGAATTAAAGGCAAATGCAATCACTGCATGGGAGACTATTATGAAGCTGTCACACGGAGAGGAAAAAAGTGTATAGCAGCCACAAAATGCACAAATAAGTTTTAAAACATGCTCAAATCCCGATCCTGGAGTCTGATCCCATAGATGCCACAGTCCCCATTGGATGCAGAGGCATAAGATTTCAGCTGGCCCCTTAGAAATTATATAAACCTTGTATTTGTGTCCTGCATGATATCTAATGTACCAGCAGGAACAAAAATTCAAAAAATAAAGGAGCAGGTAAAGGTGCATTGGCCGGGAAACGAACCCAGGCCTCCCGCACGGCAGTCGAAAATTCTACCACTGAACCACAGGGATAGATATGGGAACCAGAATCAAGTATGAGCCTCCTACAATCGACAATGTCACCTGGGGTGCTCACCGGAAGGTACTGAGAGGTAACACTACCTCTCCATTCCCCCTGAGTCAAAGCCCTCCAGGAACGGTTTGAAACATGTAGTGTCATTAAGTCCGGGGGGCCTAGTTGCCCGCAAGTTGTAGATCCACCTCAGTTCGAGCTGGAGGAGATCCTTATTCCAATTTCCCCCCCTCGAACTGGGGTGGATTCAATCCAAAATCGAGTCGGGTGATGTCAATGTGCTCCTTCTAAAACTACAAATCCCGTGCCATGGTGGTAGATGGGACTTGAATGAATGACTCTTCCTGCACAACCGTGCCAAATTCTAATAATGACAAGAGGCAATGGGGAAAAGAGCCCCTGCATTCTAAAAGTGTGTGTGGAGGTGGGGGGGGGGTGCAGACTTTAACCATGCTTCACGTTGCACCCTTAATGGGAATTGGGACTTTGTGTGAGGCAAGTGGCAACTAAAAAAGGTAATACGTACATAGTCATAGTGACCCAATGAGTTTATTATCATAAAGAGGGTAAAGAATCACACTCAGTATGAAGTAAATTTAATGTACTTCATACTGAGTGCAATTCTATACCCTCTTTATGATAATAAACTCATTGGGTCACTATGTACATATTACCTTTTTTAGTTGCCACTTGCCTCACACAAAGTCCCAATTCCCTCTTTATGTTTCATTGAACCAGGGATGGAGGCCCATATTACCATATGTATGCCTCAATTAAAGTCCCAGTTTTTCTCCTTCCCATGAAACATGGCTAGAAAGGTGGACTTCCCTTTTTAAGTTTATGTAAACCCTAACAAAAAAAATGATTTGCCCCCTTTTGGTCTGGTAAATACATGAGTAAAAGCATTTTGTTAAATCGGTGCAATAAAATACCCGTTGGTTGTGTCTAATTCATAGCTGTTCTGTGTACATTTTCTGTATTATCTCAAGGAGTCCTCCCATCCTCCCAGTTCTTATTATGGACTACAAAATTATTCTCAACATTGTTGTGATGATGAAAAGTGGGGAATGTATTCAATAGTTTAACCAAACAAAGCTGGGCAGGGCTGACACCATGTCAGAGACTATACTTACCGAGGCCGAGATGCCGAGAGCGGCTCGCCCTTACGACCACACGCACCCGACCCCTGGAGGTGATACAGGGAGTTGGGGGCACGCGGAGGCACGGGCTTCCGGAAGGGACTGGATTCCTGGAGGAAGTCCGTGTAACTGTGGACACCGGAGAAGCTGCAAACAAGTGGTTAGCTGAAACTGGGGTAACTGGCCAGAGCAAGTCCGTGTAACAGGCTGAGATCAGGGGTATCTGGCAGACAAGGGGTATCCGTAAAACAAGCAGAGGTCAGAGGTATCCGGTAGGCAGAGAGAGAGAGTCCGTTTACTAGCAGAGGTCTGGGGGTATTCAGCAGGCAGAGAGAATGTCCGTTTAACTAGCAGAGGTCAGGGTATCCAGCAAGCAGAGAGAGTATCCGTTAACAAGCAGAGGTCTGGGGGTATCCGGCAGGCAGAGAGGGTATCCGTTAACTAGCAGAGGTCAGGGTATCCAGCAAGCAGAGAGAGTATCCGTTAACAAGCAGAGGTCTGGGGGTATCCGGCAGGCAGAGAGGGTATCCGTTAACTAGCAGAGGTCTGGGGGCAACAGCAGGCAGAGAGAGTATCACAGGGAGTATATTAAGGAAACTGGGTACAGGACAGGGCACAGCTGACGACTAACCAGCAACCCGACTGGGCGCTGGAGCCGTCAGAAGTAGCCCACCGGCGAGCGCGTCAGCGTGACGCGCCGCCGGGCACCCGCACGGCCACGGCGCGCACACGGGGACCGCCGTGCACCCGCGCGCGCCGCACAGCTGGGCCGCGAACGAGTGCACGGCGCAGCGTGAGTCCTCCGCGCATGCGCCGTGGAGCCCAGCGGACGGAGGCGGCTTGTGCCTCCTGACAGTGCCCCCCTCCTAAGGGCGGACACTGGACGCCCAGACTGGACATTACTTCCGGGTGGTCTCGGTGGAAGGCTTGAATTAAGCGTGGTGCATGTAGGTTCCTTGCAGGTTCCCAAGAGTTATCCTCAGGTGGATAACCCTTCCACTGGATCAAATACTGCAGTTGTCTGCCCTTCTTCCTACAGTTAAGGATGGACTCCACCTCAAATTCATTCTCACCATCCACCCTAACTGGTGGCGGAGGAGGCTCCCCTCTTTCCGGAAAGGTGTTGTCCACCACAGGCTTCAGTAAGGACACGTGGAAGACAGGGTGGATTCTATAAGTCTTTGGTAATGCTAGCTCCATAGCCACAGGGTTGATAATCCTTTTGATGGGGAAAGGACCAATAAACTTGGGTCCCAATTTCCGTGAAGGCACGGATAGTTTAAGGTTAGTAGTGGATAACCAGACTTCTTCTCCAAGTTTAAAGGTTGGATCTTTTCCCCTGCCTCGGTCATATTGCTCCTTGTAATCCGTTTGAGCCCTCAGCAACATGTCCTGAATTCTTCGGAAATTTGCCTGTAAGGAGGTCACTCTGTCATGCACGGCAGGGACTGCTATTTCGGGAACATTGTTGGACAGGAAGGTGGGATGAAAACCACAATTTGCCCAGAAAGGCGTTTGGTTAGTAGCGGTGTGAACAGAATTGTTATACGCAAATTCAGCGTATGGGAGAAGGCTTGCCCAGTCATCTTGGGATCCCGAGCAGAAGCATCGCAGATATTGCTCTAGGGTCTGGTTCGTCCTCTCCGTTTGGCCGTTACTCTGAGGATGGTAGGCTGATGAGAGGCAGACTTTGATATTTAAGGCTTTGCAAAGCTCCCTCCAGAATTTGGACGTGAATTGTACACCCCTGTCCGATACGATGTTCTTTGGTACGCCATGGAGTCTGATGATTTCCTTGAGAAAAATATTGGCAGTTTCTAAGGCCGAGGGGGTGCCTTTCATGGGCAAAAAATGGGCCATCTTGGAGAGACGGTCAACCACGACAAAAATGGTGGTAAAGCCCCCCGAGGCTGGCAGGTCTACTATAAAGTCCATGGAGACGTCAGACCATGGTCGTTCAGGGATCGGTAGAGGTCTTAGTAAACCCCAGGACTTGGTGTTTCGCCCCTTGTTCCGCTGACACGGAGGGCAGGATGCCACATACTTCTTGCAATCCTGTCTCCACCCAGGCCACCAAAAGGAACGGGAAACCAGCTCAGACGTTTTCCTCACTCCAAAATGCCCTGCGAGTCTATGGTCGTGGCACATCTGGAGGGTTAGTGACCGTGTCTCCTGAGGTACAAAAATTTTTCCACGGATCCAGAAGAAGTTACCATTTCTCTTCAGGGACTGCACCTCTGGTTCCGTGCAAGAGTTGGATGATGATTTGATGGATGACATCAAATCCACTTGTGCCACCCCAAGGAAGTTTTGGGAAGACAGGATAGTACCAGGTTCTGACGTCTGGGACTCTGCCGAGAACATCCGTGAGAGTGCGTCTGCCTTTCCATTCTTTGAACCGGGTCTATAGGATATGTGGAAGTTGAAGCGGGAGAAAAAGAGGGCCCAGCGGGCTTGTCTAGGTCTTAATCGCTTTGCTGTCCGTAAGTACTCCAGGTTCTTATGGTCTGTAAATATCATTACCGGATGTAATGCACCTTCGAGCAGATACCTCCATTCTTCAAGAGCAAACTTTATGGCCAGCAACTCCCTGTCACCTACATCATAGTTTAGCTCGGGCGGGCTGAGCTTCCGAGAAGCGAATGCAACAGGGTGAAGGATAGCCTTGGGCCCTTGCCTCTGAGAGAGAATTGCTCCTGTGGCAATTTCTGAAGCGTCCACCTCCAAAACATATGGTTGAGCAGGATCAGGATGGCAAAGAATTGGAGCCGAACTGAACAGATTCTTTAATTTCGAAAAAGCCTCCTGTGCGGCCTCACTCCACCGGAAAAGGTTGTGCTGACGGGTTAGCTGGGTGATGGGTGCTACAATGGTCGAGAATCCGACAATGAATCTCCGATAGAAGTTAGCAAAACCTATGAAGCGTTGAACCCCCTTTTTATCAGATGGAGCTGGCCAATCTTGGATGGCCTGTATCTTCTGGGGATCCATTGCGATTCCGCCGGCCGATATGATGAACCCCAGGAATTGTACCACTGATCTCTCGAATTCGCATTTTTCCATCTTTAGATAAAGCTTGTGCTGTCTTAGTATAGTAAGGACCTTCTTGACATGCCCCCTGTGTAACTCAATCGTAGGAGAGAAAATGAGTATGTCATCCAGGTAAACGACAAGGAAGTCATCCAGGTATTCTCGGAATATGTCGTTTACTAGGTGCTGGAATGTGGCTGGAGCATTGCATAGCCCGAATGGCATCACCAGATACTCGAAGTGTCCAAACCTGGATCTGAACGCTGTCTTCCATTCATCCCCGGCTCTGATTCTAACAAGGTTATAGGCCCCCCGCAGGTCTAGTTTGGAAAAGACCCTAGCAGATCGAAATCGTTGGAATAGCTCCGGGATGAGTGGTAATGGGTATCTATTCTTAATGGTGATATTGTTGAGCTGCCGGTAGTCCACACAAGGTCTAAGGGACCCATCTTTCTTCCCGACGAAGAATATTCCTGCTCCAGCAGGTGAGGATGAAGGACGGATAAACCCCTTTTCCAGATTCTCCTCGATGTACTGTCTGAGCGCCTCCAGTTCGGTCTCGGAGAGAGGGAATATACGACCGAACGGGATCACGGATCCCGGCAACAGGTCGATCGGACAGTCATAAGGCCGATGAGGTGGTAGGCGGTCAGCCAGTTGTTTATTAAAGACCTCCTGGAACTCCAGATATTCAGAGGGGATCTGTTGAAGGTTGTCTGACGAGGCAGTAACCGTGGCACAAACCTTCGGAGTTAGAGGGAGGCAATGCTCCAAGCAGTATGGAGAGGAGAAGGACACCATCTTGGAGCTCCATTGGATCTGCGGATCATGAGCTTGTAACCAAGGCAGGCCAAGGATGACTGGGAAGATGGGAGAATGGATGAGATCGAGCCGTAGGAATTCCTGATGCCCGGAATCAGTAATTACTAAGATAGGCTGGGTCTCCTGGGTGATGGGACCTGAACTAGGAAGAGAGCCATCGGCTAGATGCACTTGTAGGCCTTGGGCCTTTGTTTGCAAGGGGATACGGAGGCTGCGGGCCAAGGCTGCATCCATGAAGCAGCTACAGGCCCCTGAATCAATGATGGCGGGTAGGCGAGACTCCCCTTCCGGCAGCTGCAAGGAAATAGACAACATCACATAAGATTTTGGAGCATTGTTATCCAGATGATTCATTAATCTAGGCTGAAGGAACTTACTGGGCCTTATTGGACAATTGCGCAGGAAGTGTCCCGCTCCCCCGCAGTACAGACACAGATTGGACTGCCGTCTGCGTTGCCTTTCTTCCGAAGTTAGCGGGGCCCGGACCAGGCCTAGCTGCATGGGCTCAGCTTCAGGAGGTGTTATGGCAGACGGTGGTGGCGTGGATGGAGTTCTAAATGGCGTCCACGTAGGGCGTGGACCCTGAAACCGCTCCGAGCGACGTTCTCGCAAGCGCCTATCCAGCTTCGTGGCTGCCTGAATAAGCTCTTCCAAGGTCTCCGGGGTCTCCATCCTGGCTAACTCATCTTTGAGGAGTTCAGACAAGCCTTGACGGTACTGGTAGCGGAGAGCCGGCTCGTTCCAATTTGTGTCGGCCGCCCATTTGCGGAATTCCACCGTATAATCTTCGATGGGTCTTCTTCCTTGGGACAAGTGGTGGAGAGTGGCTTCAGCGGTAGCCTTCCGTTGCGGATCATCATAGAGTTGGGACATACCCTCGAAGAAGGTGTCTATGGAATTTAACATAGGACTTCCCTGTTCCATTAAGCCATGAGCCCAGGCCTGAGGTTCCTCTGACAGCAGTGAGATAGCAAAACCCACTTTGACGATCTCTGATGCAAATGTCCGGGGCTGAAGGGCAAAGTAAAGCGAACAGGCGTTTTTAAAAGACCTGAATCTTTTACGGTCTCCGGAGAACCGTTCGGGCGTAGGGACCCTGGGTTCAGGAAGTGCCATGACAACGGTAGGGCTGGCGGCGGCCTGGGGGAGTGCCCCTTCATTGCTGGGTGCCGGAGCTGCAGTGGCGGAAGGAAGTACTCCAGCAATCTGTTGGAGGCGGCTGTCAACTTGAGCATACCCCTCCTGTAGCTTCTGGACTGAGTCGGCCAGGGTGGAGACCTGTTGGCACAGGATCTCCAAAGGAGAGCGCGCTCTGTCGGCCTCAGACATCTGGCTGGTTAGTACTGTCAGAGACTATACTTACCGAGGCCGAGATGCCGAGAGCGGCTCGCCCTTACGACCACGCGCACCCGACCCCTGGAGGTGATACAGGGAGTTGGGGGCACGCGGAGGCACGGGCTTCCGGAAGGGACTGGATTCCTGGAGGAAGTCCGTGTAACTGTGGACACCGGAGAAGCTGCAAACAAGTGGTTAGCTGAAACTGGGGTAACTGGCCAGAGCAAGTCCGTGTAACAGGCTGAGATCAGGGGTATCTGGCAGACAAGGGGTATCCGTAAAACAAGCAGAGGTCAGAGGTATCCGGTAGGCAGAGAGAGAGAGTCCGTTTACTAGCAGAGGTCTGGGGGTATTCAGCAGGCAGAGAGAATGTCCGTTTAACTAGCAGAGGTCAGGGTATCCAGCAAGCAGAGAGAGTATCCGTTAACAAGCAGAGGTCTGGGGGTATCCGGCAGGCAGAGAGGGTATCCGTTAACTAGCAGAGGTCAGGGTATCCAGCAAGCAGAGAGAGTATCCGTTAACAAGCAGAGGTCTGGGGGTATCCGGCAGGCAGAGAGGGTATCCGTTAACTAGCAGAGGTCTGGGGGCAACAGCAGGCAGAGAGAGTATCACAGGGAGTATATTAAGGAAACTGGGTACAGGACAGGGCACAGCTGACGACTAACCAGCAACCCGACTGGGCGCTGGAGCCGTCAGAAGTAGCCCACCGGCGAGCGCGTCAGCGTGACGCGCCGCCGGGCACCCGCACGGCCACGGCGCGCACACGGGGACCGCCGTGCACCCGCGCGCGCCGCACAGCTGGGCCGCGAACGAGTGCACGGCGCAGCGTGAGTCCTCCGCGCATGCGCCGTGGAGCCCGGCGGACGGAGGCGGCTTGTGCCTCCTGACACACCATTTCTTGCCATTTCAGTCCAGAAAAAGGTGTTGTCATCCCGCAAGAGGAAATTAGAAGCCGAGTGCATTTCTGGCAGATCAACAGGTATTTTTCTGTACATGCAGGGTATTTCATTGAATACACTGCGCATATATTGCTAAGAATATATTGCTAAGAATCACTATATATACAGTGAATATACAATATATATATATGTGTAGCGACCGCATATTTGTTTAATGCTATGTTGTCTTATATGCAGTATTATAAGTTAGTCTTTGGTGCCATCTAGCAGCCAAAATTGTGAATGGACTATGGTTTGTTTTTCTTTCTTGGGAGTTAAGAAGATGAAAGAAAGTTACTGTTGTGTACATTTCACATTAACTTGACCTACCCACAATGCCTAGTAACCTCCCATAAGCACCAATAGAATGAACTGCATGCTGGGTAGGCTATAAAAGGCTCCGGGCGGCCATTTTTCGCTCTCTTGTTCTTGGGACGCATGGCCTGCCAGCAGGGCTCTGTGGATGTGTGTGTCCCACAGAGTCGCGGCCTACATTACGTTGAGCAGACTTAAAGCTGAGGAGAAGTTCACACCACAGTGTGCTGGAACAGCAGTGTGGCCGGATCTGGAAGGGTCCAGAGACCCTTGACGAAGGTAACTGAGAGCTCCAGGTCATCTAGTGAATGGAACAACGTAACAGCTTGGCTGTAACTCCAAACAGACTGAGGACTTGTGGAACAGGGACATCCATCTCTCTGGGTCCAGTGTGGTGAGTGGGTTAACGCCCAGAAGTTTACATCACATTTTACACACTTAGATTCATTGCAAAGTGTTGCTGGGACTGATAGTCTCACGGAACAGTTCAGTTGGAAAGAGTTACACTTGCACAGGCTTAAAGTTAGATTTCATTACCCAGGAACTGATGCTGGAAGTTTGTTCCCTTTGAGAAGGAGTTTCCAACCAATTTACATGATTGAAATTACTACTGTGCATCATTGTACACTGTTCTATTGGTCGAAAATCCTGTGGATTATAAGTATTATGATACTCT
Source organism: Lithobates clamitans (assembly GCA_037952925.1). Lineage (NCBI taxonomy): Eukaryota > Metazoa > Chordata > Amphibia > Anura > Ranidae > Lithobates > Lithobates clamitans. The sequence continues at coordinate 3,401,223 of JBBGZY010000922.1, read as the reverse complement.
AGGTAGAAGAAGACATAAGATAACAGGACTACTTCTATTATTGCAAGGCCTTGCATTCAGTCATAATAGTAAAGTAACTGCACTGTTAAAGCAGGGGGAGCTCCTTAGTGATTATACCGCGGGGTACTGATATTCCTGCATCTTTGTTTTTGCTACAGTGCACTAGAGGTGGGAAGGTGTTCGGAGTTAAGGTATTATCACTCCGAACATTGGTTCCATCTGGAGACACACAAGCAGGGGGTCTATACAAGAAACCTTTATATGTTAAGATTGCTGTGAACATTCACTGTGCTGTTGCGCTATGTTCGTGTGACAGTATAGTCATTGTAATTACTGTTTAATACCAGTTTAGTAAAAGAAATCATTCTGGTTAATTACAATTTGTGTGCAGTGTTGTCTTTTCTTCTGCAGGTGAGCAACAGATACCCAGGTAGAGGTACACTATAACTGTATTATACATTGTGGGATTATAGTTTGTTATCAGCTTCATTACAACACTGCACTACAGCTGTGTCAAGGGGATTGATCCAAATTATTGAGGGGTGTTTGAAGAGAGAACAGGCCCGATCAAAAACTAGCAGCTCCTTCGGGGGTCAGTGCTACATGTGGGGGCTCGTCTGGGATAACTGTTTCTCTGAAGTCAAGCCCCCCTATGAATCCCAGAATGGATCCCCTCACTGTGGCACAGTGGTGTGAAGTAGAAGGCACCCGCTCAGAAGCGAGCATGGCGATTGCGATCTGGGGAGATGTCTGGGGAAAGAACAAATTAACCAAGTGGTGAAAACACTGTCCCCAGACTAAAAAGCAAAGGTGATTGCTGTCAGACCGGATCATGAGACATCCCGCACTTATGTGCTGCTAGAGTGGAGAAAGGGAGTCCCGGAAAAATTCAAAGGCACAAGCGTTCAATTAACTGATAAGACCAAATTTTATCTCACGCACCCAGGAGGACCGGGCAAAATCCCTACTAACTTCCCACAAATGGGATCAGCCAAAGTCAAGGTTCCCTCCCAGTCAATTCCGGCTGCAATTGAACCAGAGCTCATTACAGCCCTAATGAATTTTGTGTCTCAATGTCAGAAGGGAAACCCAACATACTCAGGGACTGGGTATCGAAAGCTCTGTATTTTGTCTGGCCGACGGCCTGTACCTCTAGAGGAAGACACCCTTGAAGAGTGGTTGCAGCAGACCACACAAGCCTTGGATGAATGGGACATCCCTGAAGCGCACAAAAAACAATGAATCGCTGAGAGTTTGAAAGGGCCTGCTTCAGAAGCTATCCGAAATTTGAAACTCAGCAAACAGAACTGTGTAGCCCAGGACTAGATAGATATCCTTCAGGATGTGTTTGGGCGTACCAAGAAAGTCTCGGACCTGATTTATCAATTGGAGCTCACTTATCAAGATGACGGGGAGAAACTGTCAGAATATATGAGACGGTTGGACAATATTATCCACCAGATCTTGTTGAAGAAGGGGCTAGATCCCCGTGAAGTGGATGAAATTTGAGCAAAACAAGTTTTAAGGGGCGCCCAGCCCTTGGACCCCATCACGCTCCAGTTAAGAACTCGTCCAGATGGGGGCATATTGAAGTATCCCGACCTGATTCAGATTGTATGGGAAGAAGAAGCTATCCTGGATAGGAAAAAAGAAAAGACTCAAGAGCCAAAACACACTGTTGGGGTCAGGACAGTTAGCGTAATTGATGATGATCCTCAGATTGAGCTTCTCAAGACCCAGGTGTCACAATTAATGAAGATGATTGCTCTGTTGACTGCCAAACCCATTAATCCACCCGATGGAGGGGCTCAAATATCAGAAAATTTGTTAAACTCCACACTTGAGAGAAAACCTGGGCTCTGTTTCAACTGTGGAGGGGTTGGACACTATAGGAGAGTATGCCCAAGCCCAAGGGCAGCAGTAAAATGCCAAAAGCTGGCGGAAAACTTCAAAGGGCCTCAGTGAAGGAGTCAGCTGGGTGCCCTGTAACAGCTGCCAACTCCAACAAAACCCAGATATACCAAGTTTTGAAGGCAAAAGAGAAAGCAAAGTCGAGTAAGCGCCCATGGAAACGAGGGATCAAGGTACGCACTAGCAGGTGGATTCATCGTGGATTCCCTCCCAAACTAGTGGGACCCTCCCCAATCATCCCAATCCAGGTAGAAGGAATCTACGCCAAAGCACTGCTGGATATTGGGGCCCAAGTGACTTTGTTATACAAAGATTTTTATGAGAAACATCTCAAACATCTGCCCCTGCAAAAGTTGGAGGAATTGGAGATATGGGGCCTGGGTACCCAGAGTTTCCCTTATGAGGGTTACATCCCCATCAAACTCACTTTTGTTCTGAGTTTGGCTGGAAAGGCTGAGACGTTCGACACCCTGACAGTAGTGTGTCCTCACCCCCCAGGGGCTCACAGAAGCTCCCTTATCACCGGGACCAATACCGATCTGGTCTGAAGAATTCTGACACCGCTTGTGCAGAAGGAAACTACCCTAGCCATGTGGGTACACCCCATGTTAACCCAAGTGTACAAGAATATAGTGCATGAACAGAAGGCCCCACCAGAAGGGGTGGGAAAGATTTGGCACCTAGACCGGAGTGAAGAGCTGGTGCACCGGGTGAAGTGGTCTGCCTGAAAGCTTCTGTCAAGTTGAGCTGGAGCCAACCTGGTCCTTTCATTGTTTTGGAGACGGACACTCAAGAAGAAGATATGGGTCTGGAAATAATCTCAAAAGTGTTATCGACCAAGGCACTTAAGAGGAGCAGGGGGAGAGTCTCAGTCAGTGTCGAAACACAACAGCTTTACCCGTGAAGATACCAGCAAGAATGCTGCTTGGACAGGCAAGTCAAGCGACCCCGGTCTCACCGTGTGATGTCGTGAGAGAACAAGAGGGGGCGATCCCCCTAGAAGACTTCTACCTGAAGAACACACCCCTTACACCTGTTTGGATGGAGAGGGCCAAAGCCCAGCTCATGAGATGGAGAGAGGCTTTTTCGAGAAGTGAGTTTGACGTGGGGTATGCAAAGAGTGCCAATCACAAGATTCGGCTGGAGGAAGACAAACCCTTTCAAGAAAGGGTCAGACGGATCCCATTGGGAGATCTTGAGGACCTCCGAGAACAGCTGGCTGAGCTGAAGAGGACTGGGATTATCAGGGAGTCCCAGAGTCCATATGCCTCCCCGATAGTGATAGTAAGAAAAAAGAATGGGTCATTACGGCTGTGTATTGACTATAGGACACTGAACCGACGGACCATTCCCGACCAATACACTACACCTTGTATAGAGGATGCCTTACAGAGCCTGTCGGGGGTGAAGTGGCTCAGTGTGCTGGATTTGAAGAGTGGATATTACCAGATCCCCATGAGTCCTGAAGATAGGGAGAAGACCGCCTTCATTACCCCCGTTGGGTTCTATGAATCCACAAGGTCTGTCTGGGGCTCCGGCAACTTTTCAGAGGTTAATGGAGAAGACTGTGGGTGACATGAACTTGATTGAGGTGCTAGTATACTTGGATGATGTCATAGTGTTTGGCCGAACTCTAGAAGAGCATGAAGAGCGCCTGGAGAAAGTCCTGAAAAGACTTCATGATGAAGGCCTGAAGCTCTCTATGGAAAAGTGCCAGTTCTATCAGCCCTCAGTAAACTATTTAGGGCACATCGTGTCTGCAGAAGGAGTGGCAACGGACCCTAAAAAGTTGGAAGCTGTTACCTCTTGGCCCAGGCCCACAAATGTGACTGAGCTCAGGTGATTTCTGGTTTTCTGTTCCTACTATCGGAGGTTTGTGGAGGGGTTTGCAAAAATAGCTCACCCACTTACGGAGCTATTGAAGAACCAAGAAGAAGCTGATGTAGATTCAGATAAATTTGGGAAACGGAAAGAAGGACCCAGGAAGAGGAAGGAGTCCATTCAGGATCAGTGGACTCCGCAATGCGAAGAGACATTCAGACAGTTGAAGTGGAGCCTTACCACTGCTCTGGTTTTAGCTTACGTGGATCCTACCAAACCCTATGAACTGCATGTGGATGCCAGCTGAGATGGGCTGGGTGGGGTGCTTTACCAGGAACATGGTGGACATTAAAGGCCCATTGCTTATGTGAGCCGAAGTCTAGCCCCTGCTGAGAAGAACTACCCCACTCACAAACTTGAATTACTGGCCTTGAAGTGGGTTGTGGTGGACAAGCTAAGGGACTACTCGTATGGTGCGGAATTTGTGGTCAAAATAGACAACACCCCCCCTCACATACTTGCTTACCACCGCGAAATTGGATGCCACAGGCCACAGGTGGTTGGCTGCTCTTTCAGCATTTCCCTTCAGCCTGAAATACAGACCAGGGGTGGGTGACAGAGATGCGCATGTGCTGTCAAGAAGACCCCACTGTTCCCCGAGCCCTTCAGAAGATTGGACCCAGCTTGCCCCGGAAGGAGTAAGAGCCCTTTGCGAGGGGGCGGAGCGGCAGGAGAAGGGTGGAGCCAGAGCTGAAGAAGTTGGAGTGACCACATCAGGGGTGCCCAAGTGTTACTGTAATGTTTTCCAGATCGCAGAGGAAGGTCTACCTAAGTTATCAAGAAAGGACCTCCGGAGAGACCAAGAGGAAGATCCACTCTGTAGCTTGGTACTGGAGGCTTTGGAGAGTCGGCATCTGATTCCTGACCTACTTCTCAAAAGCACTCAGAGGGAAGCTCGTTTGCTGCATAAAGATTGGAGTCGGTTGCAGCTACAACAAGAGGTGGTCTACCGAAGGGGCCCCTCTGAAGATCTTGAAGAGAAGTGGCAACTGTTTCTGCCAGAGAAACATAGGGAGAAGGTGCTGATTGCCCTGCATGATTATCATAGCCATCTGGGGTCAAAAAGAACTTTTCAACTAATAAGGGATAGATTCTATTGGCCTTACATGAGGACAGAAGTGGAGAGTTACTGTCATTCCTGCCATAGGTGTATACAAAGAAAGACTTTGCCTCAGCGAGCCGCCCCAATGGGTCACTTAGAAAGCCAAGGTCCAATGGATTTAGTCTGCATAGATTTTCTGTGTTTTGAATCCTACTTAAGTGAACAGGGAAATATCTTAGTAGTCACTGACCATTTTACCAGATATGCTCAGGCATTCTCCACTAAAGATCAAAAAGCAGTCACAGTGGCGAAGACGCTAGTGGAAAAGTTTTTCATCCATTATGGCTTACTACAGAGGATCCACTCAGATCAGGGGAGAGACTTTGAAAGTACGCTCATCAGGAGGTTGTTAGATCTGCTGGGAATTCAGAAGTCTAGCACTACCCTTTATCACCCACAAGGGGATCCTCAGCCGGAGAGGTTTAACAGAACCCTTCTCAATATGTTGGGGACCCTGACCTCTGAACAAAAACCCAATTGGAGTAAGCACATCACTGCCCTGGTACATGCGTATAATAGCACCAAGAGTGATGTTACAGGATATTCACCCTAGCGGTTGATGTTTGGACGAGAGGCCAGACTACCTGTTGACTTGGCTTTCGGAACTTCTCTGAATCACACCTCAGAGACCTCTCATCGAGGGTACGCAAATAGATTGCGAAGGAGTCTGCAGAAAAACACCCCCACAGCATGATGCTGCCACCATCATGCTTCACTGTTGGGACTGTATTGGACAGGTGATGAGCAGTGCCTGGTTTTCTCCACACATACCACTTAGAATTAAGGCCAAAAAGTTCTATTTTGGTCTCATCAGACCAAAGAATCTTATTTCTCACCATCTTATTTATTTATTTTTTATTTATTTCAGGTACTTATATAGCGCTGTCAATTTTACGCAGCGCTTTACATATACATTATACATTCACAGCAGTCCCTACACCCTCAAGGAGCTTACAATCTAAGATCCCTAACTCATATTCATGGAGTCCTTCAGGTGTTTTTTTTAGCAAACTCCATGCAGGCTTTCATGTGTCTTGCACTGAGAAGAGGCTTCCATCGGGCCACTCTGCCATAAAGCCCCGACTGGTGGAGGGCTGCAGTGATCGTTGACTTTCTACAACTTTGTCCCATCTCCCAACTGCATCTCTAGAGCTCAGCCACAGTGATCTTTGGGTCCTTCTTTACCTCTCTCACCAAGGCTCTTCTCCCCTGATAGCTCAGTTTGGCTGGACGGCCAGCTCTAGGAAAGGTTCTGGTCGTCCCAAACATCTTCCATTTAAGGATTATGGAGGCCACTGTGCTCTTAGGAACCTTAAGTGCAGCAGAAATTTTTTGGTAACCTTGGCTAGATCTGTGCCTTGCCACAATTCTGGCTCTTCAGGCAGTTCCTTTGACCTCATGATTCTCATTTGCTCTGACATGCACTGTGAGCTGTAAGGTCTTATATAGACAGATGTGTGGCTTTCCTAATCAAGTCCAATCAGTATAATCAAACACAGCTGGACTCAAATGAAGGTGTAGAACCATCTCAAGGATGATCAGAAGAAATGGACAGCACCTGAGTTAAATATATGAGTGTCACAGCAAAGGGTCTGAATACTTAGGACCATGTGATATTTCAGTTTTTCTTTTTTAATAAATCTTCAAAAATGTTAACAATTCTGTGTTTTTCTGTCAATATGGGGTGCTGTGTGTACATTAATGAGGAAAAAAAAAGGAACTTAAATGATTCTAGCAAATGGCTGCAATATAACAAAAAGTGAAAAATTTAAGGAGGTCTGAATACTTTCTGTCCCTAATGTATATATATATATATATATATATATATATATATATATATATATATATATATATATATACACAGTATCTCACAAAATGAGTACACCCTTCACATTTTTGTAAATATTTTATTATATCTTTTCATGTGACAACACTGAAGAAATGATGCTTTGCTACAATGTAAAGTCGTGAGTGTACAGCTTGTATAACAGTGTACATTTGTTGTCCCTTCAAAATAACTCAACACACTAAATTTGTTAATGTCGAAACCACTAGGAACAAAAGTGAGTACAGGCATACCCCACTTTTAAGTACACGATGGGGTTTATTTACTAAAGCTGGAAAGTGCAAAATCAGGCTCACTTCTGCATAGAAACCAATGAGCTTCCAGGTTTTATTACCAAAGCTTAATTGAACAAGCTGGGGTTAGAAGCTCATTGGTTTCTATGCAGAACTGAGCCTGATTTTGCACTTTCCAGCTTTAGTAAATAAACCCCATTGTGTACTTAAAAGTGGGGTATGCCTGTACACCCCTAAGTGAAAATGTCCAAATTGGGCCCAAAAGTGTCAATATTTTGTGTAGCCACCATTATTTTCCAGCACTGCCTTAACCCTCTTGGACATGGAGTTCACCAGAGCTTCACAGGTTGCCACTGGAGTCCTCTTCCACTCCTCCATGACGACATCACAGAGCTGGTGGAGGTAGAGACCTTGTGCTCCTCCACCTTCCGTTTGAGGATGCCCCACATATGCTCAATAGGGTTTAGGTCTGGAGACATGCTTGGCCAGTCCATCACCTGTAGCCTCAGCTTCTTTAGCAAGGCAGTGGTCATCTTGGAGGTGTGTTTGGGGTCGTTATCATGTTGGAATACTGCCCTGCGGCTCAGTTTCTGAAGGGAGAGGATCATGCTCTGTTTCTGTCACAGTACATGTTGACATTCATGGATCCCTTAATGAACTGTAGCTCCCCAGTGCCGACAGCACTCATGTATCCCCAGACCATGACACTCCCACCACCATGCTTGACTGTAGGCAAGACACACTTGTCTTTGTACTCCTCACCTGGTTGCTGCCACACACGATTTACACCATCTGAACCAAATATCTTGGAGGTATGTTTGGGGTAGTTATCATGTTGGAACACTGCTCTGCAGCAAAGTTTCCAAAGGGAGAGGATCATGCTCTGCTTCAGTATGTCACAGTACATGTTGGCATTCATGGTTCCCTCAATAAACTGTAGCTCACCAGTGCCGGCAGCACTCATACAGCCCCAGACCATGACACCTCCACCACCTGCTTGTACTCCTCACCTGGTTGCTGCCACACATCCTTGACACCATCTGAACCAAATAAGTTTATCTTGGTCTCATCAGACCACAGGACATGGTTGCAGTAATCCATGTCCTTAGTCTGCTTGTATTCATTAAACTATTTGTGGGCTTTCTTGTGCATCATCTTTAGAAGAGGCTTCCTTCTTGGACGACAGCCATGCAGACCAATTTGATGCAGTGTGCGGGGTATGGTCTGAGCACTGACAGGTTGACCCCCACCCCTTCCATCTCTGCAGCAATGCTAGCAGCACTAATACGTCTATTTCCCAAAGACAACCTCTGGATATGATGCTGAGCACATGGACTCAATTTCTTTGGTCGATCATGGCGAGGTCTGTTCTGAGTGGAACCTGTCCTGTTAAACCGCTGTATGGTCTTGGCCACCATGCTGCAGCTCAGTTTCATGGTCTTGACAATCCTATTATAGCCTAGGCCATCTTTATGTAGAGCAACAATTCTTTTTTTCAGATCCTCAGAGTGTTCTTTGCCATGAGGTGCCATGTTGAACATCCAGTGACCAGTATGAGAGAGTGAGAGCGATAACACCAAATTTAACACACCTGCTCCCCATTCACACCTGAGACCTTGTAACACTAACGAGTCACATGACAGTGGGGTAGGAAAATGGCTAATTGGGCACAATTTGGACATTTTCACTTTGGGGTGTACTCACTTTTGTTGCTAGCGGTTTAGAAATTAATGGCTGTGTATTGAGTTATTTTGAGGGGACAAAATTATATAATAAAATATTTACAAAAACGTGAGGGGTGAATTCACTTTTGTGAGATACTGTATATATATATATATATATATATATATATATATTATATCCCCCCCCAAACATACACTTTAAGTACAACTAGCATTTGTGTACCGTATGTGTTAAAGCTGAACACTGAGCAGATGTGTAAAAACATCATTTACTGTAGCTGTGTATTGCTTTACAAATAATGAAATGTATTTTGACATAAAGCTAGTGTAAGTATCGAAATTTGTCCTGATATCAGCTTCTTATATCACCTGTACAGCTTAGTCTGGAATAGGGAGGGGAAATCTAAGGATCCAATGCATGCAAATTTGCTGAAAAGGAGAAAAAGGGATGAGGAGGGAAGGGGGAGTAGATTGAAAAGAGATGATAACTTTTTAGTGAGTTGCTGCTTCTTCACTGTCCAGTCAGCAGAATGCGGGTGGTATCAATGCATTCCTTAAAGCAACTTCTGTGTAAAAAAAACTAAACAAAAAAAAATACTCAATATTGTCCGTAAACAAAAAAGTGTTGGTTCTGTTGGATGCCTTGTCCCCACTTCCCTTCCTTCCCTGAGTACCGTGGTTCCGGCTGCTGACCGGCCGTTATATTACTATTGGGTCCTATATGCATGGGTCAGATGGAGGAAGGTCAGAATGCAGAGACTCAAGCATCCAAAGCTCCCAACAGTGCAAAATAATGAAAACCATCAACTCACTATTGCATAGGCACTGCACCATCAACTAGGTGTGCATAACCGGTACAGCGTCCTTTGCGTTGCAGACTCACCTATTTATGGTGCGGTCTTCGAGACTTCAAACTGTAGCAAAACAGAAATGCAGGGGGTAGTTAGAGAACCCGCTGAAAAGGAATTACGGGTGGACCAAGCTGCTTATTCAAAGGAATTTTTATGCACAGTTAGTAATAACAAAAATACAAAAACTAGGTACCCACCACCAACACCTAGACTAATATTAAAATGAGACAATGTTGTCTATTTAAAAGCAGCTGTGTCACGTCATACATCAAGCACACACCATATACACACAAATGAGTCTAAATATAGGGTACATAAAGTGGCGGTTTAATAGGCACGTTAATTCTGGTGACAGACACCTTCAGAAAACGTATATATTCCACCACTCTTGACCATCAAGCCCCCATCTGGAGGATAAAGGGGTGTGAAGTTGAAAAAAACTTCACACCCCTTTATACCCCTTTACACCCCTTTATAGCAATAGCCCTATGAAGCTGGTATCGCTGGGTTAACTGAGTTTGACTAATATCCTGCTGGTGATATACACTATAGAGGGCGGCATATAGCAGCTGGCAGTCAATGATTCAGATCTTCAGATCAGGCCGCATTAACAGGGATAACCCATTAGGTGAATTGCTTGAATAGGACAGTGGTGATATACACTATAAAGGGAGGCATATAGCCCATGGCAGTAGCAGTCAATGATTCAGCAGACCATTGGTTCTTTGTCTGTCTAAACTACTGCACAAGTACTTTCTGTCCTGACCTGCAGATAACTTTCACCCACTGTCCTATTCAAGTAATTCACCTATTGGGTTATTCCTGTTAATGCGGCCTGATCTGAAGCTGAAGATCTGAATCATTGACTGCCAGTGGCTATATGCCACCCTTTATAGTGTATATCACCAGCAGGATATTAGTCAAACTCAGTTAACCCGGCAGTACCTGCTTCATAGGGCTAATTCCCAAGTGTGTGGTTTTTTCAACTTCACAGACCTTTATCCTACAGATGGTGGCTTGATGGTCAAGAGTGGCGAAATATATACGTTTTCTGAAGGTGTCTGTCACTAGAATTAACGTGCCTATTTAACTGCCACTTTCTATACCCTATAGTTAGACTCATTTGGGTGTATATGGTGTGTGCTTGATGTATGCTGTGACGCAGCTGCTTTTAAATAGACAACGTTGTTTCATTTTAATATTAGCCTAGGTGTTGTGGTGGGTACCTAGTTTTTGTATTTTTGTTATTACTAACTGTGCAATAAAAATTCCTTTGAATATGCAGCTTGGTCCGCCCGTGACTTCCTTTTCACGGGGTTCTCTAACAATACAAAGGTACAAGTAAAAGTACAAGGTACATATGAATAAGAAGTACATTGTAACAGAGCTAAAGCATGGAAAATACCATGCCAGGTTAAAAGAGGGTACATAGCAAACATCAAGAAGAGGATAATCCTCCATAACGCTACACAGAGCTAGGCTGAAATTCTAGGTGTAAGCAACATGTTAACAGTCAGGGAAAGAAAAAAAAGAAATTTGACAGAGGCAGCTGTTCGGAACCCCATTGGGGGACAATACCAAAGAGCACAAAAGTGCTGGAAGACTGTAGGCCATGGAGGGTATACTAAGGGGAATTGCTAGCTAGGAGCTCAAATCAGGGCAGGGAGGCTGCGGGAGTAGAATAGGTAGGATAGAAACGAGAAAGAAGTGGGGAGAATGAGGGGCAAACTCGGAAGGGAAGGGGTAGATGCTGGGGGGGGGGGTCAGATGAGGGGTGAGGGGAAAGGAAGAGGGAAGGGGAGGGCAGGCAAAGGAACCCCCCCAAGGGGAGGGTAGAGGAGTGGTGTCAGACTCAAGGGTAGGGTAAAGCAAGTTAGCTGGAGATATCATGGGCGTAGTAGGGTTTTATCGAAACCAGGGAGTAGGAAATGGGTTACCCAAGCATTCCAGAGCTTCTCAAATTTAGGAACTTTATCTAATAGGACAGCTTCCAATTTGGAGTGAATCATTGCTTGGGTAATTCTATGTTTTACTGCAAGTACACACAAGGAAGTGTATTTCCAGGCTTTAGCTATAGTCTGCTTGGCAGCAGTAGTGTATTGGAGCAGAAGTTTGAATTGGTGGAGCGTCAAACACATGGGTTTGTTGTTCAGGAGAGCCACTGTTGGGTCTGGCGATAAAGATGTGTCAAAAAGTTTTGATAGGATTATAAAAATCTCAGACCAAAAAGTTTGCAGTATGGGAGACATTTCTGTTTTCATAACCATTGTCCAGTTCTTTATCCAAATCTTCAAGATGTGTCCAATACCTACACTATGGCTTATGCTACCAGACCCTATGTTCTGTAGTGAAGCAGATGCTCGACACATCCAGAAGGGTCTCTGCAATGACCAGAGATCTGCAACACAGCAGAACTTTAAGACACAGAACACTAAAAAGGTAAGTATACATCTTTTTTTAAAGAGCTACTAGAGTTGCTGATCATCTAAGTGATAAGCCTAATAGAGGGTCTTTTGCTTTGGTTAGACCTGACACACATATGCGGGGTGATGCAGGTGGCAGAAAACACACAAAGTCCAAGTGCAGTAACAGGAATATATTGTAACAGATGTCCAGCAAAACACACGCGGGATCTGTTGTGAATTGCTGGACATCTGTTACAATATATTCGGAAGGCAACCTGACCGGGAACATTAACAAGTTGTAACAACGATGCGACAGTAGATTGAGGGCTGTGTTACCAACAGTGTCTGTCACGAGGAGTGGAACACAGCCATGACAATGAAATAACAACAGCCCATTTTACAAGGAAAGCAAAATTGACTGTTCTTTTCCCAGCAATAAGCAGTAACCTGCAGTATATGCCAGCACCACTCATTTCCTACTCTTCTCAAGTCCATTCCCATGAGCCAGAATGATCTGTCCAGTAGAACATTTCTGTTTCTGGACTTGCCAATCAATCCCAGTGACCAAGGGTGGTTGGATCGTGCATTCACATCTGACTGCCCCTGTAGGCTATAGGTGTGCACAGGGGAGGGGTATAAAGTACAATCATTGTGCAGTAGTACTCAGTAGGAAGTATCAAACATAAACACTTATTGAGAAATAGTTTGCCCTAAAGTATAAGTAAACCAAATTACTAAAATCATATAAGCTTACACTTGTTAAGAAAATTTCAAAACTTTTTTTCAATATTTTTAAATCTGCAAACTTTATTAAAATAATATCCATTAATACTGATGTAAAGGTCCATGTTCAGCCATCTCCAGTTATAGGGTAGCAACCCTCTATCCCTGTCTCCCATTTGCGCTTCAGCTGTGTCACACATTTTTATAAGATTCCAAAGGAGACTACAAGTGGCTCTTTCAACATGCATCACGCAGGTATGCCCTGCAGCTGTCACAGCCAGGAAAGCCGCCATGAGAATGCCAAGCAGCCATCACTGGAGTGTATGCACATAGACAGGTAGTGGCTGTAAAAAAGCTGTTTATCATACGTGGTGCTTGAACAAGCAGAATACCATCCAGTTTTCTTCAAACTGATTACATTAGCATAATAATGTAAAAATACTGTAAAAACTCTTTCCTTAAAGTATCTAAAATATGAAGGCTTACATGTAAAGACAGAGTTATTATAAAGAGAAGCATTTTTCCCTAGTTTAACAAAAGTAAAAGTTACTAAATTGTAATGTATTGGCAAAGACCTCTGTAGTGCATGTATCCACCTTGGTGAACTCACTGAACTTATCACTCCATTCATGTTCCGAAACTAACATTGTTAACATTGTCCCATTTTGCTTCTTCCTGAGAAAAACAATCTTAACAGCACAGTGGGATATTGTAGGTTTTGTATTCTTGTTGATATCCAGTAACAAGTGCTGAAGTAAATAGCAGATTTTTCCATCTTTTATCTATTGCTTCTTTTGAAGACTGTGGGGCCAGTGTGCCAAGATGTCCCACTGAACGTCTTCAAACTCATTTCCATCCATTGGCATTTCAAGGTGTTTCTAGGCCAGTCGGGGGAGATGCATTCCCACCAGGATGCTCTTGATCTGTCCTTATCTTGGTTGAAAGTGACTTTAACAATTCAAGTTGCAGCTTCCCAGTCAGCCTCAACTGACCTCTCACAGTCTAAATTGCTAATTGAATTGACAGTTGAAGACTTGCAGATTATGAGTTAGTATTGAATAGGCTTTGTAAATAGCCAGCTAAGCAATGTGGTTTCTGATTCTGCAAAGGGCAAGGTTCCTGAGCTCCCTGTTTAATGCAATGTTTGCTTTCATGGAGCTAGTTAGCTGATACTATAGTTTGGTATTTTGCCTCAGTTCCTGAGGTTTCATTTGTCATATTATCTGCCAGCCCTGCTTGGTGGCATGTGATCAAGACTTAGGCAGGCCATGGATGGTGCAAATTTCTTTCCTGCAACCAGACAGTGCTGAAAGGGGACTCCCTCCTGCCATTGTATTCTTCCGGAAGGGGGGTGGAGGGAGCAGTCTCCGCTGGCAAAAGACAGTAATCATGGGTGTGTACCCCCAGATGCTGCGGGGGATCTTAAAGGATGGAGAGTGGGGGAAGGGGCCGGTAAATATGTCATTTACCAGAAAATATTACCCACAAAAGCAAATACCCCAATGAATATTCTGTGAGTCATAATGAGTTTTTTAAACATGTCATTATTTTCCACAAGTTTTTGGAAAATGTGGAAAGAAAATGAAAACGTATTTGTTTTAGCCATGTTGAATAATTTTTTAGTCATATTGAGAGATTACTGGGACATATGTGACAGATGTGTCAGATGTGTGACAGATGTTGATCACTGGGACAGATGTGGCAGATGAACATGGACAGATGTGTGCAGAGGTGCACTGGGACAGATGTGGCAGATGATCACAAACAGATGTGTGAAGATGTGCACTGGGGAGTTGTGGTAGATGATCATAGACAGATGTGTGCAGATGTGCACTGGGACAGAAATGGCAGATGATCACGGACAGATGTGTGTAGATGTGCACTTGGACAGATGCGGCAGATGATCACGGATAGATGTGCGCATATGTTTACTGGGACAGATGTGTGCAGATGTTTACTGGGACAGATGTGGCATTTGTTTACTGGGACAGATGTGCGCAGATGTTTACTGGGACAAATGTGGCAGATGTTTACTGGGACAGATGTGGCATTTGTTTACTGGGACAGATGTTCAAGATGATCATGAACAGATGTGTGCCATATGTGAGCAGATGATCACAGACAGATGTGCACAGATGATTACAGACAGATGTGCACAGATGATTATTGACAGATGTGGCAGATGATCACGAACAGATGTGGCAGAAGATCATGGACAGATGTGCACCATATGTGCACAGATGATCATGGACAGATGTGCACAGATGATCATGGACAGATGTAGCAGATGATCACAGACAGATGTGCGCCAGATGATCACTGGGACAGATGTTCACTGGGATAGATGTTTACTAGAACAGATGATTTTACTGGGACAGATGTGTGAGGTGTTTTTTTACTGTGTGGAACACTGTGACAGGACACTGTGTGATGACACTGTTTTGGGGATACTAGCCGGGTGATCAGTGTGTAAAAAGCTGTAAAAAACAGTGCATACACACTGATCCCCGCCTCGCAGCACAGATCCACTCTCCTCCTCACAGGCTCCATGTGAGGAGAAGGAGAGCCTATTGCCTGGCAACGGCTCTGTTTACATCACATGATGGCTGTGATTGGACACAGCCATCATGTGATCAGGAGGGCCAATCACAGAGGCCTCCTGCCTACCTGAGATGCAGTGTGTCCAGAGAACATGAGCGCAGTGTAATCGCACAGCTGCACAATCCCGCTCCTTCTGAGGGACATTCAGGAAAGTCCACTCAGGAGGACGAAAAGCCCATCCGGCCAGGCGGGAGGAGGTGGCCAGAGATGATAAAAAGAACTAGAGCATTTTCAAGAAAATTCAGAGATTTCAAAGCATGAACTAATCCTGAAAAACAGACCAGAACAGAAACAGCACCCTTTACCTTTGGGTAGCTACCCTGCCATATATGAGGTTGCCACTGAAGTATCCTTTTGAAATGAAGTTGTACTTTTGGATATTTAGACAATCTACCCTTCCTTCTGTTGCTTCTTCCTAACGTTTCCTTCATTTAGAGCACACTACCAATAACCCTTTGGACTTTGAGGCAGCAACCAAACATTAAACATCTTTAAAAGACTATCATTTTATTTGTACGTGGTTAAAAATAATTACTTTATTGTATATATTTTGTACCATGACCTTTTCTACAATAAAAATCGTTTGTAAACAAAAAAAATAATTAAAATGTCACTAAACCACCAACATAAAAAACTATCAATAAATGGTGTTTTTACATGCTGTTCATACTCACTCAGTCACTATGAGATTCTTTTCTATATTCTGCAAAAAAACTGGTTGACCCCGTTGTTCTCTATCTCCTCCTTCTGTCTATGTGCTCAATTCAGCTAGGGATTTTGCAGAGCAGTGGTGGAAACTCTGCACATGCTCAGTTTTTAGTGTATTTCTATGCTGAGGATTTCCTCACTATCACATCTGAGCAGCCCATTTGACTTTAGATTCACACATGTGGGCATATATACAGTGGTAAATGACAGCCCACTCCCTCCCTCCTCCTCCATGCCCACTAATCACCTAAACACAATGCAGGCGGAATATTAAAGATTGATTGAGGCTTCACCTCCCTGTTATTCTAATGCCGTGTACACACGTCCGGACTTTTCATCGGACTGAACTCCGCAGGACTTTTCGACGGAGTTCCGACGGAGTTCCAACGAAACGGACTTGCCTACACACGATCACATCAATCGTTTCGAATGTGATGACGTACGACCAGACTAGAATAAAGAAGTTCATAGCCAGTAGCCAATAGCTTCCCTTGCGTCCTTTATTGTCCGTCGGACTAACATACAGAAGAGCGTTTTTTCGATTGGACTCGAGTCCATCGGAAAGATTTGAAACATGTTCTAAAGTCCGACAGATTTTTCAACAAAAAAGGTCCGATGAAGCCCACACACTATCGAATTGCCCGACAGATTCGTTTCGTCGGACCAGTTCGGTCAAAAAGTTTGGTCGTGTGTACGCTGCATAAGACACAGGCTGGAGGTTAATGACACAGCCTGTGACTGGCATAAATCCACCCACTCCATGTTATTGCTACAAAATAATAAAGATTTGATCTGAAATATATATTTGTTAGACAATTTAAAACAGTTTATTGATATTAATTATTTATTTTTTCTTTTCCAAAGGCTGTTTTTTGTTTTATTTTGAACATGTGACTAGCAACAGAGGACTAGAAGCTCATTCTGCCACTGTTTCCCCGCAGACAGGCTGGGAAAGAGCTAGGTCATGTGACAGCTGTATATCAATTAGGAAAACGATAATTAGATTTTTTTTTAAATAAAATAATTACCGTGCCATCATCCCTATACAAAAATAGAAGGGACAATGTAAATTAAACAGTGTGTGTTTAGTATCACTTTAACATTGGATATACTAAAATATGTGGTCCCAGTATGATATATTCACCACACAATATCAACATCAATCCTCATAAGATATTATTGATCATTGGTTCAAAACTAAGTTATTGTATCCACAGTTTTGCTATGATTTAGAATAATGTTTTGTTCTTTTGAATACTTATAATGTTGTTTAGATGATATCCGGCCATGCCCCCAGAAGAAGATCTAGACTCTTTTGATCAAAACGCGTTGGGGCTTTCACATGGATATTGTATGAGAATTTGTTTTGAGCCCATGATCAAAAATATCCCATAAGGAGTGATGTATATTGTATGATGGATATTTTATACTGAAACCACATATTTTAGGATATTCAATGTTAATTACTTTTAACCATGTACAAATTAAATTATATTCTTTTAAAGATATTTAATGTTTGGTTGATGCCTCAAAGCCCCAAGGATTATTGGTAGTGTGCTTTGTTAGCAGTTTAGGGATGTGGCAACTCCATGCTCTTCCAGGGGGTTCTTTTTCCAGTTTTTTGTTAATAAAACATTTAAAAGGGTACAAATAACTATAATAATTCATTAATTAATGACTTATTCCTTTAATCACCTGACTAACCATGGGACAGTTGATGCATATGGTCTCATTCGGGGGGTCCCACTTGTTACCTACAAGGCCTGATTGAGTGGAGGCACTGCCAGCAACTGTTAAAGGGGTTCCAAAGGCTCAATTTTATTACCTTCATGCATTCTATGCATGAAGGTAAAAACCTTCTGTGTTCAGCAGCCCTCCCAGCCCTACCTAATTCATACCTGAGCCCAATCCAGCAATGCGCAGCGAGAGCCATTGGCCTGAGACCCAATAAGAGGAGGATCGGGGCTGCTCTGTGCAAAACCACTGCACAGAGCAGGTAAGTATGACATGTTTGTTATTTTTTTTTTTTTAACTTGCCTTTGATATCACTTTAAAGAAGCTGTCACAACGACTCACAGTTGGTGGAGAATTGACTAATTCCATTACTAAATGAAAGTACATAACTACAACATCTAAGAGAAAGAGTAAGCAGCATACCAAGTGAACCACACACTATTTTGCAAAAAAGTATATATATATATATATATATATATATATATATATATATATATATATGTAGAACCCTCTAAGTGTGCTAGTGTTAGTTGTAGTGTAGGTAAATTTGGCCTGTCTGGGAGCCAGGCTGGGTTAAATCTGGGTTAGGGTGAGTGACTCAGGGAGGCTGGATGACTTATCAGGCAGCACCTCTGGTAATGTATATTTCACAAAACTATCTGTACAGAATTACAAATTATATTATGTGTTCCTGTTGAAAATATTTTTGCACACTTCTTAGACCAGTGATTAGTGTCACAGGGAAGAAAATATAGAGAATTGTGTTCAATAGGAAAAATGGGAGAATTGTAATTCATGGCAATCAAACTGACAATGTGGCTAGGGCCATAAAGACATAGCAAGATAAAGAACCATGAAAGCAAGCAAATGTAGCGCTACCCCTGTAGGAGCCGCTGGTGAATGTTGGTTATCTCCCACTCTGCGCAGCCAGGAACATGAATTTTCCATACACTCTGGAGTCAAGAAACAGTCCTTGCAGGTTTTTTCTGTTTTTTTTTTTTTTTATTAGGGTGTAAAAATAAGCTTAATATTGTAAAAGCTTTCAAAATAATGATGATTGTGAGACGAATTTCTCAATTATGCCTGAGTCAGCTTAAATCAAACTGTGTGTTTTATTGTACACAGAAAAATAGAAAAATACTTACAAAAATAGTACATTCATATTCATAATTAGTGTTGCTTCATATATGATCAAAAAGATTCAAGTATAGTTCATTTGTTTCAAAGATAGGAAAATAAAGTTCTTCAAACATGCATCAGACCATGTGCTCTTGAAATCTTAAAATGGCCAATTAACCTTTTGAATGCTGAAGAGTAGCTGAAGAAAGTCTGTGTGCTTGTGAAGATGGATGGAGGTAGAAAGAAACCGTCTTCAAGGAAGCTTTTAGTTTTTATAAACTCAGTTTTCCTAATTTTCGCGCTGAAAGATACACAATCCTTTTCCCTGCCAACTCCTCCCATACAAAGGTGGGGGTCAAGAGAGAGAAAAACATCTGGTTTATTTTAGACTATACCAGCCTACAGGATGTGGGAGAAAGCCTTTAAAGTAGAAGTCTTAACTAAACAGCAGGATGCCATTCAGACTAACTTAAGAATGCCTCTTTCAAACAGAATATCAGTTACAAAGGAATACCCCTTACAATCATATATAATATTTACAATATCCGTCAAAGTCCTGACAGTTTCCAGAAATTGAGAACTCTAGTTTAAATGTTACATCTGTTAGTTATTAACTCAAAGTCTGCCGTTCATACAATTATAACTATAGGTAATTCATACTCTGTATAATGTATAATAAAGCCGAATTAAATTTTAGATATTAAGAATATAACATAGGGCGATTTGAACTTGGATGGGGAAGGGTTAATATGGGATGCCCACTTGATCTGCAGTACTCTTCAGGGACTCAACCTATATACATCCAGTATATACACACTCCTTTCTTCTACTTCCAGCACACTTGCTTGTAGAACTACTACTCCCAGGACCATCTAGCACAGTTGGTTTGATCTAACACAGATTCAGTTAAATCCTTGAGAATGCCCTTTCCAGGCAGGGACCATGGGCGCCTTTTGGTGTAGCAAAAATAGAGAGGTCTTTGGTCCTAGCTGTCCTTCTCTTGTGGCTACTGCTCCCAGTACCTCTTCAGGCATTGCCAGCCCGCCTGGCTGCAGCTGCCCCTTTCTCAAGCCCTCCCTCCATCGCTCACAGGAGTAAACAAGACTCAGCATACTCAGTGTATCCTTACAATAGAAAATAAAACTGTCCATAGTGAAGATCAGTAGGAACAATACAATTAGGAGTAGACAATCCAGCTCTTGTATGTCAACCCAAAAATTCAGAGTTCCAAAATTAAAGATGGCCGCAGCCAGTCGCACATGCATGGTTGGTTTGTGTTCTGGCTGCACCCTATGTGTTTCGTCACAAATAACATCATTAGGTTTAAAAGTAAACCTTTTTTCAGTTTAAATGTCAAGATGACATGGGTAGTTGGCACCCTATGATTCCTGTGTGAAGTGTATAAATTGACAAACATTTGGTTCTATATAATGTAAATCCAGTGTCTCTCTCTCTCTCTCTCTCTCTCTCTCTCTCTCTCTCTCTCTCTCTCTCTCTCTCTCTCTCTCTCTCTCTCTCTCTATATCTATATCTATCAAATGTAAACCAGTGTGTATATATATATATATATATATATATATATATATATATATATGTATTGTGACATTGGGGGATGTCTAGCTCAGTGATACAGTGATAGATGCGTTTTAAGTGAGTTCACAGCCAACAGGAACTAAGGTTTAAGGACGTGGTAGCCCACTTTTATTGAAAGTAACAAAAAAGATGAAAGTTCACACATGCGTTTGGTTTCCCACATAGGGGTTCTTCTCCCAAAAACAACTGAAAAATGCCAATCCACCTGGCTTTTAAGGCTCGCTCAGCCTTGGGCGCAGTTCCTTGCTGCACAGGCCCACTCCTGGTCTCTAGGAAGGGGCTCTCCTGACATTCCAGGCTTTCACACTACTCCAAGACTCACGGTCCCCTCTGGTCCCCAAGACTCTCTCTTCCAGTTGTCTCAGCTATGGTCTCCCCGACTCTCTCAGCTGGCCCAACTCTCTCAGTCCACTGACCTGGAACCTCTTCCACATGGAGTACCGATTCAAAAATGTTGTCTGGATTCTTAAACGGTAGCACACCTCCTTCCTGTCTGCAGCAACTGCTCCAACACCAACTCCTTTCCCACACACACTGAGCTATGCTCAGCTCTGCCTTATAACGAGTGTGTGCACCTGGACACACACACACAACCGCAGAGCTTCTGGAAAACCTGGACACATGACTAAAGACTCCATCCCTCCCAATGCTCTTTGAAGTCTTCAAGTTTCCAGCCCCAGTCCAGACTTATAAAATCCAGAGAAAACTTAAAGCAGTTTTCTCTGCTCACTGATCTTTTGCTGGAACTTCTCAAATTGCTTCTTTGAGAGTCCTGTGTCCATTTTACATACATTTTCACTAAGACAAGGGCTCTCACTCTCACATATCACCCCCCCTTTGTTTCGATCCGGAGGGAGGAACACCAGCACCCATCATCAGGGTTGGGACACCTCTGTGCCGGCTGTCAGCCGTGTAGGCCCAACCCTTTTTTCACGTGCGCTTCCAGGTAAGTCCTACTCTGACTCTCCATGGGATCCCACTCGTTTCTATCCTACACTTTGTCCCACTTCTGGGGTTCCTGGGCTTACTTGCTTTTCTCAGGGGAACTCTGCCTTCCCTGATATACTCACTTTCTTGATATGGGGAACCTGTTCCTAATACTTTGCCTGATGGAGAACCACCTTTTCCCTCACTGACACCAGTTTTTCCCATTACAACAGGTTTTTTTGGTTTAACAACTTGTCTGAGGTTACCCACGGCAATTAAACCCTCGTTAGCAGTACCAACCAGCGACAGACCACAAATTTTGATGTCGCCATCTCCAATACCATCAATGCTTCCCCACACAGTGTCTCTAGGTACCTTAGTTTCTACCTCTTTGTGGATGATAGGTAAAATCTCTGCTACTGCCACATCTATTTCAAGCCCTTCCTTCACGTGAGATCTAGTGGGTGAGGCAGTGTCCATACCCTCTACTGACCACTGCTCAGTCGCAACTCGGACCGCACCAGCAGAATTTTTCTTAGTCACCGCATCAGGCGGAGAGACCTCTGATGTTTTCAAACGTTCTCCTGAGCGCTTTCCATCCAAACCGGTAACTAGAAGCACCCTCTCAGAGAACCTTGAGACCATTTGCCACACTGCTAACAAATATGGTACCAACCAGTTCCTCTTTTGATTAACATCAAGCACAGCCTGTACTACTTGGCTCCACCTACTGGTACTACGCAGTATCACCTTGTCCGACCATGGCGGGGACACCCAAGTGTACAGCAAATGTGTTTTTTGGACTTCAAGCAAATACATTAGTCATCTTAATGCGATCCACATCTACATACAAGACCTTTCTAGGGACTTTTCCATTATCAATGACGTGGAGGGGCTCATCCACTAAAGCCGGAAAGGTAGAGACATTTACAGCGACCTCCACCTCACTAGCGGTATCGGTCTTCACAGCTTGGTGCTCAACTGGAGCGCTGTCCGATATATGTCTCACATTTATCCTTTCTGCCACAGCATCGGGGAGCCGCTGCAGGTCATAAGTCACATTGCCATTTTTGCACTCACTATTTTCCAGCGGTTGGGCTGTGGATAACACAACTGCCATGCATGCGCCCTTAACCGGTCCTTCTGACTGGAGGGGACCAATCTCTGCCGGGGCCAACATGCCCTTGGCCACTGGCCATCCTGCAATCCCTCCGTTAGGCATAGCAGGTGTTATGTCCACATCTGTGTCACCCATTATAGCTTTGTAACTCATGGTCACTTTGTTTAGTGCTGCGACTGTTTCCTTGCACCACGCTTCCCAGTCAGTGGTACTTCGCTGACAGGCATTCTGCAGCGCTGCATCACCTGTTCCAAGAGGCACCAATGGAACCCGGGACTCATTACCCAATACTGTACATTTGTCATCTCTATACGTGTCACATTGTACAAGCACAGTTTCACTTATGTCACATTGGGACGATGCTTCGTCACACAAGGCAGGGTGCAATACACTATTTTGACCAGTTTGCTCTGGTGGCGCTACCATCATACCCAGCTTTACACTACCAGCTTTAACAGGGTGAATAAATTGTTCAACAATCTGGTCACATACCAGGTGGCTGGTCTGCACCCACACACTCGCACTGTGTGGTGCAGTCCCTCCTTGTTCCCCCAGAGTAGTGCCAGAGCGGTCCTGAACAACCTCCAGTTCCAACACAGGGAGATCCCTGGAGATTTCCACGGACAACCCTGCGGCTCTGCCTCTGGTGGTCATGGGAGACATCCTACTCCCATCCTTCTTAGTAAACACATTACCAACATTATTCGCAAATATAACATTTCCAGAAATAAATTTCTCAACCTTTAGAGGACCATCATGACACTTAGACATAGCTGTAGCTATTGTGGCTAGCCTCTTACTCACTTGAGCAGCTCCACAGCTGACCTGGGAAACCCTCCGCTCCAACACTGTGGGCTCCTGGGAGGTTTCCCTGGGCAACCCTGTAGCGCCTGTCTCTGTCACTAGGGAACATGGTATACAGATTTCTTTGGTCACCCCTAGTACAGCTCTTCCAGCACTCTGCTGGATTCCACCAGGTACATACAGAGTCCCCATGTCCTTTTGAATCTTTAGTCCTGCTGCCAGTTGGGCTTTACCCTGTGCCTCCCCACTACTCTGGGTAGCACACTGCAGCAAGTCCACCTGTACTGCGGATTTCCCCATTGGACACACTTCCACTTCATTAGGTTCTGTCCCATAAACTGCAACAGTCTTACCAATTCCTGTAGCCAGTGTCATAGCCTTCATTTGAGTGTCTCTCATCTGTGGTGTCTCCATAGGCTGACTCTTCCATGTGGTCATAGAGCAACACTGCAGCCTTTCCGGACCCACTGACACCCCCTGCATGTAAAACAGGATCCCTGTTGCTAGGGGTAACAGCAGACCAGCATGCCAAAGATGGTTGGCTACACCTCATGGAGGTTTCAGACTGTTGTGCCCTTCTTTCTGGGCTGACCACTTCACATAAGCGGCCATAACAGAAAACCTTGCGTTTCTCTGTATTTCCAAAACCTAGGTCTTCCGGTGACACTTCTCCCATCCTGGAGCATTGCTGGCGGCCCATGATATGATGGAACTCTCCTCTAAGAAGGATTTCCTCTTTAAACTTGCGGTAGTCATCCTGGTCCCCATCCATCAAGAGGTAAACCGACCGTAACTCTATCTGTAATAAGGTTTGCAGCAATTTTGGCCACCGGTCCCTAAGCCATTTTCTCTTTACAGCAACTTTTTCAAATCTTACAAGGAAGTTCCCAACCTCCTCTGTAGGCAGCATGGGTTGCATATAGTCATAGGCCAAGATCTGAGCCTCTTGCACTGCGCCCCACTCTTCCACTTGAACCACTCATTTACGGTCTCATACACCACTGGCCTCTTTTGACTGGCCCTCCTAGGTGGAGACATCTTCTCGGGCCACGCTGAGCTCACTTCCCCCTTAACTTGATTTAACATGAACTTCTTGTGTTTTGACTGCCTCATCCTTGCAGTCACATGCATAGCAGCTTGTTACACAATTCACAGCAGTAATAATAAAAAAAAAAAAATCTCACAGGTGCACTACCTGCACACAGTGCTCATTGCCTTCCATACACAGCCACTGACAGTTCCTTGACAAACTCACTGCTGGTGCAGAGACCCGGATTTCACCGTCTGTATGTCCGCATTCGAACACCACTTGTGACATTGGGGGATGTCTAGCTCAGTGATAGATGCGTTTTAAGTGAGTTCACAGCCAACAGGAACTAAGGTTTTAAGGGCGTGGTAGCCCACTTTTATTGAAAGTAACAAAAAAGATGAAAGTTCACACATGCGTTTGGTTTCCCACGCAGGGGTTCTTCTCCCAAAAACAACTGAAAAATGCCAATCCACGTGGCTTTTAAGGCTCGCTCAGCCTTGGGCGCAGTTCCTTGCTGCACAGGCCCACTCCTGGCCTCTAGGAAGGGGCTCTCCTGACACTCCAGGCTTCCACACTCCTCCAAGAATCACGGTCCCCTCTGGTCCCCAAGACTCTCTCTTCCAGTTGTCTCAGCTATGGTCTCCCCGACTCTCTCAGCTGGCCCAACTCTCTCAGTCCACTGACCTGGAACCTCTCCCACATGGAGTACCGTCTCAAGGATGTTGCCTGGATTCTTAAACGGTAGCACACCTCCTTCCTGTCTGCAGCAACTGCTCCAACACCAACTCCTTTCCCACACACACTGAGCTATGCTCAGCTCTGCCTTATAACGAGTGTGTGCACCTGGACACACACACACAACCCGCAGAGCTTCTGGAAAACCTGGACACATGACTGAAGACTCCATCCCTCCCAATGCTCTTTGAAGTCTTTAAGTTTCCAGCCCCAATCCAGACTTACAAAATCCAGAGAAAACTTAAAGTAGTTTTCTCTGCTTACCAATCTTTTGCTGGAACTTCTCAAATTGCTTCTTTGAGAGTCCTGTGTCCATTTTACATACATTTTCACTAAGACAGGGGCTCTCACTCTCACAATATATAGTCACTGCAAACGTGACTTCTTATGGCTTTCTTTCAACAATGTCTTTCTTCTTGCCACTCTTCCATAAAGGCCAGATTTGTGGAGTGCAAGACTAATAGTTGTCCTGTGGACAGATCCTCCCACTTGAGCTGTGGATCTCTGCAGCTCCTCCAGAGTTACCATGGGCCTCTTGGCTGCTTCTCTGATGAATGCTCTCCTTGCACGGCCTGTCAGTTTAGGTGGTAGGCCATGTCTTGGTAGGTTTGCAGTTGGAAAGAGGCATACTCTTCCCATTTTCGAATGATGGCTTGAACAGTGCTCAGTGAGACGTTCAAAGTTTGGGATATTTTCTTTTATAACCTAACCCTGCTTTAAACTTTTCCACAACTTTATAACTGACCTGTCTGGTGTGTTCCTTGGCCTTCATGATGCTTTTTGTTCACTAAGGTTCTCTAACAAACCTTTGAGGGCTTCACAGAACAGCTGTAATTATACTGAGATGAAATTACACACAGGTGGACTCTATTTACTAATTAGGTGACTTCTGAAGGCAATTGGCTCCACTAGATTTTAGTTAGGGGTATCAGAATAAAGGGGGCTGAATACAAATGCACGCCACACTATTCACACATTTATTTGTAAAAAGTTTGGAAAACCATTTATCAATTTTTTTCCACTTCACTATTATTTGCCACTTTGTGTTGGTCTATCACATAAAATCCCAATAAAATAAATTTACGTTTTGGGTTGTAACATGACAAAATGTGGAAAATTTCAAGGGGTATGAATACTTTTTCAAGGCACTGTATATATTATGGTAACTTTTTAATGTAGCTATTGGCCTTGCACCATCTGTCTCCTATGCCTCACTTTTTGGCCATTATGGTTGTCCATTATAAGGATGAACCAACATTGAGGCATGACCAAAAGGCAAGAAGAAGTGTCCTGGAAGTCACACATCTCTGCAAAACCTTGTTAGAAGGTGTATGACAGCCTCAGGCTGGACTCCAACCAGGCCACGCCCCCAACCAGTTTGGGTCAAGGAAGGCAGGGTGGCCAGAGCCAAGAGCAGCTTCATGAACCGAAAGTGAATTAGAGATCTTTCGTTTTGGGGGTTCACAGAAATCTTACCATAGTATGTGATTTTTTTTCTCAGATACTGTACATTTTTGCCTGTGGTTTGGAACTTTAAAAAGTGAACACTACTTAACTTTATTATGTATTAAAAGAGTAGTGTTTGGTCATCATTAACAATCTATCAGAATTCAGAACCTATACTACATGATATGCTTATCCGAGGACATTTGAAGATCATTGCCAAGCACAAGCTAAAACCTTCCGACATGACGCCTGGAAGAATGACAATAGACTAGTACTTGTGTAATCAACGCTTATGTGAGTAATGACAGCAAATGATTTGACAAGTCATGTACACAGATGTCACATAAAATGAAGGGAGATAATCAAGGAAAGACAATAAACAAAACGGTTTTTATACCAAGATGGATTACAGCTAATTATAGGTGCTGCTCAATGTGACTTATATCAGGATCATTTTTAAAGCTACAACTCCCTGGTTAGCTTTTCAAGGATGTGTGTTTTTTTGGTAGGCTTCTTCTTTGTGTATTACTTAAAAAAAACAAGGGAAATTCACACAGGAAATAACAGCCTGTCTGCATAGATTTATGAAGGCAGAGTGTTTTAATTGACTTTGTTAACATTTGCATTTCTTTAGCGCTGACCTTTAAATTGAGCCACTTGACTTCTGGAGAGTATTTTTGGAAGATACCCTTTTAACCCAGATGGATGCATGAAATGTTAACATGTACATGGTTAATCATCCATGCATACATATTTATTCAAGTGTTTTGGAAGATGTCACTGAAACGGCACAGATCTTAAAGGTAGCAGGAGACAGATTTTACATTTATATTTACAGTGTGTGTATATATATATATATATGCTCTCGCCGGACACTTTATTAAGTACACCTTGCTAGTACCAGACAGGATCCCCTTTTTCCTTCAGAACTGCCTAATTCTTCATAGCATAGGCACATCCATGATGCGATTGAGATCTGGTGATTGTGGAGGCCATTGGAGTACAGTGAACTTATTGCCATGTTCAATGACTATGTTTCAAAAAAGGGATTTAGAACAGGAGGGGACTTTGATTGTGCCTCAGAGGAGTATAAAAAAAATATACACATACTGAAATTTATAGAAATGTATACAGACTTTATTCATCTGCCATACAGCAAAATCTTCTAAGAATGAACAGGTTAAAAATGAGATACAATTTTGGAATTTTGAAGTCAGTCCCAAACACAGCAAAGCAGATAGGGACTACGCGTTTCGCGGACAGTTCCACTTCGTCAGAGCCTTGAGGGCAGCAGCACAGTAGGTATCATATAAATTCTAGAAATATCAATAAACAATGTATAGATAACTTGATTTAGCATGAGGAATGAAGGATTAGGACTACAAGTGCATTGCAAGTGCACTTAAAAGTGCAGTTGCTGTAGATCTGAGGAGGACATGCAAGGAAAATAAAAAACAGCATTTTAGCTTGCACATGATTGGATGATAAAATCAGCAGAGCTTCCACTCATTTCCGATCTTCCCGTCAGATCTACAGCGACTGCACTTTCAGTGCACTTGTAGTGCAAAGTGGATTTTCCTTTCGTAAATAACCCCCAAAGTCATAATGTGCTAGTATGCACATACTAGCACTTTATGAAAGACTTACCCTAAAATGAAGCCCTCACAGCTGACAGGGCTTACATTTTCACCCGGTCTTCCTTTCATGTTCGTGGGCCGTGGCAATTTGAATAAGCAAGCCACTATTGCGGTTCAGCACTCTGAAGGGACGGCATACTCAGCGTGAGTCCAGTGCTCATGTGTCGGTGACGTTACCGAATGCAGAACTAGAGAATATCTCCTAAACGGTGCACTAGTGGGACAAAGCCCACTATCAGTCACTTTTCTCCCATTGAAGGGATTATATTATTTTTATTCTGAAAGCTCCTGGATTTAGCCCTTTTCTACTCTTAAACACAGACATCTGAGCTCTGCTCTGAGTTCACATTCAGCTCAATTGCACATAAAGCTAAAACTCTGTACACGGACATTAGCTGAGAAAGTAATAGCAGCAGACATCAGCTAGGTCAGTTAAATGTCATTTAACAGCCTGGTAGATCTGCAGTTGATTGTTTGTGATATGACACGGCTCCTCTGGGGATCGGAAAACCCTTTGCTCGGCTTGTGGCATTTCCTAAGAAGATGGAGGTGTAAGTATATTGAGTGCGATGTCACTTTGTCAACATGTCATTGACACAGGTATGGGATCATTATTTATTTTTGTAAAAATAGAGATATGAAAAGCTTCACAGAAATCATATTTGACTGCGATCATTACACAGCCCATTCTGAGCTGAAGCTCTGGCTTGCTGTTAATTGCTTTGGAATGGAGTAAGATAGACTTTATGTACAGTGAATGTTAAAACACTAAATGTCGGCCTTCATATATATATATATTTTTTTTTTCATTTTATTCTACATCGCCATATGGTTCTTCCCCACTGGCTGAGAATACTTTAGCTGATGGTCAATCAAGGGCATGACTATGCCATACCTGCATTTTTAAATCTTAAATTGGAAACAATTTAAAGGAGACATATGCCTTTTTTATTTTTTTATTTGTCTGGCATAAATTTTTAAGAATATGCTCATACATTTATACAGTTACATAGTTACATAGTCGGTAAGGTTGAAAAAAGACACCAGTCCATCCAGTTCAACCTGTGGTATGTGAGTGTGCATGTGTTTATGTCAACAGTAAATTGTATTTCCCTGTATGTTGTGATCATTAAGATGCCCATCTAATAGTTTTTTGGAACTATTGACGCTCACTGCTGATACCACTGATCTATACTGCTCTGACAGTAAAGAACCCTCCTTGCAGTTTAAAGGGGTTGTAAAGGTTCAGATTTTTTTTTATAAAAAAAAAAACAAACATGTCTGAACTTACCTGCTCTGTGAAAGGGTTTTGCACAGAGCAGCCCCGATCCTCCTTTTCTGGGGTGCCCTGCCGCAACTCCTGGCTCCTCCCCTTCATCAGGTGCCCCCAGGGAAAGCTGTTTCCCTGGGGGCACCCGTGCGGGTGCGCTCCCGAGTCCTGCTGCTGCGTCCTTTGACACAGACAGCGAGACTCGGCCCCACCCCCCACTCCTGTGTCACTGGATTTGATTGACAGCAGCGGGAGCCAATGGGGGTTATGACTAAGGCCTTGTAGGCTGAAATGCGTCAACTGACTTAATCTGCGTTTGTTCACTGTGGCTATTCAATAAAATGAAGAAATTTTAAGAGCAACAACAGGAGTGAGGATAATTTTTTCTGCTATCAATCTGTCCAATGAGATGGAGAGCCAGTGGCTGGAGCCACTGGGCTCATGCACGGCGCTGGAATGAATGGGCTCAGGTAAGAAAAAGGGGGGGATCTGGGGGGGCGCTGCAGCATGCATTAAGGTGAAAAACTTTGAGACCTTACAATCCCTTTAAGGTTAAACCGCTTCTCTTCCTATTTTAGTGAATGGCCACGTGTTTTTTTAAACTCAATTTCACTGAAACGTTTTTTTTCCTATGGTAGGGTCACCAGTACGGTATTTGTATATTGCTATCATATCCCCTCTCAAGTGTCTCTTCTCTGGAGAGAAAAAGTTCAATGCTTGTAGTCTTTTCCCATAGCTGAGATCCTCTAGTCCCTAGTCCAGAACATCCTTCTTGAGGACTGGTGCCCAGAACCTGGCTCTGGGAGCACATTTCCCATAAATTACAATATTTCTGCGCTGGGACCTTGGAGCTGGTACCTCTCATGACAGGAAGGATTGCCCTTTGGTGCAAAGGATTCTTCCAATGAAGAGTAGACAAACAAGTGGTTGCACCAATGCTTGGTCAGTGGCAACATTGGATGAAGCGTTAGGCCCCTTTCACACGGGCGGAATCTGTCCAAGCTGATCCTTCTGCTTAGCGGGGGATCTCTCCGCTGATCCCCAATGAGCAGGTGGACAGGGACACAGCTCACTGTTCTCTATGGAGCTATTGAATGGAAATCGACTGCCTTTCTGTTTCCATCCGATTGTCATCCAAATCGATCTGCTGGCGGGTGGCGAATGTATCCCCATCTGTCTGTTTGTAGCGGATTTTAACGGATCAGAGGCTGGCAGGTGTCTGCTGACATCTGCCACCCCATTGAGAACAATAAGTGGTCTGATCTGGCCTGCCTGAAAAACGGTCCACTGGTGAGAAAGGGGCCTTAGAGTTACTGGGAGGATCACGGTTAAAGATTAACTCAAGGCAAAATACAGAGATGATATACATATATTAGCTGTTTTACCAGCCTAAGGATCTGTATTTCCGGTTATGAGATTTGCCCAACTCTGCCCCACAGTACAGCCTTGTCTAGCATGAGAAAGCATCTGCTCATTCTCTGCTGCCATTTCCATTTCACAGGTCTCCCTACAGGGAAAGAAAATCCATGACTAAGGGATGTGTCTAAAGGTGAGGCTCCCGTGTATACCTGTAATTCTAAATTTCTTCCCCTTTTACCCACCATTGACCACACGACACTACTCGTCTGGAGTCGAATGGCCATAGCAGCCTTTTATTACAACAAAATAAAATACAAAAATACTTTGAACATAACTTAATGCTTAATATACAATCTTATAAAAACCTTTTATAACATTTTGTAAACAATTTCACCACTGAAACTTTAGTATTAACCTTTTTGATCTAAAGGGTCCTTGAAGGCACATATTAATGTTCTTACACCAACTAGTTGTATCGGTATACCCAAAAAACGGCCCCCCGCCGTGTAATTACGAAAGCTCGGGGACAAAACAGCTACTTCCTGCCAGATACAACTTCCTCCAACATTGTTTCCATACAGGGAAAGGACCCCAAAAACTCAGTGGGGCCCAAACCCCCCTAAAAAACCTCCATTATTTCTCAGCACCTCCTCCAAGGACCCCATAGACCTGCCGCTGCTACGACAATAAATTCCCCACCTTCATCACCCTTACTACCTTAAACCAACCAACCTTAACATTCGTATCACCCCTTTTTTACCCGGCAGTGTAATATACAGTTAGATCGGGAGGGAGGGTGGGAATTCTTCTACCGGCGCTCTCTTCTCTCCAACTGACCACCTGAATAACTCCACCCCCGTCTTATATCTAGCTCCCCCCACTGGGCCACCCCCTCTCCTAATTTACCTGCCCTAAATTACTCCACCTCACCGCCCCACCCTAGTCATGCTGGCCCTCCTCCTAGTGTTACTTTGGCTCCGGGCCATTACTTGACTAAGGGATGTGTCTAAAGGTGAGGCTCCCGTGTATACCTGTAATTCTAAATTTCTTCCCCTTTTACCCACCATTGACCACACGACACTACTCGTCTGGAGTCGAATGGCCATAGCAGCCTTTTATTACAACAAAATAAAATACAAAAATACTTTGAACATAACTTAATGCTTAATATACAATCTTATAAAAACCTTTTATAACATTTTGTAAACAATTTCACCACTGAAACTTTAGTATTAACCTTTTTGATCTAAAGGGTCCTTGAAGGCACATATTAATGTTCTTACACCAACTAGTTGTATCGGTATACCCAAAAAACGGCCCCCCGCCGTGTAATTACGAAAGCTCGGGGACAAAACAGCTACTTCCTGCCAGATACAACTTCCTCCAACATTGTTTCCATACAGGGAAAGGACCCCAAAAACTCAGTGGGGCCCAAACCCCCCTAAAAAACCTCCATTATTTCTCAGCACCTCCTCCAAGGACCCCATAGACCTGCCGCCACAGCACACGGACGTGACGCCTTACGTGCGTGTCGCCCTCCAAACCATAACCGCCCGGTGTACACCCTCCTGCAAAGCCAGCTGCCACAGATCCAAACCGATCGCATTCAGGTGTACACCGTCCGATCTCAAAAAACGCCAGGTTTCTTCTTCCAAATCCCGATGCCGCACCGCCAAACCGCCATTATGCACGAAAAATTTTGCCACCGCTTTATTGACCTTTATCCTCGCTCTGTTCAGGCCTGCAACAGAGCGAGCCAAGCGCCAAGCCGTCCTGGCCACGATATCCGACCAAATAAAAATCGTATCTGGAAAAAAGGATTGCAAACGGAGCAGATCGAATTTAATATCCCGTATCAGCTCTCTCGCACAACGAACCCCCAAATCATTACCGCCCGCATGAATCACAACCACATCCGGGGAGCGGTCAAGACAGGCAAACTTATGCATCTCAGGTACTACCCTGGACCAGAGCATGCCCGGAATCCCGATCCAGCGTACTACCCCCTCTCCCTCTGATAGGCCCAACAACCTGCCTCCCCTCCTAACATCCGCCCTCCTGGCACCCCAATACACGTACGAGTGTCCCAGGATCCACACCAAACAGGAGTCCGAACCTGAAAAACATGGAGAACAAACAAAGGGAAGACAAAGAGAAAAAACAGACATGTCCTACATTCCCTAGCCACTAGAACCCCTTGGCTTGCCCAATAAAATACTATCTTCATCAGTAAATTTTTCCGTCACAACAACCCCCACCCACCCAGAAGGATTCAGCCCCTAAAGTAGGTGAGGACGAACATACAACTTGAACCTGGATGATTCCCACCTGCCAATACCTTTTACCACTTCCTCATCCAATCCCCACCGAACCGCTTCCGTGGCTGCACCAATGCGGAACGAGTGTGAAGAGTAATTCTCTGCATTGAAACCAGCGGCTATCAAGCTCTTTTTGAAAACCGCCTGAAACTGGAAACGAGAAACCGCCCTACCATCTTCATGTCGGAAGAAAACCCCCGCCCCTCGAGGCCTAATTGTACAAAATTCCCCTATTGCCGCAACCGGACATACAGGAGAACCCGGGATCCTATTCAACTCAACCCATTTTCCTTTCCCGCATTGGTCCGTCTTGGACCTCTTCAAAAATATCCCCAACTTATCCCCGCTTAGCAAAACATCCTGTACTTCCAACCCGCCATTGCCCCTTCTGTTAGTACTCACCATCTCACCTATCCGAAACGCCCCAAAAAAGGCCAACACAAAAATGGCCCTAAACAATACCCGTTCAAATCGTGAAAAACAAACAACTCCCAGCTGTTGGACCACCTTTCTTAAAACCTCGAACGAAACTGGGCGTCTTCTGTCGGCAGCCGTTCGACCAGCGCGATAACCACGCATAGCACGCCGAACCCTGAAGACCTTAGTCACATCTGTTTTCCCAGCCAACTGAAACATGAAAGCCAACCCAGCCATCTTATTAGACATCGAAGAAGCTGACACTCCCTTTTCAAAATTCCTGCCTATAAAATAGAGCAACAAATTAATCCTACCTTCATCATTTTGACTGGCCCCCGCTTCTTCTACCAAAGCCTCCCATTCCTTCCAAACCTTACTGTACTTAGCCCACGTAGCTGCGGATACCGATCGATGCATTAACTGTTGAGCGATGGCAATGCGATGCTCCACAACCTCTCGGGACAGGGAATCCCGAACACTTCCGCTCCCGGCACCAGTTGACGAAACTTGTCCCACTGGAAACGAGACAACGCATCAGCCACAGAATTATCCACTCCCGGAACATGAATAGCAGTAATACAGCAATTAATACACAAACAACGTAATACCAGGTGCCTTAGTAAGCGCACAACTGGGGGGGAAGACGCAGTGTTATTATTAATGGCTTGTACAACACCCAAGTTATCACAGTGAAAACGCACCCGACGGTTCTCAAACTCTGCTCCCCAAAGCTCCACCGCTAGAACAATGGGGAACAATTCCAAAACCGCCAAGTTGCGTATCAGTCCGGCCTCTTTCCAAAGTACCGGCCATTCCCCCGCGCTCCACTTCCCCTGAAAAAACGCCCCGAATCCACATGATCCCGCCGCGTCGGTAAACAGTTCCAAATCAAAGTTTGAAACTACCGTACCCATCCACAAAGAGCGGCCATTGTACGTAGCCAAAAACGAATCCCATACCTTCAAATCCTCCTTGTGATCCCTACTTAATCGAATAAAATGATGTGGAGCCCTGACCCCTGCCGTGGCGGCAGCAAGGCGCCTGCAGAAAACCCGCCCCATAGGCATGATGCGGCAGGCAAAATTCAATTTGCCTAGCAACGATTGTAAGGACCGAAGTTGTACCTTCCTAGCCCTTAACGCCACGGCCACTTCTTGTTTTAAACCATCCAATTTGTCCTGCGGCAATCTACATTCCATCGCTACCGTGTCTATAACTATCCCCAAAAAACTCAAAACAGTAATTGGGCCTTCCGTTTTGTCTGGAGCCAACGGGACCCCAAAAAACTCAAACAGCTGCTGAATCGTAGCCAGCAATGACGCGCATATCAAACTTCCTGCTGGCCCTATACACAGAAAATCATCCAAATAATGGATGACGGATGACAAGCCGGACACATCCCGCACAGCCCATTCTAAAAAGGAACTAAAGTGTTCAAACAGCGAACACGAAATCGCACACCCCATCGGCAAACACCTATCAACAAAGAACTTTTCCTGCCAGCAACACCCCAACAAACGACAGCACTCTGGATGGACAGGCAAAAGGCGAAAAGCAGCCTCAATGTCTGTTTTTGCCAACAATGCGCCCTTACCCAGACGCTGAACCCATGCGACCGCCGTGTCAAACGATGTGTAAGACACTCTACACAAATCAGGGTCAATAGAATCATTTACTGAACCCCCGCGCGGGTATGACAAATGATGAATGAGCCGAAATTTGTTCGGCTCCTTCTTAGGAACCACACCTAACGGGGAAACAACCAAATCCGGCATTGGGGGCAACTCAAACGGGCCCGCCATGCGCCCTAAGGAGACTTCCTTGAACAATTTTTCTGTAACAACACTAGAGTGCTCCATAGCGGACTTCAAATTTTTCGCCATAGGCGGAACCACGCTAAGCCCGCTACTCAACCTAAAACCGTCCGTAAAACCTAACTCTAATAGCTTTGCTGTTTCTTGATCAGGGTACCGTCTTAGAAAAGGGGCCATCTTTTCTACCCTCACCGGCGTCTTCCCTTTTTCCAGCATCACCCCCTTTTCCACGACCTTGCTTAAAACACCGGGACTGAGAGTGTGACCCTCCACATGTGGAACACTCATGTCGAAATCGACATTTTGCCCCAAACTTACAGGTACCGGCGTTGAACTGCCAGCAGAAACCCATGCGACCGCCGGCCGGTTGTCCGGCCATAGCCGAACCCCCGGCCCCACCCTGAAAGGGAGCTGAAGAACTTCTTGGAGATGACATTAACTTCATCCAAAGACTAATGTCCTTATGGTCCCATCGCAATGCAGGGCGTACCGCCTTCCTCTGCCGAAATTGCTCATCATAGCGCAACCAGGCCGTACCGCCGTATACCCTTTGCGCTTCACCAATGGAGTCCAGGTAGCAGAAAAGAGCCGAGCAGTGCTCAGGCGTTTTTTCCCCAATAACGCTTGCCAAAATCGCAAACGCCTGGAGCCAATTTGAAAAAGTGCGCGGTATTAACCGGTAACGCCGCTTCTCCTCTTCCTCTTTTTTGCTCTCGTCCGGCTTAACTTTGTCCAAGTTGAACTTCTCCAAGGGCAACAAGGAGAATATTTCAACGTACTCCCCCTTCAAAATGCGCTCCCTCACTTCTGCCTTTAAATGAGCGCCCAAGGGCCCCTCAAAGCAGACGTATACCTCACATTTGGCCGCATCAGCCAAGCGCACACCGTCCAAACCAGCTGTCCCCTTACCCACCGGTACAGCCTCCGCAACTGTCGCTGCAGCACCCGCCACCACCACCGTTGGTGGCGTTACTGAAGTTTCCGTCCCTGCCCCAGCAACTGCTGTGCTACCCGACATACCCAATGCAGGGGCCACCCCCGCAGATTCCCGCGGTGTAACTGTTTGGGCCGATGCCCACGCCGCCACTGGAGAAGCGCTTGCCACCGGCCGCTGACCAGCCTCACAGCGCGCCAGCACTTCCCGCAAACCCGCCAGCAATGTCTGTACCACCCCTACATCCTGCAATCCCATAGACATGGAACTACCACCTTGCCCCAAACTACCTAAACCACCCTGAGCCCCTGACATATCTACACCACCATCAACAACAGAACCCCCTTTGTTAGCAATAGCAGGAGACAAAGACAACACAGAAAGGGGCTCACCTGGCTGCCGCTGCCTCACTGGACATCCAGCCGCGATCCCCACTGCACGCGCCGCCTCTGGTAGTTCTTCCTCCACACGCTCGTCCAGCTCGCCCTCAGACAGACTGTCCTGGGAACTCCCAGCCTCTCTCAGCGCATCAATCGCAGGCCGCACATCAGGATCCACCGCCGCCGTTGAGCGCCCCGCAGTGACGTCATCAGTGTGCGCCGCATCGACACGTGTCTCCACCAGGCTAGATAGCTGAGCCCTAGGCCGGGCAGGGGGAGCCCGCCTGGCCGTGGATCTGGACCGAGTTACCTCCAAGTCCCTCCGATCGTGTGGGGCCACCGCCGAACTCCTCTTCCGTCCCCTCTCTTGTGAAATACGGGTCCCGGCCGTTCCTACCCCATGGCCGTCACCCGCCGAGGCCTCTCTCCCTCGCCGAGCTCCCCTTAGGCCAGGCTGAACGCCCACCACGGCAGCCGCCATGCTTGTCATAGTGTTTGCAGGGGGGGCGGTACCTGATGCTGCAGCGCCGTCCGTCTCATAAGTCCGACGCGATCGAGCTCCCCTTCCGTCACCGCTTGTCGCAGCCACCGCTGTTTTTCGCTTGGCCGGCGGAGTCCGCCCTTCCAGTGCCAGGCTCCCTGTACGATCTGTCTCCGGGCTGAAACGCTCAGGCGGCCTAGACCGCCTAGCACGTGTGCGGCCCGGAGGAGGGGGGCTGGTGGGTGGAACAGAGGAGGACTGGCTGGGGCCTTGTAAAAGGCTAGCCACCGAAGCCTGCAGCCATCCTGTGCCTCTGGCCTCCGCCTCCTCTCTCAGTTGAGATAAGATCGCCTCCAAGTCACCCATGCTGGAAATTTGGAGACCGTGTCGCAGAATTCTTCTACCGGCGCTCTCTTCTCTCCAACTGACCACCTGAATAACTCCACCCCCGTCTTATATCTAGCTCCCCCCACTGGGCCACCCCCTCTCCTAATTTACCTGCCCTAAATTACTCCACCTCACCGCCCCACCCTAGTCATGCTGGCCCTCCTCCTAGTGTTACTTTGGCTCCGGGCCATTACTTTACATCCCTCCTGACAGAACATAGCTCTACCTTGTTTACATAGGCAGAACTCTGTTCTGTGTCCTACCTCGTAAATCAGCAGGTGCCGGTGGACATCCATTGGCCAGCACCCACTGATCGGCTTGTGTTGTGTCTAACTAGAGCACAACCGCAGCACCGGCGGCGCGTGCGCACCCCCTGCCCGGAAGTGTCGGATCACATACTGGGTACGTGACCTGGTGCAGGAGAGCCAACCGGCCACCTTATAACTAAGTTATGTGGTCGGCAAGTGGTTAAACCCTCAGATTTTTTTTAAAGTGTGTTAAGAAGTTGATTGAATCATTTACTGAGTATGCAGGTTTCCTATTTTAGGGTGGCTCCTCTCTCTTGCAGCATCCTGTGAGTCACCCTTGCACGCAGTGGCTAGAGTTGTGTCTCCATGCACTGTGTGTATCAATAGAAACACACAGCACCATAACCTAGAATGGCAAGGCACTCCTCTATTCTTCCCTTCTCCAAGCAAACAGATTGGCAAGATGCAGCACTAAAAGAATAGGAGCCAGCAGCATTGAAAGTTGCTAACTGCAAATGCTGGGGTAAGAATTATAACAAATAGATTACTGGGGAATGTTTATTTTATTGTGCTCACTGTGTTAATCAAAAAAAAAAAAAACACTGAAAATGTAATAGTTTAATTAAGATTAGTAATAAAGGGAGGGTTAGTATAAAGGTTCTGGAAAGGGTTAGGGTAAGGCCTACAGGGAGAATTAGTGAATTAGTGTAAAGGTTAATGTTAGAGTGAGGGTTAGTATAAAGGTTCCAGAAGGGTTAGTGTGAGGCCTACAAAGAAACCTGGTGTTAAGGTTAGTGTGTGTGTGTGTGTGGGGGGGGGGGTAGTGTAAGTTTTAGAGGAGGTTAGAGTGAATGTTACAGAAGGGTAAGTGTTCGTTTTAGAGGGAGGGTTAGCGTAAGGGGGACCTTAATGCAGGGCATGACTTTTGGTGCACAGAGCTCTGCCAGAAAAAAACACTAAAACCAATCATCATGTGCTGAAAACTAATGCATTGTTAGTGTGATTAGCATTGAATTTCCCAGGCCTAAAAGGTGAAAGGTGCTTATGCTTATTGCCAACTGTTCTAACTAGATAAAGCCTGGAGGCCTCATCTCCTATTAGTTGCATATGTGAAGTCTTCTTATGACCTCTGCTACTTTTATGTTCGGATTTGCATTGTCAGTTTTTGTTTCAGGAATCTTTTTTCTGACTTGGCATAAATTTGATCCATAAACCTAAAGAGACTACTATCCCTTCAAGTAATTCCAGTTTTAACAACAGCCATAAAACTTGGCAGTCTAGATGCCAAGTCTAGTGTGATTGGTCCCCATTGTCCTTGATAAAAAATTAATACTGTCAGTCATGAACAGCAGAATGGACATACTGTGGTTGATTTACTAAAGGCAACCAGGCTTTCATTTTGCAAGGGAAGTTGCACTTTGCAAGGGAATTTTCCCTAGAGCATAGTGAATGTGTTGAAATGTCACTTTGCAAACAATAAACATGCAAGACAAACAAAATAAAAATGCATTTTTGCTTGCACATGATTGGATAATGGAAGTCAGCAGAGCTTCCATCATCCAAAGGGTTGCTTTTTCTAAGTCACTATAATACCATCATCATTATCATCATCATCATTCATCACAATCCTAGGGGGGCAGAATTGCTAATTGTTAGATTTCACTACTAGCTATCACTATCTCTCAGTAGACTCGGTAAACGTTGTTGTCTTACTACTTCACACATAGCCACACAGTTAGGCAGGACAAGGTTCAGCTGAGGCTCTGTTAGTAATAGACAGCCAGTTTTCGGTAGGAAATTAACCTGGAAGTTACAGGGACAGAGGTAGAAGTTTGAAGGCAGTTTTCAGGTTTATCTGTATGTAGAATTTGCATTACTTTTCATAGATTTTTCCCACCGACTGACTAATCAACTGAGTGACCTTTGTGCATTTTTTTTTTTTTTTGCTTGGTTGTTGACTATTTATTTTGGTTGTGCAGTGAACTTTATCTTTTCAACAAATAAGACTCCTAATACTCAATATGATGTTTTTGACTACCAAATACTGCTACAGTATGCGTTTTTCCCCCAACATCCTAATACAACAATACATTTCTATTCAACATGTATCTATTTGACTTTTCAGGTTACAGTGACAAAAAATAAGGGTTTATTTGTGCTATACACTCAAATTTTCACCTGTTATGCTGCTTGAACTTTTCACTGTAAAGTTGGTATAGTTAATCATGATTTCTTCTCCTTGTGGCCCATTGGAATAATCTTGTAAGTCTGGATTCACACCTATGCAGTTTTAGTGCTTTTTGCATTTAGCAGATTTGCACTGCAGTCAATTTAACATGGTTTCCCTATGGAACACGTTCTGTAGTGCAAATCAGCAAAATGCAAAAAGCACTAAAAATGCATAGGTGTGAATCCAGCCTTAATCAGCAGTGATGATAGAGCATGATGGCAGAACAATCTTGATTTTTGATGTTGCCACCCAATGGAATTATATCTGCAGATGCTTGAGGACTTCTACAAGCAACAGAAACTTGTTAATAACTTTAACATATGCCACAGGGGCAAAGGCAGAATGTCTTTTAAGTCTAGCTTGTGGCTTCTGATGACAGGTGTGTGTAACCTTTTAAAGTCTTTCGAAGAAATGGTATTCAAATGAACAATGGTATCCTCTTAATCTTATGCTAAAAGTGCCAACATTAATGCAATGAGGCAAGAAAGAAGAGCAAATTCAGGGTCTGATCAAGCACTGGATTAATGTCAATGAACAGAATGAAATAACAGAGTGCAGCACTATCACCTTAAGGCTGGGTTCACACTGCTGCGGTGCGGGAACGCAGCGAATTTACTGCGGGTTCCCGCACCGCACCAACTCGCACGGCAGTTCACACTGCCATATGCGAACTGCTGGGGAGTGTCATACAATGTTAATGACACCCCCAGTTCAGCCCGCATATCGCAATGCGAACTGACAATCCGGACACTTTCGGATCGCATAGGTGTGAACACCCATGCGATCCGATTTTGGTCCGAACAAAAAAAAGGGTCCTGTGCGAGTTTGGACCGAATGCGGTGCGATATCAGCCATACTATCTGTATGGCTGATATCGCACAGCACAGACATCGCATGTGATGTGAACAGCAGTGCGCTGCGAATCACATGCGATGTCTGCAACGGCCGCAGTGTGAACCCAGCCTAAAAGTGAATGAGTGAAGTAAAAAAAAAACTTAGCACATGCTGCCACCTCAGAGGTGTAAAGAGGTGCTCATATAGACCAAACAAATTACATGAAATGGCCTCCTATTGAAGTCTTGGAGTCTGCCATTTGAAATTACAACTACTTAAGGGTGTCCTGGCCCTAACCCTCTTTACCTTTCAAAAGATAAAAGGGACTGTTAAAGAAATACAACCTCTTTTGCATTTAAGACGTTTCTGGCACCCAATGACTTTACCACCTTTGCACCCACTATGCCTCACAACCCACCATGTATTGAAGGATGTCAGCCATCTTTGGCCTCGAAGGTTCCCATTAGACCGGACGAGGTTAGAGATTCTGATACACAAGTGATATGTTTTGCCTACATGTGCTAGCTACTTTATGTATATTTTGGGAATCGCATCCAAGCACAGGAGTCTGTTTTGTATATTTCAGTGAACAGAATGAGAATTGCTTGGTGCAAGGTAAGAAGGAAGGATGAAGGTATGTATAGTTTTTGAGGCGAAGGCACAGGACTCTGGGGATGAGGCTGACCAAAAAAATAGCGGTTTTGTTTGGAATCTTGCTAAAAGGAAAAGTAGATGCGTTTTTAACATGGCTAAAACACAAGGTAAATTTACTACTTTTGTGCAGCTTGCAACAGTTTTTTCATAAATGAGACTGTTCTAAGTTCTGTTTCTAAGGATCAGCCCCATTTGAACTCCACACAGCCTTATCTTCCTTGCCTGTACTGCCATTATTTCCAGCAGCACTGGCACTAGTAGAAACTTTAGTGGCAACAACAATACCAAGATTAATGCATCCCTGAAATATTTTTTGTCTAGATGTTCCCTATAACATAGCAAATATTCATTTTTTAAGTTCAGGTCCATTTTAAAGTCACGCAATGTTCTGCCAGTCGTAATTGTAATAATTGTTCAACATCTGGATAGCCAAATGTTATTTTTTTATGATTATGTGAACACCAGTCAATGTAAATGAAAATAATAATGTCTTTCTCACTTACTGTGCCTTTCATCTATATATCTGTATATTTAGCCATGTGAACTGGACACTCACTGCTAGTGAATATTGATCGCCCTTGTGGCCTATATTACCCCCTGGGCCCTCTCCATAGGATTTACTCCAAGTGAATGGTTGCTAGCTTGTGCATGACCAGACTGGATGGTTTATCCATCTACTGTGTCTTTCGATGCTCTATAATTCCCTAGTGTGTGAGCGGTTACTGCCCTTTTGCATAGTTCTATCTTCAGTTTACCTCTACTGATACTTTTTGTGGGGACTAGGTCTTTCTCATATTAAAAGCCCCTTCACTGATGCATTTGCTAATTTATAGATGCAGTGTGATTCACAGGCTATAATCTTGTTATTGGTCCAACTATGTGCCATGTGAAATTTCTCCTCCAAATTTGCTCCTGAAGAAGCTGGTGACTGCAAAACATGTCGAGTTTGATTGACTACATGCACATCGCTTCCTTGGACTAAGATTCTTGGTGCTAGTGACTCTACTGTGTGGGTGTAGTAAAGCCATATAGAGGAATAATTTTATTATATATATTTTTTGTGTTTTATCCAAAGTGTTTTGTCATGTAAACCATTTGTAATAAAAATTTGTGATTTTAATCCATTGTGATGTTTTATGATGGTACCAAGAAAAATCTGTTGCCCCACCCCTCCTCTTGCTTGCTGCAACAAGTAAAATTTAAAATTGAATGCAAAATGAAACACTCTCTATATAAAAGGGGTTCTGTAAAGATTTTACCAAGTAGCAGAAATCATTATTTTCAGATTTTATACATTTTTAGATGGATTTTCAAACGAAATATATTACATACAGTATGTACTATTTTGTGTAAGCAAATAATTACATAGGAGTTTATAATAACACAGTTCATCTGTAAAATTGTTCTTGCTACATACTTGTCAAAAGTAAATGAACAATCATGAAGTAAGAAAAAAAATCTAAAAATATATTTCTGTCTTGGCAGATCTCACATGGATGCAATTTCCGAGCCAGCAAAAGGCAGCTGACGCCTCAATTTTTTCTGCCCTTATTATCTACTTTCTGGCCTCACAATATTTGACCCTTGAACTAATAATACATTTAGAGACATTTGCTGCCTATACTGAGCATTTCCAATCCTCTTTTGCTCAAACCCCTAAAGTGCATGACATGTACAATATTATTACACATGGAAGTTGGATCTGATATTTTTCTATATATGTTCATGGTCTTTGCATACCTAAAGAAAGTCTTCTGGATATGCTGTACAGCACAGAACTAAGTATTCACATGCTTTAGTTAAAATGAACTTTGGTCTTTTTTTCTCAGTCTGTCTAAATAAATCCCACATACCGGTATGTCACAGAAATGGTATAATTTTCCATGAAAAAAAAAACACTGCCTTTTATCACCAAATAGCAATCCTTTAGTCCCAGTCCAGTAACTTTGTCTGGATGATGTCATCTGTCTGCTGCAGGCAGGAGAAAGCATTTCCCTAGTTCCCCCTCCTCTCTTTGTAGTAGACACAGGGTGAGATACTGCATAAGTAG
Organism: Lithobates clamitans; assembly: GCA_037952925.1. NCBI lineage: Eukaryota > Metazoa > Chordata > Amphibia > Anura > Ranidae > Lithobates > Lithobates clamitans. The sequence goes on along the minus strand of JBBGZY010000922.1, from coordinate 3,357,759 downwards.
GCTGATCTGTCAGAGATTTGTGAGCCAAGAACTGCACAGGCATCAGGGTTTGTATGAATATGTCAACTCTGAGCAAACATTCTAGTAAGTAAAATAGATGCCGAGCCAAGATAATTCTGGAAGAAAGATGACACCATCTTTCTGGACAGAAAAGCAGATAAAGCTATTGCATAGTTGCCAACAGTCCCGATTTTCCCGGGACAATCCAGATTTTGGGACCCTCGTCCCGGATGGAGGTTGTCCCGAATCGGTATTTTCCATAAGGAAAATCGGGAATGTTTTTTTTGTTGTTTTAGGAGCAGCTGGCTCCAGCAAAATGGCGGCCGGTGCTGCCGCTCGATCTTCCCCCTAGTAACAGTTTTGTGTAGTGGAGAGAGGAAGGGGGCTCGATCCGTGCAACCAATGAAGCGGCTTCTTTAGCTGCACGGCCCCTCCCCTCTCCATTGAAGCAAGAGACAATGGCGCCGCCGTCGCCTTGTCTTGCCGAAGTTCCCCAGCCCCGTACTGCGCAAGCGCTGCGCAGTACAGGGGGTCCATACTTGACGAGGGGAACTTTCTCGGCAGGCACAACACCAGCCGGCCACTCTTGCACTGAGCGGGGGGGGTTGCACTGAGGGGGCTGCACTAATTGAGGGGGGGGCTGCACCTAGGGGGGGGCTACACTAATAGAGGGGGGGCTGCACTGAGGGGGGGCTGCACTAATAGAGGGGGGCTGCACTAATAGAGGAGGGCTGCACTGAGGGGGGGTCTGCACTAATAGAGGGGGGTCTGCACTGATGGAGGGGGTCTGCACTGATGGAGGGAGTCTGCACTGAGGGGGTCTGCACTGATGGAGGGGGTCTGCACTGATGGAGGGGATCTGCACTGATGGAGGGGGTCTGCACTGATGGAGGGGATCTGCACTGATGGAGGGGATCTGCACTGATGGAGGGGGTCTGCACTGATGGAGGGGGTCTGCACTGATGGAGGGGGTCTGCACTGATGGAGGGGATCTGCACTGATGGAGGGGATCTGCACTGATGGAGGGGGTCTGCACTGATGGAGGGGGTCTGCACTGATGGAGGGTGTCTATACAGACTCTGCCGGGGGCACCTGATGCAAGGACAGACCCTGCCGGGGGCACTTGATGCAAGGACAGACCCTGCCGGGGGCACTTGATGCAAGGACAGACTCTGCCGGGGGCACCTGATGCAAGGACAGACTCTGCCGGGGGCACCTGATGCAAGGACAGACTCTGCCGGGGGCACCTGATGCAAGGACAGACTCTGCTGGTGGCACCTGATGCAAGGACAGACTCTGCCGGGGGCACCTGATGCAAGGACAGACTCTGCTGGTGGCAGGCGACGTGCTTAGTGACACGCTCAGGGATCCCACTGATTCGGCATTATGGTGAGTTGAATGATATAATTTTATAATACAATGTAATAATAGAAATAATGCGCTTCAATCATCCTGACACCATAACAACCATGGTGCCGGGATGATTGAAGCGTTAACATCAGGTGTTTTTGAGTATCTTTATCTGCTGATTGTTAAACTTTCTAGAATACACATATTTCTATTGTGTAGGATCTGGCCTGCTGTCCCTCCATTCCTCCCCCCCCCTTTCCTTCTCCCCCTTTCCCTCTCCATCCCTCATTCATCTCAGACTCTAACCACACAATCTTGAGCCACGCCCATTTAAAACACGCCCACTTTTCACGTAAACCACACCCATTTTTCGCCGCGGCGCGCAAAGCACTTGTATTTTTACTAAGCCACGCCTACAAACGAATGCTTTGCCCTCTAATTATTGTACGGCTCCGCCTACAGCCAACAAAGTGTCCCACATATTTTTTTTGCAATGTTGGCAACTATGCTATTGTCAGGTTGAGCACTATGATTTCTGTGAAAGGGAATAAATACCTGAAACTGTTACATTATAGTTAGCATGTATTAACTTAAAGCAATTGTAAAGGTAATAAAAAAAAAAAACATGTCTGCACTTACCTGCTCTGTGCAATGTAATTGCACAGAACAGCTGTGATTCTCCTCTTCTGGGGTCCCCTGCCAGTGCTCCTGGCCCCTCATTTCTGTCCAGTGCCAAAAAAATGTTTAGGCTTTAGAACCAGTTTAAAATAGAATTCTGGAATATATCTAACTTATCTTAAAACTGCACCCTCCCCACCCACTCCCAACATCTACTAACACCTATATCTGTGTAAGACATATCTGTATACTTACGTACTGTATTTTCAGGCCACTCCAGTCCAGTCATGTGATCTCCCCTGTATCAGCCAGCGCCAACTGCAGGGGAGATGAGAGAGTGCTCAACAGCGGCTGGAATGCCTGAGAGTATGACTTTGTTGTCAGTTCTCCCTCTTCTCCCCTGAAGCTTCTGCTAGCTGACACGGGGGAGAGCACATGACTGGACTGACCTGAAAATAAGTAAGTATATAGATCTTTAGGGGCAAGGCTAAGATGTGAACTGGGTAGGATGCGCAACTTGGGAGCTCCTGAACCACCTTTTCTTTCTCCGTGACTATCTGCCGGCACAATAATCTTCTCCACTGTCTTTGGCTTCTAGCAGTGAAAGGAATAACTGACATCAGTGTTCATATTGGCACCCAGCCATTTTTTCTGAAAATTTCTTCAAGCAATTGTTCAGCAAGTAAGATATGTCACCTATGTGGTAGAACAGGCATACAGAATCCCTACATCTTCTCAACCTTTCCTGGTGAGATTACTGAACTAAGATATGATCCTAGCAGAGACACAGAAACACCATGAATTGCTCCATGAGAATACTAAATTAATGCTGTTCTCTGATTTTTCAGAGACACAGAAACACCACTGATCCTTTACTGAAGTATGTTGGAGACTCAGGGAGAAGGGTCTACCATACAGTATGCTTTACCCTAGTAGGCTCCATATACAACATCAAGGATCTGTCAAATTCTTTGATGTGCCACGGCAACAAGCGAAAAGGCTTGAAAAAGGCTTGATATCATCTGAGAATGGGGGCATCACCTTTTTGTTGCCTGTTAGGTGGCATGTTGGATCGTTTTTCTTGTTCCTCTTGAATGTGTCTCAGGGACCATGGCTTTGGGTAACTATTTACTAACCTCAGTTGAGGGTTATGTGCATTATCTCCTATGCTGAGAGACTGTTGCCCCATGCCTTTAAAATCCATGCTCTTACTGGAAGTGACCCTCATAGCTGCTTCTCTATTTGTATTCCTGCTTTTTTCCTCTTTAAAAAAAAAGACTACCTGCGTGATGGATGTCTGCTGTCACAGACTCCTGCCAGAATGAGCCCCAGACGACTGTGTGGAGTGAATTTTTGCTCAGTGCGGTTGCTCTCCATATTTTAGTTGATACATTTACAGGTATAAGCTGCATACTAGTTTGTTTTTGTTGATTTAGTATAGCAGCAAATAGTTTTCCATGAAGGTAGTTCATTTATTGTAGATATCTCCTCTTGCGCATTATACCTCCCCTAACTTTTACAAATGGTTTAACATGTATGGTCACTTGGAATGTGATTGGTTGCTCTGGCAGATGGGGGATCACCATTTAGTATGGGCAATAATGTACACTGTATCTTTCTTTTATATTGTTGTATCATGAGTAATAAGTTGGGTTTTGTATGTTGGTACTTCAGGGGCCTAAACAATAAACTCATATGAGAACTGGTGTTTCAATACCTGAAACCTTTTAAATCGCATTTGTGTCCTGTACCATCCATCAGGTGATCTCTGATCCAGTGTGCAGTTATTTAGCTTTGCTTTTTGATTTTCATACTTACTGTATGGTGTTAGTGAGTATTTATCTGCCCCTCCATTTCAGCCATAAGTCCTGTATGAGCTTCTGGCAAGTTGCCTTACATGCACCTTCCTTTCCTTCTGGCTGGGACTTTGATAATATATTGAGTAATTCTCTAGATTCCCCTAATCTGTCCAGGTGTTCTTCCTCTGATTTATCCTCCAGGGCCTCAACCGCCTCTCTTACTGATATAAGGTGCTGGAAACATCTGGGAATTAGGAGTTTCTCTCATTTGTCTAAGACCCATAAATCCTCATTCAGGATTGATTTAGGCTTTTGCTAATGCTTACCTTTTTACAAATGGTACAGGATGCATCTTACATTACAGGGGGGTTTATCAGATCAGATCATAACCCTTTATCTAATAAGATCAGGTTCCCACTGTGGGCTACAGGAGGTGCATGCAGGCTTGCCCCTGGGTGGTTGAGGGAGGAGGTGATTTGGGATATGTTCAAGGCAGTCATGAGAGGGGAATATACAGTATCTCACTTATTAAGGCAGTTTGTAGAGATTACAATTTAACTTCTCAATGGCTTTAGGGTGGGGTGAAGAGATGTGAACAAACCCATGCTTCTAACCCCTCTGAGAACTCCTATCTTGATTTACTGGAGACTAGGTGACAGTTTTGCTTATGTATAACCAATCTCACTCAGACTTCAAGTGCAAGGAGGGCTAAGTCCCTGTTCAAGCAAGGTTGTAAAAATTGTAAACTTTTGGCCCTATTGGTAACAGATCAACTAGCGCAAACCAATATCCCCATGTTAAAATGGTTCCCTTATCACAGATATGAATGTTGGTGGAGGACAGGTCCTTGATGGATGCAGACAGTGCAGGAGATTGAGTGTGTCATTGGGTTATTCCCTGCTCATAAATCCCCAGGCCTGGATGGTTTTCCAGTGGAGTAGTATTATTGTCGATGAACTGGCCCTTAGACCGCGGTCTGTTTATGATTACTGTTTAGAGACCGCCATGCTGCCTGACTCTGTGCTGGAAACACATGTGGTTTTGTGGCGCAAACCTGGAAAGGACCCCTTTGAATGCTCTTCCTATAGGCTGATAGCGCTACTGAATTTGGATCTTAAAATCTTTACTAAAGTACATGCAAATAGGCTTTCCTCAGTTATCTTCTCTTTAGTAAATGTAGATCAGACAGGTTTTATGACCCAGATTAATCACACCAACTCTGCAATAAGGGTGACTCAGCCCTCTTGCTTAAATAGCTACTCTGTGCGAATTCCATGTTGAAACATCTGTCTGAGGAGTACAAAGTGTTATTACCAGTGCGGCCTCCTGCCCTGGAGTGTTGCAGGGAGAAGAGATTGACAAATGTTCAAGACCTTCAGAGGTAAGATTGGAATGTGACATGAGATTATCCCTTTACCCACTTATGCTGCGTACACACAATTGGAATTTTCATTGGAAAAACCTTGGATGGTTTCTCCGACGGAATTCCGCTCAAGTATGGCTTGCATACACAGGGTCACACAAAAGTTCTCTGAACTTTGAACCGTCAAGAATGCGGTGACATACAACACGTATGACGGCACTAGAAAAGGGAAGTTCCATATGAAGCGCGCCACCCTTTGGGCTCTTTCTGCTAATCTTGTGTTTATCTCGTGTTAGTAGAAGTTTGGTGAGAGACGATTCGTGCTTTTCAGCCTTGTGCTTTTCAGATCATTACTGCTCTTCAGTTTGTGCTTGTGGGTTCGTATCTGTTCTTCAGTGCATGTAGTCAGTTCGCATCTGGGTTTCAGTGCGTATTATTATAGTACGTATTTGTTTTTCAGTGCGTTCTTGTCCGCTCATTTCTGATTTTCAGCTCGCTCTTCTCAGGCCTTTCTATCTTTCAGTGCCTTCTGTTAGTTCATTCTGACCAGCTGACCATTTTGAAGCCATGTTGCGGTTATGTACTCGTCATAGAGTTTGTGCTGTGCCGGGGCTTGGTGTTGGGATTCTTTCTTTGACCCAAGTCAGTCCATGAGCAGGGTGGGGAGGAGTTCATGGATGAAGAATTGGTTGCTCCAGTGTGATCAATTCTGTCATATGCCTTTGTTGCGGGAGATCCAGGAAAATAATCCTGATGATTTCAGGAATTGTCTCCAGATGACGGACCGCGTTTTTCACCATCTGTTGGCTTTGCTGTCCCCTTATATTACGAAGCAGGACACCTGCATGTGGCAAGCCATCACTCCTGAGCAGAGGCTAGCCGCCACGTTGCGGTACTTGGCGACAGGGAGAAGTCTGCAGGACCTCAAGTTCTCAACAGGCATCTCCCCCCAGGCTTTGGGGATCATTATTCCAAAGACCTGTTCTGCCATTATACAGGTCCTGCCGAAGGACTATATTAAGGTAAGCTTTCTCCTTTAACATCACATTCTATGTATTTAATGTTTGCTAATGTATTGTATTTCTTTCATCATTCCCTAATTACCATGATTGTAATATGCTGTGAATGTCCCCTTTGTCCTCATGCATGCTGTAAGTTTTTAATGCTCCTTTTTTGTCCTTCATGCATATTTGCCTTCACTAACCTCCCCAGCATGCTATCCTGGGCCCATACACACCTAACCAGGTCACTTAACAATGTCATTTGTCAGCTCCATAGTAGTGCATTACCCTAAACACCCCCTAAAATGTGTACAAATGTTATTGTTGTTCTTAAATTCAGGCAGAGTGCCATAATCTTTTTTTTTGGGGGTCCCAAACTCATCTAGAACCCCCCTAAAATTTTTACAATGGGCCATCAGAGGGGGTGAGGAATGTGACAAGCGTACCTTATCTTTTTGTCTTTAAATACCCCTTAAAATAAATTTTATACTGATGTTGGCCAAGAATGTTTGTGTCTAATCTGCTTGAAATGTTATGTGCAAAAGTAGTAATTTTATTTTTTCTGGTTTGACTCCATAGTTTCCTTCAACGCGACAGGAATGGCAGACTGTGGCCTCCCAGTTTGCCGAGTGGTGGGACTTTCCCAACTGTGGAGGGGCAATCGATGGGAAACATGTCCACATCGTCCCACCACCCCACTTGGGGTCATACTATTTTAACTATAAGGGGTTTCATAGTATCGTGTTGATGTCGGTGGTGTCAGTGACATATGAGTTTTTATATGTGGACGTGAGAAAGAATGGCCGGATGTTGGATGGTGGAGTTTTTGCCCAGACCAAATTCTACCGACGCCTCCAGAGTGGTGGCTTGAGCCACCTGCTGAAGAGAACGTATGTTTGTCGCAGATGAAGCATTTGGTCTGGGTGAACATCTGATGAGGCCCTTCCCCCAGAGGACATTCACCCCGGAGAAACAGGTTTTTAATTACCGGCTGGCCAGAGCCAGAAGAGTGGTGGAGAATGCGTTTGGTATAATGGCCAGCCGGTTCCGCCTATTCCTTACGGCAATCAACATGGCGGAGTATAAACTGAATCACATAGTGCTAGCACGCTGTGTTCTACATAATTATTTAAGGAGAAATGCTCCAAATTATATGGCCTCAGTTGGGCCTGAGGCCGCAGATCAGGACATAAATCCAATGACGGCCCTGGAAGCTGGCCGTCCTGGCTTGCCCCCCCAAAGCGCCCATGATGTCCGTCAAAATCTGGACTACTTTATGGGTAGGGGGGTCATTGCTATGCCAGCAAATTTTTGATTCTTTTCTAGAATTAAAAAGAAATCATCTTAAATTTGATTTACTGCTTGTGTTTCTTTTAGCTGTCTCCTAGGTTCTCCTATGCACTTGTAGTGCCAAGTGGATTTTGCTTTATTAAATAACCCCCATTGTCACTGTAAACACCAACTTAATACAAAAACTGGTATTGAGCATTGAAAGAAGAAGCCTCACATTGTTGAGTATAAAAACTTTTACTCCGTGCATATTAACATGTGCGTTGTAAAACATTTTTACACCAAAAATACATCTTTGTTTAATTAGGTTTGACATTTTTAGTTTTTTATTTTGCTTTAACAGGCATGTTTCAAACCATAACATACACAACTCTGGAACTTACAAAGTTCAACATACAAAAAGTGAAGGCAATATCAGACATGAGTATGTCAAAACTGTGTTGATCTTGCCTTCATCAGATGGGGTGATGTCACCCCTGTAAAAGCCAAATTTCGAAGATGCACAAAAATTGGGATTCAAAATGGGGATTTCCCGCCTGATCCCATGCCTAATGTCAACATGTGCTAGCTCCCATCATGGGGGATCAAAGTACGTGTTTTGGGGGTGCAACCCCTTCCTCTCACCTACTTGAGTTGCGAGGAAGGAGTTGCACCCACAAAATGCGTACATTGATATCCCATGATGGCAGATAGCACATATTAAAACACTGTGTGCATCTTCAAAATTTGGCTTTTAAATTGTATTAAAACTTTAGGAAATTACTCCAAAAAATTTAAAAATTATGTCATTTTGTTGTTATTTAGATTCTCCCTAATACATCAATCATGTTCTTCATTTTTTGTTCAACATCATTGGTTTTTTGCAATATGATGTCTAAATCCCGACTACACACCATTATGTCCTGGATTAGGATTTGTGCACTTGCACTGGTGAAATGAGGAGGTTGTTCTTCCACAACATGCACATCACCTAAAATAAAAAAAAACATACCATGCATTATAAATATGCAGGCATACATCTATTACCTGAAGCTGTGGTCTCAGACACTCACCTGTTGTGGTCACTATTTCAACCATGTCATCCACCTCTCCTTCCGCCGCATTCTGAGGTTGTGGTGTGCTGAGTTCCCCTTCTTTATGAGGTTGGGGGTCCCTGGTGTCCTCAGAAGTCCTGAGTCTTTTCTCCCCTGTGAGAATTAAACAAAAGGTATACTTAGCACATAGATATTTGAGGTCAGGAATAGTAATATGAAACATTGTCTGGAAGTGTGGTACAATTGTCTGTTTTGGCACAGTTCCAAGCTGAAAACATGATTTTTTTTCCCTTACCAAAGGAATACTTACCTTTTTTGGACAATATTCACACATAGACACCCCTAGTATCCCCTGGAGCACCTGTGTGGGACACCCTAAAAAGTTTGTTCTGGTGTCCCACATCAGTGCTCCTGAGTCCAGATGTGTAAACAGTTGCTGAGTGTCCTCTCCTTACATTACACTGAATCAAGTTTGCAATTCATTCTAGTTACAAACACATCTAGACAACAACGTACTAAACTTATGTTAATACAAATAGGCATGATCAAATGTAGTTAACCCTGTATCTGCAAAAAACATTGTATTATTAGTAAACGATGTTTACTACAACCGATTACTATGCCCACAAGCCTGAAAGTTGCCATTTAAAACTGTACAACAGTAAAGAAAAGCACATGGAGCAGCATGCAAGTAATAATAATAATAGGAACACAGGACAAATACTTTTTAGAAGCAGTTTCTTGATCCTTCTGTACTGATCATGCTTCCTCAATTTCAGGTCTGACCAGCATTTCCTCAGTTGTTCTTTGGATCGTCGTACCCCAAAATTCCTGTGCAGACTTCTCGCAACTTTAGACATGATCTTGGCCTTTCTCACATTAGGGTTGGTGTACGGTCCATACTTCCCATAATGGTCGGCCCTCTTCAAGATGTCCACCATCTCAGCCATCTCTACAAAGGACATATTTGAGGCCTTATATCTCCTCTAGGATCGGGACATTTCTGGCTCCGGGCTTTCCTTGTCATTACTGGAATTACGCACCTGCTGTGTCTCCGCCATGTGCTCTCCCACTGAAAGAGAAGTGGCGGGGAATATTCTAGAAAGAACGTCAGAGGCGGGCAACGCGGGCGGAGTTTCACACATGCGCAGTGTAAATAAAGTGTAACGCGCGTGCGTCGGACGTAAGATCTGAGTGGAGGAAGTGCCGATCGTGAGAACGAAGGTAACATTTTAACTTGGGGCATCAGTGGCCTATACTGCTTCTAGATTGAGGCCTATATTGTGATAGGATTATGAGAGTTTAGCCTGACATTAGTATTTTTCTCTTGTTTTTTGTCTTGCAGGAATAATTAATCCGTTCAAAAAGCCAGAGTTTATGAGCCAGTTTATACATAGGTACAGGGAGCTGCCCAATTTGTGGCAAGTCAAACATAATTTATATCATAATAGACCAGCTAGGAAGGCAGCGCTGGAGAAACTGGAATTTGTGAAGACGGAGGTCCCCAACGCAGACAGTGATTTTTTTTGGACAGGAAAATTGGTAGCTTGAGAAGTACATACAAGAAGGAGCGCAATAAGGTCCTGGCATCCCAGAGGTCAGGAGCAGCAGCAGAGGACGTGTATATACTCAGTCTGTGGTACTAGAACAAAATGCGTTTTCTGGAAGACCAGACTGAAGTGAGGTCATCACTTTCCACACTTCCTTCCCCCCCAGCTGAGGCTTCCGAGGACCAACCTGGGCCTTCCATCCAGGAAGAAGTGGAGGAGCCCAGCTTGAGGCAGGTATAGTATTTTTCTACATATTTCTTGTCCTAAACTTAATGATGTTAACTAGATGTTATTATTGATAAGAAATTAATGATTGAACAAAAAGTGTTTTACATATCAATAGACAGTAGTGGTCAAAAATGATTGGGACAAGAATGAAAAATGCTGGGGTCAGAATGATAGTCTTTTCTATTTATTAACATTTAATTTGCAACAATCATGAGCTGAAAATTGCGTGTGATTGATGAAGCAAAAACTAAAACTATGTCCCTTTTTTATACACAGAAAGCCTCAGCCAGGATGAGGGTCTGGAATGTGGCAGGCAGGAGGTGGGCGGGTCCAGTTATGCGCTGCGCTTGGGTGACCCCAAAAACAAAATTAATAATAACCAACTCTGTGCTTACTAGTGCGATAATATTAAATACAAATAATGTGAATGTTGAATAAATAAACAAGGTGTGAAAAAACAAGTGCTTGTTACACCATAAATTAGTGCTTAATAGTGCTTGTTACACCATACATAGTGTCTTAATCAACATAAAAAGTGCTTAGTGCTCCAAATAGTGCGTGCAAATAATGTCCAGCAGTGATAATAAAACAATGTGTGCAGGTGGTGTTCAGCTGTGACAACAATCCAACATCATGCCGAAGATATCCTGAGTGCTGCAAAACATGCTCCTGTGCTCCTTCGTGACCCGCTTAAGCTAATGTGCTCACCTCAGAGCGTGTGACTCAGCTTCTACCCTGAGTCCAAATACGCTTTGGAGCCACCCCTGGACTCAGTCTCAGTGTCTGCTGCACTCCTCCAGCTGGAAACAATGTGGCTCCATACATATAAATGAAAAGGAAACTATATAGTGTAATATAGTCAAAATACTTTTATTAAAAGAAAACGCTCCCCACATCGGGGTACTCACATGGCACTGGTGCGTCAGTGCACCATACTATAACGGCTTTCTATGCAAAATCATTGGATGTTTGGTGCGGTATGCTGTGCTGGGACAGTGCTGGTGTAAAGTCCGTGTCAGTCTCTCCGTCCTGGCCCCTCCAGTGGACTGACCTAATCCTAGGTCCCTCCCCTCGGCCTTCCACCCAAAAGGCCCAGGAAGGGGAGGAACGTGGATGAGGCAGCACTTGCCCTCATTCGGGATGCTCATGCGACCCTGAGAGACCCCCCCAGTGTTTAAGAGGGCTATGCCTGCATAGTAGCAATGAAAATGCAGGAAATGGAGGAGGGCCAACGCCTCATCTGTGAGAGCATCATTTTACAGACCTTAAATAAGGGGTTTAGTGTCCAACTGACAGAAAATACACACCTTTCTGAGTTCGTCCATCCTCCTCCTCCTCCACCTCCTTCCACAACTCGACGAACAAAGCCACAGCGTACAGGGAAGCGTGCAAGTAAGACAAGAGAGTGATGGCCTTGGTTCAGTCTGGTCTGACAGAAGATGCAGGCTGTGGTAGTACCACAGCCTGGGGACATATATGTATCTGCTGCTGTTCCTGATCTCTGGGAATCCAGGACCAGATTGTGCTCCCTATTGTACGGACTCCTCAGGCTACCAATTTTCTGTGTAAAATAGTTGATGTCTGTCCTGGGGTCCAAAGGCTTTGCAAATTTATGCAGTTTCTCCAGCGTTGCCTTCCCTCTATCTTTTGTTATGACCCAGAATAAATGGCAATTTTGTTGTTTTTTGTGTTTTTATTAAAAAAGGGCAGTTTGTTTGTGACTAGGCAGGTACATTTCAAAAATACAATGTCAAATTAACAAGGGACACCAACCTCCTTGAGGTTAAAAAATACAAGATAATAATGTTGTTGTGGTAACTTGACACACAAAAAAAAAAAATTATGGAGATCACTAGAAAATCATTTAAAAAAAATAAAAAAAAAGGTGATCTTGAATTAAATAAAAAAAGGAAAAAAAATCACTATAAAAATTATTTCCAAACATTATTATGGAGATCTGGCTTTAAAAACTAAAAATACATTATTAGGGAGATCACAAGAAATAATAAAGAAATAAGTTTGTCAGAACTCTGTGTGATTATCAGCAGCAAAACAACTTCATTCTTCTAGCATTATAAAAAACAAAAGAATGCGCTGCATTAAAAGATCCAAAAATTTACACCGTGACGAATATGCTATCTCCATTACGAACGCAAGTTTTACCAGACCGAGCGCTTCTGTCTCTGTACTTGATTCTGAGGATTCGTTTTTTGCGCGTCGGAATTGCATACAGACAAACGGAATTTCCCATAGGAACTTTTTTCCGACGGAAAAATAGAGAACCTGCTCTCAATCTTTTGCTGGCTAAAATTCCGCCAGCAAAAGTCCAATGGAGCATACACACGGTCAGAATTTCTGACCAAAAGCTCACATCGGACTTTTGCTGGCGGAATTTCCGATCGTGTGTACGCGGCATTAGTCTCTGTTAGGGACCGTTTGATCCATTTAAAATTTCTCCAAAGAATTGACTTTATGCCTGCAAAACTTTCCAATAATTATAGATCCCCCTCTGCAGAGTGCTGGTGCTGTACCTTTTCACTGGCATTCTTTGGCCACAACTTTTGACAGTGCCCTTTAATTCAGAAATTTTGGGTGGAGGTGATTCAAATTCTAAATGATTTTACAGCTCTCTGGATTCCATTGGTGATATTGATCTGCCAACAAGGGCATGTAGAACCCTCTTGATCATATCACTATTTTACCTCCGGAATGACTGCTTTTTTTGCTTGGCTCAAAGCTGCAGCATGGCTGCATTGACTTGCATTACAGATTTTATTGCCTGCCAATTCAGCATGCTGCATTAAAATTGCTCCAGCTGTGACACAAGGGATCTTAACCACAGCCTGTGAACATTCTCCTCTGATTGTATTTCACACTTTAGGTGGGCAGTTGGGGGGCGCCTAAACCAGCAGCTCAGCCAAATGTTTTTTCTGACCCCCATCCCCCCATCCCCCCAGGTGTCCAGGTGAAAGAGGCCTTAGGTTACCTATAAAAGGTCCTCTGCATACCCTTCCCTATACCTCTCCTCTTTACTTTTCAACTTTCTAATTTTCTCTTCCTGCCCATGAAGAACACTGTGTCATAATTATACTTATTACTTTCTACATCCCCTGACAATGCTTTTATTTGATTTGTCTCCAGAAGGATGGTACTATCTTTGTTCAAGCATTATCCTGAGTTAGCATCTATTTCAATCTGTGTAGTGCCTGTGTAGTACTTGGTTATTTTCACAATAGCCTGGCACACAGCAGCGACTGCTGCCTCTCACTTTGTGACTGTCTGAAAACCTACAATGTTGCAGTCTGATAAATGGGGTAGAGTAGACTAGTAGGGATGGGCAGGTGGTTCAGGCCGAGCATAAGTTCCCCAAACATCCAAATTTTCTGAGCGCTCGGTGGAAAGTTTGACCGCTGAGCGCAGGGCCGTCTTTAATATTGACTGGACCCTGGGCAAACATTTTCTTTGCCCCCCGACCCCCCGCATGCAATTTTGCTCTCCACCTGCTTTAAAACATACAATAAATAGCAGCTAAACTGGGTGAGAGAGAGAGAGGTGTCAGAGAGGGGGGGTGAGAGAGAGAGAGGGGTGAGAGAGGAGGATGAGAGAGAGAGGGATCAGAGAGGGGGTTGAGAGAGAGAGGTTGGGGGGGTGTGAGAGAGAGAGGTCAGAGAGGCGTGTGTGAGAGAAAGTGCAAGTAAGAGAGGGGGGTGAGAGAGAGAGATGGGTGAGAAAGTGGGTGAGAGAGAGAGGGGTCAGAGAGGGGACTGAGAGAGACAGATGGGTCAGAGAGAGAGAGGGGAGTCAGAGAGGGGGGTGAGCGAGAGAGGGGTCAGAGAGGGGGGTAAGAGAGAGATAGAGAGAGGGGTCAGAGAGGGGGGTGAGAGAGAGGGTGAGAGAGAGAGGGGGAGAGGGGGGTCAGAGAGAGAGGGGGTGAGAAAGAGGGGGGTGAGAGAGGGGTCAGAGAGAGAGGGGGTGAGAGAGAGAGAGAGACCCCTAGCCCTGTCTGCAGTCCCTCCTGTGCACCCCCTGTCAGTGGTAGATGTGTGTGATGCCCAATACCTTCCATGCTCCTTCCAGCGACTGTGCCGAGTGAGTAGCAGTCCCTGGCTGCTTGCGCCTCCCGACGACCCTCCGTGAGCCCTGATCTGCTTGCTTTCGGGGTCCGCTGTCAGCACTGGGGGTCAAGAAGAGGGCGGGTAGCAGTCCCTGGCTGCCTGCACTTCACGCCGGTCCTCTGGGAGCCCCGTATCGCCTGCTCTCAGGGCCCGCTGTCAGCGCTGGGGGTGAAGAGGAGGGTGGGTAGCAGTCCCTGGCTGCCTGCACCTCCCGCCGGTCCTCAAGGGCCCCAATCTGCCTGCCCTCGGGGCCCCCTATCAGTGCTGGAGGTGGAGAGGGGGGCGGATAGCAGTCCCTGGATGCCTGCACCTTCCGCCGGTCCTCCGGGGGCCCCTGATATGCCTGCCCTGGGGGCCCGCTGTCAGCTCTGGGGGTGGAGAGGAGGGTGGGTAGCAGTCCCTGGCTGCTTTCACCTCCTGCCGGTCCTCCAGGGGCCCTGATCCGCCTGCTCTTGAGGCCCACAGTCAGAGCTGGGGGTGGAGAGGAGGTTGGACAAATCCAGGCTCTGGGTGGTGCCGCTGCTGTGTCGGGTATGCTTCGCCTGCTGCCTCTTCTCTCGCGCTTCTCCCTGCGCCACCGGTCCAGGCCTCCGCATTACAAGGTGCTCAAGGGGCAGCTGCTTTGGGCCCCTCAACAATAACTGGGCCCTGGGCAGCTGATCTTTTAGCCCCACATTAAAGACGGCCCTGGCTGAGCGCACAGTCAAAAGATTTTTAAGGAGTAGGCCGGCTTACTTAACAATGGATACTATCCATGTGTCTTTGCATAGACGTTTTTATTATATTGTTTTTTATTTATTTTTTTTTATTTTGTAATTTCATATTCTGTGTAATAAAAATTACACTTTTTATACTTTTGGTGTCCATGTCACTTTTAAAGTTCAATTGTATAGTATTATATGTATACCATCCATGTGTCTTTGCATAGACATTTTTATTTTATTGTAATTTCATATTTTGTGTAATAAAAATGATACTTTTTATACTTAAGGTGTCCATGTCACTTTTAAAGTTCCATCTCGTCAAGGGGGTTTCCCTGTTTGTACCAATCATTGGGATGTGGTGACAGGACACCTGTCTCTGTGGATGGTGGACTCCTATTTTAACCTTGTTAAAGGGGGCTTCCACACACTAATATGCCCCCTGCCCACAGGCCCTCACAACCACCACCCAGAGTTGTGGGGGAGAGGCTCTTGTCCCCATCAACATGGGGACAAGATGCTTTGGGGTAATCCAAAGCAACCCCCCATGTTGAGGGCATGTGGCCTGGTATGGTTCAGGACCCAAAGGGCCTGGTATGCATGGGGGGTGGGGACCCCACGCCGTTTTTTACATATTTTCTCTTGCCGGCAATGGCTTGCAGCTGGGAAAATCAATTTAAACGTCATTGTTTTTTTCTTTACATATGTCAATTTTACTGCAGCAGGTCCTATACACAAAATGTTTTAATTTTTATTGTTTCATGTTACGCTTCATTAAAATCAAACAAATTTTTGCATTGATACTACATTTTCTATTGCTGGCAATAGAATTTTTCTTTTTGAACTTCGTGGGCCCCCCCTGGCGTGTATTTTAAGAGGAACCCCACACCAAAATAAAAAAAACATTTAAAAAAACGGTTTGGGTCCCCCCCTCCAAAATCCATACCAGACACTTAGGTCTGGTATGGATTTTTTGGCAAAAACCCTCACCCAAAGTTTAAAAAAATGGCGTGGGGCCCCCCAAAATCCATACCAGACCCTTATCAGAGCATGCAGCCTGGCAGGCCAATAAAGGGAGGGAGCGAGCGCCCCACCTCCTGAACCATACCAGGCCACATGCCCTCAACATAGAGGGTGCCCCCCCACCCCAAAGCACCTTGTCCCCATGTTGATAGGGACAAGGTCCTCTTCCCCACAACCCTGGGCTGTGGTTGTGGGGGTCTGCAGGCAGGGGTCATCAGTCAACAGCCTGGGATTGTCGGAAACTGGAAGCCCCCTTTAACAAGGGTGTCCCCAGATCCCAGCCCCCCTATGTGACTGAGTATGATGTACATGGTACCCCTACTCATTCACCAAAAAAAGTGTCAAAAAGAAATAAAAACACATACACATTTTTTGACAATTCCTTTATTAAAAATGAAAAACAATGTTCCCTAATGTAAATCCATTATCAATCATGATGCCCGCCGCACTGCTCGACCAAGAAAAAGGGGGGGGGGGAAGCTCCACCTGCGATGAAGGCTAACCACTGACTACCCTCTCCGCCGTCTGGCACCACCCCCATGTGACCTCCCCAACCCAACATGTACACCGTTGTACACCGTTTTTTCTTTTAACATTTTTGTATCATTGGCAATGGCTTGTAGCTAGGAAAGATCAATTTAAATGTCTTTTTTCTCTTTATATATGTCAACTTTGCTGCAGCAGGTTCTATACACGGTACAGATGTGCCACTTTACAGGCAGACTAAGGGGACCTCCAGGCACTATATTTAAAGGTTTTTTTCATGTTTACTGTTTCACTTAAAGCATCATTAAAATCACTGCTCCTGTAAAAACGATCTTTTTAAAGAAAAAAAAAAATTGCATTGATATAGGTCCCCCAGGGTAGTACCCGGGCCCCCATACCCTTTTTATGGCCAATAACTTGCATATAAGCCTTCAAAATGGGGACTTTTGATTTTTTAAGTACGGGTCCCATAGACTTTAAAAGAGTTTGCGGCTTGGGTCCGAACTGTTCGGGAGTTCTGGTGCAAACCAAATGAAGGGTGTTCGGCCCATCACTAGAGGAGACTAAGAAAATGCTTTTCATTGCCCGAAGCAGACTGATGACATCTTCTCAGTCTAGGCAAAGTTACTGAACTGGAGACCAAGGATGGCTTTTCAATGATAAAAGGCAGAGCTTTTTTTAAAAAAAAAATGATTTTGTTGTGGTTTATAGTGATCAATGAATGCATTTATTAATGCAGAATTGTAAAATTCCTGAAATGTCCGCTTTATCACCTTTCATAGGTTAAAACAGACAGTCTTCTTCTGAGCTTCAAACATTTAGGTAATAGGAATACTTGAATTGTTAAGAATTTAAAGGTAGCTTTGAAAGACTTAAAGTCAATTAAAACCATGTAAGAAGTCTTAGCTTCCTCAAATTATGGAGAGGAACAATTTTGCAAGACCTAGTTCTATTGGATGGACTTTACTTTTGCACCAGAAAATCTAGCTTTAATGTCAACTGGAGGATAGGCTCATACCCTCACTGCCCTCCTATCCTGCCCTTTTTGTCACCCCCCCCCCCCAAAAAAAAAAAATTCCCCATTTTTTTCACTTCACCTTGTTCTGCCCCTTCCTTCTGCTTGTGCTCTCCATTGTTTTTCTCTCTTCCTTGAAAATGGATAGTGATCTAACTCCAGTTTCAACAGAATGTAGGTAACGTATTTATTGGCGTATAACACGCACTTTTTTCCACTTAAAATCAGGGGAAAATCATGGGTACATGTTATACACCGATCCCTGCTGTCTCTGAGGGAAGAGGATTACATAGAGCCGTGATCTCCTGTTTAACCGGCGCTCTGTCACTTACAGCCACGCCTCCTGGCCCCGCATTGGGCCACTGTTTTGTCTATCATATGAGAAGGGCCAGGAGGCGTGGCTGTGAGTGATGGAGCGCCGGATACACAGGAGATTGCGGCTATGTGTAATTCAGCAGCGCTCACTCCTCCTCTTCCCTTGGAGACAGCAGGGATAATCCAACACTGGCAAGGCTGCACTGATGGGAAAGGTGAGGCAGCAGATGGGCACTGAACAGGCTCCATTGTTGGTCAATTTAATGGCTGCAGATGGTCACTGAGCAGGGTGCATTGATAGGCAATTTAATTTAGAGGCTGCAGATGGGCACTGAGCAGGGTGCATTGATGAGCTGTGACCCTAATTTTGCTTCAAAGTTCCTTATTTAAAATGTAAGGTTTTTTTCCTTAAACTTCCCTCCTAAAATTATGGAGCACACATGCAGATATCTTGAAGTAAACAGTCTTATCTACCTTAAATGTATTATGTGACCTGCCTGCACTTACCAATTGTGGGGTTATCCATTCCCCTCTTCTATGGTATATGTTTGAACCCACATGTACCTCTTTGTAGAATTCTTTTTTTCTGTTATGCTTACAAATGGAAAAATACAGTTTAAAATATGTGAGGTTGCTCAAGTAGCTGGTTTGGCAGCCAGCTGTAGGTCATAAATGACCTGTATAACTCTTATGCCCTGTACACACGGTCGGACATTGATTGGACATGACGACAACATAATCCATGGATTTTTTCTGTCGGATGTTGGCTCAAACTTGTCTTGCATACACATGGTCGCACAAAGTTGTCGGAAAATCCAATCGTTCTGAACACGGTGACTTAAAACACGTATGTCGGGACTATAAATGGGGCAGTAGCCAATAGCTTTCGTCTCTTAATTTATTCTGAGCATGCGTGGCACTTTGTGCGTCGGATTTGTGTACACACGATCGAAATTTCCAACAACGGATTTTGTTGTCGGAAAATTTTATAGCAAGCTCTCAAATTTTGTGTGTCGGAAATTCCTATGGAAAATGTGTGATGGAGCCCACACACGGTCGGAATTTCCGACAACAAGGTCCTATCACACATTTTCCGTCGGAAAATCCGACCGTGTGTATGGGGCATTAGAATTGTCAAGCAAAGTCCAGACCTAAATCCAATTGAGAATCTGTGACAAAACATTGCTGTTCGCAGATGATCCCCATCCAATCTGACAGAGCTTGAGCTATTTTGCAAAAAAGAATGGGCAAAAATTTCACTCTCTAGATGTTTAAAGCTGGTAGAAACATCCCCAAAAATACTTGCAGCTGTAATTGCAGTGAAAGGTGGTTCTACAAAGTATTGACTCAGGGGGCTAAATGCATAGACGTCATCTGGGGGGATGATGACGTCTATGCAGACGAAACGCGTCGGGTAGGACCCCACTGTCGCCACTTCTTCACAGCGCTGTTTTTTAGACACTTTCCATGTGAGTGTATATTATATTTTAATAAATTTTCATTTATACGGATTCACACTATTTGGCCCATCCTTCTTTTCCTCCATTCATTCCAACACGGATTTGAGTGACACGACCTCTGAGTCGGACCACGTCGGAGGAATACAGCCACGTTGAAGTCATTCCAGCATCCCTGCTCTTCTGCACTCGTTCCAGCCCAGCACCACCTAAGCCTGATTGACCTCACCTGGCGTACGCCTTGTTGGGTCCACCAAGTCTGGTAAGCCTCTTTATTATCATTGGTGGTGTGTGGGCTCTCTCTACAGAGGATTTGTACCGTGGCTGAAATCTGTTCCAGAGGACTTTATATCTCCATCTTCTCTCCAAGGATGTTTTTGTCAGCATTTGAACTTTGAACTGCCAGTTCTTAGGCCATATTTTTATCCCCTTCCTTAGCGCTACACTCATTTTGTTTTCTTGTCTGTTTTCCATACTTGTTGGTTGTGTTAGCTGCTTCCCATTCCCCCCTTTAGGTAGCGCAGAATTATTGTATATACATGTAATGTGAGATCATCCCCTCGTGGAAGTGCAGCTGGCATGTGTGAACTCATGATGTGAGTGAGAAAAGCTGCCATGTCAGGCTCCAATTATACCCCCAAGGGGGGGAGGCAGTGGTGTATTTAGGTTTTTTGTTACCCTATGCCTGACTAAACTCGTGCACTCCCTAATTTAAATATGACCCACCCCTTCCTGTCAAGGCCACAACCCTTGCTGTTTAAGACCCGCCCTGAAATTTTCGAGTGGGGACCCTAGTTCTGAGGGCCTGGGGGGGGGGGCAATGGATTCCCCTAATTTGCATAGATTTCCTCTAACTTCCTGTTTGGCTATGGGGCAGGAAGTGAAGGGAAATCTCTGCAATGGGACAGGGATGGTAAAAAATAAACTGACAGGAGCTATAACCCTCCCTTACTATATCCAAAATGAAAAAAAAAGTGTTGCCTATTGTTCTACTTTAAGCACAAATTTCTGATAATTTTATGGAGAGGACTAAGAAGATATAACCAATGCAATGGTGCAGCAGAAAACATAGCACAGTGAGGAAGGTTTGTGATCCAGGATGATAGGACAGCCAAAATTGTTGCGGAATGCCGGCCACCCGCATACTGGAAGCAGTGCGGCCGCTTTATGGAGGTGCTAGACTAATTTGCCTTTAAGCCCAGTCCGCCCCATAAGACTGGCGCTACATTAACAGTATAGTGCAAGCTGATGGAGACTCTTTCTATGCTGCCCCTCTTGTCGGCCTAGGCCAGGATACAGCGTTGGGGGGGAGGGACCAAATCCTCAGCTCCCAACGTCATGTGCGAACAGGGCGGCGCACGAGCACTAAAGACACTCGTCGCCGTTGGGACCCCGAATGCGCGATGTCCCCCATTGTTAGGGATGTTAAAAATAGCCTAAGGACGACGACGCCATGATTGGCGCCCCCCGATGGGCAAGGAAAACATGACGTCGATATGTGGGTGCCCCCCCCCCCCCAAAAACCACAAGGTTATATAAATTGATATATAAAGTTCACAGTGTGATGAAAACATTCAATTAACCTACGGCATCATGGAACACTAAATACTTTCTTCCTGGAGTCTCGGTAGAGTTCATACATTTTCCCCATTGACCGTTTTTTAACTCTAACCCCTACCTAATCTATAAGGATAAATATCTATTCTCCAAGTCAGGCTTATTTAACCTATGTATGAAAAAAGCATAACAACAATCCTTTTCAGTCCATGTTGAAAGATTTTAACGCCAAGTCCTGGCTAAGCAGCAGTGCAGCTTTAGTAGATGCTTTATGAATGTGCTGCAGCCGTGTTGGATGATTTGCTGTTTCACAGATGGAGCGAGAAGCTTGGAGGCTTCTTAATGTTTTACTCGCCCATTATCCCACAGCACACTAAATCCCAGCAATAAACAAAACATCCATCAATGATTTCAAACAAAGTGCACATGAACGTCAGTGAATGTCAAATCAAACAGGTCTCTGTTCTACAAGGCTATTAAAATGGGAGGCAAATATACAGTGATCATTAGAAGTCAAATTAAAATGGTAATTAGGGGAAGAGGACTTTGAATAGCATCCTGCGAAAATTGAATGGAGATTATTAGATTGGTCTTAACACTGCCAATGCTGTGACCTCAGGAGGATACAGATTTGATGGACCAGGACATCTATCTCTGTGGTCTCAATAAATTAAGCTGATGTGTATCTTAGCTTTGGTGTTAGCTGTGTACACAGACGACATCACAGAACCCTGCTAGGCAAAGCTGGCAATTTGATTGGATGCTGAATTGACTAAGATAAGAGCAAAGGAAAGCAAATAAGCACTTTGATTTTTTTTTCCTTGAGCACATGAAATGATAAGCTGCAGGTTCCTGTAGCTTAGGTATCTTCACTTATCACCCATAACTATAATGCTAAAAAATAGACAGGACATGTTAAAAACCAGTCCAACAAAAAGTCATCAAGCACCTACTTTTTAGATAACAAACAAAAATGAATAAGTGATCTTTAATATTTTTAAGCAGCAAATATTTCTGTCAGGGGTATTTTTCAGGATGCTTCTTTTTTTTCATACTTAATCAACGGCAACCAAAAAAAACAAGCATATAAAGTTGACTACCATCTGAATTATTGGAGCATTTTCTACAATAATTTAATCAGTTTAGCTCTTTACATTCTTTTTTTTTTTTTTTTTTTAAAGTTTCAAAGGTTTTATTGAACTTTTCAATATTAATACAGTGTATCAAAAGTCAATAACAGGATGACATAAGGAAGCAACATCCTTAAAAGACAGGTTACATGAGCAAAATAAGAAAATTATGTAATGAATATACTTATGAAATAGGCTCTTATAAAAAAAAAAAAAACAAGTAAAACATCTGAGTACCAGTAGAGTAGGGTAGAGATAAGAGTCTGAGAAACAACATAACTTTTAGCAAAAATATAATAACAAGGCTGGGCACGATCGATTACCTCCTGGGACCCCACGCACCCCACCCCTATGGAAGCTTACTGTGGTAGTGCGTAGCGTTCCCAGGAGATCCCCGACCCGCCATCCTATTGAAGCAGGGACCTACCAAACGATGGGGCTGGGGAGACCCAGAACCCCCTGATACATCGAGATTTGGTTGGAGGTCTAGCCTGTAGCGTGGTCAGGGCATCCCTTACCCTAGAGATTAAATGGAAATTGATCTCAAAGCCTCTGACATATCTCCTGAGTTACCGGCTCACAACAATGAGGAGAGGGGCTAGGGTGCCCCGTGAAAGAAAGAAAAGGTGAGAATGGGGGAAGGACAGGGAAGGGAGAGATGCAGGGAGGGGGTCCAGATCCCTCAGTGTACTGCGCTACTCCTGGAATAAGGGGAATGTTGCAGTAAATGGCCCAAGGTTCCCATATACTGTAAAATGTATCTACTTTATCATTGAGCTTTGCCACAATTTGTTCTTGGGCCATGATCCAAGAGACTTTTCTCTTGAACCCTAGATAGGATACACCAGGTTTTTTCAAGGATTTGGCTACTGTTATTTTGGCTCCTAAGAGGACGAAGTAGACTAGTGTCTGTGAGAGTCTAGGAAGGGCTACGATATTGCTAATTAGAAGAGCTACCTGTGGGTTGGGAGCTATCGAGACTTTCGTGATTTTGCTGACTGTACTAATGACTTTCCGCCAGAATGATTGAATGTGTGGACAGGACCACCAAGTGTGCAACATTGTACCTTCCAGCTCGCATCCCCTGTAACATAGGGGGGAGGCCCCTGGGAAGATAATCGCTAATCTAGCGGGGACATAGTACCATCGTGTCATTACCCTCACACTGGCCTCAATAAGAGAGACATTAAGGATTCCCTTATAGGATCTATTAAATGAGTTAAACCATACCTGTGTGGACCAAGAGATGTCCAATACTTCCTCCCAGTCTCAAGCGTAGGTTGGTTTGTCTGTGTGTGACATCAGAGCGGAATAGATCAGGGAGACCCCCCCCCCCCTCTGGACCTCTGTGTTTACACACCAGTTTTCATAAGGGGTTATCAAAGGAAGATCTTTTTTGTGGGACCAAATCAAATTAAGGAAGTGTGAGATTTGTGAGAATCTGAATACTTCGGACTCCGGCACATCTAGTTTTTTCCTGCAATAGGATAGCTTAATCGGACCATTAGGGGAGAGGAAGTGACCAATTCTATATAATCCTTTGTCTGTCCACCATTGGAAATCTTTGATGGCTAGTCCAGGTGAAAAGTCTGCATTGTTAAATAAATGGGCTAATGGTTTCATTGGTGAGGTCAGGTTATGGTGAGAAAGGAGTCTAGAGCACAGGTCCATAGAATGGGAGAGGGTAGGAGACATAATGGCAGGCCTACGTATCGGATTACACAAGAGGAGGTAGTCAATGGTATTCTTTGGAATGGCGCATCTCTCCATCGCAAGCCATTCAGGCTTCTGTCTTTTTGAAAAGACCACCGATATTTGAGACAATTGGACCGCCCGGTAATATTCCCACAGGTCGGGCAATCCTAAACCCCCTTGAGATTTCAGGTAAAGAGTCTTAGAAGGACATCTGTATCCCCTACGCCCCCACACAAATCGGGTGATCTCTGATTGAAATTTGCTAAGGACTTGTTTCCTTATCGGGATTGGTAGGGAACGGAATAAATACAATACCCGGGGGAGTAGGGTCATTTTCACAGCGTTAACCCTACCCAGCCACGATAGACCACACCTTGACCATCTCTCCAGATCGCTCTTGCATCTTTGAAATATAGGCGGGAAGTTGGCTTTGAAGAGACTATCTATTTCTGAGGTGATTTTAATGCCTAGATAGGGGATTTCGGATCTGGTCCAAGTAAATTCAAAGTTGTTGGAGATTTGAGTTAGTAGGTCTGGGGGGACTGTTATGTTTAACGCTATTGATTTGGACATGTTTACCTGTAGGCCTGACACTACACTAAAATTGCGTAAGATTTTGTAAATAATGGGAGTAGATGTTAGGGCGGAAGTCACATATAAGAGGAGATCATCTGCATAGAGTGCACATTTGTGCTCCTGTCCTCCGCACCGCACTCCCTTAACGTCTGGGTTAGTTCTAATTGTCACTGCCAATGTTTCAATCGCAATCGCGAAGAGGAGAGGGGAGAGAGGGCATCCCTGTCTGGTACCCCTCCCTATCCTGAATGGTTCTGAGTATCTACCCATGAGACAAACCTGGGCTGAAAGGGAAGAGTAAAGGGCTTTAATCAGATTCAGGAAGTACGGGCCAAAGTCCCATTTCTGTAATATCATAGTGAGGTAGGACCATTCTACTGAATAAAAGGCCTTGTGTAAATCTAAGGACAGGAGGAATCCTGTTTGGGGGAGCTCCGGTCCCACCTTGATTTGAGTATAGAGATAACGTCTATTGTTCTGCGAATCTGGTCCGGACCCTGTCTCCCAGGGATGAAGCCCACCTGATCACCGTGTATATAGTCTGCAATAAAGCTTGCTATTCTATTGGCCATAATCTTTGTCATTATTTTAATATCATTGTTTATAAGTGAAATAGGTCTATAATTACCTAACTCACTAGGGTCTTTATCTGGTTTTGGAATCACTGAGATGTAAGCAGAATTGAGATCTGAACCCAGGAGGGCTCCATCCCTGAGGGAGTTGAAAAACTTGGCCATATGAGGGGCCAAACTTGGACCAAATTTCTTGTAATAGCCTGTAGAAAAGCCATTTGGGCCTGGGGCCGAGCCATTTTTCAGGGAATTAATGGTGTCTATTATCTCTATGGTAGAGAAGGGGCTCTCTAGGAGCTCCCTATGGTCTTTCGTTAGGGAGGGTAACGGGACACATAGTTAGTTAGTAAGGTTGAATAAAGACACCAGTCCATTCAGTTCAACCTGAGTGAGCGTGCGTGTCTACAATTAAAAAAAAATTTTTTTTATTTAGAGTACCCATATAGCGCCATCAATTTTATGCATCGCTCCACACATACATCGCACACTCACTATCCCTACCCTCAAGGAGCCCACAATCCAAGGTCCCCAAACTCACATTCATATATTAGGGCCAATTTTGGACAGAAGCCAATTAACCTACCAGCATGTCTTTGGAGTGTGGGAGGAAACCGGAGTACCCGGAGGAAACCCACGGAGGCACAGGGAGAACATGCAAACTCCAGGCAGGTAGTGTCGTGGTTGGGATTCGAACCAGCGACCCTTCTTACTAGGCGAGAGTGCTATCCACTACACCACTGTGCTGCCCTACTTGTCGAGGAACTGGTCAGTTATATGATTGGGGGGGTTTGTAGGATTGTAGAGCTTTGAATAGAAAAGGGAGAATTCTTACATTATCTTTGTTGGGTTCTGGGTTAAGTCCCCGGAGGAGGTCTTAATTTTGGGAAATGCAAAGGAACGTTCTTTAGGACTGAGCTTTGCAGCCAGTCTGGATCCCATCTTGTCCGTTTGGGAATAAAATTTAGCCCCTGTCCACCTTAAATATTTTTCAGCTGCTGTCGTCAGGGCAAGGTTAAGGAGAGCTCTAGATCTGTCAAGGTGTCTCAACGTCTCGTGAGTGGGGTGTTTCTTGTGTGTCTGAGCTAATGTACGGTATTCCGCCGTTAGTATCCGTATGTCCGCTTTATGTTCAGCTTTGAGTTTCGAGGTTATCTGGATGATATGTCCCCTGATAACTGATTTGTGGGCTGCCTATACTGTTAAGGGGGAAACAACGCTCGTTTGGTTTAATCTGAAATATTCTTTAATGGCTGCATCCAGAACTGAGCACTGTACCGTATAGTTTAGAAGGGATTCCTGTAGGCGCCAACGGGGAGGTCCTCTAGGTCCTCCCGGTCTCCGGATCGTCATAGTGACCATCGAGTGGTCAGATAGTGACGAATCTATCATTTTCGAGCGTACGATAAGTGGGATGGTTTGTGACCTGGTGAAGATGTGGTCTATCCTGGCAAATGAGTTATGGGGGGCTGAGAAATGGGTATAGTCCTTATTGTGTGGGTTGGTTTCCCTCCACACATCAATCAACCCTTCCTCGTGGAGAAGATTAGCAATTTTGGTACTTTGCTTAGAGGGCCTTTTTGGAATCTGCTTCCTGTTCGCCGACTTGTCCAAAGCAAAGTCAAAGGCGGTATTTGAGTCTCCTCCCAGAATCACCGTCCCCTTTAGGTATTTTATTTAACATGGAGTTAAAGAAAGTTTTTTGTCCCTTGTTAGGTGCATACTAAGAAACAAAAGTAAAAAGTTTGGCACAGGTCCTGACACCACCAAGAAACGGCCTAGCGGATCAGTTAAAACCTCCGGCTGTGACAGATTGATGTGTTTGGCGAAACATACTGCTACTCCCTTGGTTTTATTTTGAGCTGATGCCAAGAAGAATTGGGGGTAATGCTGGTGTAGAAATTTGGGATTATAGGCGTCTGGAAAATGTGTCTCTTGTAATAGTAAGATGTTTGAGTGCATTGAATGGTATGATTGAAAAAGTTTTCTGCGTTTGATAGGAGAATTCATCCCCTGTGTGTTGTGTGAAATAATTTTGAGGGGTAAGGGAGAATTGTTTGTATCAGCCATGGTCCAGGGGGGGTGAGCAACCCCAACTTCCGCTTCTTACCTTTGAGTTGCTGGGCGCAATCACCCTAAGACCCAATTTGGTGTGATGTCAATTCGGTCGAGCCCGGGATTTGAGATCTGGAGACCTCCCGATGTCCAAGAGAGCCTGTAGTAAGATGTGAGAGAGGAGACAGATGGGGGGAAGAAGGAGATGAAGAGAGGAATGAAGAGAGAGAGGCGGGTTAAACCAAGAAGCATGTGTGCCATACCTGTATCATATATGAACATTTGCTGAAAGAAAAAGTAATAAACCACTACATTGGGGTCCCCTGACCCCGCCCAACCCCAGAGGAAGAAATGGTGAGCCATTTCAACCCCAACCAAAAAGTGGACTGGTGAACCCTAAATAAGGGACACCGAGGAGAGACCAGGATCTCCTAAGAAAGCCTGGGCCCTAAGGCCACCACAGCCCCAGCACCTCAAAATTCGCTAACTGAAGACTACTCTCTAGTCTATGATGAATATATGACAGAGCGTCTTAAAGCCAATAAAGAAAGAAATATAAAATGCAAATAGGAACAAACGTAAGACTAAAATCTTATAAGAATTTACGAGAAACAAAGTCCAACAGGATACTTTTCCTAGAATCAGAGATCCCTCCGTGACTCTCGGCCCTAATGGCCGGTTGACCGTGTGAGAAAGGGGTTAACTCAGCCCCGTGTATCCCATGGAGTACTGTCCCGGACATTAACGTTATTCTGGGACTGTCCCCCCTGTCTTAGGAGGAAGATGCGGTCCTGAAGTCAAAAACATTGCCGGTGACAAAATGAAACATATGAGCAAAAATAATAAAAAGGAGAAAAGGTATCAAACCCGTCTGGGTTTGAAACGTCTGTGAAATAGGGGATTATTCCCTGCTCCGTAGAGCTAAGTGTGAACAGCACCGATCGGGGCCCTGATCAGTAGGCGGGAGGATGGAAGTCATGGAGGAAGATTTTCTTTAGATCTTTTTGTGTTCTGTTTCAGCCAGGAGGGTTACAGCGGGCTAGCTTTTCGTGGAAGATGATGATGTCCCTCTGCCTGCTTGCATGGAAGATGGCTCCAGTGGGATCAGTCCTAGCTGCTGTAGGAGACGTTCCCCTTCTGCAAAAGTGGAGAAAGTGTCATTTCTATTTTTGAAAGAGAAGTTCAGTCTCAGTGGGAAGGACCACCTATAAGCAAAGTCCCTGTCCAGCAACAGTTGAAGTAAAGGTTTTAGGGCCCTTCTTTTCTGCACCGTATAGGGGGATAAATCCGCAAAGATTTGGATTTTATGTCCCATCAGCGTTAAGTTGTCTGCGTACCCGGCTTTCTTCATTACCTCTTCCTTTACGGTGAAAAAAGTGGGGTTTCACTATTATGTCCCGTGGTAAGCCATCAGAGTGGGGAGGTTGTAGAGCTCTGTGAGCCCTGTCCAATTCAAGGCGGTGTTCTACAATCCCAGGGATAAGGTCTTTACAAGGGTTTTGATAGCCGTATTCACCTCTTTCATAGATTCTGGGAGCCCACGGATCCTGAAGTTGTAGCGTCTGGACCTATTTTAAAGGTCATCTATTTTTTCCCAGGAGGTTTCAAGCTGATCCTGAACCTCTTGAAGCCTTGCAGAGTTTTGGTTAATCCGAGCCCCTGCCTGATCGGCTTTTTTTTCAATAACGTCAATTCTCATTCCAATCTGTTGCAGGTCAGCATGGATAGATGACGTTATCTGCACTGCATTCTGTGCCAAACTTTTGAGGGAAAGTCTGTGGGAATGGGTGCTGCCTCCTGTGCTTCACTGACTGAAAGCAGCAATCCTGTGTGAGGATCTATCATGGGGGTGGATGGGAGCCCTGAGTTCATTCTGGATAGCAGGGATTCCGCGGATGATGGCGAAGCGATCTGGGGCTGTAGATGGTGTACAGTACCTGGAGAAGGAGCTGGGGTCAGGTCCTTATCGGCAATGGAGTCCTCCTCTGTCTCTGTTATGTAAAGGCCTCGTGGGGCGGCCGCCATCTTGGCATAGCTGACCGGGCCCACCGCTGCCGTCATTTGGCCTGTCAGGTGCCTTTTGGCGTGTCCCACTGACATCGGGAGGGTCTCTGGTGTGTCCCCCACAGGATGGGGTCGGTGTATCGCTAATCGGAGCACTCTGTCAGCTCCTGAGGTTATAGAAGGGCTGTGGTGGAGCGGAGCGGAGCTTCAGCAGCCGGTGGCAATCTTGGACTCTGCCACGCATGCGCCTCCAGCTCTTTACATTCTTAAACCTCAACTCCAGGCATTTTAAAAATTATTACATCTGAACTCCAGGTATGGCAATGTTTACATAGCTACATCCCTTAGAAAAAAGTAATACAAATTATACTTTAACACCTGAGGGGATTTATTTAAAGCTGAATTTCAGGTATTGCAATTTTTTCCATAGTTTACATTGGACCAGTTTGGAAAATGTATGCACTGTATGTGCCATACCTGTGGGATTCTTATGGATGTAGTAATATATTGTATTATAGTGGGTAGATAATTAACTAGTAGTTATTATAATGTTGATGTAAGTAATCTTTTGCAGCAACCCTATTCTTCCAGAGAGTACAATTCTCCAAAAGTCCAAAGTCCACAGATGACAAAAATCCAATAGAGTAAATATAAATCAGAGTCCCATTTTTCCTAGACCTGTGCCTTCATAATCACAAACAGACAGAGATTAGACTGAACGTCATGTTATATTCACAAGACACTGAATGGCTGAGTAATTTGATTGGCTGTTTCCATTTAGGCCTTTGATTTGCTTCTGTCTTTCAGAGTCTTTCAGACAGACAATGACCCCTAGCCGTGAACAGCTGCAGGCATAAACTGCCCTAATTTGCATTCTTGCATATTAACATCAACAAGTCCCCTTTGATATGTGTAATTAAATTAACAAATACCACCTTAACACCCTTTTTATGTGTAGAATGGACTTGTGTGGAATGCCTACATTCCTAATCTGTATTCTTGCATATTAATGTTGTATATGTTCTTATATGTTGTATATGTTCACCGATTTATGTGGGACATTGTTGTGTGTATGTACACATGCAGTCAATGTTGACCGAATGGTTGATTTGTCCAACTGAATTTTAACAGCTGAAGACTCTTTGATATGTTAATCTTATGCAAGTCTATTTGAACATTTCAAAGGGTATTCAGGTGGTATGCTAATCTAATCTAATTACATATATCTAAAGGGGACTTGTTGATGTTGATATGCGGGAGTGCAAATTGGGGTGGTTCATAACTGTTCACGGCTGGGGGTTGTTGTCTGTTTGAAAGACTCCTAAATTGAAATGGCCAATCAAATTGCTCAGCCATTCAACATTTAGTGTATATAACACAGCATTCAGTCTATAGGTTTTGGGAGAGTGAGGCTCGTCTGTGTATGAGTGTACAGTCTCCTCTGTCGGATTTCTTTGTCATCTGTGGACTTTGGACTTTGTTCTGTGTTGGAAGTCAATAAAGTGCATCTCTCTGGAAGAATTGGGTTGCTGCGGAAGAGTACTTACTAATTAATTATCATACACACTCTACATCTATACACCCAGTGTATATTAATATATTCGATCACAACACTGGTGCCGTGACAAGTGACCAGAAGAGCATTTTCGGACTTAGGAACAGAAGTCGGTGGTGACAACAATCCTGTGAGGTGGACAGAAGTCTGATGAAGAACCAAGAGCTGTGCTGTGACTCTATTGTCTGGTTGTGACATAAGAGAGTCTGATCTACAAAATTTAACAAGTTGGGAACCCCAGAATTATTCTCTGGAGACTGGAAACAACAACAAAAAAGAAAAAGGACTGTGTCGTGTACCAGAAGACCTGAACTGGAAGCTGAAGGAGTAACTAATGCGGTGAGTAAAATATTTCTTTTTTTTAATTATTAGTAATATAGTCAAAATGCTTACTCAGTGTAAAGCTAGTGTCAGTTCTGATAAAGTTAACAGATGGGTATTAAAATGTATTAAGCGCCATGGCGGTCCTTATGAAATTCCAGAAAAATGTAAGCAGACGTGGACGATGATGAAGGAATTTTTAGAGAAAAATGTTTTTGATAGCAAAATTTCAGAAAGTAAAAGAAAAGGTTGTATTATACAGGGCTTGTTATCTTGCTGTCTAACAATGGAAAGTTCTTTGAATTATAAGGTTGAGGAAATTACCCAGTTACAGAAGGCAGTTGATAATAGCAGCAATGTTTGTGAGAGGTTACAAAACCAATCAGACACCGAGACAGTAAATTTAAAATTGCATGCGGTTACCATTGGAGAAGCTTTACTTGAGAAATCTAAACGTTGTGATGAATTATCAGAGGAAAATGAGAGATTAAAATTAAGAATTATGGAATTAGAGAAGAGATCTCAGGAATGCAGATATGCATCAAATCTTGGATTCAGCAATCTGCAGCAAACAGAACCTCATATTGAATCTGATAATGCATTACCAGCTGCCCCCACTGTGACTACCACCGTTTATAACAATAATAATAATACAGGTGAAGTTCAGCTTGTAATTAAGCCATTGAAACCAAAATTATTAGACGCAATTCTTAAAGAAATAGGAATGGTTCCATACCATGATTTGAACAGATTTTTAAAATGGTTTTGTGACGTGCAGCAAGTCAGAGATATGTACAACCTCAACCCATCTGACTTAGAAAGAGTTTTGCAACATTCTATAGGAAGTGGTCTTTGGATGAGAATTAAACAAATCTGTATTCAGCCTCTGAGGACAAGGGACATATTACTGGAATTATTATGTGTTTTGTATGGCGTACGTTCTGATGTTACTATTCATGGGAAGATCCAACAAATGCAAAATGAATCTCC
Source organism: Lithobates clamitans (assembly GCA_037952925.1). NCBI lineage: Eukaryota > Metazoa > Chordata > Amphibia > Anura > Ranidae > Lithobates > Lithobates clamitans. Next base: position 3,325,962 of record JBBGZY010000922.1, on the reverse strand, counting down.
CTATGAATTGTCACACAGGATAGCAACTATTATGGAATTATTGGTCGGTAATAATCTTGCATTTGAGCGTGGGGGCTTGATACATATGAGTATATTTCTAGATGCGTTGCATGAAGATATCAAACAAAATATTTTATTAGTTACCCCAAATCCTCGTGATTTAAAAGACATATTGTTGAGAGCAGACCATTTATGGAGAAAGTCAAATGAGCAGGCTGTCAAAATTGATTTAGCCACATTGTTTAGGACAAATACTGAACATAAAGATCAGAAGATAATATCCTATGATAACACCCAGAGAGGACACTCCGGGTCAAACATAGGTGATATTAATATGAAAAACAGAGCTGACCAAAATAATAATAAGAAAAAGTCCAAGACTTGGATACCGTTCTCTCAGTTAAAACATAAATATGACCACCTGAAAATTGAGTATGATAAGATGAGAGGGGAACGTGATAAATTATTACAGCAGTTGAAGGGGATACAGGGTGTCATAAATGCAGAAGATGTACATTCTCCAGATCTGTTTTTGAATGCAAATGACACTTCTCTAGCAGTGGGGGTGAATTAGCTTCAAACTGTATATGTGTAAATAGTGTTTTGTTTTAACTTCAAACAATGTTTAAGGACCTTGCTAATGAGTTTTTGTTGGAGAGTTTTGTCTTTCAGGTATGTCTGGAGATGCTCGTTTGCATGTGAATAGCAGAAGCACTAGAAGTATCTGAAATTGCTGGCTAGTGGGGGAGAAATGCTGAATAGACAATATATCACTATGCATGGAATTATAAAGTATTCATGGACTCTCTCGAAATTCATCAAGCAATGGACCTTTTTTTCTTTTTTCTTCAACGCCCTAATTTTTTATTTTTCTCCCTTTTCCTGATATCTTTTGCTTTTCATTTTCTTTATGTTTTATTTCTTGAACTTTATCTTAAAACCAAAGAGAAGCATTTTAACCTAAAATAATTTTCATAACATCTGTACATATTACATAATGCGTATTGGTCAATATATTTGACATCTAAGGTGAGATGCTGCACAATGGCTTGGCATAGCATAAATCATAGTATGTTGGGTGGTTTTCCTAAATTTATAAGAGGGGTGAGTGAAATTCATCACTCTAGTCATGATTTGAAACTTTGTTGATTCAGTTGTTTATAATATGCTAAAGGCTATGACATATATGGATGAAAAAGAAGTTTCTACCTTTCATGGTGAAGATACTGGCAAGAATTTCCACTGCCGCTTTGTCTGGACAGAAGATCTGATAAACACTGATGTCAAGCTGATTCTATCTGAACCATCGTGTGGGGGTATATGTATATGTTGGTATACCATTCAAGTGTAATTATGGACTGAATGATCCAAGTAACTGCTTTATTGAAGACAATGAGGGGTCGGCCTACAGCAAATTACAAAAGCAAATTGTGGCTGGCAATCAACAAATTCTGATACTTGACAGGTACACATCCCAGTCATCATTGTTCAAATAGGAAATGGAAAGAAGCAGATGTGAATTGTAAAATGCTTGCAAGATGGACTCATGAATGTCAAGTGCAAGAAAATAGTTTGAAGCACAGTTTTTACTGCCATATCCAAACCTTTTGACCTTGAAAGTGAGTGCTGGTACATTGATAGTTCTTCTTACTATAAAGATGAAAGTAGAGTGTTTGCGTAAAAGCATCTTTAAAAATGAAAAGCTTGAGCCTGGAGAGGAGAGAATCCTGGACTTGTGGATTGGAGCTCCCAGAGCATGCCAAGTTTACTTTCAGTGAGATGGTGAGAGATGTGATGAAGTCAGACCGAAAAATGGACTGTGACATCAGCTCGTCTTTGCGCAATATTCAAGATCTTGATGTGATATAATAAGGCCTAACAGCTATATGGGCCACTGACGTTTACCAAAACCTTTTCCAGTCATGGTCTAAAAGTTATATTATCTAATAACTGTTTCATGGGGATATTTTAGAGGCTGGCGAAGAGAGATGTAACCAGTTTCAACTTCATATTTTATATGAGCCATTGCAAAGCATCCAGTACCTTAAATCATACTGATATTTTTTGTTGTTTGATTTATGGGTCAGTTCTAGTAGATAGAACCGACCCAAGTGGGGGTATATGTTGTATATGTTCACCGATTTATGTGGGACATTGTTGTGTGTATGTACACATGCAGTCAATGTTGACCGAATGGTTGATTTGTCCAACTGAATTTTAACAGCTGAAGACTCTTTGATATGTTAATCTTATGCAAGTCTATTTGAACATTTCAAAGGGTATTCAGGTGGTATGCTAATCTAATCTAATTACATATATCTAAAGGGGACTTGTTGATGTTGATATGCGGGAGTGCAAATTGGGGTGGTTCACAACTGTTCACGGCTGGGGGTTGTTGTCTGTTTGAAAGACTCCTAAATTGAAATGGCCAATCAAATTGCTCAGCCATTCAACATTTAGTGTATATAACACAGCATTCAGTCTATAGGTTTTGGGAGAGTGAGGCTCGTCTGTGTATGAGTGTACAGTCTCCTCTGTCGGATTTCTTTGTCATCTGTGGACTTTGGACTTTGTTCTGTGTTGGAAGTCAATAAAGTGCATCTCTCTGGAAGAATTGGGTTGCTGCGGAAGAGTACTTACTAATTAATTATCATACACACTCTACATCTATACACCCAGTGTATATTAATATATTCGATCACTACAATTAACATCAACAAGTCCCCTTCGATATGTGTAACTAGATTAACAGATACCAATGTGGCCTGCCTAGAATGGACTTGTCCTAGAATTCCTACATATAACACCATATATAAAATACATACACATACAGTATCTCACAAAAGTGAGTACTCCCCTCACATTTTTGTAAATATTTTATTATATCTTTTCATGTGACAATGCTGAAGAAATGACACTTTGCTACAATGTAAAGTAGTAAGTGTACAGCTTGTATAACAGTGTAAATTTGCTGTCCCCTCAAAATAACTCAACACACAGCCATTAATGTCTACATCACTGGCAACAAATGTGAGTACACCACTAAGTGGAAATGTCCAAATTGTGCCCAAAGTGCCAATATTTTGTGTGGCCACCATTATTTTCCAGTAATTAACCCTCTTGGGCATGGAGTTCACCAGAGCTTCACAGGTTGCCGCTGGAGTGCTCTTCCACTCCTCCATTACGACATCACAGAGCTGGTGGATGTTAGAGAACTTGTGCTCCTCCACCTTCCGTTTGAGGATGTCCCACAGATGCTCAATATGGTTTAGGTCTGGAGAAATGCTTGGCTAGTGCATCACCTTTACCCTTTTAGCAAGGCAGTGGTCGTCTTGGAAGTGTGTTTGGGATCGTTATCATGTTGGAATACTGCCCTGCGGCCCAGTCTCCGAAGCTCCCCAGTGCCAGCAGCACTCATGCAGTCCCAGACCACGACACTCCTACCACCATGCTTTACTGTAGGCAAGACACACTTGTCTTTGTACTCCTCACCTAGTTGCCACCACACATGCTTGACACCATCTGAACCAAATAAATTTATCTTGGTCTCATCAGACCACAGGATATGGTTCCAGTAATCCATGTCCTTAGTCTGCTTGTCTTCAGCAAACTGTTTGTGGGCTTTCTTGTGCATCATCTTTAGAAGAGGTTTCCTTCTGGGATGACAGCCATGCAGACCAATTTGATGCAACGTGTGGCGTATGGTCTGAGCACTGACAGGCTGACCCCCTGCCCCTTCAACCTCTGCAGCAATGCTGGCAGCCCTCATACGTCTATTTCCCAAAGACAACCTCTGGTATGACTCTGAGCACATGCACTCAACTTCTTTGGTCGACCATGGCGAGGCCTGTTCTGAGTGGAGCCTGTCCTGTTAAACTGCTGTATGGTCTTGGCCACCATGCTGCAGCTCAGTTTCAGGGTCTTGGCAATCTTCTTATAGCCTAGGCCATCTTTATGTAGAGCAACAATCCTTTTTTTTAGATCCTCAGGGAGTTCTTTGCCATGAGATGCCATGTTGTACTTCCAGTGACCAGTATGAGAGATTGAGAGCGATAACACCAAATTTAACACGCCCCATTCACTCCTGAGTCCTTGTAACATTAACAAGTCACATTGCATCGGGGAGGGAAATGGCTAATTGGGCCCAATTTGAACATTTTCACTTAGGGGTGTACGCACTTTTGTTGCCAGCAGTTTAAACATTAATGGCTGTGTGTTGAGTTATTTTGAGGGGACAGCAAATTTACACTGTTATACAAGCTGTACACTCACTACTTTACATTGTAGCAAAGTCTCATTTCTTCAGTGTTGTCACATAAAAAGATATGATAAAATATTTATAAAAATGTGAGGGGTGTACTCACTTTTGTGAGATACTGTATATACATATATATATCTATATACATATACAAAACACACTACATATATCGCCACTTGGATCGGTTCGAATCAGAATCGATTCACAACCAAACTGCTCAGACATCCCTGGCTCTTAAGATTGAAGCCATCTCTATGCTTTCCTTCTTTCTCTGTTCTTAGTTGTCTTCAACCACAACAATATAAACTAAATAAAAAACATATTAATATATCCTTATTGGACCACTCTGTATGCTTCCCCTATTCCCGGAACCATCTCCACTATCCATTGGTAGCGGGTGCCTTAGGTGGGGGGACTCGGACGTCCCTGCTCAGATGGCGGAGCTGTCTTTCTTCTGCCCCTACCTGCCCTTCACGCCATTGAGCGGAGTATGGGCAATGCACGCGCACCCTGGGGGATGAATGCTCATGCGTCCGCCCCTTGGGTGCGCGCGAATTCTGTGCAGGGACATCCGGACCGGAAGCAATGCCGGAGGTCAATTGTGACCTTTAGGGATGAGCTTGGAGTTCGAGTCGAACTCATGTTCGACTCGAACATTGGCTGTTCGCCGAACAGCGAACAATTTGGGGTGTTCGCGGCAAATTCGAATGCCGCGGAACACCCTTTAAAAGTCTATGGGAGAAATCAAAAGTGCTAATTTTAAGGGCTTTTATGCAAGCTATTGTCTTAAAAAGTGTTTGGGGACCTGAGTCCTGCCCCAGGGGACATGGATCAATGCAAAAAAAAGTTTTAAAAACGGCTGTTTTTTTCAGGAGCAGTGATTTTAATAATGCTTAAAGTCGAACAATAAAAGTGTAATATCCCTTTAAATTTTGTAGCTGGGGGGTGTCTATAGTATGCCTGTAAAGGGGCGCATGTTTCCCATGTTTAGAACAGTCTGACAGCAAAATGACTTTTCGAAGGAAAAAAGCCATTTAAAACTATTCGCGGCTATTGCATTGCTGGTCCGACAATACACATAGAAGTTCATTGATAAAAACGGCATGGGAATTCCCCACAGGGGAACCCCGAACCAAAATTTTTTTAAAAAAAATGACGTGGGGGTCCCCCTAAATTCCATGCCAGGCCCTTCAGGTCTGGTATGGATATTAAGGGGAACCCCGGCCAAAATTAAAAAAAAAAATGACGTGGGGGTCCCCCTAAATTCCATACCAGACCCTTCAGGTCTGGTATGGGTTTTAAGGGGAACCCCGCACCAAAAAAAAACAAAAAACGGCGTGGGGTCCCCCCAAAAATCCATACCAGACCCTTATCCGAGCACGCAACCTGGCAGGCCACAGGAAAGGAGGGGGGGACGAGAGTGCGGCCCCCCCCTCCTGAACCGTACCAGGCCACATGCCCTCAACATTGGGAGGGTGCTTTGGGGTAGCCCCCCAAAACACCTTGTCCCCATGTTGATGAGGACAAGGGCCTCATCCCCACAACCCTGGCCGGTGGTTGTGGGGGTCTGCGGGCAGGGGGCTTATCGGAATCTGGAAGCCCCCTTTAACAAGGGGACCCCCAGATCCCGGCCCCCCCTGTGTGAAATGGTAAGGGGGTACAAAAGTACACCTACTATTTCACTAAAAAACTGTCAAAAATGTTAACAATGACAAGAGACAGTTTTTGACAATTCCTTTATTTAAATGCTTCTTCTTTCTTCTATCTTCCTTCATCCTCTTCTTCTGATTCTACTGGCTCTTCTGGTTCTTCCTCCGGCGTTCTCGTCCAGCATCTCCTCCGCGGCTTCTTCTATCTTCTTCTCCTCGGGCCGCTCCGCACCCATGGCATGGGGGGAGGCTCCCGCTCTTCTCTTCATCTTCTTCTCTTCTTCATCTTCTTTTTCATCTTCTTCTTTTCTTCTCTTCTTCTCTTCTTTTCTTCTTCATTTTCTTCTCCGGCCGCTCTGCATCCATGCTGGCATGGAGGGAGGCTCCCGCTGTGTGATGGCGTCTCCTCGTCTGACGGTTCTTAAATAACAAGGGCGGGGCTACCCGGTGACCCCGCCCCCCTCTGACGCACGGGACATGACGGAACTTCCCTGTGGCATTCCCCGTGACGTCACAGGAAAGTCCCGTCAAGTCACCGTGCGTCAGAGGGGGGCGGGGTCACCGGGTGGCCCCACCCCCCGTTATTTAAGAACCGTCAGACGAGGAGATGCCGTCACACAGCGGGAGCCTCCCTCCATGCCAGCATGGATGCGGAGCGGCCGGAGAAGAAAATGAAGAAGAGAAGAAAAGATGAAGAAGAAGAGAAGAAGAGAAGAAAAGAAGAAGATGAAGAAGATGATGAAGAAGAGAAGAAGATGAAGAAGAGAAGAAGATGAAGAAGAGAAGAAGATTAAGAGAAAAGCGGGAGCCTCCCCCCATGCCATGGGTGCGGAGCGGCCAGAGGAGAAGTAGATAGAAGACGCCGCGGAGGAGATGCTGGACGAGAACGCCGGAGGAAGAACCAGAAGAACCAGAAGAAGAAGATGAAGGAAGATAGAAGAAAGAAGAAGCATTTAAATAAAGGAATTGTCAAAAACTGTCTCTTGTCATTTATAACATTTTTGACAGTTTTTTAGTGAAATGGTAGGGGTACCTACCCCCTTACCATTTCACACAGGGGGGGGCAGGATCTGGGGGTCCCCTTGTTAAAGGGGGCTTCCAGATTCCGATAAGCCCCCCGCCCGCAGACCCCCACAACCACCGGCCAGGGTTGTGGGGTTCAGGCCCTTGTCCTCATCAACATGGGGACAAGGTGTTTTGGGGGGCTACCCCAATGCACCCTCCCAATGTTGAGGGCATGTGGCCTGGTATGGTTCAGGAGGGGGGGGCGCTCTCTCGTCCCCCCCTCTTTTCCTGCGGCCTGCCAGGTTGCGTGCTCGGATAAGGGTCTGGTATGGATTCTTGGGGGGACCGCATGCCTTTTTTTTTTTTTTTTTGCGCGGGGTTCCCCTTAAAATCCGTACCAGACCTGAAGGGTCTGGTATGGAATTTAGGGGGACCCCTACGTCATTTTAAAAAAAAAATTTGGCCGGGGTTCCCCTTAATATCCATACCAGACCTGAAGGGCCTGGTATGGAATTTAGGGGGACCCCCACGTCATTTTTTTTTTTTAAATTTTGGTTCGGGGTTCCCCTGTGGGGAATTCCCATGCCGTTTTTATCAATGAACTTCTATGTGTATTGTCGGACTGGCAATGCAATAGCCGCGAGTAGTTTTAAATGGCTTTTTTCCTTCGAAATGTCATTTTGCTGTCAGACTGTTCTAAGCACGGGAAACATGCGCCCCTTTACAGGCATACTATGGACACCCACCAGCTATGAAATTTAAAGGGATATTACACTTTTATTGTTTGACTTTAAGCATTATTAAAATCACTGCTCCTGAAAAACGGCCGTTTTTAAAACTTTTTTTTGCATTGATCCATGTCCCCTGGGGCAGGACCCAGGTCCCCAAACACTTTTTATGGCAATAACTTGCATATAAGCCTTTAAAATTAGCACTTTTGATTATTCATGTTTGTGTCCCATAGACTTTAACGGTGTTCGCGTGTTCGAACTAACTTTTTTCCTGTTCGCATGTTCTGGTGCGAACCGAACAGGGGGGTGTTCGGCTCATCCCTAGTGACCTTATTGCTTCCGTTGGGACCACACAATTCAAAAGATGGAGGCGCCGGTGCTGTCTAATAGACGCATCCAGCTGCCATCCATCGTGACGGGCGAACGCACACTCACTCGACCAGGAGCTACTTCAGGCCTCTCCCTTCTACCTCCCCACTTAGGGGTAAGTCTACATTCATCTGGACGTTTGTGCCTCTGTTTGCGGCTGTATATCTTGGGGGGGGGGCCGCTATGTGCTAAGGGTTAACTCAGTAACAGCGTCCTTATATCACTGAATAGTTTTGATGCATGGCTTTGTGTGATTACCCTATTAAAATACTAGCATTGGGACGCATTAGACTTAGATCTGATTAATCACATGCATTGTGTTTAATATTCATTATTTGTTAAATGGGAGGATTTCTTTCTTCCCCCTAAGACAATGGGGAGGTGTCCCTAGCATTTTTTTGCCCCCTTAACGATGGATAGGCTGCCCCTTACCTCTATGTAAATGCTTTTAATAGACTCACGTGAGTGTGTGGTCAGTATTTGTCAATAAATGATAAAATATCACTGTTAGTTAGCAGTACTGTTCATAAATCTTCAAATTATAGGAACTTATTGGTTTCCTGTTTCTTTTCAGTACGGGTTACCAGTTTGTTTTGCCCTATTTGTGTGGTCCAGTCCTCCTACTGGTATTGTCCGTCTGGGATCTGGCACCCAGGGACAATCCGCACCAGTTGGTTTAGCGGTTGATGCCCGGTGAATGGTGGTGATTGCTCTATTCTTTTGAAATCTCGTTAGTAGGTGAGAGAAATTTTTTTTCTGCAACAAATGCCTTATTTTTGAATTTATTGTTATGATCTGATTCCATGTATGACCATTATGTAACTCAAAATTGTCTGTTATCTATGCAGTTATAATGAATCAGCGATATCGTGTCTAGCCCTGATGAAGCGAAAAGTTCTTTGCGAAACATGTTGGCTGATAGTCACGTATGAATTCTGAAATTTACTACTGGATGGTCATATGCTTTTATATATGTCAATTTTTGTTATATTTTTTTAATCATGTCAAAATAAAATTTGTATTTTTATTAACTGGCTTGATCTTCACCTACTATTGATGGACATAGTATTTTCCTCAAAAATCCCATTTGCCTTGAGGAAGGGGGTTCTCCTCTTCTCTCTTTCTCTTTTTATGATGTATGTTTATTAGGGATTGGGAAATCTGTCTGAATTATCCCCTGGTATAGTCCAACCATCTTTTTTCAATAACATATTAATATAAATTGAATAAACACAAAAATCAAGGAAAGAGTTCTCAATAGCGGGTGAGTAAAAGTGTTATTTGGTATGCTCCACCAAGGGTCGGAAAATCCTTTAGCAATTTTTTAGAACCGATGAGGTTTTCCTTCACCAGTTCTATAATTCTATAATTTTCCTACTATCCCTCTTAAATAATTCAACTGTAAGTGGTGGTATTTTCTTAAATAAAGGAGAAATCATAGAGTCCCAATTGCCAAGATCAGTTTGCTCAATGTCCATAGATACTTGATTCATCTGGATATTGGCTTGAATGTCTTGAATGGCTTGAATTGTTAACAGTCCACCTGTGAGGTTCACACACCATCCTGTGTCCGGCACTGAACTTGTTTCTGCCAAGTGAATGAGGGAACCCCCTATGCACAGACCCTTGAGCCTTCTCCATGAATTATTCTCTTCCAGGAGGGTTTAAATTTTTGCAATCGAACCAGGCAGTTTCCAGAGTGTGTAGCAGCACAGCCCTCTATGTACTCCAACCGCTCAAAAGAACAGGAACAAAGCCAAGCCTGGGCATGTCTGGTACAGCAGTTGGGGTCCATGGTTTTCCACACTTGGTTGTCCTTGATGACGAGTCTGCTTTGTGGTAGCAGTTGTTCCAGTATATTAGTGCCATTTCTCACCTTCACCTCACCAAGAACGATCATCTTGTATACAGGTAAGGGTGTTGTTGACCATGTAGGCATGTCGACGTTCAGAGGTATTTCCTGCTTTCCGATGCGAGCTTTATTACAAAGAGTATCCAGGCTCCTTACATTAGCAAGGGCAAAGTTCCTACAAGTAACACCACTGTCTTTGATAAGATTAAATAATAAAGTTGAGTTCATTATCTTTGGCCATTCTCCTCGTTTGATTTCTTGAAGCCCTAGGCTCAGGTGTTCACTCAGCAAGTTTCCTTTAATACCACAAACTATAGACTTGGATACATTATTAGTTTGAAGGGTTTTATTCAGTGCACTCACCGACATTTGAATGTTCTGCAAATCTGCAGCAATGGTGTGAATGTTTTGAATATCTATTTTCAGTTTCAGCTAGAGCGTTTAAATACACTCTTCCCCCTGTAAGAGAACTCACACAGCAAGCACCCGTCTCCGTGCAGCAGCTGCCAATCCTCGTTCTGCTAATGCCAATGTGCATGCACGGAACCATAGCCAGAGACAAATGAGATCCAGGGTGGGCTTGCACAATGGCACCTCTATGCTAACGCGCGCGCTAACGCGCACCCACGAGTGCCAAAGCGCTAATGTGCTAACGCGCATGTGCCAATGTACTAAGGTGCTAACGTGCATGCGCCAATGTGCTAAGGTGCTTATGTGCTAATGCGCATGCGCACATGCACGTACGCTGGCACGAATCCTGGCACACAGCACCCTATATAAACAGAGAGTCTGCCTAGCATCAGTGCTGGATTGTCTTCAGCTTGTTCCTGTTGTTACTCTGCCTGATTAACCTTGTTCCTGAAAACCCGGCTATCTTCTGACCATTCTCTTGGATCTCCCCTGCCTGCTGTACCTGCCTCTATCTGCAATACTGACCTTGGCTTGAACTTATGATTACGGCTCTGCCTCCTGATTCTGTACCCCGCTGTCCGTCTGTTGCCAACCCCTGCCTGTTTCTGACTACGGTTTTGCCTTCTGACTTGGTACCCCGCTGCCAGCCTGTTGCCGACTCCTGCCTGTTCCTGATTCTGCAGTTGATCCTGATCTGGCTCCCGCTGAACAAGTTTGGAGATCAGTTTCCACATCTCCTCAGCAGAGGTTCCTGTATCTCCAAGTTCCAGCCCCCTGCCTGCATTCTTTCGTTGCCCTCGCACTCCCTGTACCCACCACCAGGGGTGCTTGGACCGGAACCGTGCAAGAGGCCAACCTCATCATTTCAGGCTCTGCTGTAAGGTAATTGACACCCCCTTTAAGCAGTATCTGCTGTAATCCACCCACAAAATTCTGTTCTCTTATATTTAGACTCTCTATATCAACCCTATTCAAAATCGAACTACCAGAACTGAGGCCTGATATGACATCAGTACCCAGATCCCTCTTTGAAACTTTCTTAAAATGAAGCCCTTGTGTAGCATCCCAAATAAGTTTATATGTGTTTGAAAGACCGTTTAAACTATAATCCCATTGATATTGGGCAACTCTCTGGAATGTTAAATGATGTAAAATTCAACAATAATGGTAATGATAAATATGAAACATCGCTATACACTAAAGTTTGAGTCCGCTCAAGGAAAAGCCCATGTTCTGGCCACTGTAAAATTGTAGGACAGTCTCTAGAATTTGTGACCATTACATGTAGGATTTTTGTATAGACTCCATCCTCCACATCATGAGAGCTACAGGATATAATACCCTCCTTAAATATTGTAAAATTCCTTTCTAAAGTCATTTGCATTTGTGGTCCATTCTTTGTCTCCACCAATATTATATCTGTACTCCTGTGACGATCGCTTCCTTCTGGGTAAGACCAAACAGCAGATTCCACAAAGTAATAAGATTTTGGCATCATGATCTCACATCTAACGACTATCCACCCCTCGACTATGCCTTTTACAGTATTCCCATGTATCCGGATGCCTTCTGAGTCCTCTAAAACAGTAAGTTCTGTAGTATGATCCACTACACTTCTTTTATTTTGATCAGATTTCCCCACTGGTAAGCATTTTAATTCCTTAACTTGACACGTTTCCACTCTGATGTTTGTAATGCAAAGTAGTAGAGTGATTGACGCTGTTATCAACACATATGCTAATAGAGAAGGCTTGTATTTGTACAGGGGGGATGTCTTAATTTTGGTATAGTCTTCTGGTATTCGCATTACTCCTGGGACCTGAAAGACAATCTCAGGAAGAAAGTTAGACAATGCTTTCATCCATCAAATCCATTTTTCCTTTAAATGCTTTGATCTGACATGCATGACTCCATCTTGATCTATCCTCTCCCAAGTCTAATAAGTAAACAGAGGGTCCAATTTTTTATATGACTACATAAGGGCCCTTCCACTTTGCCCTAGGAAATGGGTGAAACCCAGAAAAATCCTGTAACATTACTCTAGCCCCAATTTGGTATTCGCTAGTGTCACCCATTGCATTAAACCACTGTTGTGAGCTTTTATGGGTACATTCATCAGTGGCACACACAGCCTTATGTACTGTAATCACATGATCCTTTAAGATCTCTACCCATGATTGAGATAATGACACAGTTTCTAATGCTGCTGGGACCGGATTTATCAGATGTTCCCACGTTCTCATTGTTCTGCCGAGCAGAGCTTCATAAGGGGCAAAGCCTATGGACCTGCAAACTCTGGAACGAATAGTTGCCAGAACAAAGGGTAATTTTTCATCCCAATCGGTACCTTGCTCATTAACAATCTTTCTAAGAGCATTTTTAATTGTCCTGTTCATTCATTCAAACTGTCCCGCAGACTCAGGGTGATAGAAGATGTGAAATTTTTGGATGACTCCAAGGAGCTTTCATGTCTCTTGTATCACATTACCTACCAATCCTGGCCCATTGTCACTGTCTAAGATTTTTGGTATCCCCCACCGCCTAAATATTTCTTTAACCAAGATCCTTGCAGTAGTAGTGGCAGTACAGTTTTTGGTAGGTAAAGCTTCAACCCAGTGACTGAAAGAATCCACAACAACCAGTAAATATTTGTTCTGGTGTGCAATGTTAGAAAATTCACCTGTGTAATCAATTTGTATTCGCTCCCATAGTCCCATGGGAGCTTGTCTCATCAGTGCCCCTCTCCTCTTCCTATTTGCGGGATCATGCCTGGCACACATCAAACATGATAAGATATGGTCCTGCGTATGTTGTTTATTTTGAGGCCACCATGCTACATGATCTAATCTCTCTAAAGCTAAAGGAAGTTTGGGGTGTCCACCAACAGGGGACCCATGAATCCATGTAAGAATGTCTTTCCTCACACTTTTTGGGGCAACCCATAAAGATAAATTGTTTTTGTAAGTTATTAGAAGGCCACCCTTCACCTGCATCTCTTGACACTCAAATTGTATGGGCCCAGTCCTACACATTTCTTTTAGTTGAGCTAATTCCTCATCCTGATCTTGTATTTTACCCAACTCACATGTCCTTTCTTCAATTCCTTTTGCTTGAGCATGGGTAAGGGCAGACACTGGAAATGACAAAGTATGCTCTATGTGAGGCCATTGGGGGGATGTTACTGCAGCCTTCTTTGCTAATCTATCTACAGTATTGTTCCAGTAGTGCTCGGTTGTTTGTTTTCTGTGGGCCTGTACCTTTTCGGATATTAATCTTTGAAAAGAATTGCATTTCCTCCTCTATAATTTTCCATAAGGATGCATATCTTATCTCACTGCCATCTGTCCCTTTAAGGCCCATCACATTCCACCATGAAAGATAGACAACTGCACCCTTGCATACCTGGTCTGAGTCAGAAGCAATGTTAACAATTCCACCATCATCTCTTAACTCTATGAGAACTTGTAGTAGTGCTGCTATTTCCACATACTGTGCAGAATGAGCTCTACATGAAAAGGAAAATTGTCTCTGTACCTCGCCATCTTTTACACAGACACCAGCAAATCCTGAGATTCTACTTCCATCTTTATAGTAAGAAGAACCATCAATGTACCATTAGTCACTTTCAAGGCCAAAAGGTTTGGATACGGCAGTAAAAACTCTGTGCTGCAAACTATTTCCTTGCACTTGACATTCATGAGCTTCACCTTCAATCATCAATCCACCAATCAGGACACTAGGTTCTTTTAACATCAAACCCTCAATATTCTCTGACAATAAAGCTGTAGTCCATCTCGCCAGCCTTTTACAATTCACATCTGCTTATTTCCATTTCCCATTTGCCGAACTGTTCGGCCCGAGCATAAGTTCAGGCCGAACTTTGGTTGTGCGGTGTTCAGGGAAACACTGTTAAAGTATATGGGACATTAACATGAAAAATCAAAAGTGTTCATTTTAAAGGCTTATATGCAAGTTATTGTCATAAAAAGTGTTTGGGGACCCGGGTCCTGCCCCAGGGGACATGTATCAATGAAATTTTTTTTTTGTTTAAATGGCCGTTTTTTTGGGAGCAGTGATTATAATAATGCTTAAAGTGAGACAATAAAAGTGAAATATTACTTTAAATTTCTTACCTGGGGGTGTCTATAGTATGTCTGTAAAGTGTTGAATTTTTCCCGTGTTTAGAACAGTCCCTGCACAAAATTACATTTCTAAAGGAAAAAGGGTAATTTAAAACTGCTCGTGGCTATAATGAATTGTCTATGGGAGAAATCAAAAGTGCTAAGTTTAAAGGCTTATATGCATGGTATTGTTATAAAAAGTGTTTGGGGACCTGGGTCCTGCCCCAGGGGACATGCATCAATGCAAAAAAAAGTTTTAGAAACGGACGTTTTTTCGGGAGCAGTGATTTTAATAATGCTTAAAGTGAAACAAAAAAAGTGAAATATTCCTTTAAATTTCGTACCTGGGGGGTGTCTATAGTATGCCTGTAAAGTGCCACATTTTTTCCGTGTTTAGAACAGTCCCTGCACAAAATGACATTTCTAAAGGAAAAATAGTAATTTAAAAGTACTAGTGGCTATAATGAATTGTCGGTCCCGGCAATACAGATAAAAGTCATTGAAAAAAACGGCATGGGATCCCCCATAGTCCATTACCAGGCCCTTTGGGTCTGATATGAATATTAAGGGGAACCCCAAACCAAAATGAAAAAAAAATTGCGTGGGGGTCCCCCCAAATTCCATACCAGGCCCTTCAGATCTGGTATAGAAATTAAGGGGAACCCTGCGCCAAACTTTTCTAAAAAAATTGTGTAGGGGTTATTCATGTTCGTGTCCCATAGACTTTAATGGTGTTCGTGTGTTCTGCCAAATTTTTTGCCTGTTCGGTATGTTCTGGTGTGAACTGAACTGGGGGGTGTTCGGCCCATCCCTAGTAGGCACCACTACTACACTAATCTCCATCTGCTTCTGAGTCCAGTGCCAAGTGGCTGCAGAACTGCATTGTAAATACAGGAGGTTTTTACCTTGGCATAGGTACCATTAAGGGAACATATTTTTGCAATGAATATAAAGCATTCTCTGATTGGGCGAGGTGGAGAGGTGGGCAACCTCAGTGTCCTGTGTCGAGTGGGCAACCTTCTGTGTCCAGTAAGCAGCAGAGCAGCCACTCAGCAAGGGACCTGGAAGTTAGCAGCGATCACTGTAGTGGTGGTGCCTACTACAGTGATTTTCATGTTCCATGAGATTCCAAAAGGTATGACACATACATATGTAGCACCCTCTAGTGTGCTACTAGTGTTAGTGTAGGTAAATTTAAGTTCATGACTTATGTGAGTCTGTAATTGGGTCAGGTTACTGCAAGTCAGGTTGGATGGCTTTACAGATTCAGGTCTCTGGTTCCTCCCCCTGAATTCAGAAGCTTGTATAAGATTCTGGAAGTTAGTGGGTGAAAGCCAGGAGGTATTGATCTGCAGGAGTCTGACCAATCCCCAGGCAAAATGTCGTGGCAGGGAAAATATGTCAGAGCCTAGCCAGCAGGGGAGTCGGAAGATGGAGTGCTGAGGAGGCTGTTGGTTGCCTAGGAGGGGACCACTGGGTTTGGGGGTTCTGCCTCTAGGCTGGGCTTGGGCTGGCTTGGGAAAATTCTATCAGTGTCATGGTTTGAGAAGGAATCTTACCTAAGGAGCTGCAGGGAGCAAGGAGGACAGAGTGAGTACATCAGCACACCCAGGGATTCACAAGGGGGAAGATTGCCATATGCAGCAAGATTTCTTAAGGACAGGACTCTTAACCCTTTCTATACCTTGCCCTGGGAGATCTTCAGAGCAGCCAGGTGGGCTGGTAGTTCCTGCAGGTAATGGAACTGGGAGCAGTTCTACAAAAGAGAGGATATACTCTTGCATTCAATTTACAACAGACTGCAATTTTCTAAAAGAGCTCCTAGTCTTCAAGGGACTATTTGCTGCTGATCCTGAAAGACTGAAGGTGTCCAGGAGGGAGAGCAGTGTAGGATCCTTACTTTATAATGTGACGCTGGGGAGACTGCACACAGCATGGAGGTTATCCATGTAAAGGAAAGACACATGCTCCTCTAACATTTAGAATGACTAAAAACAGTGGACAAATACAAAACTGCTGGACTAACTGATAATCTGGCAAATTCTCTCTCTCTCTCTCTCTCTCTCTCTCTCTCTCTCTCTCTCTCTCTCTCTCTCTCTCTCTCTCTCTCTCTCTCTCTCTCTCTCTCTCTCTCTATATATATATATATATATATATATATATATATATATATATATATATATATATATATATATATATATATATATATTTACCAAAAGTATTGGGACACCCGTCTTTACATGCACATGAAATTTAATGGCATCCCAGTCTTATTCCCCGTACACACGGTCGGACTTTGTTCGGGCATTCCGACAACAAAATCCTAGGATTTTTTCCGACGGATGTTGGCTCAAACTTGTCTTGCATACACACGGTCACACAAAGTTGTCGGAAAATCCAATCATTCTGAACGCGGTGACGTAAAACACGTACGTCGGGACTAAAAACGGGGCAGTAGCCAATAGCTTTCATCTCTTTATTTATTCTGAGCATGCGTGGCACTTTGTCCGTCGGATTTGTGTACACACGATCGGAATTTCCGACAACGGATTTTGTTGTTGGAAAATGTCCGATGGAGCCCACACATGGTCGGAATTTCCGACAACACGCTCCGATCGGACACTTTCCATCGGAAAATCCGACCGTGTGTACGGGGCATAAGTCAGTAGGGTTCAATATTGAGTTGGCCCACCCTTTGCAGCTATAACAGCTTCAACTCTTATGGGAAGGCTGTCCACAAGGTTTAGGAGTGTGTCTTTGTGAATGTTTGACCATTTTTCCAGAAGCGCATTTGTGAGCTCAGGCACTGATGTGGATGAAAGGGCCTGGCTCGCAGTGTCCACTCTAAATCATCCCAAAGGTGTTGTTTTGGGTTGAGGTCAGGACTCCGTGCAGGCTAGTCAAATTCCTCCACCCCAAACTAGCTCATCCATTTCTTTATGGACCTTGCTTTGTGCACTGGTCCAAATCAGGAGGGGGGATTATAGTGTTGGGGTTGTTTTTTAGGGGTTGGGCTTGGCTCCTTGGTTCCAGTGAAGGGAACTGTTAAGGTGTCAGCATACCAAGACATTTTGGACAATTTCATGTTCCCAACTTTGTGGGAACAGTTTTGGGATGGCCCGTGCCTGTTCCAACATGACTGTGCACCAGTGCACAAACAAAGTTTGGGATAATTGTTTCCTGGTTTGGGACGTGGAAAAATCTAGCTGGACCGGTCAGAAGGCATGGTGTGATCGCGGAGATGGGATCCCCTCTACTGTGGATCAGAAGTAAGAGAAAGAAGTCCTAAATTCAGGGAAATTATCCTTGACAGCCCTGAATTTAGGTAAGTAGGTACACTAAGTAACATCTAGCAAAAGTTGGATCACTGAGGTTAATGGGCTCTGTTTTGCAAAGGGGTAGATGATCTGCTGAGTGGTTTGCGCTGCTATGGAGTAATTGGGTTTTCCTTCTCCTGAAATGCACTGACAACCTTGGACTTTGCTGTCTTGTTGGCCCCATTGTTGTAGAGGTACCCCTGTGTGTGGACTGAAGCTATGACGAGGTGAACTCAGAGTTAAGAGATTGGGTTCCTGACCTCTCGTAACTGTCTGAAAAGGAAGATATCCCTGACCTGGCCTAACAACTTGATGGAAGAGGTAGTTACATAGATTTAAATGTGTGTATATTTGCCTTTGAATTTTCATCTTGCATTCTGTCCAGTGTTTTTGCCTTTACAAGGTTAGGCTAGTGACATCTGCAACTGTGATATCACTGACTCTCCTGCATCAGTCAGGACCTCTTCTTAAATGAATCCAGAAGCAAGGGAAGCATCAAGGCTTCATAAAACGTATTTTCAGCTCTAGGTACTGCCTATATTATTAGAAATACATTCTGGGGTTGATTTACTTTGATTGGCTATTGCTATATGAATGTGCAATAAGAGGTAAATCCCACCATTGTGTATGTTAGCATTAAACATTGAATAACAAAACAGTGCCTAAATTATGACATACAGGGGTTGATTTACGACTAACTGGAGAGTGCAAAATTTGGTGCAGCTCTACATAGAAATCAATCAGCTTGCAGGTTTTTTTTCAAAGCTTAACCTTCCTGGCGGTATGATTATATCAGATTTTAGGTGCTGAAAGCGGTACAATTATTTTGCATGGAAATTTGGCGTTTTATATTGTAGGCCTGTAATTCTTAACAATAACACACTTAAATCTGTCCAAACCAGAGTCGAATCTAGACATCTCGGGTATGATAAAGTTTGAAACACGAAATCATAAATTATAATATAATAAATAACTATAAATAATTATACCAAATAATAATATAATAATAATAAAAATTATTCAATAATGTAATCAAATCAAAAACACTGAAATTTGCTCAGTTGCAGAATTGTCACTGTCATTACTTTTCAGTGTTTGATGACGGATCTCCCCACAATGGTTTGGTTGCTATAAACAATCTCCAGTTTCCAGGCAGAAAGAACAGTTTTTATAATATAAAACTGCATGCAGGGCACTGGAGAAACCACTAGGGACAAAAGGGAGGTGAAATAATTACATACAGTAATGTAATCTGTAAGATTACAGTGTACTGTATGTATTGTGTGTGTTTCACTTTTTGAATTTGGCGCCGCTCTCCGTCCCCGTGCGTCGCAATGCTCGCAGGGAATGGAGCCCGGCTCCGTGATGATTCGAGCGGAGGACGAGACGCTCACACTGCGGGGAGACATTACAGGATCCAGGGGACAAGGTAAGTAAGCTCTTCCTGGATCCTGCGATGCGATCCGGAGTCTGGCTCGGGGTTACCGCTTTTGGTTTAGAAATTCCACCCCGAGCCAGACTCGGGAATACCGCCAGGGAGGTTAACAGAACAAGTTAGAAGCTGATTGGCTACCATGCACAGCTGCACCAGATTTCGCATTCTCCAGTTAGTAAATCAACCCCTGTATGTCATAACTTAGGCACTGTTTTGTTATTCAATGTTTAATGCTAACATACACAATGATGGGATTTACCTCGTATTGCACATTCATATAGCAATAGCCAATTTCACAGTTTAATAGCAAATACAATAAACCCTCTGGACAATGGGCTCTTAGCCTTTCAGAAGTGACGTGTTAAGCAAGGCTTAGGAGTGATGAATTGCAAAGCATCAAAGGTTCAATTTCAGAATCCCTGTAAAGTATGTTAGGCTCTGGCGTCAAGCAGCCTTTATCTCTAGCAGTACCAGCATCTCCTGCTCCTTGAGTGTCATTGGTTCATATTGAGAACTGCTCATCGTCTGTCCGAGAACTAACGAAGGCTCTGCATAATTCACTCTGACTTTCAGAATTTACTACGGTTTGTCTCTACAATGATCTGATTATGGAGAAACACCATATGTGCAGGATTATAAAAAAAATAATTGACATTCAAGAAAACTATACGTAGCTTTTCCAGGTATAACTTGATATGCGTAGTACTTCTTAGTGTTACATTCTTTATTGTACTGATAGATATAAAATTGGTTATGCAGGATTAACTATGGTGGTGTGAAGAATCCATCGGGAAAGGTATTCATAGCAACATACTCCTAATTTGAATCTCATAGATAAACACATTTGGCATGTTATAGAAAACCAGTACAGTCATCTTTAAATTTTTTTTAGGTAGAGAGGAAAGTCGCCTGAGTAGGTCAGCTTAGACTTTCCCATGCCTAGTTAGACACATCTTCCTCAGGGGTTTCAAGGTGTTTCATTGCCATCTGGAAGATATAATCAAGCCAATATATTCCGGGTCTATACTTCCTACAGTTGGACATGCCTGGAATAGCTTTAGAGTTAGTCTTCTAGGGGGAATATTTATAACTTAGCAAAACCTTCTAAACTGGAAAATGTCAAAGTAAAATATAGGTAACTGGAGAAGACAAAATAAACAAATACCCTTTCAACTATTTTTCTGCAATTTGAGTTATTGCAATATTTTAAATAGAGGTTCCCTTGCCTGGCCATCCTCCCATGCACTGGTGCTTGCCGCTCTGCCTGCAGATTTGGTCTTCATTTGGAGCCTTTGGAAATACTCAGTACTTCCCAGTATGAGTGAACCACGTGATCAACTAGAATGCAGTGCTCAAATCGAATCCATTCAACCCCACACTAGGCTGCCACATGCGATAGTGGTGCTCTTGCAGAGCAGCTCCATTCACTTGAATGGGTTGTGTTTGAAAGGGGGTATATTTCCTGCCGTGGCTGCAAAGCAAAGCATTGCGCACACTAAGTGTACACCCCCAAGCGCTGCCTTTTCAACAAAAGAGTAGTTGGTTGGGAGTAAAAGGTCAGCTCGACCATACGGTTTTACTGCACCTCATCCTCACATGGGGACAAGCTCTAAGGGATCATTCCCATAGGCCGAGTAAATAAGTGGTTTGTTCATGTGGCTAAAGCCACCTATTACTGTATGGGGACGCACACAGCCGCAGGTCCTAATTTGAAAGGTGTGCAGCAGTGGGTGAGTGACCCCAAATGCACACTGTCTTGTTCAGGGTTGTAAACATGCACCCACATGCCTGACAAATTAGGACCTACTGCATCCCCATAGCATAACATAGGCTGCCTGCACACAGCTCCAGGCGGCTTCAGCCACATAAAAAACCACTAATTTACACCGTACAGGCCACAGCTCCCACGTGAATGAGCCCCAAGACTTCATTAACACACAGAGCTTTAGTATAAACTCAATACAGTTGTTTTCTTTTAAATTTAGCATGGATGTTGTGTTTGTGTCTATTAATAATGATTTTAGAGTCTGTTTAGCAAAAATATAATTTTGATATCTTCGGGGGAGGGGGGGGCTGTTAGGTAGGCTGTATGGGCCCCATGATTTCTAACAGCAGGCCTGTCCACAAGTATATACAACATTGATATTTTTTCCCCAAAAAAGCAATGCTGCTGCCTTAAAGCGGGGTTCCACTCAAATTTTTAACTTAATCTTACCCCCTTCAGTTAATTGCATAGATGTTCAAATGCCGCACAAAAATTTTTTTTATCGCTGTAATTACCTTTATATTGTACTTTATTGTGGCACTTCCTGTCTCTCCTCCCATGGGAGTAGGCGTGTTTATTGCCTTTCCCCGGCGCCGCACTGTCTCCTGGGAGCTTAGTGTCCGGCTTCCCAAGATTCAGTGGGGAAACAATGATCATGTGTGTGAACAAGCTGTGAATGAACAGCATTCACCGCATTCAGGAAATCAATGCTTGTGGGCTTCACATGCCCACAAGCAAGATGGAAACAGCCAGCATCACATTTTTTAAGTTATTCTTCAGTATGAAAACAGAGGCGGAAATATTACACCCAAACTGTGAGTATTATTTTGGGATTAGCAAAGTGTCTCAATGACCTAAAAAAAAAAAAAAGATTGGTCGCCGGACTCCCGCTTTAACTTCCAATGGCATGCTTACTCAATGTGTGTAGGAAAGGGGGTCCTGGAAGATGTAGTTTTAGGGCATGCCTACATCATAAGAACATCATAAGAAACTGACCTCCCAAATGCTGCCCCTGCAAGAATTTAAAAGCCTGCTATTGATGTTACAGGGAGCAATAAACGCTGTTTTTAGCTACAGGAAGAAGGTAAAAGAAAAAAAAAAGAGTTCTGGAAAAATGATCAAGTGCGGGAGAGGAAGGTTTGCAGACAAGTTTGCCTAGTGCCTGGAGATACACTTTTAATGATTATAAAAAAGGCATTTTTCTGCTGAAAGTGAGTAACTACCCATATACACTGTATTACCAAAAGTATTGGGATGCTTTCCTTTACACGCACATGACCTGTAATGGAATCCCAGTCTTCGTCCGTGGGGTTCAATATTGAGTTGGCCCACCCTTTGCAGCTATAACAGCGTCAACTCCAGTGGCGGCTGGTGAAGTTTTAGGATAGGGGGGCGCCAGACCCCGCCCTTCCTTTTTGACCCCTCCCACTTGGTGAAAATGGGCGTGGTTTCAGCAAAATAGTGGGCGTGGCTCTAAGGTGGTGTGGTTAGCATCTGAGATGAACGAGGGACGGAGGGAGAGGGAGAGGGAGAGAGGGACAGCAGGCCTAGATCCTACACAACAAAAGAAATGTGTATTCTACAAAGTTTAACAATCAGCAGATAAAGATACGCCAAACACCTGGTGTTAGTGCTTCAATCATCCCGGTACCATGGTTGTTATGGTGTCAGGATGATTGATGCGCATTATTACTATTATTACATTGTAATATAAAATGAAATCGTTCAACTCACCATAATGCAGAATCAGTGGGAGCCCCGAGTGTGTCACTAGCCACGTCGCCTACAACCAGATGCCATCAGGTGTCCCCAGCAGTCCCTTCTTACATGCAGCCTCTGTCACATAAAATGCAGCCTCTGTCACATAAAATGCAGCCTCTGTCTCCCCCCCAAATCCAAATGCAGCCTCTGTCCCCCCCCCCAAATGCAGCCTCTGTCCCCCCCAAAATGCAGCCTCTGTTCCCTTACATCAGAGTTGTCATCAGTGTCCCCCCACAGCATGTGTCCCCATCAGAGCCCCCCACAGCAGGTGTCCCCCACAGCAGGGTGTCCCCATCAGAGTCCCCCCACAGCAGGTGTCTCCATCAGAGTCCCCCCACAGCAGGTGTCCCCATCAGAGTCCCCCCACAGCAGGTGTCCCCATCAAAGTCCCCCCACAGCAGGTGTCCCCATCAGAGTCCCCCCACAGCAGGTGTCCCCATCAGAGTCCCCCACAGCAGGTGTCCCCTATCAAAGCCCCCCACAGCAGGTGTCCCCCATCAAAGCCCCCCACAGCAGGTGTCCCCCATTAAAGCCCCCCACAGCAGGTGTCCCCCATCAAAGCCCCCCACAGCAGGTGTCCCCCATCAAAGCCCCCCACAGCAGGTGTCCCCCATCAGAGCCCCCCACAGCAGGTGTCCCCCATCAGAGCCCCCCACAGCAGGTGTCCCCCATCAGAGTCCCCCCCACAGCAGGTGTCCCCCATTGGAGTCCCCCCACAGCAGGTGTCCCCCATCAGAGTCCCCCCACAGCAGGTGTCCCCCATCAGAGCCCCCCACAGCAGGTGTCCCCTACAGCAGGTGTCTCAATCAGAGTCCCCCCATCAGAGTCCCCCAAAAACAGGAGTCACCCATCAGAGCCCCCCACAGCAGGTGTCCCCCATCAGAGCCCCCCAACAGCAGGTGTCCCCATCAGGGTCCCCCCACAGCAGGTGTCCCCATCAGAGCCCCCCCCCACAGCAGGTGTCCCCCATCAGAGCCCCCAACAGCAGGTGTCCCCCATCAGAGCCCCCCACAGCAGGTGTCCCCCATCAGAGTCCCCCCACAGCAGGTGTCCCCCATCAGAGCCCCCCACAGCAGGTGTCCCCTATCAAAGCCCCCCCCAGCAGGTGTCCCCCATCAGAGTCCCCCCACAGCAGGTGTCCCCCATCAGAGTCCCCCCACAGCAGGTGTCCCCCATCAGAGTCCCCCCATAGCAGGTGTCCCCCATCAGAGCCCCCCCACAGCAGGTGTCCCCCATCAGAGCCCCCCACAGCAGGTGTCCCCCATCAGAGCCCCCAACAGCAGGTGTCCCCATCAGAGACCCCCAACAGCAGGTGTCCCCATCAGAGCCCCCAACAGCAGGTGTCCCCTTTAGAGCCCCCCACAGCAGGTGTCCCCTTTAGAGCCCCCCACAGCAGGTGTCCCCCACAGCAGGGTGTCCCCATCAGAGTCCCCCCACAGCAGGTGTCCCCATCAGAGTCCCCCCACAGCAGGTGTCCCCATCAGGGTCCCCCCACAGCAGGTGTCCTAATCAGAGCCCCCTAACAGCAGCTGTCCCCCATCAGAGCCCCCAACAGCAGGTGTCCCCCATCAGAGCCCCCCACAGCAGGTGTCCCCCATCAGAGCCCCCCACAGCAGTTGTCCCCATCAGAGCCCCCCACAGCAGTTGTCCCCATCAGAGCCCCCCAACAGCAGTTGTCCCCATCAGAGCCCCCCAACAGCAGGTGTCCCCCATCAGAGCCCCCCCACAGCAGGTATCCCCATCAGAGCCCCCCCACAGCAGGTGTCCCCCATCAGAGCCCCCCCACAGCAGGTGTCCCCCATCAGAGCCCCCCCACAGCAGGTGTCCCCCATCAGAGCCCCCCACAGCAGGTGTCCCCCATCAGAGCCCCCCCCACAGCAGGTGTCCCCATCAGAGCCCCCCCACAGCAGGTGAGCAGGTGTCCCCATCAGAGCCCCCCCACAGCAGGTGTCCCCCATCAGAGCCCCCCACAGCAGGTGTCCCCCATCAGAGCCCCCCCACAGCAGGTGTCCCCCATCAGAGCCCCCCCACAACAGGTGTCCCCCATCAGAGCCCCCCCACAGCAGGTGTCCCCATCAGAGCCCCCCCACAGCAGGTGTCCCCATCAGAGCCCCCCCACAGCAGGTGTCCCCCATCAGAGCCCCCCCCACAGCAGTTGTCCCCATCAGAGCCCCCCAACAGCAGGTGTCCCCCCATTCTCCACACAGCGGTACTTACCTTGGGTCTCCTGCGGTGTCCTCCTCCTCACACTGGCACCAGCATTCTTCCTGCTTCCTCTCTCGGGCGCAATGAGAGAGAGAACCAGGAAGTGACATCTGCCTCAGGGCAGATGTCAATCAAATCTGAAGTGCCAAGTAGCTTCCACCCGGCGCCTGTAGTATGTATTGCTATGGCCGAGCGGAAGCTACTCGGCGCATCAGAAAACGCCACAAGGCAGGGTTAAACGCCCGCAAATGCAGCGCCACGTCTGCAATCTCGTGATTGCATAGACGTGGCGCTTCCTATAAGTGCACTGTGTCCGGCGTCGCACTGTATCCGGCGTCCGAACACAGTACACTTAAGGACCTTTTTTTTCTTTTTTTTTTTTTTTTAAAGGGCCAGTATTAAAAATGTTTTTTTTTTTTTTTTTGCTGCCTGGAGGGTGGGGGGGCGGCGCCCAGGCGCCCCCTATGGACGGGCCGCCACTGGTCAACTCATCTGAGAAGGCTGCCCACAAGGTTTAGGAGTGTGTCTATGGGAATGGTTGACCATTCTTCCAGAAGTGCATTTGTGAGGTCAGGCACTGATGTTGAACGAGAAGGCCTGGCTCGCAGTCGCCGCTCTAATTCATCCCAAAGGTGTTCTATCGGGTTGAAGTCAGTACTCTGTGCAGGCCAGTTTTGTGCACCTTGTGGACCTTGTTTTGTGCACTGGTGCGTAGTCATTTTGGAGCAGGAAGGGGCCATCCCCAAACTATTTCCACAATATTGTCCAAAATGTCTTGGTATGCTGACGCCTTAAAAGTTTCCCGTCACTGGAACTAAGGGGCCAAGCCCAACCTCTAAAAAAACAACCCCACATCATTATTACCCCTCCACCAAATGATTTGGACCAGTGCACAAAGCAAGGTCCATAAAGACATGGATGAGTGAGTTTGGGGTGGAGGAACTTGACTGGCCTGCACAGAGTTCTAACCGCAACCCGATAGAACACCTTTGGGATGAATTAGAGCAGAGACTGCGAACCAGACCTTCTGGTCCAAAAGCAGTGCCTGACCTCACAAATGCACTTCTGGAAGAGGGGTCAAACATTCCCTTAGACACATTCCTAAACCTTGTGGAAAGACTTCCCAGAAGAGTTGAAGCTGTTATAGCTGCAAAGGGTGGGCCAACTCAATACTGTACCCAACGGACTAAGAATGGTAAGCCATTAAAGTTCATGTGCGTGTAAAGGCAGGGGTCCCAATACTTTTGGCAATATACAGTGGGGATGGAAAGTATTCAGACCCCCCTAAATTTTTCACTCTTTGTTTTATTGCAGCCATTTGCTAAAATCATTTAAGTTAATTTTTTTCCCTCATTAATGCACACACAGCACCCCATATTGACAGAAAAACACAGAATTGTTGACATTTTTGCAGATTTATTAAAAAAAAAAACTGAAATATCACATGGTCCTAAGTATTCAGACCCTTTGCTCAGTATTTAGTAGAAGCACCTTTTTGATCTAATACAGCCATGAGTCTTTTTGGGAAAGATGCAACAAGTTTTTCACACCTGGATTTGGGGATCCTCTGCCATTCCTCCTTGCAGATCCTCTCCAGTTCTGTCAGGTTGGATGGTAAACGTTGGTGGACAGCCATTTTTAGGTCTCTCCAGAGATGCTCAATTGGGTTTATGTCAGGGCTCTGGCTGGGCCATTCAAGAACAGTCACGGAGTTGTTGGGAAGCCACTCCTTCGTTATTTTAGCTGTGTGCTTAAGGTCATTGTCTTGTTGGAAGGTAAACCTTTGACCCAGTCTGAGGTCCTGAGCACTCTGGAGAAGGTTTTCGTCCAGGATATCCCTGTACTACGGCCGCATTTATCTTTCCCTCAATTGCAACCAGTTGTCCTGTCCCTGCAGCTGAAAAACACCCCCACAGCATGATGCTGCCAACACCATGCTTCACTGTTGGGACTGTATTGGACAGGTGATGAGCAGTGCCTGGATTTCTCCACACATACCGCTTAAAATTAAGGCCAAAAAGTTCTATCTTGGTCTCATCAGACCAAAGAATCTTATTTCTCACCATCTTGGAGTCCTTCGGGTGTTTTTTTAGCAAACACCATGCGGGCTTTCATGTGTCTTGCACTGAGGAGAGGCTTCCGCCGGGCCACTCTGCCATAGAGCCCTGACTGGTGGAGGGCTGCAGTGATGGTTTACTTTCTACAACTTTCTCCCATCTCCCGACTGCATCTCTGGAGCTCAGCCACAGTGATCTTTCTTCTTTATCTCTCTCACCAAGGCTCTTCTCCCCCGACAGCTCAGTTTGGCCAGACGGCCAGCTCTAGGAAGGGTTCTGGTCGTCCCAAACGTCTTCCATTTAAGGATTATGGAGGCCACTGTGCTCTTAGGAACCTTAAGTACAGCAGAAACTTTTTTGTAACCTTGGCCAGATCTGTGCCTTGCCACAATTCTGTCTCTGAGTTCTTCAGGCAGTTTCTTTGACCTCATGATTCTCATTTTCTCAGAGATGCACTGTGAGCTGTAAGGTCTTATATAGACAGGTGTGTGGCTTTCCTAATCAAGTTCAATCAGTATAATCAAGCACAGCTGGACTCAAATGAAGGTGTATAACCATCTCAAGGATGATCAGAAGAAATGGACAGCACCTGAGTTAAATATATGAGTGCCACAGAATACTTAGGACCATGTGACGTGTGATTTCAGTTTTTCTTTTTTAATAAATCTGCAAAAATGACAACAATTCTGTGTTTTTCTGTCAATATGGGGTGCTGTGTGTACATTAATGAGGAAAAAAATGAACTTAAATGATTTTAGCAAATGGCTGCAATATAACAAAGAGTGAAAAATTAAAGGGGGTCTGAATACTTTCTGTCCCCACTGTAGTGTACACAAGAAGACAGTTGATCCTGCCAGTTCAAAACCTGCCAGACAAGGTCAAAAACGAAATCTTTGATATCCTACATATCCCAACATTATGGCGATTACCATTTTGATATAATGCACACAGGATATATCTAATACTCATATTACCCTCTGCCCTCTTTTTTGTATGCTCTAGGAACCTGTTACCCTATCAGGGTTGGGTTTGGCTCCACTAGTAAGTCATCAGATGAGGGATACTTTTTATACCATTGAAAGGTGGATACTCCTAGTCAATTTTATAGAGGTGATTTCCATTTCTCCCTTACACTATATATACAATTTTCTCCACCCTCAAATACAATATACTGATTTATTTTCATAGGCTTCTCCCGTTTGATTGGCAAATTCAATTTGAAACATGAAAGGGATAGCTTCACGTTTGAGAGGTGTTGATACTATCCATGATAACTGTAATTGAACTTGTCTATTTGACTCGTCTGCCCCTCGTATTAAGCTTCTAGTGATCTACTTTATTTCACTCCTAATAGATAAGACACACTATACTACATATAGATATTAGTCATTTATAATTTATACACTGAGAGATAACTTACAGAACATGCCTACTCAATATTTTTTTCCAGTCACTTTGGTCACTCTGGAGGTTGGGTCTTCTTTGCCCCTGATTAGGGTGTACTGCAGGAGAGTTGAATGCCTTCAATATTTGGAATCTGACCCTTGGAATGATAGATTTGGCTCCCAGTCTGATTTGCGTGGTGTCACCTAATACCTGGTTTTCAAGGCCAATCAGGCAAGCATATATGTGGCGTTTTGGTTTATATTTAAAAGATATATTTATTATTATTTTTTGTTTGTGTTTTTTCTGCCTGTATGTGTTTTTTTCCAAGATGTACATTTATATATATATATATATATATATATATATATATATATATATATATATATATATATATATACATAATTGTTCAATACTTATACACATATATAATGTTAATGTTGTTGATACTTATTCATATATTCTTTTTTCTTTTATCAGCACCTACCCAGTATGTCCTGAGGAAGCAATTAATGTTGCGAAACGCTTTCACAAGCTAGCATGGAGAAAACCAAGGACCTAATCCACTGATACATATAAAGACCGCTTTTCTGTACAATTTATGGACTCTTATCCACCTTTGAAAGGATCCAAGCATCCACATTTTCTCTATTGGGTATCTGTTGACCTTGCCAAGTAAAGGGTGTTGTTTCTTAGTTACTTTTATGTTTTTTTAACAATTTTGTAATAAAGACATCTATTTTATAATTACTGCCTCATGTTATGCCCACAAAGTCTGCAATTTTTGAGAGAGTTATCACTCTTTTTCAACCCTTTTATGTTATAAGATTGGAAAGTTCACTCAGTTTACCTTAAAATAGAACTAAAGGGCAAACAAAGACAATTGCAAACTGGCACTTTTTTGCAGAGAAAAAATATGTCTCTTCTGAAATTGAACAAACACACCTGCCTGCTCGCAATCTTCTTTAGAAAGTGGAATGAACTGTGCTTATAGATTCGTGGCACACCTTGGCACTGGGATGAATGGACTCCCGTACATATGCATGGGAGCCTGTAAATATCTGTCTTTCTCCCTGCTTCCTGTTTCCACCAATCACAGTCAAGCTTTAAAGGCAGGTTTAAATCTGATTGGTGGCTGCAAGAAACTGCTTAGTACTAGCCATTTGTTTTTGCATAAGTCTTGCGTGTGAGAGACGGCAAGGAGCCTGCAGTGAGTACTCCAGTATCACAAGATTGACAACAAAGACGATTTGGGTGGACTGGTGCAGTACAGCAATGCCTGGATGATAAAAAAAGGCAGTCTGGTTGCCGTTTGTAGTGTCATGACTGATTCCAAAAAAAATACATCAGCATACATATCTGCATGTTGATGAAATTGCCTAAAGTGCTTTATTAAAGTAATTGTACACTTTCAAATGTTTTTGTTGTTTTAACTAAGTTTAGTGTAGTTATAGTCCCTGTGTCATATGTTTGCCTTACCTTGTATGGGCTTTTAGATGTTGTGACTGCAGTTTGTCGATTCCCCTATGTCCATGTATTCATTCACCTACTTTATCCCTAGGGACAGACAACTTCTTGTTCCAGATCACACAGCAATCAATCAATGTCTTGCCATTTCCTCTGGGTTCCATCATAAGTGGGGGGGGGGGGGGTTGATATGATGAAAATACATCTCTTCCAGTATATTGATCTCTCATTGAATGCTCTTCTTGTCTGTATTAGATCTAATTTTTGTGTAGCTCTCACCTGCAGAGCACTAGACAGAGAGACCCAGGAGATGTGAGATATGTAATTTCTTCACAGGAAGTGTCAGTTTTTGAGTTACTGACAGAGGTCATGCATTGACCTATGCAGTCTGGAAAAAAAAAACAGAAACTTCTGACACAGGTATGTGAAGATATTTGAGGATTTAGGCTTGGTTCACATGTATGCAGGTAGCAGTTGATGCATATTCCAGGTGCATTTTGCGTTCTTCAATACACATTTTTGATCCATTGAAGTGTATGAATCCAAAAACACAACCTGCTGGTCCCTGGCCTTTTTCAATAAAATGCACAGATGTGAACGTGACCCATAGGAAACCATGTTAAATGGACGGTGGTGTGTTTCTGCAAAACTGAATACACACCAAAAAAATGAATAGGTGTGAACCAGGCCTTACTCTACTACAAGCTGTGTGTGCAATGCAACAAATGACACCATGAAACTACATGATCACCCACATCTTATGCAGCTGGAAACACAAAGTGCAGGTACGAAGGTTTATAATGCCTTTCATTTTTTTAAATTTATTATACTTCCTTTTTTTGTTTCCACTACCTGGTTTCCCTGAAGGAGTGCTAACATAGCCCTGGCCGCACAGATGATCCCTGGCAAGGCAATGTCACCATTGCCTTCAGGGAAATCTCATACCTAGCATGTGAGATCTCACAGTTTTATCATACTGCACATACGCAAGATGAAGTGCATGACATCATGTGCCTTATCTCACACATGTGCCATACGAAATACTCTCATTAATTAATAATATCGTACGGCATATGAGTGAGATGAGGCACATGATGTCATGTGCTTCATCTGACGCATGCACAGTATGACGGAAAAGTGACGTCAATTTTCAAAATGGTGGCACCGGGGCCCAGGCAGCACAGATGCAGAATGAAAACTGGTAAAAATGAAGAAAAAGTCACATGCACATAGCAGTGGCGGCCCGTCCATAGGGGGCGCCTGGGCGCCGCCCCCCCCCCCCTCCAGGCAGCAAAAAAAAAAAAAAAAAAAAAAGTCAAAAAAAAAAAAAAAAAAAAGTCAAAAAAAAAAAAAAAAAAAATTTTTTTTACTACTGGCCCTTTAAAAAAAAAAAAAAAGGAAAAAAAAGGTCCTTAAGTGCACTGTGTTCGGACGCCGGATACAGTGCGACGCCGGACACAGTGCACTTATAGGAAGCGCCACGTCTATGCAATCACGAGATTGCAGACGTGGCGCTGCATTTGCGGGCGTTTAGCCCGCCTTGGGGCGTTTTCTGAAGCGCCAAGTAGCTTCCGCCCGGCCATAGTAATACATACTACAGGCGCCGGGCGGAAGCTACTTGGCACTGCAGATTTGATTGACATCTGCCCTGAGGCAGATGTCACTTCCTGGTTCTCTCTCTCATTGCGCCCGAGAGAGGAAGCAGGAAGAATGCTGCTGCCAGTGTGAGGAGGACACCGCAGGAGACTGAAGGTAAGTACCGCTGTGGGGGGCTCTGATTGCTCTGATGGGGGACACATTCTGTGGGGGGCTCTGATGGAGGACACATTCTGTGGGGGGCTCTGATGGGGGACACATTGTGTGGGGGGCTCTGATGGGGGACACATTGTGTGGGGGGCTCTGATGGGGGACACATTCTGTGGGGGGCTCTGATGGGGGACACATTCTGTGGGGGCTCTGATGGGGGACACATACTGTGGGGGGCTCTGATGGGGGACACATACTGTGGGGGGCTCTGATGGGGGACACATTCTGTGGGGGGCTCTGATTGCTCTGATGGGAGACACATTCTGTGGGGGCTCTGATTGCTCTGATGGGGGACACATTCTGTGGGGGGCTCTGATGGGGGACACATTCTGTGGGGGGCTCTGATGGGGGACACATACTGTGGGGGGCTCTGATGGGGGACACATTCTGTGGGGGGCTCTGATTGCTCTGATGGGAGACACATTCTGTGGGGGCTCTGATGGGGGACACATACTGTGGGGGGGCTCTGATGGGGGACACATACTGTGGGGGGCTCTGATGGGGGACACATACTGTGGGGGGCTCTGATGGGGGACACATTCTGTGGGGGGCTCTGATTGCTCTGATGGGAGACACATTCTGTGGGGGGCTCTGATGGGGGACACATTCTGTGGGGGGCTCTGATGGGGGACACATACTGTGGGGGGCTCTGATGGGGGACACATTCTGTGGGGGGCTCTGATTGCTCTGATGGGGGACACATTCTGTGGGGGCTCTAAAGGGGGACACATACTGTGGGGGGCTCTGATGGGGGACACATTCTGTGGGGGGCTCTGATTGCTCTGATGGGAGACACATTCTGTGGGGGCTCTGATTGCTCTGATGGGGGACACATTCTGTGGGGGGCTCTGATGGGGGACACATTCTGTGGGGGGCTCTGATGGGGGACACATTCTGTGGGGGGCTCTGATGGGGGACACATTCTGTGGGGGGCTCTGATGGGGGACACATGCTGTGGGGGGCTCTGATGGGGGACACCTGCTGTGGGATGCTTTGATGGGGGACACCTGCTGTGGGGGGCCTTGATGGGGGACACCTGCTGTGGGGGGCCTTGATGGGGGACACATGCTGTGGGGGGCCTTGATGGGGGACACATGCTGTGGGGGGCCCTGATGGGGGACACATGCTGTGGGGGGCTCTGATGGGGGACACATGCTGTGGGGGGACTTTGATGGGGACACCTGCTGTGGGGGGACTGTGATGGGGACACCCTGCTGTGGGGAACACCTGCTGTGGGGGGCTCTAAAGGGGGCACCTGCTGTGGGGGACAAATGCTGCGTGGGGACACTGATGGCAACTCTGATGTAAGGGGACAGAGGCTGTATTTGGGGGGGGGGGCAGAGGCTGTATTTGGGGGGGACAGAGGCTGCATTTTATGTGACAGAGGCTGTATTTGGGGGGGACAGAGGCTGCATTTGGGGGGACAGAGGCTGCATTTGGGGGGACAGAGGCTGCATTTTATGTGACAGAGGCTGCGTTTGATGTGACAGAGGCTGCATTTGATGTGACATAGGCTGCATGTAAGGACGGACTGCTGGGGACACCTGATGGCATCTGGTGGCAGGCAATGTGGCAGGTGACACACTCGGGGCTCCCACTGATTCTGCATTGTGGTGAGTTGAATGATTTCATTTTATATTACAATGTAACTATAGAAACAATGCGCTTCAATCATCCTGACACCATACAACCATGGTGCCGGGATGATTGAAGCGCTAACACCAGGTGTTTGGAGTATCTTTATCTGCTGATTGTTAAACTTTGTAGAATACATATTTCTAGTGTTGTGTAGGATCTAGGCCTGCTGTCCCTCTCTCCCTCTCCCTCCATCCCTCGTTCATCTCAGGCGCTAACCACACCACCTTAGAGCCACGCCCACTATTTTGCTGAAACCACGCCCCCAAGTGGGAGGGGTCAAAAAGGAAGGGCGGGGTCTGGCGCCCCCCCATCCTAAAACTTCACCAGCCGCCACTGGCACATAGATAAGTATACTTGTTTATTTCCCTCCTTTACATATTTTTGGTGGTTTCACGGTGGAGGAGGTCCTCTTTATGAGCAGGAATACTGTGCTCCCTGTATTCATCTCAAGACTTCATTTTCAATTCAAAAAGCGTCTACCTTTAACCAACTGCTCCATTACCAATGGATGAAAATTGCTGTCTCTGTGAATGTTCATTTCTTGTTTACATTATAAATGAGCAAGCACCTTATTTTCAGAAAAAAAAAGGACATATTCACATTTTGCAAACAAATCCGTGAACTGCGTATGTTCAATTAAGTATGAAGAGAAAATCTAACTTGCTACTTTTGTAAGTAATTTATTGGGTGTTTTGCATCAGAAAGCATTAATTTTTCTCCCTTTCATTCCGAAATGGACTGCTGAACGCATCTCCCATGTGTTAAGGGTAAAATAAGAGGCAGGCTTAATGAGCAGTGTGCACTGATATGTGGCGCTTGCCAATTAATCCTTTAAAATTCACTGGTACCAGCATATACATCTACTAATACAACCCAGCCTACTTTAATTGGCCTGAAAGCTCAGCTATAACGGTCTAGGAAAGGCCTTATGACAAGACGCGATATGACCAGAAGCTGTCATATCACTTCCATCTCCAGCTAATCAGAGGTATGTTTTATTAAGCACTCTCCCTTAGCTTGCCTATTATATAAAAACGACTCAAGCTCGAGCTGCGAGATAGATTTTTGGCTCCTGAGAATGTCCGGGTGGTCAATTTGTCTCCAACCATTCCTGAGACCCACATCAACAGCTGGCTGGACTGGCCTATTTTGACATATGTGAAGGGCTATTTATTTTAGTTTTTTGCTAGCTATTGTATAAGGTATATTGTCTATTTTTATATTCTGCACAAGAACAGAAATGATAGATTCTATGAATTCAGCAGACAGATTTAATATTTTATCGAGTGCACAGCACTGACACAAACTCAGCCTGAATCAGTCATTTTTATAGTACTGTATATGGTAAGATGAAATAAGGATTATTAGGAAAGTATATAAAACTAAACAAAAAAACAAAATGTAACATTTCATCTATGTCAGGGTTAATTAAACCCAAATATGGGTTGCTCCCATCCCCCCTTTTGGATCTTCTCCAATGGTTGGCGGTCCTTGAATTGACACAAACATTTATTTAAGTACTGTATGTATTCTTAACGCAAAAATTACCTTTATTGCTCTCATCCTCCAAATTCTTTGTTTTTTTGTTTTTTTTTTGCTGCTGTGATCTGACTTCCTGTTAGAGGGTGACTACGTTCATTCTCCATGGTTCCACTTTATGTGGAAATGTAGGCACACTTTTTTGCTCTCTCCCGAGATTGACTATGGACTATGGTCTATGGATTGGATTTGTTGTGTGCATAGAGCAGTGCACATAACTGCAATTAGCATGTACTGCTCATTCCAAACAAAGCAAAATAAAGGGGAAAAGGAGACGTTCCGGAGCTCACAGAGGATGTTACCAAAAAGCAGGAAACAATTAATGAAAAGTTAAACATAGATTACTGGGCCATTAAGCAGTGGATGTGTATGGATTATATGATATCGCTTAGTGTCACTTTAACTCTTTCCTATTAAGACCAGAAGTTCAGAGAAGCAGCACTGAGAAAGCAGGAGCCATCAGTACTGAAAGTTACAAATTGCAAGTGCTGGGGTATATTTTTTAACAAACAATTAAAAAAAAATAAACTAAATGTTTCCCTCTGATTCCTCTCTCCTCACTGGCTCAGAGGCAGCAGTGGGACCCATTGATCAAACCCACATGAGTGTCCCAATTGCAAGCTTCTTTCTATGGGGGCACTCAGGAAGAAGAAGGAGAAGGACCAGAGAAGAGGAGGGTCAGGGCTGCTCTGGGCAAAACCCTTTGCAATCACCTTAAACTGAACAATGATGAGCGATAATACCACTTTAATTATTATTATACAGGATTTATTTGACGCCAACAGTTTACGCAGCACTTTACAATATAAAAGGGAGACAATACAGTTATAATACAGTAAAATACAAGAGGATTAAGAGGGCCCTGCTCAGAAGAGCTTACAATCTAATAGGGTGGGGCAGGTGGAACAAAAAGTTGTAACTGTGGGGAGTGAGCTATTGGATGTGGTAAAAGATTCGTTGGAGACGTGATAGGCTTCCCTGAAGAGATGAGTTTTCAGGGAACGCCCGAAGGTAGCAAGAGTAGGGGATAGCCGGACAGGTTGAGGTAGCGAGTTCCAGAGGATGGGAGATGCTCTGGAGAAATCCTGGAGACGAGCATGAGAGGAGGAGATGAGGGAGCTTGAGAGTAGGAGGTCTTGAGAAGAGCGGAGAGGACGGTTTGGGTGATATTTGGAGACAAGATTGGTGATGTAACTCAGTTGTGAATGGCTTTGTATGTTGTGGTTAGCATATTGAATTTTTATTCGCTGGGCGATTGGGAGCCAGTGTAGTGATTTGGTAATGTTGCAGAGAAGGTTTATTTTATTTAAATTTTGCCTGAAGTTAATGTACACTCTTTATAAGAGTGAAAATCAATCTATTTATCTATCTTAAAAGAAAAACAAAAAAAGTACCCTTTCACCTGTTGCAAGTTTAACCACTTCAGCTCCGAAAGGATTTGCCCTCTTAATGACCAGGCCATTTTTTGCGATACGGCACTGCGTCACTTTAACTGACAATGGCACGGCCGTGTGACATTGTGCCCAAACAAAATTGATGCCTTTTTTTCCCAAAAATAGAGCTTTCTTTTGGTGGTATTTGATCACCTCTGCAGGTTTTAATTTTTTGCGGTATAAACTAACAAAGAGCGACAATTTTGAAAGAAAAATATATTTTTTTTACTTTTTGCTATAAAAAAAAATTAAAATAAAAAGACAAATGTGTTCATCAGTTTAGGCCAATATATATTCTTCTACATATTTTTGGTAAAAAAAAAATTGCAATAGGCGTATATTTATTGGTTTGCGTCTACCAAATAGGGGATAGATTTATGGCATGTTTATTATTATTATTTGTTATACCAGTAATGATGGCGATCTGCGATTTTTAGCAGGACTGCAACATTGCCGTGGACAGATCGGACACTTTTGACACTTTGTTGGGACCAGTGACATTTATACAGTGATCAGTGCTATAAATAGCAGCGCCTGCTATCGCGCCTGCGCGAGCCACCGTACAGCTACGGCGATTTGCGCAGGGTTTGCGGCTAGTCAGCAAGAGGTTAAAATAAAACTAAAGACAGGTCGAGTAAGTGCTGTTTCACACTGGGGTGACCTGTCAGACGACTTAGCCGCCTGACAAGTTGTGCTCCATGCAGTGTAATCGAACCGTTCTTATGGGAGCGACTCAAGGCCCTCCGACTTAGAAAAATGTTCCTGTACTACTTTGGGGCGACTTCGGAGCGACTTGCATTCAATTTTATTAAAGAAGTCGTTTGCAAACCATGTTGAGGTCGCGCTGTGTGGGGCGGCTTCAGAGTCGGATGGCTTTGAAGCCGCCCCTGGGTGAATCTGCACTCAGGGAGGGTTCTAGCCAATGGCGTCCCTAGGGGGGGGCAGAGTGGGCCCTGACCCCCCCAACATTATGCTGTGCCCCACCATGTGCCCCCCCCAATTAAAAATCTTCTTTTTTTTTTTCTTTACAAAAAGGCAATGTCTTTTTGTTTGCATTCGTAGTGGATGTACCACATCTTACTCGGGCTGCCTCTGGAGTAACACAGTCTCTATTGAGAGGGAAAAAGTCCCCAGTCAGCTCCTGCGGGTGATTCCTCCCCCCTCCCTCTGCTCACTGACACTGCATAATGCGAGCGCTCACACAACCACGGCCGTCCGATCTGCTCCTTCTCCTGCATCCTCATTGGCAGGGAGAAGAGCGAGTTGCAGGAAGGACTCCACCAGGACTCTCAGTTACTGAAAAAACAGACTGATTTCTCCCGTCCTTAGGACAGGAGAACCAGCCTGTAAATTCCAAGAAATGCCAGACCAGCGCTGTCAATAGCAGGGGCAGGACAGCAAGAGGAGGCTGGGGAACCCCACAGTGGCAGAACACCAGGGCCCGGTGGCAAGACAATGTTTGCAACCCTGATAGTTCTCCCACTGCTTTGGACCCTTATATTTTCTTGGTATGCTGGTGACATATATCTCTTGTTTTCTGCCACCCTGGGGGACCCCAAAACAGTAGGAAGGGAGCTCACTGCAGAACATGTGAAAGGGCCCATTGTGGGATCGTAGTAAAGGGCTCCAGGATATATATATATATATATAAAATTACATTTTATAGTTGCCCCTCTACTTTTGTCCCTGTCCTCCCATGTGCCCCCTCCCCCCCCAAATATGAAAGCTGGAGACGCCACTGGTTCTAACCCCTGTCAGCTTTTTTTTTATATCTGTGTCCCACTGGGCAGATTCCCCTTCACTTCCAGTCCCAGTCAAAACAGAAACTGCCATAATTAGGGAACCGGGGTTCACCAGAACATGTGCGCCGTTTGGGGGGATTTCCCCTCCAGTCCTGTTGTGGTGGCAACTCAAAATGTGGGACTTTCTTTTACTTTCACTTTCAGTGGTAATGATAAACAGTAAAAAAATAGAGGGCGAATAAGAAATAGGGACATGGACAGCAATAAAAACTCCAACGGGAGTTCTAATCCCTCATCACTCTTTCCAAAGAATACAGCCTCTCTCAAACCCTAAGGCTCCTCCAGAGGTTGCTAGGGGTTCCCAGAGCAATGAGAAGATTCTGCCTCTCAGATAAGTAACCACTGACAACAAATATTTCCTTGCATTCTTCTTAGTGACCATCAAACTAATGTACCATTAAAAGAAAGTAGATAGTAAATATTAGCAGCAGGGGTTCCCTGTGCCCAGAAAATAATTTCAAGGGTTCCTTTGTGTTAAAAAGGTTGACCTAATCTATCTATCTATCTATCTATCTATCTATCTATCTATCTATCTATCTATCTATCTATCTATCTATCTATCTATCTATCTATCTATCCGCGGAGGTTGATCCGTACGGGACACCCGCGATCCGTGGAGCGCTCTGTGGCCTCGGCCATAGGAAATGCCGCGGCTTTGGCCTAGCTCCGGAGCGGCGGCCATCTTGGTACACCTGGCGGCCGTTTAGCACGTGATAGCTCCACAAATGATGGAGCGATCACTTGTAACAAACCGGCGTCATGTCATGACGCCGGTTCCTCTCTCCCCTCTGTGTACTGATCTGTACAGTGGAGGGGAGAGATCGGATTGCAGCAGTGCCAATACTCTGCAATGCCCTGCCAATACTCTGCAATGCCCTGCCAATACTCTGCGATACCCTGCTGCAATGCCCTGCCAATACTCTGCAATGCCCTGCCAATACTCTGCGATACCCTGCTGCAATGCCCTGCCAATACTCTGCAATGCCCTGACAATACTCTGCAATACCCTGCTGCAATGCCCTGACAATACTCTGCCAATACCCTGCCAATACTCTGCCAATAGGGAGATTGTGGATATTACAGTGGGGGAGATTTTTTTTTTGTTGATTCGAAAATGATCCGAACCGTGACTCCTGATCTGAGGAACGATCCGAACGGTGAGTTTTTTGATCCGTTGCACCCTTAGTTATTACCCCTCGCTGGTCCTTTGATAGTTTTATAAATGTATGTCATACATGTGCACCTCTTTATATGCATATAATAGCTACACAATAGAGATGTGTAAATTTGAATTGTTGATTAGTGTATCGATTATTTTGTACTGATTATGTATATTTTTTCCTAGTTAAGACTACTCACCCCAATATCCAAGAGCACTGGGTCCTGAGGAAGCTGTCAAGCAAAAAGCATCTGCCTTTTACCTCTTGGTCAAAACTCTCTTCTGGGGGCCATAAAATCAAGTAGTAGTTTTATCATATGTTGGTCCCTCCCACTCGGTGGCGCCAGGTGATTGAGGTTTTTATCATGTATGAAATATATGTGATTTTTTAAGATAATACATGTTTCAGACATTTTTACTGCATATTTTTTTTTTATAAATAGATCTCTTAGCACCCTTTTAATTTGTTGGAAAACCACATTATAGTCCGTAACATTAATCATTGCTCTGCTCTATTATTTTCTGTCATTGAAATCATATCCACAGGTATTACATTCTGCTGCTTTATTTTCTGTGACATTTTGGGGGCTTAAGGAGTTAGTGGATATGCAAATGCATTAAATTATAGCAACCAAGGAGATATCTACTTGTATCCGTTCAGAACAATGAGAGATGATTTTTGGATGATTACTGTAGGTTTCTATATTGTATACAAGGCTTTTCAGTTTATAAAATAATTCATTACGTAAAACATAATAATGCTATTACAAACAGGGTCATTTTATATGACAAAGAGAAGTGTGCAATGCACAGCAAGCCAAAGCAGTTAATTATTAAAGTTGTGCTCTGACTAGGACACCCCCCCTCAATATGTCCCACCCCCTCTAATTAAGTGTTTAAAGCGGAGTTCCACCCATTTAAAAGTCAGCAGCTACAAAAAGTGTAGCTGCTGACTTTTAGTATGCAGACACTCACCTGTCCCACAGTCCATAGATGCGGCAGCCTGAAGCCTCGTTCCCCCCCCTGCGGCGCCGGCAATGCAAGGGTGCTTCACAGCCAGGCGCGCACTGTGCATGTGCGAGCTGCACTGCGCATTTTGAATAGCCAGTGTTTTATCAGATTCGGCGACCTGTCAGATTTTGTAACGGAAGTGACGTTCCCTCGCCGCCA
This sequence comes from Lithobates clamitans, assembly GCA_037952925.1. Lineage (NCBI taxonomy): Eukaryota > Metazoa > Chordata > Amphibia > Anura > Ranidae > Lithobates > Lithobates clamitans. Next base: position 3,285,629 of record JBBGZY010000922.1, on the reverse strand, counting down.
TCTTGCTACACCCCGCACTTGTCCACAGTAAGTATACAGTGAGAAGGCGGCAAGTGGACATCTTGTTACACCCACCGGAGTCTTGCATTTCACACTTATTTTTAAAAGTAAACTCAGCTTATATCGTGAAATTCAGTATTTTGAAATCCGTAAGACCGTTTTAATGTTCATTTTTCAAAACAGCGGTGTTCTGTCATATTAGCAAACCTGTGAGATCAGCAGGCTTGCCTCTGCTTTTAAAATGCAACATCTAAACAGTCAGATGGATTTTTAAATAATGTATTTCACTATATAAGCTCAGTTTACTGTTAAAAATAAGTGTGAAATGCATGACCGGTGGTAACAAGATGTCCGCTTGTCGTCTTCTCACTGTATCTTTACTGTGGACTAGTAGAGGGTGTAGCAAGATGGCGGTGACGGAACGTCACTTCAGTTACAAAATCTGATGGGTCGCCTACTCTGACAAAACATCTACCAATCTTCTGGGACTTGTAACGTGTCCCAGAAGATTGCAGGGAGGGAGGGGAAAGAGGTGAACTTCCACTCGGCACTGCGGCACCAGGAGAGGAAGTGGAAGCTGGGTATCTGTGAAAACTGGGTACCCGCTCCCCCCCAAAAAAATGACATGCCAAATGTGGCATGTGAGGGGGTCACAAGTACTTGCGGAAGTTCCATGTTTGGGTGGAACTCCACTTTAAGCAATTTTTAAAAGTCCTAATCCATGTGATGCTCTTGGTCTCTATGTCTTTCTGCAGAGTGGAAGAGTCCTTCTTCAGATGTCCATGTTGCTCCCCGGTGAAGCGGACTCTTTACATTGGCCATCCAGAGGGGGGGGTTCACAGGTCCTGAAGACTCCAGTGGCGGCATGTTGATGTCAAAACAAAGGACTCATTCACATTGGCATATGCGTATTTTCTGCATGGACTGCCGGTTCTTGCTGGTAGAGCTAGCAGAAGATCCTGCATAAAGTACAAACCTAAAGTACTCACGTTCATTTAGACATGTATGGTGTTTAGGTGTGTACAGTTCCTCTTTAATTCCAATGAATTACTACACGCATATGCCAATATGTGCGTTTGTACACATTAAATCTGAAGATCTGGTGAGCCCTGGACAGAGTGCACATTTTTGCGTGCAGATCCAGCTGTGTGGATGGGCTCATTGATTACTATAGGGCTGCATTTAGATGCGTACAAAACTATATGCTGTGCACAAGTAAACACAGTATTTTTTCTGCCCCTGTGAATGAGCCCTAAAAGTGGTAATAAGACTGAATAGCAGTGGGCATAGACTGCAGCCCCGGATCACTGGTCTCTACTAGCAGAAGAAGCTGGTGAGGTATCAGAAAAGTCAGGTAATTAAAATAGGTTTTGAAATACAGGATCTATATAGCGCCAACAGTTTGCTCAGCACTTTGCAACATTAGGGTAAACAGTACAGTTACAACACAATTCAATATAGGAGGAATTAGAGGGCCCTGCTCAGATGGGAGGGTTATACAGAATTTAGTTTTTTTGCTATGGGTTACTATACTTTCCACATATATAATAATATAAAGAATTATTGCGATACTAGTATAAAAAGGTAAGCTGCTAGCACCAACCATAAGACTAATTGTGTGTAAATGTGTAATAGAAAAAGTGCAGCGCTAGAAACATGATTATATCCCAGGTATAAACCTAGGGAAAAAAACACAATTGAATTTGTGTTGAAAGTAAACAAAAACAACTAGTGTAATAAATACCAATATAAAGTGCACTTGCAAGTGAATAAAGTGCAATATATCAAAAATCAAAAATCAGGTGACACCATATAACTAGGGGACACCTTAAAGGTAAAAACACATATAACAAAATATCAAGTGCATGTGCTGTAACAATGAAAATTAAACTTTAACGCAGTATAACACAGTGTGAAAGTCCATCAATAGTAAATGGCATGATGTATTCCTCTGAAAAAACTCATGATGGTGTAGATATCAGATGTTTAATAGGTGTCTAATGAACATCGGTAGTGATAATCCATTTCTCACATGACACCCAGGACTGTGCTTCCACCAACCAGGGGAGGGGTTGGTACTCTTATGCCGCGTACACACGGTCGGACTTTTCGTCTACAAAAGTCCGACGGACGCCGACGGACTAAAGCTTGCTGACAATCCAATCGTGTGGGGGCTTCCCCGGATTTTCAGCGGACTTTCAGCGGACTTTTCCAGCCTCAAATCTGACGGACTTTAGATTTGAAACATGCTTCAAATCTTTACGTCATAGCTACGCCGGACCAAGAAATCCGCTCGTCTGTGTGCTAGTCCGACGGACAAAAACCCACGCTAGGGCAGCTATTGGCTACTGGCTATCAACTTCCTTGTTTTAGTCCGGTGTACGTCATCACGTACGAATCCATCGGACTTTTGTGTGATCGTATGTAGGCAAGTCCGTTCGAAAGAAAGTCTGCCGCAAGTCCGTCAAAAGTCCGCCAAAAGTCTGACAAAAGTCTGTCGAAAGTCTGTCGGACAGGCTGTTGGACTTTTGTAGCCGAAAAGTCCGACCGTGTGTACGCGGCATTACCATTAGATGTGGACACACACACCAGCGGCGGTGGGTCAAATAGGCATAGATAGAAGCCAGGATCAGGAGTGACGAGACACAATCTCTTATGGCTGGAAAGACGTGGACACACACACGCGTTGATGCAACAGATCAGTGACACAAAGATTCAGCCACGAACTCTTAGATTGCATGAAATTCTTAAAGTACTCCTCCCGCCGAGGAAAGATTTTGATCATGAAAGAAAAAAGGAAGGTTTTCACATGGCGTAGATCAATAACGTATGGGTTTATGAATAGAAAATGGTACAAACATCACTCAAGATGTGTACATTTAAAAATGTGATCACGAAAATGCTAAAACAGGTGCAGTGTATGGAGCCTAGCAGGAATATTACCCGACACGTTTCGTCCCATGGGACTTCAACTGGGGTGTAAACCTGCTGTCACACACTGCGCTATATATATAAAAAACCTTATGAGTCGATTAGATCAATTAAAAATTAATCAAATGTCTAATTGTGAATCCATCATGGAGTATAGCATGCGCTTCTCCCCTCGCTTTGGCTCACCAATCACAGGAGGGTAACGTCGGCGTATGGCATGCGTTTCTTGCCTCGATTCAGCTCGCTAATCATGGGTGCGTCAATCGAGGCTGCATCGTCATCATCCTGTGATCACATGACGAGCATCATTGCTTAGAAGACATTGTGGTGAACATCCACTCCTCATTGTGACTATAGATAGGTATTCACAACCCACGAGGGACGTACAATGAGGGGTGATGCATAAACTATGTTTAATACCTACTGACTCACAGCAACCGGGTCCCGCCCATATGTGTCACTTGCATAAGACTAGACAGGTACGTCAGAAGACCAACGCCAATCATTCATTAAAAGTGCAAAAAATGCTCTTTGGAGCAGAACTAAAACTAGCATCTATGGGCAAGGTTAATACTATGGCTGGTCGTGCACCACAAAGTCTAAAGTTAATGGGTCTAAAATTACTAACGTTCATAAAACTCTGATATTAAACCGTATATACAAATGAATATGTAAATACATAAAAAAGAGAAAAAACTAAGAAAACTAAATACAAAAATGGTAAATAACATGGAATAATGTATATATTTTTTTGCCTTCCTCTGGATCAACTGTGGGTATAGTATTGGGTATATTGGATTGTACGTTTTTTTTTTTTTTTTTTTTTTTTTTATGGTTGGACTGGATGGACTTGTGTCTTTTTTCAACCTGACTAACTATGTAACTATGTAAGTATATCAGCTTGTAGTAGGAGACTGGTATGAAAACATGACCTAGTGGAATATATAGACATATTCATTATGATAAGAGACGGAAAACCTAAAAAATTGAAATGGAACCCTAAAAAAATGAAAATAAATCCACAATCAAAAATTTAGGCTTTGTTAATAAAGACATTTATATCCCAATCAATATTCATCCCATACGGTGAGTATGATTTGAGCTGGTATATCCAGAATGTTTCTAAACCTGAAACCCCCCATAAACAAGACTCTCCTCTCCAATGGGGTACAAATTTGTCTATGATCTGAAATTTAGTACCTAATGGGTTCTTATTGTGGTGGTGAAGATAATGTCTGGTTATACTATGATTAATGCAATACTAGCAATATGTTCATTTACCCTCACCGAAAAAGATCTGATGGTCAAACCCATATTTTGCTTCTTGCAAGGGCAAGTTATTAAATAAACAATATGTTGGGTGGCACAGGTGGTGAAATGCTTCATCTGGTTTGCTGTGGAAGAGGAAGTGGATTCAAAAGACTCAGACTTCCTCCTACCGCATACATTGTGTATACATACATTCCATTTGCGACAGGGATAATGTCCTTTCAGATTATGGAAAAAATAAGCTCTGATCGGGGGGATCGATAACATTCGGAGCAATCTGTCCATTTAAAGGGAGTGTTAAAGTTTTATGTGTGTAAAGGCAGGCGTCACAATACTTTTGGTAACATAGTGTATTTATATATATTTTTGCTTTGCCTTACTGTAGGTCTGAAAGTTTTCAGTCTCGTTAAACTAAAAAAAAAATTTAGAAATGAACAACAAAGCCTTATTGACTTAAAATAAAATGACTCAGCCTGCCATGTCCTATGAATGATTAGACTAATTATGCCTATGACCAGTACAGTTGAAGATATGCTGTATTAGATGTTTATCCTCAGATTGTACAGATACTTTCCAAAAAAGACACTGGTATATCATTAGCCTTTTATCTTACGTATGTATTTATTTTCTTTTATTGTTTGAAGCTTTGTAGATATCAGCCACCTGCTTATCATGCGTTCCTCCAATGTCACAAAGGAAGCACTACTCCCTCACACCTGTTCTGTTTGCCCCCACATTGTCACCATCTTCAATGTCTATTTTAATGGCTGAAACAAGAACCAAGAATTCATACATAACTCGAATCACTAATACAACTCTCAGTTTTTTCAACTTTTACAGCTGAGACACCAAAGATAGAAACTGGGAGAAACATCTGCTAACTGCATGTGTCATGGGACAGCTTCCACCGATTCTAAGAGGCAACTTCAAAGGAAACATTTAACATGTGGTGGCCCAGATAAATCTTCCACTGACACTTAAAGCGGATCTTCACCCATTTTTTAAACAGCATCTCGGTGGCTTCTAAAGGCAACACCGAGTGCCATATGGAGCTTTTTTTTTTTTTTCTCCCTACCTTACGTAATCTGTCTTTCCCTTTGTTCTGTCCCTGCGGCTGTGGGCGTGGACTTTGCGGGTATTAGCGTCATATCCTTTCTTCGGCGCACTGTCTCCTGGGTCAGCGCACTGTCTCCTGGGATCTCATTGTCATTCATCCCAGGAGACATTGCGGAGAGCTGCCGTGAAATCTCGTGAGAGTTAACCAGGACTGATCTGAGCTCTTGACGGCGCTCCGATTTCTGTTTACTGCGCATGCGCGAGATCAGGGCTAGAACGGGCAGTGCATGCTGGTCGATCAGCAGCACCGTATCCCGGAAGAGGATGCCTGTGGGCTTCACATGCCCACAGGCAAGATGAAACCCGACCACAGTAACGTTTATAAGTTATTTTTACAACAGAAAACTGAGAGCAGTACGCTGTAGAAAAGGAACAAAAAAGTTCAAGATTTACATACATTAAACATTGTCAGTCTTAAAAAAAAATGTGGAGACAGCGAAACACTGCTTTAAAGTGGAATTAAAGGTGATATTTTGTAAAAAAAAAATCCAACAGCATTAATCCCTTCACTTACCTGTAATGAAGTATGTCACATGGGCAGGCAGCTGGATCCTGGAGAAGTTTTCACTGCCTGTCCTCTCTCTGGTTCTGAACTTCCGGCACTGAAGTGGTAAACCTGTTTGGGTCTTCCCTTCTTCCTCATCCTCCTCTGAGAAAAAGGATTTCCTTAAATAGACTGCTTGTAACACACACTCTGTAACACACACTCACAAATTGTGTAATCAATGAAAGAACCGTTCTCAATGGAGAAGGAGGAGGTGTGTCCCTGTTGGACCATCTGTAGTGCTGTTCTGCTTGAAGACCTGAAGTGGCTAAACATTGCAGTGTTGGAAGCAGAGCCAGGAAGAGGACAGGCAATCCAGCAGTAAAGATTTCTCCTGGATCCAGCTGTCTAAGCAATGTGGGACATACTTCATTACAAGTAAGTAATGTGACTAAATCTGTAGCGATTTTTTTTTTTTTTTTGCGAAGTTTCAGCTTTAAAGTGTTACTAAACCCACAAGAGTAAATCAGTCTGTATATGCAGTAAAGCATGCCTGTTATACTCACTGTGGAACCTAAGGGGTTACTCTTCTGCATTGTGTAAAAAAGGCCGTGTGATCCTGTCTCTCTGATCCTCCTCTTCTTCCACTGTCCCTTAATTATTTCCTGATAATTCAGAGCTCGGGGACAAGCTGCACATGTTCAGTGGGGTGTGTATTGCTAGAGAGTTTTTTTTACTTGGGAGAGTGCATGTGATCAGTACAGGCCCAATCAGCACTGTCCAGGCAGAGGGTCAGGGGAGAATGAAAACTCCTTCTACAAGCTTTACTAGTCACATAACTCTGTAGCTCAGCCACAGTGATCTTTGGGTTCTTCTTTACCTCTCTCACCAAGGCTCTTCTCCCCCGACAACTCAGTTTGGCCAGACGGCCATCTCTAGGAAGGGTTCTGGTCATCCCAAACGTCTTCCATTTAAGGATTATGGAGGTCACTGTACTCTTAGGAACCTTAAGTGCAGAAGAAATTTTTTTGTAACCTTGGCCAGATCTGTGCCTTGCCACAATTCTGTCTCTGAGCTCTTCAGGTAGTATCTTTGACTTCATGATTCTCATTTGCTCTGACATGCACTGTGAGCTATAAGGTCTTTTATAGACAGGTGTGTGGCTTTCCTAATCAAGTCCAATCAGTATAATCAAACACAGCTGGACTCAAATGAAGGTGTAGAACCATCTCAAGGATGATCAGAAGAAATGGACAGCACCTGAGATAAATATATGAGTGTCACAGCACAGGGTCTGATTACTTAGGACCATGTGATATTTCAGTTTTTCTTTTTTAATAAATCTGCAAAAATGTGAACAATTCTGTGTTTTTCTGTCAATATGGGGTGCTGTGTGTACATTAATGAGGAAAAAAAAATTACTTAAATGATTTTAGCAAATGGCTGCAATCAGGCCCGGATTTACTCCCTTTGCCGCCCCAAGGCCGGGTCCTTCAATGCCGCCCCCCCCCCCCACACACACACACACACACACACGCAACCATTTTCGTCCTTTATCGATGACTGCTACAATAGATCAATTAAAAACATATCTCCACACACGAGAACACTGAAAATAACTGCCTTTAATTGTACAGACTAAAAAAACTCTGTAATGCAGAAAATGTCTATTATAATAATAATAATAATAATAATAATAATAATAATAATAATACAGTGCACAGTGCAAATCCTGACCAGTACTGCATTTTTTATGATAAATAATAATGATAATAATAGAGATCAGATCCCAGGCAGCATTGCAGGACAGTCCAGGTGTTTTGCACTAAGCCACAAACACACTGACAGCCCTGATCTGTGCCCCTATTGTCACACTCCATAAAACAGCTGGGCTGACAGTCTACAGCACTATGACATCACAATACCTAATAACAAAAAGTAAAAAAATAAAATCTCCAACAAAATGCACCTACAAACTACACTACACAACGTTGCATAGAACGCAAAACAAAACCCAAAAGCAACACATGAAGGAATTTCAAAGGGTGCAAAGTAATACATAAATTGCAACACACACACACACACAAAAAAACTCCTGCACCCCCCAGCTCCCCACTCTCCCTTCTCCTGCCCAAATTCTGCAGCCTAGATCTGGCGATTAGCAGCAAATGATGGCAGAAAAATGCCTGAAAATGGAGGCAGCAGTGGATGGGCAGCAGTGATCTCTGGGCTGGTGTCACACAGCTCAGTCAGTTTTGATGACTCGTGGGCAGTCCTCTAGCACCCGCTATATCAAAAGCCAGGAATGTAGTTTCACAAGACTTGGAACGTTTCAATAAAGGGAAGGATCGAGAGAAAAAAAAATGACTCTCGTTAACTTTTAGGTAGGTTTAGTTTTTGCACAGATTGGGCTTTTTGTGGGTGCCAGGGATGGTGCAGGGGAGCTACCTGGTGCTCCACAGGGCCTGGCACAGGGCACAAAGCTCACTGCTTTGCCTGGGAAGCTTCCTCTGGAGGTCAGGAAAATAGAAGCACATATACTGTATCCCTTTTTTGCAAGCCTGGCCTGCCTAGGCAGAGGGGGGAAGAAGGTGCAGCCTTGCTGCCAGAAGGGATCAGCTCTGGGGGGAGGCTGTGCTGCCTGCCAGGGGGGCTGCAAGGAAAGAAAAGGAACCTACTTTTGGCCAGTTTCCTCGCCCTCGCCATGGATCTCATCTTGTCGGTTGGTGGGTTCCTCTTCTCCTCTTTGAGCCCAGAAGCAAGGAACACACTATCTTCATCTCAGCAGCATTGTCAGTTCAGAGACCTTTGCACATGCGCACAGAGCACTCAATCTGACGCCCTCGCCAGCAGGGGAGGGCTGGCAGCCTTAGGCCTTGGGGGCAAGTCCAGTCAAGTGGCCCATTAAAACCTTGCCGATCAGCTGCCGTCGTTATACGGCAGCAGGTTAGCTCCCCGGCGCCCGCGGCATGACGCTGGAGCCTATGTGTGTGGCCAGCAGCCGCGATATCTGCCGGTGACCCGCGATCGCTCCTGAGAGAGACAGAACGGGGATCTGTCAATAAAAACAGACATCCCCGTTCTGACAGGGGAGTTAGAGAGAGAGAGAGAGAGATCTGCTGTTCCTAGTGATCAGGAACAGCGATCTCTCACTACTCCCAGTCACTACACTGCCCCCCCACAGTTAGAAACACCTCCCTATGGAACGTTTAACCCCTTGATTGCCCCCCTAGTGTTAACCTGTTTCCTGCCAGTGTCATTTATACAGTAATCAGTGGCTATTTTTAGCTCTGATCGCTGTATAAATGTCAGTGGTCCCAAAAAAGTGTCAAGTGTCCGATCTGTCTGCCGCAATGTCGCAGTCCTGCTAAAAATCGCTGATCACTGCCATTACTAGAAAAAAATAATAAAAATGTCAAATCTATTCCCTATTTTGTAGATGCAGACGCTATAACTTTTTTTTTTTTTTTACCAAAAATATGTAAAAAAAATACATACAGTACTGGCCTAGACTGATGAAGATATATATATATATATATATATATATATATATATATATATATATATATATATATATATATATATATATATATATATATATATATATATATATTTTGGGATATTTATTATATTAAAAAGTTAAAAGAATTGGTTGTTTTTTTTCAAAATTTCGCTCTTTTTTTGTTTGTAGCGCAAAAAATAAAAACTGTGACCAAATACCACCAAAAGAGAGCTCCATTTGTGGGGAAAAAAAGAAGTCAATTTTGTTTGGGTCCAAAATCACACGACCGCACAATTGTCAGTTAAAGCGATGCAGTGCCGTATCGCAAAAAAATGGCCTGGTCAGGAACGGGGTAAATCCTTCCGGGGCTGAAGTGGTTAAACCACCGAATCAGCTAACCATCATCAGTGCCCATCCATGCCTCCTCCCCAGTGCAGACAGTGCCCATCAGTGCCTTCTGATCAGTGCCGCTTCACCCATGCAGACAGTGCCCATAAGTTGCAGCCTAATCAGTGCTGCCTGCCTCACCAGTGCCCATCATCAGTGCAGCCTGATCAGTGCCCATGGAATGTGGGGGGTCAGCTGGGGGTGTGTCAGGGTCTGTGTTACAGCTAGGTACTTACTCTGCTTGCACGGCCTCTTCGGAGGGGGTGATAAATCTCAGTCACTTCTCATCTCTGCCTCTCCTCAAGCCAGCTCCCGGTCCCAGCTCACAACTGCTCAGGTCACGTGTGACGTGCCGGCTACCTCTGAAGCTCCTGGGAGGTGGGAGTTGTAGTCTGTTGCGCTGCTGAATTCCTCCCACTGCCAGGAACTTCAGTGAGGCCAGACTACAACTCCCAGAGTGCAGCGCAGTATGACACAGTCACACGCCCCCGGCCCAGCCCGCCCCTGCTCGCCCCTGCTTGCAGGACTAAGAAAGTTTGCAGGGGCTATGTTAGTGCGGGGGGGGGGGGGGGCGGCCGAGAAGTCGCCGCAGGAGCGGCGCCGCCCCCGCACTACTGCCGCCCCGAGGCCTGGCCTCGGTGGCCTTGTGAGGAATCCGGCCCTGGCTGCAATAAAACAATATACATTTTTTCCCCATGCAGTGGAGCAGCTATTTTTTCTAGTAGTGAGCAGGAAGCTTATATTAAGCCAAAAAACATCACTCCTCCATGGTCCAACGGTGGACTATTCCTGGTCTGTGGATCCTGCTTAGGAGGTGATGATGTAAGCAGTCCACTATTCAAGACCACTGGAGCTCAGGGGTGCCAGATCTGTCTTGTGCTGGCAGATGACCCATGCAGTGCAGGTATAGCCCCACTGCATGGGAAAACATTTTTTGCCTAGAGTTTAGCCTTAAGAATATACAATCTTCGGCCTCTATATTAGGTACACCTTGCTGGACCCCTTTTGCCTTCAGAACTGCCGTAATTCTTCATGACATAGATTCAACAAGGTGTTGGAAACATTCCTCAGAGATTTTGGTCCATATTGACATGATAGCATCACACAGTTGCTGCAGATTTGTCGGCTGCACATCCATGACGTGAATCTCCCGTTCCACCACATCCTAAAGGTGCTCTATTGGGTTGAGATCTAGTGACTGTGGAGGACATTGGAGTACAGTGAGCTCATTGTCATGTTCAAGAAACTAATTTGAGATGATTTGAGCTTTGTGACATGGTGCATTATCCTGCTGGAAGTAGTCATCAGAAGATGGGTACACCGTAGTCAAAAAGGGATGGACATGGTCAGCAACAATACTTAAGTAGGCCGTGGCATTTAAACAATGCTCAAAGGGCCCAAAGTGTGCCAAGAAAATATCACCCACACCATTACACCCCCAGCCTGAACCATTGATACAAGGCAGGATGGATCCATGCTTTCACGTTTATGCCAAATTCTGACCCTACCATCTGAATGTCGCCGCTGAAATCGAGACTCATCAGACCAGGCAACATTTTTCTAATCTTCTATTGTCCAGTTTTGGTGAGCCTGTGTGAATTGTAGCCTAATTTTCCTGTTCCTAGCTGACAGGAGTAGCACCTGGTGTGGTTTTCTGCTGCTGTAACCCATCTGCTTCAAGGCTGGATGTGTTGTGCATTCAGAGATGGTATTCTGCACACCTTGGTTGTAAGGAGTGGTTATTTGCGTTACTTTTGCCTTTCTATCATCTCAACCCAGTCTGCCCATTCTCCTCTGACCTCAACAATGTATTTTCATCCACACAACTGCTGCTCACTGGATATTTTCTCTTTTTCGGAGCATTCTCTCTAAACGCTAGAGATGGTTGTGTGCGAAAATCCCAGTAGATCAGCAGTTTTTGAAATACTTAGACCAGCCTGTCTGGAACCAACAACTATGCCACGTTCACAGTCACGTAAATCCTCTTTCGTCCCCATTCTGATGCTCGGTTTGAAATTCAGCAAGCCGTCTCCACCACGTCTAGATTCCTAAATGCATTGAGTTGCTGCCATGTGATTGGCTGATTAGCAATTTGTGTTACCAAGCTATTCAACAGGTGTACCTAATAAAGTGGCCGGTGAGTGTACATATAGTACCCATTAAATGTAATTTACTTAGTTGTGACGGATCTTTCTTAATCAAGAATTCTCTATGGTGATTAGGCCGAATACTATGTCTAAACTACTTTTTATATCATCTGTCTTATTTAAAACCTTAGTTCCATTAGTTTAGAGCAGAACAGTGATGTGATTTCTGGTTGTTTGCTCTGGGCTACTATCACATACAGCCGTATCAAAAGAAACAAGGTTTAGTGTTCATTTATTCAGTATTTATGAGCTCATTATATATATCTATATCTATATAGATATATATAATGAACTCATAAATACTGAACATGATAATTAAAAATATACCGGTATATAAATTTAAAGACGGTATATATTCTCATTAAACCAGTCGATTTTTGTCTAGAGATTTGTGATCTTCACTCTATGCTGTGTTATTCTCCGCTGTGTACCGGTTTCTCTCCTGCCCTTGTTTGCGGTACCCCCTTTGCAGAGAAGCTTGGTGGACTCCTTCATTGATGGCGTGTTCAGCCTATACCGGATAATATTAGTTGTCATTAATTAGCGGAATGTTACATGAATGGCCAGTGAATGGTAGGAAATCAATATTAGCTTGCAACGCCTCACTGCTTTCCAAAGAGTGAGGCAGAATCCAAGCTCCGATGGAGGAAAATATCTCTGCAGAAGAAGTAACTCAAAATCGATAAGCTCCTTCCAGGAGTTAGTTTGGAACTATTTTTGCAAGTAACTTAGAAAACTGAGCCTGTGTTCTACTTTAATCAATGCAATGTTTCGCCTGCCGCTACAAGTGGTGAATTTTATTGTAGATTTTTTAAACATGTTGTCTTGAGAACAGGAAAGAAACATAGTAAAAGAACTATGTAGGCCACCATTGCTGACCACTTTATGAAAATGCTTTTCACCTGGTTGTTACACGTGTCAATACTTTTCATTAATCATTGACATAAACAAGCATGCAACCATTAAAGTCAGAAGTCCTGATCTACCTTCTTGCTTGGATTCAGTGACTTAGAAAGCACTTTTACAAGGAGAGGTCCTTCCTATCTTCTTACATATCTCTTTTAGTACAGGCAGGGGCGTTGCTAGGTCTACAAAAGATCTGGGGCTAGAGCCCATAGCAGCGTAGTAAAGAAAGTCATACGCTTGGGCGGGCATACACATGTATATACAGTAATATACGTGTGTATATCCCCAGAGAGCCCCCCACTTACATCAGGGTCCCCAGAGAGCCCCCTCTTGCATGAAGGTCCCCAGAGAGCCCCCCCTTAAATTAGGGTCCCCAGAGAGCCTCCCCCTTAAAATCAGGGTCCCCAGAGAGCTGTCCCTTAAAATCAGGGTCCCCAGAGAGCCTCCCCCTTGCATCAGGGTCCCCAGAGAGCCCCCCACTTACATCAGGGTCCCCAGAGAGCCTCCCCTCCCCTTGGGGACCCCTGCAGAGGCTCGGGGCTACGGGTGTCAGATTCGGGGCTATAGCCCCAAAATCCACCCCCTAGTGACGCCACTGAGTACAGGTATCCTTTAAAATGTATGTGAACCCAAAATCTGTATTTTAACACGTTTGTCATTATGCCTCCCTGTATTTTCTCTGTATTTTCCCTTACTGTAAGTTTTCTAAAGGATATAATTTTTTGATTCTGATGATCTATTTTAGATGGAGATCCTGCCAGTAACAGCACTTCCTGTTTTAGAGGGGCAAAATTACGGCTACAGATGAGGCCATGCAGGAATGCCGATGAGAAAGGGGAGTCCCGGCTCAGCTCGCAACTGTTTTTATGAAAGGAGGACTTGGACAGCCACACATCCAGGAAACCACTTTTATTATCTTGATTCATAAAACGGCATACAGGTATAATAAAGGGGGAGCTGGAGGAGGGGCTAATGAGTATCATGCTTCACCAGCGCTTAATCATAGGCGAAACACGTTAGCCCCTTCTCCGCTCCCTTTTCACTGTACCTTTATGCATCAAGATAATAAAGGTGGTTTCCTGGATGAGCGGCTGTCCAAGTCCACTTCCTGTTTTAGGTTGACAGCGCTAACCAGGGCCAGTAGTTCACAATAAGCAGCAGTACTGTCAGCCTGAAATCAGCATTCCTTAGTTGGCCAGTGGGCTGCCTATCAGGTCTGAAACAAGTAACAAAAAAAAAAGAAGGCGCATCACCTAGTGCATTATCACTTTTTTATTAATGCACCAAAATCCAATGTACGCACAAAAGTACACAAAAAAGTCCACGTAACATAATCCAGTCACAATGCTGTAATTGCGTCCATCCACTGGGGCGTGACTTACGTGTTTCAAGGGCAATGTCCTCTTCTTCAGAGCTAACCAGAGCCTCCTTGTTGCAGTTTACATCTACTCTGTAGTACAAAGATTGCCCAGGATACAAAAGACCATTGCTAAAAGGGGGAGGGGCCAAGTTTGCACAAGGAAATCAATAAGCATTAACCCCTGCAGTACAGCAGGCCTGGATTACAAACTGTCCAAATCTGAACCATGGAGTACAGTAAGGCAGTGTGCACGGACCAACCTGCACATATATACCCCACTATTGCCAAAATCCAAAACTTTAAGTAGCAACAGAGCATCCTGCAGGAAACATTCAGCCCAGACACTATTAGAACAGTGGGTGCAAAAGTGGTTATATACAAGAACTGAAGTTTGAATCCAGCACCACCCATACTGTATGTGGGTGGTGCAGGAATTATTACTTGAGGAATCAAGCAATTTTCTTTCCTTCCACGTCAGGGGTCTACACATGGTCCTCTTGTTGTCCACATAATGTTTACAGTATGTGTGGTGGAAAAGAGAGTGGGCTTTAGCAACCACATGCTGCACATGTGAATACATGTATGGCCAGGGTTTTTGTTGTGAAAATGCTCTCTCTGTCAAAGACAGCTCTCAGTCTCTAGTAATGATTTTAGAAAAAAGTTTGAAAAACCTATGGGCTGTGCACCCTGGACTGATAATTAACAAAAAATATTAAATAAATTAAATGCATGTGATATATACTGTATATATATAGAGCAGCCTGTACTGAGACCAAAAGATCTAGTGATAATAAAGAAAATTATATAAAAATAAATTTTATACTGTGCACAAAAATCACAAAGTACCAAATATTGGTACTTTGATCTGGGATTTTTATCGGGACTGTGACATTGCGGCGGACAGATCGGACACTGATTAGTGTATAAGTGTCACTGGCAGGGAAGGGGTTAACACTAGGGGGTGATCAAGGGGTTAAATGTGTTCCCACAGCGTGTTCTAACTGTGGGGGGGATGGGACTGCCTAGGGGAGGAGACCGGTCGTGTCCCTATATAGTAGGAACACACGATCTGTCTTCTCTCCCTTGCCAGAACATGGATTTGTGTTTTTACATTCTGTGTGTGTTCTCTGTCAGGAGCAATCACGGGTGCCCGGCGGACATCGCGACTGCCGGGCACGCGCATCGGCTTCTCAGTACCGCTGTGCATGCGTGCCCCTATGCCCCCTAAAGCAGCCACCGTACAGCTATGGCAATTCTCACAGGGGAGCCATTCGGCGGTCGGCAAGCGGTTAAAGTCGATAAACCACCACCAAATTCTTTAATCCAAGTGGTGGCTAGCTGCTCTTAACTGCTCATCTGATTGATGTTGTTGCCGCCCCTCAGGTCGTGACGTCATAACACCACATATTTAAACCCTTCCCACTGAGCCCTGGCATACCATTAACTGGATCTCTACACCTTGGGGATTTGACAGACTGCCTGATAATGTGACCACTGTGATTGGCTGTCACAACAGTCATATGATCAGGAGCATGTCCCGTCAACTGGTAATCGTTACTAGAGTCCATAAACCACCATCCAATTCTTCCATCCAAGTGAAAAAGTGGAGTATTCTTAATTGTTGTGAGAAATAAGTGCCGTCTTCCACCGATAATTAGGCAACCACCCTACTCACCAGACTGACATGACACTCATTACAGGTAGTCAAACAAGCATGGGTAACAATGAAGATGTGTCATCCAGTGTGATATAGCCCCCAAATGGTATGTCAATGGTGATAATGTCATAAATCAAAGAGAGAAGAGAAAATCCTCATAGTGTAATATATATCAAGATTTAATCCATAAAAACATGTAACACTTACACAGTTCAATATACTTAAATCAACCCATACGAACGAACAGGCACGCTGATTGCATTCCACCTGCGCTCCAGATAGATGGGGGAAGTGACGAGTCAGTCACTAACCTATCCGACGCATTTCATCAGCAACATGACCCCTGATGACGTCAGACATTGCTGCTGAAACGCATCCGTTCGGTTAGTTCGGACTCGTCACTTTCGCCATCTATCTGGAGCGCAGTTGGAACGCAATCGGCATGGCTGTTCGTTCATATGGGCTGATTTAAGTTCAATGAACTGTAAGTGTTACATGTTTTTATGGATTAAATCTTGAAATATTACACCATGAGGAGTTTCCCTTCTCTCTTTGATTTATGACATTATCATCATTGGCGGACATACCATTTGTGGGCTATATCACACTGAAGGACACATCTTCATTGTTACCCATGTTTGTTTGACTACCTGTAATGAGTGTCATGTCGGACTGGTGAGTAGGATGGTTGCCTAATTATCGGTGAAAGACGGCACTTATTCCTCACAACAATTAAGAATACTCCACTTTTTCACCTGGATTGAAGAATTGGATGGTGGTTTATGGACTCTAGTAATGATTACCAGTTGACGGGACATGCTCCTGATCATATGACTGTTGTGACAGTCAATCACAGTGGTCACATTATCAGGCAGTCTGTCTCATCCCCCAGGTGTAGAGATCCAGTTAATGGTATGCCAGGGCTCAGTGGGAAGGGGTTAAAGATGTGGTGTTATGACGTCACGACCTGAGGGGTCGGCAACAAGATCAATCAGGTGAGCAGTTAAGAGCAGCTAGCCCCCACTAGTCTGCACCGCCACAAGAGGCACTACTGAGGGCCACTTCACAGTGAATTTAAGCTAATTATTATAGGCTTTAAACACTGATTAGCTAAGAATATAAGTGAGGAGGGGGGCTTTAATACACAGACTATATGATGTCTTGTCAGCCCTACCCAAGTACAGTTTCCAATCTAATGTTCTTACATTGACATAAATATACCATACACTGGCAAATTTGACATAGCACTTCATTGGAGAGATTTCCTTGTCATTGACACAAAAAGTGATGGAAAACGTATTTTCCATATACATATATACATTTTTTTAAACTTTTCCTCATATCCAAAACACGTAAGAAAAGGTTTTGGTTAGAGATGGGCGTTAAAGTGTCCATATAGCGCAAACGTTTATTTAGTTTTGGATGAAGTGAGGAAAGGTAAGAACATTTAACAAGTTTTAACTGTTGTCTCTGACCCTGTTAGATAGATGTGCTGCTTTATTTGTACTGGTGACCACTGTCACTGGAATAGAAAGTGATGGGAAATTCTATATGTTATAGTTGTCACCAGAATTTTCCAGTGAGGATACCCTTGATAACTGCTTATGATTGCAATTCCTTTAATTTTGTAGGAATTTTTAGGGGGGCTCTGAGGGGAACATTCATGTACGGAGGGCCTCTGATGTAATGGGAGCTTTAATGGGGACTCTGGTGTGCAGGGAAACTTCTAAGGTGTACTCTAATGCAAGAGGGGCTCTGATGGGGACCTTGATTTAAGGGGGGACTCCTAAGGCAGACTCTGATGCTGCCATTCTGCAATTTCCCCTGAAATGCGTTGGATTCGCCTGTTACCTTCAAAAATCGTTTCAAATACACTCTCGAGTGATATGAGCTTTTATACCAGGCTCTCCTCTATACCCGTCCAAGTGTTTTCTGCTGAGCATCCTTCTGGTTGTCCTTCTCAGAGATGCAGTAGCCCGAGAGTGTAACAGGGTCCACCTATATCACACCTTCATTTGGCATTAGTCGGAAGGAAGATTTAATCCTTAGTGCATCCAACAATACCAAGCCTTGCTCTCATTTGTCCAGCACTGTCACACACATATGTCTGATATAGAGGGGCTCTAATGGGGACTTAAACATAAGGGGGGGTCTTTGCTTTTGTTTTACTGAAGTTTTTTCCTCTTTTATTTTCAATGGTTTTTATTAAAGTTTTCACAGTACAGGTTAAAAGACCTCGGCATCCCTTTGAACATTGTACAGTATTTATAGTCCATCAAACATACAGTATAAGCGAAAGGAATATTCCTCTTGTTCCTTCAAGGCCATGTATAAAAGTCCTGGCATAATCTTTGCCTTATCTACTTTAGCATTTGTGGTTTATGCACCAGACTATACAGTGGATTATCCACCTTACCCATTACACTATATTCTGTGGCCTTATGCATGCTCTATAACATAGGTCCCAGAGTACGTCCCACCCGCCGGGAGACACCAGCTCCCCAAATACCTTTTGGGGGAGCCTGGCTCTCCAAACCACGGAGGGGCACTGTCCAGACCTCATTAGGCGTTAGGCGAGGTCTTACAGAGGGAAAAGGGGATAGGTTATAAAATTAAGGAAAATGGGTTCAGAGAAAATAGAGGGCAAAGTTCGGGGGGGGGGGGGGTTAGGGGGGAGAGGGGGGCTCCACGTTCCTTGTCATGTCATTCAAGAAGGGTCCTGGTTCGTAATTGTCCGGGGGTCATTTTTTAGGTATCTGATCCATGGGTCCATGGGTCCCATACTTTATTAAACAACTTCATTTTATCCTGCATAACCACTGTTATGCCCCGTACACACGGTCGGATTTTCCGATGCAAAATGTGTGATGGGACCTTGTTGTCGGAAATTCCGACCGTGTGTAGGCTCCATCACACATTTTCCATCGGATTTTCCGACACACAAAGTTTGAGAGCAGGATATAAAATTTTCCGACAACAAAATCCGTTGTCGGAAATTCCGATCGTGTGTACACAAATCCGACGGACAAAGTGCCACGCATGCTCAGAATAAATAAAGAGATGAAAGCTATTGGCCACTGCCCCGTTTATAGTCCCGACGTACGTGTTTTACGTCACCGCGTTTAGAACGATCGGATTTTCCGACAACTTTGTGTGACCGTGTGTATGCAAGATAAGTTTGAGCCAACATCCGTCGGAAAAAATCCTAGGATTTTGTTGTCGGAATGTCCGAACAAGTCCAACCGTGTGTACAGGGCATTAATCTTTCATTTAACATAAGCCATGACATTTTACGTTTAAGGTGGTCGAATGGTAGGGCTGCAGACTTCCATTTTTTTCTCTTTTGTTCTTAATAATATCATGCTGGTTCCAAAAAAGTAAAACTAATGCCGCGTACACACGATCGGACTTTACGGCAGACTTTGTCCGGCGTACTTTTCGACGGACTTTACGACGGACTTTCCGAATGAACGGACTTGCCTACACACAATCAACCAAAGTCCGACGGATTCGTACGTGATGACGTACGACCGGAGTAAAACAAGGAAGTTCATAGCCAGTAGCCAATAGCTGCCCTAGCGTTGGTTTTTGTCCGTCGGACTAGCACACAGACGAGCGGACTTTTTGACCGGACTCGAGTTTGTTGGACAGATTTAAAACATGTTTCAAATCTAAGTCCGTCAAACTTTTGAGAAAACAAAGTCCGCTGGAGCCCACACACGATCGAATTGTCCGACGAAATCCAGTACGCCGGACTAAGTATGCCGTAAAGTCAGATCGTGTGTACGCGGCATAATTCATTAATTTATCATTCATTGGTTTATAAAACTTTTTTTTTCTGCCCCTGAATAATTGAAAAATATACAATGTGGCCCTCATACTGAAAGGTTTGGAGATCCCTGCTATAGGATAATCTGACTGTTTGCATCATTTTTTTTAACAATGAAAAACTATATATATAATCTGTACTTGTTGTCTTATGTTATGTTACACTTTCTACAAGGGTCTCCCAGTTTTGCAAGTTGCCCTTATCCTCCAATTGTTCCAACAATGACGAGGGCATCAAATAAATTTCCCTGGCAGGTGCCATGATACTTTCTTTTACACAGAAAAGCGTCCTTCTAATTTTTTCAGGAATGTTGGCAGCCATGGCCTTACACTAAATTATTCTGTGGTGAGAATATTTCCAGTATCACACATTGTCTTTGTATTGCTTGCCTAAAGATTGACAGATCTATCAGGTCTCTAGAACATTCACACAGTTTGTGTCGCTAATAAGCAAACAGATATGAGAGTTTTTATCTAGCTCATTTATATTTACTTGCTCAGTGACAACACTAATTCAATTGCAATGATAAGCTGAACCAGAAAGTCATCATTATGACAATAATGATTGCTAGGCTGCCTTATTCTTTTTCTGAAATGATATTGCAGTGTTCTAATGTCTCCATTTCTGAACTTGCAAAAGCCTCTTTCTAAAACATACCTCGCCTTGCACA
The DNA here is from genome assembly GCA_037952925.1 of Lithobates clamitans. NCBI lineage: Eukaryota > Metazoa > Chordata > Amphibia > Anura > Ranidae > Lithobates > Lithobates clamitans. Next base: position 3,265,371 of record JBBGZY010000922.1, on the reverse strand, counting down.
GCTGGTGTGCTTTTCAGTTATTCTCTCTATAAAAAGAGTAACATTCTCTGCATAGTCTTATTATTCTTGCCAAACAACTGCAGTACTTCTGTGTAATTGAAAGACTGAGTTGTGTCTAACATCTGCAATACAAAACAAATGAGCCCCCCTCTAGGGCAGTGATGGAGGTGTACCCACAGCCGTAAACCTCAACTATTGTTCTTAAATTCACACATTTTCATGGTTACATAATCGGTAAGGTTGAAAAAAGACACCAGTCCATCCAGTTCAACCTGTGGTGTGTGTGTATGTGTTTATGTCAATAGTAAATTGTAAATCCATGTATGTTGTGATTGTTAAGATGTCCATCCAATAGTTTTTTTTTAAACTATTAATGCCCCCTGCTGATACCACTGTGAAAGAGAATTCCACATCCCGTCTGCTCTGACATTGAAGAACCTTCTACGCAGATTAAGGTTAAAGCCCTTCTCTTCCAATTTCAGTGAATGTCCGAGTGTCTTTTTAAACTCCCTTTCACTGAAAAGCTTTTTCCCAATGCTGGGGTCACCAGTAAGGTATTTATACATCATTATCATATCCCCTCTCAAGTGTCTCCTCTTCAGAGAGAATAAGTTTAATGTTTGTAGTCTTTCCCCATAACTGAGATCGTCTAGTCCCTATTAGTTTTGTTGCCCTTCTCTGGACTCTTTCCAGTTCCAGCACATCCTTCCTGAGGACTGGTGCCCAGAACTGGACGGCATACTCAAGATGGGGCCGGAGTAGAGTCTTGTAGAGTGGTAGAATTATTGTTTTATCTCTGGAGTGAATCACCTTTTTAATGCATGCCAATATTCTGTTGGCTTTGCTTGCAGTAGCTTGACATTACATGCCATTGCTGAGCCTGTCATCTACTAGGACCCCCAGGTCCTTTCCCATCCTAGATTCCCCCAGAAGTTGTCCCCCTAGCGACTGACTTACGCTCGTACTTTTGGCACCCAAATGCATTACTTTACATTTTTCAATATTAAACCTCATTTGCCATGTAGTTGCCCACCCCATTATTTTGTTTAGGTCTTCTTGTAAGCTTTCCACATCCTGCACAGAAGTTATTGCCCTGCTTAGCTTTGTAATATCTGCAAATATTGAGATTGAGCTATTTATCCCATCCTCTATATCTTTTATAAATGAATTAAACAGAATTGGTCCCAGGACAGATCCTTTTCCTGTACTTTCTTGAAGGTAACAGGGGATCGAGGAACTTCTGCCTCTCAACTGCTGTTAAGGGGTTCTTTATGAGGCAGAGCAACCTATAAACCTAACAATCCAGAGTGTACTGGTGTTCTGTCTTAGCTACACCCTCTGTGTTTCCTCCATGTTCCCTCAGTCAGTGTTAGTTCTTTGCAAAAACAGGGCTTAGGAAAGACATTGCCTTCTTGCATCAAGACTGTAAAATTATCCTCTGAAATGCATTTAACTGGAGTAAAATTGAGTTGTATTCAATGTTTGTGTCTTATTGAAGTTAAGCTGCCTGTGGATAGTGCCAAGTCAGCAGGTGACCATACTGTCAGGACAGACTGGGTCTATCAGGTTATGTTAACACATAAAGCAGCATTTAATGCCGCGTACACACGAGCGGACTTTACGGTGGACTTTGCCCGGCGGACTGGATTTCGTCGGACAATTCGATGTGTGTGGGCTCCAGCGGACTTTGTTTTCTCAAAAGTTGGACGGAATTAGATTTGAAACTTGTTTAAAATTTATCCGTTGAAATCGAGTCCGGTCGAAAAGTCCGCCGTCTGTATGCTAGTTCGACGGACAAAAAGCCACGCTAGGGCAGCTATTGGCTACTGGCTATAAACTTCCTTGTTTTAGTCCGGTCGTACGTCATCACGTACGAATTCAACGGACTTTGGTGGATTGTGTGTAGGCAAGTCCGTTCGTTCACAAAGTCCGTCGGAAAGTCCGTCGAAAAGTCCGCCGGGCAAAGTCCGCCGTAAAGTCCGCTCATGTGTACGCGGCATAAGAGAACAGCTGGGATGGGAAAGTGGTGGTCAGTACACCCAAAATAATCCAACTAGCAGCTCACAATGTACAGTACACTTTAGCTTTAATGGAGAGACAAAAACTACATTTTAAAATGGCTATAAATTTATAAATCCACAATGTTCTGTTTGGTATATGGGATATTAAAATAGAATGCTGCCAACTCACTGTTTGCAGAGGGGGAACAAACTAATGTAATGTAAGAAAACAAAAGCAAAAGTATTTTTCTCTGAAATTTGACAATGCATTGCTCCATAGTGCCTGAAGTCTGCAGAGGTCAGTGTGGGTTTATTTAAAGCATTTTACTGCTGGTTAAAGGTTATGTCAAGCTACTAACTTTTTTCTAGTTTTGGACAGAGTACGGAAGGTTTGGAACTCCTGTCTGATTTTTACGGCTATCCAGGGCTTTTTTTTTTTGAGAGATTAGTGCCTCATGCACACAGGGCATTACAAAAAAATGAGCTGGAAAGCCAGTACCAAGAAAAAGCGGCTGTAAAACGCGCTTTTAGAATCGCTTTGCATTGGTGATAATGCACATTTAGCCACGTTAGCGCTTAGCAGCGTTTCTCTGCCCTCTTCTATTTTCCACTCCCAAATCCAATTACTACACCTTTAAAACACTTGACGCGGCTTAACACTATATACAGCGTTAACATGCGTTTATCGGCTTCAGGTGTTTTTACAGCTGTAACGTTACTGCTCCAGAACACACTGGCCTTGAGTTTTTTTTGGCAGCTTGAAAATGCCTATGCCACTTACAGCTCCATAAAGCCCGTGTGTGCATCAGTGCCGAGACAAGGTCATTTGGTGCCCAGGGCGAAGATGAAAGACTGCGCCCCCCCCGCTGTGAAAAGCTACAGTGCCTACAGACGATGGGATCTATACTAATGCATCAGTGACAGAGCATTAACCCCCTTCCTGCTGCATATTACCAATACCATTGATAATTAAGCAAGCTCCCCCCAGAGGCTGCAGACATGATATAAGACAAGAGATGGTTAGAGACTGAGGACATGATAAAAGTGATCAATGCAGTCTCACCAGTGCCCATCAAATGCAGCCTACCGCTTTGCCCATCAATGCCACCTCACTGTGCCCATAATCGCAACCTCTCTGTGTCCATCAATGCCGCCACACTGTGCCCATAATCGCAACCTCCCTGTGCCCATCAATGCCGCCTCACTGTGCCCATCAATGCCGCCTCACTGTGCCCATAATTGCAGCCTCACTGTGCCCATCAATGCCGCCTCACTGTGCCCATAATTGCAGCCTCTCTGTGCCCATCAATGCTGCCTCTCTGTGCCCATCAATGCAGCCTCACTGTGCCCATCAATGCCGCCTCACTGTGCCCATAATTGTAGCCTCTCTGTGCCCATCAATGCTGCCTCACTGTGCCCATCAATGCCGCCTCACTGTGCCCATCAATGCCGCCTCACTGTACCCATCAATGCCGCCTCACTGTGCCCATAATTGCAGCCTCTCTGTGCCCATCAATGCAACCTCACTGTGCCCATCAATGCTGCCTCACTGTGCCCATGATTGCAGCCTCTCTGTGCCCATCAATGCAGCCTCTCTGTGCCCATCAATGCCGCCTCGCTGTGCCCATCAATGCTGCCTCACTGTGCCCATAATTGCAGCCTCTCTGTGCTCATCAATCCCGTGTCACTGTGCCCATAATTGCAGCCTCTCTGTGCCCAACAATGCAGCCTCACTGTGCTCATCAATGACACCTCACTGTGCCCATCAATGTCGCCTCACTGTGCCCATCAATGCCGCCTCACTGTGCCCATCAATGCCGCCTCACTGTGCCAATAATTGCAGCCTCTCTTTGACCATAATCGCAGCCTCTCTGCCCATAATTGCAGCCTCTCGGTGCCCATAATCGCAGCCTCTCTGCCCATAATCGCAGCCTCTCTGCCCATAATTGCAGCCTCTTGGTGCCCATAATCGCAGCATCTGTGCCCATAATCGCAGCCTCTCTGTGCCCATAATCGCAGCCTCTCGGTGCCCATAATCGCAGCCTCTCTGCCCATAATTGCAGCCTCTCTGTGCCAATAGCAGCCTCTCTATGCCTATGAATGCAGACTCACCATAGCCTGCCCTGGATCACACAGCGGACATCTCCCGCAGCGCTGTGTGTCACATAGCTGGGTCTGTGTGTGTTCGGCGCTGCCGTAACAAGGTACCGCACCCCTAAACTGGCTTGTGTGATAGGCGGAACGCTGGTTCAATCTGCTACCACATGAGCCAGTTTAGGGGGGCGGGACCTTGTTACGGCGCCGCCGAACACACACACAGACCCAGTTCCCTGACACATGTGTGATAAACAAGAGGAGGAGGTGGGAGGGGAGCGCTGCACTCACAGATCAAAGCGGCCCCAAGCGCCCCCCTTCCTCCAGTATATGGTCCCGCCCAGGGCATCCGCCCCTTCTGCCCACCCCTTGTACTGGCCCTGGTGTGCATGGACACATAGAATAACACGGAGAGGAGTTTTTAAGCTGTTAAAAAAAAAACGCCTGATGCACCTAGGAGCAGCTGTAAAAATGTCCAGTGTGCATGAGGCCTTATCCTCACTACCTACTTACTGAACATGGTTTCATCAGACAGGAAGTGAGGACACATCTGCACCAGGGACAAGGTTTCTAGCCTTCCTTGGTCCTCATGCATACAACATACAACATAAAATGTTACAATATTTCCTCACCTGGGAACCATGGATGCTGCATACAGTTACCCATAGAAATCAAAAGCTATAGTAGGAGATACATTGGCACTTGCATAAACATGCACATGTGTACAGACATACAACCCTGGATGCAGGCTTTCTGCATGAACACATTTACACAAGTAACTGAGTATACCCCCATACACCTTTGATTCCAATGGATGGCTGTTTGCAGCACCTGTGGCACCTGGCCAGGAAACTACACCCTAATTTTATGTTGTATGGGTCCAGGCGCCTGTGTGCATAAGGTCTTGCTTTACCAAAGAGAGAATTTTTATGTATGACTCTGTTCCTTGTGCAGAGTTCCCCTTAAGCCCTGTTGGGTAAACATAGCTCCCAACTGTCCCTGATTTCAAGGGACTGTCCCTGATTTGGAATATAGTCCCTCTGTCCCTCTTTCCTCCTCATTTGTCCCTCATTTTGATCTGATCTATATTGTTGTATATAAAATGCACTTTTTATCTTTCAAAAAGTGTTTCCCAGCGCTAAACCTTTCATCCAATTTCTAAATTGTTGTATGTGTAAATTTCAAAAGCCAATACAAAGGAATAACACTGGTAAAAAAAAGCACTTGTGGGTTTAATTAAGCATTTTTTTGTGTACATTTCTTTTAAGGGGGTGTGGCCTATACCTACATATTTTTGCTTATAGGTGTTTCTCGTTGCCATCTCAAAATGTTTGGAAGTATGGGTAACACATCAGTATGAGAAAAAGTGAGAAAAAAATCTGTGCAACAAAGCATTAGATAGCAGGTACTATAAACCTTCCCCAGTCTTTCCAAACCTAAGAAAAATATTTTGGCTGACTATACGCTTTACATTTGAAGTTTACTCTGCCTATATTTTGCCTATTTTTTATTCTGCCTATATTTTGCCTTCCCTGGTTACTCCCCCCCATCCTTACATACCTTATTTTAGTCCCAGTGATATCATCACTTGGTCCTGGTGTTTCTCTATCCGATGGAGGCAGATCATGACTGGTGGGAGGGACAAACAGAGGGTGTTGTACATAGCTTCCTAAAAACATTACAGCATCCTTCTTCAGTACTCCTCCCAAGATCCCTCAGCCTTGATGCAAGTGGTGGGCTGGCTCTTAGAAGGAGTTATGTAAATATCCAAATGCCCTGATGGGTGGATCTCAGTGGGTGTTGCTTGGCATGCAGACTGCCCTAGGTAACACCAGAGTTTTTTTTCAGTGGGAACGCGGGGGAACTCAGTTCCCGCACCTCCAGCACCAAATGTATGTAATAATAAGTGGTACTAGAGTGTGCTGGAGGGTCTATTGCTGCTGGCTGCTGGGGGATCTATGGTATTTGGGGGGAATCTATTGTTGTGTGGGGGATCTAGTGATGCTGGTGGAGGATCTATTGTTGCTGGTGGAGGATCTATTGTTGCTGGATGGGGAAATTGTTGCTGTAAGAGATCTACTGTTGAGGGAGGGGGCTATTGTTGCTGGCTGCTGGAAGATCTATTGTTGCTAGTTAGGATCTATTGTTGCTGGGGTGGGGGGTATTTTTTTGTTGCAGCTCTATTGCTGCTCAGGACATCTGTTGTTGTTGGGTGGGTCTATTGTTCATGGCGGAGAGGTCTATGGTTGATGGGTCTCTTGATGTTGGCTGCAGAGGATCTATTTTACTGCTTTTCTTATTATCAGTATCATATTCCATTCTGTGTTCTCTAAAAGGGGTCGTACTGGAAGGTGGGTAGGATGTACTGGAAGTGGGGTAGGGGGTGGAACCAAGGGAAGTCGCTCGGTGCTCAGAGGTGGGTAGGGGGTGGAACCAAGGGATGGTGCTCGGTGCTCAGAGGTGGGTAGGGGGTGGAACCAAGGGATGGTGCTCGGTGCTCAGAGGTGGGTAGGGGGTGGAACCAAGGGAAGTCGCTCGGTGCTCAGAGGTGGGTAGGGGGCGGGACCAAGGGATGGTGCTCGGTGCTCAGAGGTGGGTAGGGGGTGGAGACAAGGGGTGATATGGAAGGAGGGAGTACCTGTACCTACAGTGGGAACAGAAAGTATTCAGACCCCCTTAAATGTTTCACTCTTTGTTATATTGCAGCCATTTGCTAAAATCATTTAAGTTCATTTTTTTCCTCATGAATGTACACACAGCACCCCATATTGACAGAAAAACACAGGGTCTGAATACTTTCCGTCCCTACTGTATTCCCTGATAAAAAAAGCCCTGAGTAACACCCACATGTGATGCTGAACCTCCATGATTTAAAGAACCAAAATCCATTGAATGGAAGGAGAAGACCAGGGTCATGATAATGCTAGATGTCCCTCAGCTGGGAAATAGAGGGTGCATATTGTGAGAGGCCCACAGTGTGTAGTCATATTAAAGTAGGCAATTACAGTACAGGAGAGGAGCCTGTACAAGTAGACAAGACTGGAGGTAAGGCTGGGGTTCAGCTTTAATTTGTAAATCACCGAATGTTTATAGCCTAGGCCACACATTTTATTAAAAAGGGGTTTATATTGTGAGTTGTTGGTCAGATGCATTTTTTTATACCAGCAAAAAAAAAAAGAATTGTACACATAGTATAAATTATGAAAAACAAAAGCTTTGAGCGGGTAGGTGATTGTATAATAAATGAATATTGATAGTGAATATTCCTCCAAATACTAATGCAAGAAATGAAGACAAATCCTTAAAAACTAGACTATGAATTTTAAGAGGATTTCATCTTTAAGATGCTCTTTTCCAGCACTCATCCAGCAGCCCTAAGTGTTTGCAATGTTTTTAGTATTTCTATTCATTTCTTAGATGTCATTTTACTGAAACTCATTAACTTCACTGGCATCTCCTGAGATTACTTAGCATAAATGAGATATAAACACGTTGTAGAGAGGAGAGTGTCTTTTGTGAACCAAGCAAGGCTGACCAAACTACCATGTCTGGAATACACCTTGTCACTGAATGACTCAAACCGAAGAGAAATAAACTCATGTATGATACACTACACAAAGGCCTTCAAAACTACTTGTTGGCTACAAAAGAAAAAGCAATTATGTATGTTCAGGAAGGTATTAGGCCCACAATGAAATCACAGGCATTGTTATTTCTGTAAGTTTTATTATATATTAATTCTTTCAGCGGCTGAGATGATTGGCACTAACTGTAAAACTGCCGCGCTAAAGATAACAATGACATGCAAGGTGGTGCTGTACTCATGTAACTGTAGCAAACTCGGGACAGCAGAGAATTCAGAAATGTCATTCGCTTTATACAGAACAGGATCTAATGTCACAAAGTTGGACGGACATAGAAACTTGCTGGGTTTGATTATTAAAAACAGTAAGAAGTGAAGATTGCACCCAGAGAAACGTAAAAAAATTCAGTGAGGAAGATCAAAAATTGAAAAAGTGGAGTAAAAATGTTACTGTTGCTAATGATACATTAGCTATCAGCATACATTAGGTGGACGGTCACCAAAAGGGCCCCTGTGCAAGACCAATTTTGGGCCCCATATTATAATATAACTACAAACCAAGTAAAAATGTATATTCGCTGTGTATTACTTGACAGCTAACTAGGAGTGAGCAGGGTTCAGGTAAAGTGCCTTGAAAAAGTATTCATACCCCTTGAAATTTTCCACATTTTGTCATGTTACGACCAAAAATGTAAATGTATTTCATTGGGATTTTATGTGATAGACCAACACAAAGTGGCACATAATTGTGAAGTGAAAACATTTTTTACAAATAAATACCGTATTTATCGGCGTATAACGTGCATAGGCATATAACACGCACATTCAGTTTCAGGAAAAAAAAAAATTTTAATAAGGAACTTTGTAGAAAAATAAGGGTCAGTGCCCATCTGCAGCCTCACAAGTGCCATTAATACAGCCTCATCAGTCCACATCAATGCAGCTTCACCATTGCCATCAATGTAGCAGCCTCACCATTGCCATCAGTGCAGCAGCCTCACCATTGCCTTCAATGCAGCAGCCTCGGCATTGCCATCAGTGCAGCAGCCTCACCATTGCCATCAATGCAGCAGCCTCACCATTGCCATCAATGCAGTTTGATCGATGCCCATCTGCAGCCTAGAGGGGACAGGGAGGGGGGAGGGACGAGCGCCAACAGATTGCATACAGTGAGAATCTCCTTTGATAGACAGAACAGTAGTCAAATGGCTTCTCCGGAGATGGCACTTACTATTACAGAGGCTGCCAAGTAAACAGGAGATTCTCACTGGATGTAATCTGGCGACCCCCCTCCCTGTCCCCTCAGAGGCAGCTAAAATTGAAGTATTGGTGTATAACATGCACGCGTTATTTTCACCAAATTTTCAGGGTGAAAAGGTGCGTGTTATACGCCAATAAATAGAGTATGTGAAAAGTGTGGCATGCATTTGTATTCAGCTCCCCTGAGTCAATACTTTGTAGAACCACCTTTCACTGCAATTACAGCTGCAAGTCTTTTTGGGGATGTCTCTACCAGCTTTGCACATCTAGAGAGTGAAATTTTTGCCCATTTTTCTTTGCAAAATAGCTCAAGCTTTGTCAGATTGGATGGAGTGCGTCTGTGAACAGCAATTTTCAAGTCTTGCCACAGATTCTCAATTGGATTTAGGTCTGTACTTTGATCGGGCCAGTCTAACACATGAATATGCTTTGATCTAAACAATTCCATTGTAGCGCAACTGTATGTTTAGGGTTATTGTCCTGCTGGAAGGCGAACCTCCTCCCCAGTCTCAAGTCCTTTGCAAACTCTAACAGGTTTTCTTCTACGATTTCCCTGTATTTGTCTCCTTCCTCTTACCATCATCTCTGACCAGCTTCCCTGTATTCGCTGACGAAAAGCATCCCCACATGATGCTGCCACCACCATGTTTCACGGTGGGGATGGTGTGTTCATAGTGATCTGCACTATTGTATTTTCCGCCACAGAGTTTTGCTTTTAGGCCAAAAAGTTTAATTTTGGTCTTATCTGACCAGAACACCTTCTTCCACATGTTTGCTGTGTCCCCCACACGGCACCTCGCTAACTGCAATTAGAAAAGGGAACGTCTGGAAAGCCGCACTCCAATAAAAATGCCTTTATTGTGCAAAATAACAAAAGTACAAACCACAGCAGGGTACAGGACAAAAAGCTGACGCCTTTCCCACTCTCAACAGTGCTTAGTCATGACTAAGCACTGTTGAGAGTGGGAAACGCGTTTTTGTTTAGTGATGTCACCCCTGTTTGGTGATGTCACCCCTGGTGATGTAACCCCTGTTTTTTGTTTGGTGTTGTCATTTTGTTTGGTGATGTTACCCCTGTAAAAGCCAAATTCATCATGATCCCATGCCTAAAATGTGTGTATTTTCCCTACATTTATTTTTGTTATGTGTCAACATGTGCTATCTGCCATCATTGGATTTCAATGTATGCATTTTGTGGGTGCAACCCCTTCCTCGCAACTTAAGTAGATGAGAGGAAGGGGTTGCACCCACAAATCGTGTACATTGATATCCCATGATGGCTGATAGCACATGATAGCACCCTGTGTGCATCTTCAAAATTTGGTTTTCAAATTATTTAAAATTTACATAAAAACTTTAAAAATAACGACAACATTGAATTTTTTTTTTTTGGTTAGATTTTGGCTAAAACATCAATGATGTTGGTGAGTCTTTTTTCAACATCATTGATGTTTTCCTTGACCTTCTCTAATTCACGATTGCACACCATTATTTCACTGATCAGGATTTGTGCACTTGCACTGTTGAAGTGAGTTTCTTCTTCCACAACATCCACATCACCTAAAAAAAAAAAATACACACCATGTACACACCATTATAAATATGCAGGCATACATCTATTATCTGAAGCTGTGGTCTCAGACACTGACCTGTTGTGGTCACTATTTCGCCCACTTCCTGAACCTCGGAATCCACATCTTCATGGTGTGTGGGGATTTCCCCTTCTTCAGGATGTGTGGGGTTTGTGGTGTCCTCAGGTGTCCCAATTCTTTTCTCCCCATGTGAATACAAAAAAGATATACTTAGCATACAGATATTTGAGGAAAGAAAAAGTAATATGAAACATTGCTTGAAAGTATCCTCCAAGTGTCTGTTTTGGCCGAGTTCCAAGCTGAAGACATAATCTTTTCACTTTCCAAAGCTGGAATACTTACCTGTTTTGTTAAAGTTTCACACATGGAGAGTCCCCTAGTATCCACTGGAGCACCTGCTTGTGACACCATAAAAAGGTTGTTCTGGTGTCCCACACTAGTGCTCCTGCGTCCAGATGTGTAAACAGCTGCTGAGTGTCCTCTCCTTACACTGAATCAAGTTTGCATTTCATTATAGTTACAAACACATCTAGACAACAATGTACTAAACTTCTTTTCATACAAATAGGCATGAACAAATGTAGTTAACATGCATCTGCCAAAAAGTTGTATTAGTGGTCGAACGAACAATGTTTAATACGAAAAATTACTGTGCCCACGAACCTCAATCTGGCCATTTTAAACTGTACAACAGTAAAGAAAAGCACATGGAGCAGCACTAAAATAATAATAATAATAATAGGAACACAAGACAAATACTTACTTTTTAGAAGCAGTTTCCTGATCCTTCTGTACTGATCGTACTCCCTCAATTTCAGGTCTGACCAGCATTTCCCCAATGGCTTCTTGGATCGTCGTACCCCAAAATTCCTGTGCAGACTTCTCACAACTTTAGTCATGATCTTGGCCTTTCTCTCATTTGGGTTGGGGTAAGGTCCATACTTCCCATCATAGTCGGCCCTCTTCAAGATGTCCACCATCTCCACCATCTCTACAAAGGACATATTTGAGGCCTTATATCTCCTCCTGGATCGGGAACTGCCTTGCTCCAGGCTTTCCTCATTGCTGCTCTCTGCATGCACCTGCTGTCTCTCCGCCATGTGCTCTCCCACTGCCCCGAAAGAGAAGGGGCGGGAAATACACTAGAAAGAAGGTCAGGGGTGGAGTTTCAAGCATGCGCAGTGTATACAAAGCATAGCACGCGTGCGTTGTATGTACGATTTGTGAGCGGAGGACGGAGTATCCGTTGTGAGGGTCCTCATAGGGAATGGCCGCAAACGAAGGTATTTTAACTTGGGGCATCAGTGGTTAGTGGCCCATACTGCTTATAGATTGAGGCCTATATTGGGACTAGATTAGGAGAGTTTAGCCTGACAGTAGGGTTTGTCTTGTTTTATGTCTTGCAGAGAAAATGGATAAATTTACAGACCCAGACTTCCTACCAAACTTCATAGACAGGTACAGGGAGCTGCCATGTCTCTGGCAAGTCAAAAACAGTGAGTACTTCAACAAGCTAAAGAGGAAGGCAGCGCTGGAGAAACTGTTGGAATTGGTGAAGTCGGTGACTCCCGCGGCAGACATCACCTATTTGAAGGCCAAGATTGGTGGCCTGAGGAGCACATAATAATAGGGAGCATAAGAAAGTCCAGGATTCCATGAGATCAGAAGCAGCAGCAGATGACGTTTATGTCCCCAGGCTCTGGTACTACGACAGACTGCGTTTTTTGTCAGACCAGAGTGAACCCAGGCCATCGCTCTCAACCCTTCCTTCCACACTTGCTTCAACATCAGATGAGGCTTCAGATGTCCAACCTGGGCCTTCCACCCAGGAAGATGTGGAGGAGCCCAGCTTGAGCCAGGTATAGCATTGTTCAACATATTTCTTGTCAAAAATGTAATGATGTTAACTAGATGTTATTATTGATCACTAATTTCTGATTTAACAAAGTGGTCAATAGACAATAGTAGCCAAAAATGAGTGGGACAAGAATGAAAAATGCTGGGGTCAGAATGATAGTCTTTTCTATTTGTTAACATTCAATTTGCAACAGTCATGAGCTCAAAATTGTGTGTGATTGAAGACCAAAAAACTAAAACTATGTCACATTTTCATATACAGGAAAGTCTCAGCCAGGAGGAGGCCGTGGAAAGTCTCAGCCAGGAGGTGGACGTGGAAAGCAGCCTGACCGAATCCCAGGTTCCTCCCCTCTGGCTTCCAACAAAAAGGACCAGGAAGGCGAGGAACCTGGAAGAGTCAGCGACTGCTTTGATTCGGCAGGCTACTGCGGTCCTCACAACAACCCTTGGTGGCCCTGAGTCGTATGTCTGTTTGACAGCCAGTAAACTGTAACAAATGGAGGTGGGCCAGCGCCTCATCTGTGAGGAGATAAAACGTCAGGCCTTAACACCTTCTCGCCGAGCGTACGCAGATGTGCGTACTCGGCTTTCCGGGGTTATACCGGGATGATGCCCACAACTGCAGGCATCATCCCAGTACCGTTGTTTAGAGCGGGCGATCAGCTATCCGAGTATAACAACTGATGCAGCTAAAAGCCGCTCGTTTGTTATACCGGAGGAGCGGGAGGGGACATCCCCCCCCTCCCGCCGCCTCCCGCCGCTCTTACCGGGCCTCCTGTGCCATCGGGAGGCCCGGTGACCAATCAGCTGCCTCTGGCGGCTAGGGGCGGGCTGGAACTAAGCTGTGGGTGGCTTTGTTACAGCCTCCTAATCGTAAACGCGGAAGCGACGTCATGACGTCACTTCCTGTTTACTCGGCTGCCAATGGCGCCGGTTTTAAAAAAATACACAGTATTCAGAATCGCCGTTTTCACCATTCTGATTACTTTGAAGTGCAAAAGAGGGATCGGAGGACTTTTAGACCCCCGATCCCTCCATAAAGAGTACCTGTCACCACCTATTACTGTCACAAGGGATGTTTACATTCCTTGTGACAGCAATAAAAGCCATCAAAAAAAAAAAATTTAAACACAATTTATAAATATAAAAATAAATAAAATAAATAAGAAAAAAAAAATTTTTAAAGCGCCCCCGTCCCCACGAGCTCGCACAGCAAAGAAAACGCATACGGAAGTCACGCCCGCATATGTAAACGGTGTTCAAATCACACATGTGAGGTATCGCCGCGATCGTCAGAGCAAGAGCAATAATTCTAGCACTAGAGCTCCTCTGTAACTCTAATCTGGTAACCGTAAAAAGAATTGAAATAGTCGCCTATGGAAATTCTTAGGTACCATAGTTTGTCGCCATTCCACGAGTGCGTGCAATTATAAAGCATGACATGTTTGGTATATATTTACTCGGCGTAACATCAACTTTCACATTATACAAAAAAATTGGGGTAACTTTACTGTTTGGATTTTTAAAAATCCGTGAAAATGTCCCTTTTCCAAAAAATTTGCGTTTAAAACACCGCTGCACAAATAACGTGTGATATAAATTATTGCAACAATCTCCATTATATTCTCTAGATTCTCTGCTAAAAAATATATATATATAATGTTTGGGGGTTCTAAGTAATTTTCTAGCAAAAAATACAGATTTTAACTTGTAAACACCAAATTTCAAAAATAGGCTTAGTCATGAAAGGGTTAAACAAGGGGACGAGGGGCGAACTCAAAACTAAAAGCCACCAGTGTGAGTTGGACCATATTACTCCTCCCCCACTTCCAGCAACACCCCGACCACCTCCAGCAACACCACCAACAACACAGCCACCCAACCCACCACAGCAGCATGGAAGGAAGCGTGGAAGGAAGTGTTGAGAGTGATGGCCTGGGTTTTACTTCAAAAAGGACAGTTTGCTTGTGAGTAGGCAGGTACATTTCTAAAATACAATGACAAATTAACAAGGGACACAAACACCAACCAATTTCTTTGAGGTAAAAAAATACAAGATAATAATGGTGTTGTGGTAACTTGACACACAAAACGACAAAAAATATTATGAAGATCACTATAAAAAAAAAAGATTATTCTGGAGATCTGGAGAAATAAAAAAAAAATAGGAGATCACTATAAAAAATAAAAAAAAGATTATTCTGGAGTTCTTGATAAAAAAAAACAACAAAAACATAGATTATTCATGAGATCACGAGAAATAATAAAAAATCAGTTTGTCAAAACTTATTTTAGCATTATAAAGAAGAAGAGAATGCGTTGCATTGCAAGATTTCAAAATTTGCAGCGTGACGAATGTGCTATCTCCATTACGAACGCTAGTTTTACAAGACCGAGTGCTTCAGTCTAATACATAATTCTGTGCATGCGTGGTGTCTTGCCGAGAAAGTTCCCTCGGCAGATAAGTTCCACCCTGTACTGCGCAAGCACTGCGCTTGCGCAGTACGAATGACCAGGAGCCGCCGAAAACAGCCGAAGATGAAAATCTTCAATCAGCTGTACACGGCGCCTGCGCCCTAGGTCCAGGCTGAAGCCCCACCATCCAAGTGGACCTAGAGGGGGAATAAAAAAGTGCCGAGCGAAGCGAGGCCGTGCCCGAAGGGTGCCCCTTACAGGCGCCGTATACAGCTGATTTCTTCTGTATTTCGCTTCGGCTATTTCTGCCTGCGCAGTAGATGGGGGTCCTTATCCGCCGAGAGGAACTTTCTCGGCAGAACACGTGGACTTTTGTGCACGGACTTGTGTACACACAATCAGACTTTCCGACAAGTTTTGTTGGCGGAAAATTTGAGAACCTGCTCTCAGACTTTCCGACAACAAGCTCACATCAAACATTTCCCGTCGGAAAACATGAACATGTGTACGGGGCATTACACTATCCCCCACATAACCTCAATGCTACACAAACACTCCCTGTAACCCAACACCAACCCTCCCTATAATCCTAACGATAACTCTCATACCAACCTTCTCATTAGCTCTAACACTAACTCATCCACTATCTTCTAACCCTAATGCTAATTCCCACACAAATCCTCCCTGTACCCCTAAGGCTTTGTTTAGGGGGTGGGGGGGCATCAAAAATGCATGGCTGAGCCATGATTTTGCTGCCCATCAACTGCCCCCCTTAAGCTGCAATAGGCAGTGGATAGGGATTTTTAAACACTGCGGCTGTGCTGCTTTGCAACAAAGATCACCCGACATATATCGATTGGCAGATGTCAAGCCCACCAAGCGCTACACATTCAAGTAAATGGTGAGGTACTGCAATCACCCTGCACTGCGCATATTTGTGGCACATTTTGTCAGCAAAAATGGGTTAGAACAGCAATGTGACGCTTCCTCACCACCTCTCAGTAGCTTCTGGAGCGCGATCCGAATGTGAAGGCTTCCAAGGAAAAGGAGGTTTAGATATACGTGTAAATCTACCCTTACTCTAGTCCTCCTTGTAAACCTAACAATAACCTCTACTCATACCCCCTGTGTAACATTAACACTAGCCTTCCTAGCCCCAATTCTAAAGCCGCGTACACACAGTCGAAATTTCTGATGGGAAATGTTCAAAGTGAGCTTGTTGTCAGAAAGTCCGACCATGTGTATACTCCATTGAACATTTACTGTTGGAATTTCCGACAACAAATGTTTGAGAGCAGGTTCTCAAATTTTCTGACAAAAAACTTTGTTGTCGGAAATAGTAATAGTTTTAGTGTTTTGGTCATCAGTTACACACAATTTTGAGCTCATGACTGTTGCAAATTGAATGTTAACAAATAGAAAAGACTATCATTCTGACCCCAGCATTTTTCATTCTTGTCCCAATCATTTTTGGCTACTATTGTCTATTGATATGTAAACCACGTTGTTAAATCAGAAATTAGTGATGAATAATAACATCTAGTTAACATCATTACATTTTTTACAAGAAATATGTTGAACAATGCTATACCTGGCTCAAGCTGGGCTCCTCCACATCTTCCTGGGTGGAAGGCCCAGGTTGTATGTTGGAAGCCTTATCTGAGGTGTAAGGAATAGTGGAAGGAATGGTTGAGAGTGATGGCCTGGGTTCACTCTGGTCTGACAAAAACCGCAGTCTGTCATAGTACCAGAGCCTGGGGACATAAACGTCATCTGCTGCTGCTCCTGATCTCATGGTATCCTGGACTTTCTTGCGCCCCCTATTATATGTGCTCCTCAGACCACCAATTTTGCACTTCAAACAGGTGATGTCTGCCGTGAGATTCACCAATTCCAACAGTTGATCCAGCGCTGCCTTCCTCTTTATTTTGTTGTTATAAAATTGGTGTTTCACTTTACACAGACAGGGCAGTTCTCTGTATTTATCAATGAAGTTGGAGAGGAAGTCATGGTCATTAAATGTATCCATTTTATATGCAAGACACAAGACAAGATGAACCCTAATGTCAGGCTAAACTCTCCTAATCTTTTCCCAATATAGGCCTCAATCTATAAGCAGTATAAGCCACTAACCACTGATGCCCCAAGTTAAAATGGTACCTTCGTTTGCACGATCGGCGCTTGCGCTACTCCGTCCTCCGCTCACAGATTGTATGTACAATGCACGCGTGTTATGCTTTTTCTACACTATGCATGTGTGAAACTCCGCCCCTGACCTTCTTTCTAGTATATTCCCCGCCCCTTCTCTTGAGGCTCAGTGGGAGAGCACATGGTGGAGAGACAACAGGTGCATGATAATATCAGCAACAAGGAGGACGAGGAAAAATTGGAGCTAGAAATGACAGAGATTTAAGGCCTCAAATATGTCCTTTGTAGAGATGGTGATGATGGTGGACATCTTGAAGAGGGCCGAATATGATGGGAAGTATGGACCGTACAGCAACCCATATGTGAGAAAGGCCAAGATCATGACTAATGTTGTGAGAAGACTGCAGAAGAATTTTGGGGTACGACGATCCAAGCAGCAATTGAGGAAACGCTGGTTAGACCTCAAATTGAGGGAGCAGGATCAGTACAGAAGTATCAAGAGAGTGCTTCAAAAAAGTAAGGATTTTGTCGTGTGTTCCTATTATTATTACTTGCATGCTGCTCCGTGTGCTTTTCTTTACTCTTGTACATTTTAAAATGGCGTAAGGACAGTAATCGTTCACAGTTAACATCGTTCGTTCGACCACTAATACGATGTTTTTGTCAGATGCAGGTTAACTACATTTGTTCAGGCCTATTTGTATGAAAAGAAGTTTAGTACATTGTTGTCTAGATGGATATGGAACTAGAATGAATTGGAAACTTGATTCAGTGTAAGGAGAGGACACTCAGCAGCTGTTTACACATCTGGATGCAGAAGCACTAGTGTGGGACACCAGAACACCCTTTTTAGGGTGTCCCACACAGGTGCTCCAGTGGATACTAAGGGGTCTCTCCATGAGTGAAACTTTAATAACAAAAAAGGTAAGTATTCCAACTTAAGAAAGGGAAAAGATCATGTCTTCAACTTGGAACTTGGCCAAAACAGACAATTGGATGACACTTCCAAGCAATGTTTTATATTCCTCTTTCTTGCCTCAAATATCTGTGTGCTAAGTATACCTTATTTTTTATTCACATAGGGGAGAAAAGACTCAGGACATCTGAGGACACCAAGAACACCACACCTCCTAAAGAAGGGGAATTCCCCACACACCCTGAAGAAGATGTGGAGAGAGGAGAGGTTTAGGAATTGGGCGAAATAGTGACCACAGCAGGTCAGTGTCTGAGACCACAGCTTCAGGTAATAGATGTATTCCTGTATATTTATAATAAATGGTGTGTTTTTTTATTTTTAGGTGATGTGGATGTTGTGGAAGAAGAAACTCATTTCAACAGTGCAAGTGCACAGTTCCTCATCGGGGAGATAATGGTTTGCTATTGGGAATTAGAGAAGATAAAGGAAAACATCAATGATGTTGAAAAAAGACTCAACAACATCATTGATGTTTTAGGCAGAATATAAAACACTCAAAAATGTTTACAGATTGTCGTTATATTTTTTCATTTAAAAAAAGTTTTAAAGTACTTTGAAAGCCAAATTTTGAAGATGCACACAGTGTGTCAACATGTGCTATCTGCCATCATGGGATATCAATGTACGCGTTTTGTGGGTGCAACCCCTTCCTTGCAACTAAAGTAGATGGGAGGAAGGGGTTGTACCCCCGAGACACGTCCATTGATCCCCCATGATGGGAGCTAGCACGTGTTGACATTAGGCATGGGATCAGGAGTGAAATCCACATTTTTTAACTCCCAATTTGTGTGCCTCTTCAAAATTTGGCTTTTACAGGGGTGACATCACCCCATCTGATGAAGGCAAGATCAACACAGTTTTGACATACTAATGTCACATATTGCCTTCAATTTATCAAAGTTGAACTTTGTAAGTTCAAGTTATGGTTTTAAACATGCCTGTTTAACCAAAAAAAGGATATTTCTACTGTCAAAATAAAAATGTTACACCAAAGATGTTGGTTTGTTAAAAAACCCTTTTCTAACGCATATGTGAATGTGCATGGTGTAAAATGTTTTATACTCAACAATGTGTGGCTTCTTCTTTCAATGCTCAATACCAGTTTTTGGAGTAAGTTGGTGTAGTTTACAGTGACAATGGGGGTATTTACTAAAGGCAAATCCACTTTGCAACCAATTCTTGGTCCATGAACTCCTCCTCGTCCTGTTCATGGACTGGACTTGGGTCAAAGCAAGAACTCCAACACCAAGCCCTTGCACAGCACGAACTCTACGACGATTACGTACCTGCAACATGGCTTGAAAACGGTCGGCTGGTCAGTACGAACTAACAGAATGCACTGATAATCAGAAAGAACCTGGGAACGATCTGAAAATCAGAAACGAGCGGACAAGAACACACTGTAAAAAACAGATACGAACTAATAGATAGAACGCGTTGAAAGACAGTAACAAACTGACAACACACACTGAAGAACAGATACAAACCCACAAGCACAACCTAAAGAGCAGTAACAAACTGAAAACCACGAGGCTGAAAAGCGTGAATCGTCTCTCACCAAACTTCTACTAACACAAGATAAACACGGGATTAGCAGAAGGAGCCCAAAGGGCGACGCACTGGCTATTGAACTTCCTTTTTATAGTCCCATCGTACGTGTTGTACGTCACCACGTTCTTGATGTTCGGAATTTTCGACAACATTTGTGTGACCGTGTGTATGCAAGACAAGTTTGAGCAAACATCCGTGGGAAGAAAATCCACGGTTTTGTTGTCGGAATGTCCGATCGTGTGTACAGGGCATAACACTTAACCTCCACAACCCTAACCATAATCTACAATACAACCACTGGATCCAACATTAACCTTTCCTGTAATCATAACACTAAACTTTTCTGCATCCCTATTACTAATTCTCCATGTAATGTCAACAATAAAACTAGCCCTTACATTTAATCCTTACTCTAATCCTCCCTGTAACCCCAACCCTAATACTAAACATCCCGACAACCGTAACACCAATGCCCTGTACACACGATAGGATTTTCCGACAACAAATGTTGGATGTGAGCTTGTTGTCGCAAAGTCCGACCGTGTGTATGCTCCATAGAACATTTGTTGTCGGAATTTCCGCCAACGAATGTTTGAGAGCAGGTTCTCAAATTTTCCGACAACAAAACTAGTTGTCGGAAATTCCGAGCGTGTGTACATAAGTCCCACGCACGAAAGTCCACACTTGCTCAGAATCAAGCAGAAGAGTTGCACTGGCTATTGAACTTCATTTTTTTCAGCTCGTCGTATGTTTTGTACGTCACCGCGTTCTTGACGTTCAGAATTTCCGACAACATTTGTGTGACCGTGTGTATACAAGACAAGTTTGAGCCAACATCCTTCATAAAAAAATCGGTTTTGTTTTCGGAAAATCCTATCGTGTGTAAAGGGCATAATACAACCACAAACTCTAACATTGTCCTTCCATGTATTCCTAACACATGGGTGCTCCACCTGTGGTCCTCCAGCTGTTACATAATTCCCATCATGCCCCTGCTTTTGGGAGTCATACTTGTTAGCCTTACAAGCCTCATGGGACTTACAGTTCCGCAACAACTGGAGGGCCAAAGGTTGAGCACCCATGCCCTAACACTAACCTTCTCTGTAATCCTAACAACAACTCCCACACAAACCCTCTCTTTAACCCTAACATTAAACCTCCCTGCAACCGTACACTAAACCTGTCTGTAACCCTACACTAAACCTGTCTGCAACACTATCCCTAATCTTTCATGTAATCTCAACAATAAAACTAACCATCCCTTTAACCCTAAAGCCTTATACACACGATTGGATTTTACGAGGGTAAATGTGTGATGACAGGCTGTTGGGGGAAAATCCAACCGTGTGTATGCTCCATCGGACAATTGTTGGACAACTTTCCGTGGACAAATGTTGACTAGCAGGTTTTCGAATTTTCCGCGGACAAATGTCTGTTGTCGGATTTTAAGAGTGTGCGTATACAAGTCCGTCGGGCAAAAGTCCAAGGTATAAACACGCATGCTCGGAAGCAGAAGTGGTCAGTCTTGTAAACTAGTGTTTGTAATGGAGAATTAACATTCATGACATGGCAAATTATGAAATCTCCAAATGCAGCTCACAATTCTCTTCTTTAATGGGATAATAATGAAGCTGCTTTGCTGGTGATACTGATGGAGTTATTGCAAACAAATTTTCAAAGCCTTTTTTTTTTCTAGTGATATCAAGAATAATAATATTATGCTTTTTTATTTTTATTATTTGGGCAAGTTACCACAACACCATTATCCCGTAGTTTTTAAGATCAAAGATACAACTATGTTGGTGTCCTTTGTTAATTTTACATTGTATTTTTTTAATTGTAACTGCCTACTCCCAAACTGTCATTTGAAGTAAAACACACAGCCAAGTATTGTACTCGGAGTCAATCTGTGATAGTGTAACAAGGAACAAAAAGCAACAAGAAGATAGACCTGCGTTGTGCCCTGGTCAAATGGTCAGTATGCCTAAAAGGGGGCATACCCAAGTATGAATTGAAATAAAATAAAAATAGAAAAGAAAAAGGGAATGGGTGGGTGGGACACGAGATCCTACGACCACAAGCAAGGAGAAGAAGGAGGGCAGGCTTTATGCAGCCTGACTCCTCCTACAATAACAGGCTGACCTGCGGTCAGCCTTACACTTGTACTCGGAGTCAATCTGTGATAGTGTAACAAGGAACAAAAAGCAACAAGAAGATAGACCTGCGTTGTGCCCTGGTCAAATGGTCAGTATGCCTAAAAGGGGGCAAAAATGACCAGTAGGATGAATATGATGCCAAATTATAGCCCACTGAAATTACGTATAAACTAACAAATAACAAATGCTTATGGTATCTCAAAAATGGCTCTGGGCCAAACCCAGAGAAACCAGACGACCTCCACCTACCCAACGGGCTGGGGTCCCTGGCACAAATACACCAAACCTGCTCCTATCACTAATGACCCAAACTGGGTATAAGCCTGCCCTGAGCACCTAGCTGGTACCCAACATGAAGGAGACCATGAGAATGTGATAGATACCACACGGGAAAATTTGACCCATGGTGAGAAGTCCGCTGATCACAGCAGAAGTGCTACTCTTCAAGAACCCTGAGGATGCTAATAGAATGCGCAGCAAATAAAGAAAGTCTGTCGGGGTCTCCAACAACATGAAAAGCTGAGCCCAACCAGAAACGCCCTGACAATGCCATGCCGATACGTGATAAAAGGGCCAAAAACCGAACCAAGTAGGAAGCCTACTGATCCTGACCTAGAGACTTGAGAATATTCGGAATCCACTAACCCCCTGAGCCTGTAAAAGCTGCTGGAGCTGCCATGCTGACTTAACATAGTTCCATGCTTCCGCCAATCCTAGCCAAAAGTAACTAGGAAATAAAAGGTCGTGTGCATACCAGAGAGAAAAACCAGTCCCCTGGTTAACCTACTCCGCGTAAGTGGCATGACACTGGGACAGCAACATGAACTATGAAAGAACATGAGCATGCCGAGAACCTGCGTCAGGAACGTGGCTGCATGAAAGAACGAAACGCATGTATTATGCGAGCTACAAACCGTAAGCAGCCCAAGCACCGAAGCTGCAAGAAACCGCAAACTACATGAAAACCCCGGTAGCACGAGAACGTGAATGATAAACAGCGTGAGAAACATGAGAACGAGAGTAACCTTGGGAAAACATGAGAAAACCTAGAAGAACGAGAGAAACATAAGTGAGATTATCATAGCAACAACAAATTAAAAAAAAAAAAAAAAAAAAAAAAAAACACGTAAATTGCATGAGACACGTAAATTGCATGAGAAACGTAAATTGCATGAGAAACGTAAATTGCATGAGAAACGTAAATTGCATGAGAAACGTAAATTGCATGAGAAACGTGAGTTTGTATGAAATACATGAACAGCGTAAGAACAGATGAGGAGACTTGCCACCGAACAAGCCAATTAAAAACGATCACCTCAATCTGTCAACCCATAGACGTGATGGGTATTCAACAGTGGTAGAACATGAACAACCCAGCTGTTTGACAGCAACCAAATAACATACATAACAAGCAGCCCCAAGACATAATACCCCTGGTACCTGATAATGATGATGTGGGTGCAGGAATGGCAAGACCAATAGCGCAAGAATGTGAACCTAATGATGACACCCCCCTACTGTATGCAGTGAGTGAGCCCGAGCAACCTGCAGCGCCTGGACAGGAAATTAAAAACGAACACTCAGGGCTAAGATACCCACAGACAGAGGTGGGTAAAAGTAAAAGTGTAATGGTGAACGTGCACGTATGACGTATGGAAACAGGCGAGAAGATTGTGGGACAACAATCAATTAAAAAACGAAACCTCAGCCTGTACAGATCTGTAGACGTGACAGACCCTGAATATGAGCACTAGCTAACAGAAATGCAGCGAATGAAAACTGTGACAAACATATGACATAAACATATATCATAAACGTAAAATACATGGGAAAACGAGAAAAAACATGGGAAAACGAGAAAAAACATGGGAAAACGAGAAAAACATGGGAAAACGAGAAAAACATGGGAAAACGAGAAAAACATGGGAAAACGAGAAAAACATGGGAAAACGAGAGAGGCAATGGAAAACGAGAATCAAAGGAAAACGAGAATCAAAGGAAAACGTGAGAATCAAGGAAACACGAGAGAAACAAACGTGAACACCAAGGGAAAAAAAAAAAACGTGAAAACATACAAAAAGTAAAACATGATAAATGTAAGAAACATGAAAAAGGCATAAGAAGGGACACATAGCACGAGAAACCTTAAATGCATGAAAACACTGTGAAAATTGCATGAAAACACTGTAAACTGCATGAAAACACTGTAAACTGCATGAAAACACCCGAAAGCAACATGGGAAAACAAGAGAAACATGGGAAAACGTGAGAAACATGGGAAAACGTGAGAAACATGGGAAAACGTGAGAAACATGGGAAGACGTAAGCATGAACAAACGTGCGAAGCATGGAAAACGTGGGAAGCGTAAGAAACATGGAAAACGTGCGAAACAAGAGAACACGTGAGAACCATGTAAGGCGTGAGTAACATGGGAAACACGAGAAATGTAAGAAACATGAATAGGCAAGAGAAATGACAAATTTCATAAGAAAACGAACATTGCATGAGAACACCGTAAATTACATGAGAAACATAAATTGCATGATGAGAATCGTAAATAACATGAGAAACATAAATTGCATAAGAAAATGTAAATTGACCATAACAAAGCATAAAAGATGGAAAAATATGCATAAGAAACCACAATTTATAAAACCGTGAAATGCCTTAAAACGTGTAAAATGCATGAGAAACCGTAAAATGCATGAGAACCGTAAAAAACCTGAGAAACCGTAAAACCACAAGAAACCGTAAATTTACTGAAACCGTAAACAACATAAACTGTAAAATGCATGAGAACCCATAAATTATATGAGAAACCATAACTCGCATGAGAAACCGTAAAAACACAACAACCGTAAAATGCATGAGAATCATAATCGTATGCGAAACTAACATGCATGCGAACCGTAAATAGCATGGAACCGTAAAAACGAATAAGAAATCGTAAATCGCATGAAACCATAAAATACATGAGAAACCGTAAATATAAATCGTAAAATACATGAGAACCCATGAGAACTGTGAATCGCATGAGAAACCAAAATTATATGAGAAATTGTAAATTACATACCCCCAAAGGACCCTCACAGAAAAATAACGAGAGGACAGGCAATGAGCAAGTGTCCTGCCAACCCCCCAGCCTGAATTATCCCCTGAACCCTGTGCTTACACATGCGTACCGTAAATCCTCCTGAACCCGTCCTGCATGAAACCATGAAAAAAAAACATGAGAAACCGTAAATTGTATGAGAACTGTAAAAAGCGTGCAAAACCGTAAAATGCATGAGGAAACCGAAAAAAAAAAAAAAAAAAAACGCATGGGAAAACCGCAAAATTAATGAGAAAACTGCAAAACGCATGAGCAAACCTGCAAAAAGCACGAGCAACCAAAAACACCAGAAAAAACTGCACCATGCATAAGAAACCGCAAATTGAAAGAAAGTGCAAAAAATGAAAGGGAAATCGCAAATAGCAAGAAACCATGAAATGCATACGAAACCGCAACCGATCAATAGGAGGCATGATTCCACATTCCGCACCATCACCAGAACAGGGGTGAATGGGAAACGCCAGCCCATGCAACCACCAATGACCCCCTGCCGCAGACAGGAAGTGAAGGGAATCCCGTGATAGGGGACACAAATGGTCAACACTAATCAAAGTACCTGGAGGTGTAGGTGTGGTTCCTACCGGTGACATTCACCCCTCCTGTCCTGGGGATCACAACTCCACACTTTGGATCACCATGAGGCTAGGGAGAGAGGAGACCCTGCCCATACATACCTATGCTGTAACCTAATAGTGGTGACAGCAGACCCAAATACCAAAGACTAAATGCAATGACCTACACTATTACAACTGGACAAACATGGATCCCTGCTAGAAAAAAAAATATTGGATTGCTTACCTGTATTCCAGGAATACAAACGTGCTATGCAGTGCTAATGACAGAGGCGGGACATTGTGACATATGAGACTCTGCCATCATCTCCTGAAAACCCCCAAACACACTCCCCCCAACCTGCCACCCCAACACATGGTGCTATCTGAACCCCAAGCTGACCGGAGTAAAGTGAAAACGGATGGAAGAATACTACCCCTATCCCTGCGCCCGCAGCACACAAGACCCTGCCGCATGGTAACGCTGCCGAGACCTGCCACGACCACCGGGAGAGAGATCCAAATAGAAAACCTTGCTGCCGACCATGCTGCCGTCCTGCAAGCCACAAACAGGAAGTGATCTGCTGTGACCTGCCCTAACCCGGAAGTGACCTGTCAACACGAGATCCTACGACCACAAGCAAGGAGAAGAAGGAGGGCAGGCTTTATGCAGCCTGACTCCTCCTACAATAACAGGCTGACCTGCGGTCAGCCTTACACTTATTCTACACATTTTTTTTTATTGTGCATTAAAAAAAGTAAAAAAATAAAATTAGACATGCTATCTGCCAATAGAACTTAACCAAAAAGTGCATTCTATGCATCCAAAAATATAGAAAATATAACAAATCAAATCATTATACATTTATTAACATTTCTGGTTGACGACCGGCCTCCGATTCCGCAACATGTCTGGTTGACGAACGGCCGTTCAGAAACAAACCGAGAAGCACGAAATGAAAAGCGTGAAATGAAAAGCGCAAAAAGAAAATCAACACTCACAAAATTCTACTAACACAAAATTAGCAGAAAAAGCCCAAAGGGTGGTGCTAAAGAGTTGAAAAACCATGTAGTACATAAGTACGTTCGTAATTGTTGGCCAACAATTGTGTGGCCGCGTGTATGCAAGACAAATTTGGGCCAACGCCCATCGGAAAAAAGTCCACGGTTTTGTTGGCCAACAATCCGATCGTGTGTATGGGGCTTAACACTTTTCCTCCCTGCAACCGCAACTTTGACATTAAACATCCCTACAACTACAACACTAGTTCTGCATGAAACCACCAATTCTAACTTTAACCTTCCATATACTCCAAACACTAAACCTTCCTCCAAATCTAATACTAATCCTCCATGTAACTTCATCAGTAAAACTATCTCATCCTATAACCCTAACACTAAAAGTTCCTAATGTAAATTTGACCCTTTGTTTGCACACCATCAAAATTATCATTAATTATGTATTTGTGGATGACTGCCTAAATATTTTTGATTATGTTCAGTGGAAATAAATTGGTCACTAAAGAGGCACATACATGTTAGAATATATTTTCTAGTGTTTTGTTTCTTTGTCCTCTAGCTGCTGCCACAACCCTCAGTTTGCAGTCTGAACCCATGACTGCATTTGTAGAAAGCCAAAAATCCATACAAAAAGGTTTATCAAAAATAAGTAAGAAATGATTTGTGAAATAATATATTACATTTAATTTCTTTACCCTGAATGCTCTAAAAGTGTGTTCCTATTGTACTTATTTAATAAAATAGCTTTTCTTCAATCTCGTCTTCTGACCCATTATTTCTTTTTTACAACATAACATAAGAAATATGATTGGCTTTTTTTTAAAGACCGGCCCCAGCCAAAACTTTCCTTTGTTTAGTTTAGGAACGAGTGGGAAATTTGTAGACGTCTATCAAATTTTTATTGCTGTCTGTGTCTCTGATGGGAGTTTTGTTGTCAAATAAATATTACTTTGAAAATGCTAGAGAATAATATTCAGGGAAAAAATGTAACTTGAACAAACAGATAAAGCGTGCTTTATTGTAAAAGTGCTCCATGGTGAAACCCTAGTCCATTTACTAGAATGAATATTTCGAGGGACAAATAGAGTAAGGAAAGATTTCATTCTCTCTCATCATTTTAGTGCTGGCTGGGAAAAAAAAATAACCCTAAATTACACAACAGTGCAAACTGAAAACCATTATATATCACAAGATATAAGCTGAGCACAAAGTGCATTGGCTCAAAATAGTGAAAAATAAATATGATACACCAAAAGGTGGGCACTCTACTCCAATACGGAGGGGCAAAACTATATATATACAGTGGGGACGGAAAGTATTCAGACCCCCTTAAATTTTTCACTCTTTGTTATATTGCAGCCTTTCGCTAATAACATTTAAGTTAATTTTTTTCCTCATTAATGTACACACAGCACCCCATATTGACAGAAAAACACAGAAATTTTTGCAGATTTATTAAAAAAGAAAAACTGAAATATCACATGGTCCTAAGTATTCAGACCCTTTGCTGTGACACTCATATTTATATTTATATTTATAAATTATATTTATATATAATATTTTATATTATATTTAACTCAGGTGCTGTCCATTTCTTCTGATCATCCTTGAGATGGTTCTACACCTTCATTTGAGTCCAGCTGTGTTTGATTATACTGATTGGACTTGATTAGGAAAGCCACACACCTGTCTATATAAGACCTTACAGCTCACAGTGCATGTCAGAGCAAATGAGAATCATGAGGTCAAAGGAACTGTCTGAAGAGCTCAAAAACAGAATTGTGGCAAGGCACAGATCTGACCAAAATAGAAAAGAAAAATTACCACGCTAACACAAAAATTAATGAAATGTAATAATAAAAAAATGAAATAAAAAAAGCAGCAGTTCTAAAATTGTGGGATATACACAATCAAATAGGATAGTGGGTAGGTAGGAACCGCGCTGTAAACAAATAAATTGTAATGGATCTCTGAGGGATCACATTAATATTAAAAGAAAAAACACAAACATATCTATGTGAAAATAAGAAATATCACATCTGTAAAATAATAAAGTCCAAATGTGAATTCAAACAAATGTCCAATAAAGTGCAATGAAGTTAGTAAATCCTTCCAGTAACACCACATGAAAAATCCGCCACCAGATAAATTGAATGCTTACCAAAGGCAAGCTGAGAAACAGCTTGTAAATAGACCAGGCACACAATCGTAATAACGTCCTAAAAGGATCGACAATATGGGGGGAGCATGACCAGGATAGCCAGGCAGATCAGGGTAGCTCCGTCCAAAGGATCAGTGTACAGGCAACAGGGAGGACACAAAAAGAATAAAAACACGGCTCTCCATAGCACAAATCAGTGAGTATGAACAATTTATTAAATAAAGTATTGCACTTACGTAGATAGCATAGTATAAAAACATGGGTTAAAATAGCAGTAGCCAGCCGGCTAGTGAACACCCGTTTGAGACGAGACACACAGCGATGACATCAGCGCGTCAACCTTCCGACTAATGTTTCGTCTTAGAAAGATGTCATCTAGGGAACGTTCTGGCCAAGGTTACAAAAATTTTCTGCTGCACTTAAGGTTCCTAAGAGCACAGTGGCCTCCATAATCCCTAAATGGAAGATGTTTGGGATGACCAGAACCCTTCCTAGAGCTGGTCGTCCGGCCAAACTGAGTTGTCAGGGGAGAAGAGCCTTGGTGAGAGAGGTAAAGAAGAACCCAAATATCACTGTGGCTGAGCTCCAGAGATGCAGTGGGGAGATGGGAGAAAGTTGTAGAAAGTCAACCATCACTTTATGGCAGAGTGGCCCGACAGAAGCCTCTCCTCAGTGCAAGACACATGAAAACCCGCATGGAGTTTGCTAAAAAACACCTGAAGGACTCCAAAATGGTGAGAAATAAGATTCTCTGGCCTGATGAGACCAAGATAGAACTTTTTGGCCTTAATTCTAAGCGGTATGTGTGGAGTAATCCAGGCACTGCTCATCACCTGTCCAATACAGTCCCAACGGTGAAGCATGGTGGTGGCAGCATCATGCTGTGGGGGTGTTTTTCAGCTGCAGGGACAGGACAACTGGTTGCAATCGAGGCAAAGATGAATGCGGCCAAGTACAGGGATAATCTGGACGAAAACCTTCTCCAGAGTGCTCAGGACCTCAGACTGGGCCGAAGGTTTACCTTCTAACAACACAATGACCCTAAGCACACAGCTAAAATAACAAAGGAGTGGCTTCACAACAACTCCGTGACTGTTCTTGAATGGCCCAACCAGAGCCCTGACTTAAACCCAATTGAGCATCTCTGGAGAGACCTAAAAATGGCTGTCCACCAACGTTTACCATCCAACCTGACAGAACTGGAGAGGATCTGCAAGAAGCAATGGCAGAGGATCCCCAAATCCAGGTGTGAAAAACTTGTTGCATCTTTCCCAAAAAGACTCATGGTTGTATTAGATCAAAAGGGTGCTTCTACTAAAAACTGAGCAAAGGGTCTGAATACTTAGGACCATGTGATATTTGAGTTTTTCTTTTTTAATAAATCTGCGAAAATGTCAACAATTCTGTGTTTTTCTGTCATTATGAGGTGCTGTGTGTACATTAATGAGGAAAAAAATGAACTTAAATGATTTTAGCAAATGGCTGCAATATAACAAAGAGTGAAAAATTTAAGGGGGTCTGAATACTTTCCGTCCCCACTGTGTATATATATATATATATATATATATATATATATATATATATATGTAGCACTAACTCTCGGTGGAGCTGCTGGTTTAAAGTGGGCTGTTACCTTCATTCTTGATACCTCTGTTTCACCGGCACCGGGTCTAGGGTCCCGTTGAGTTTACCTCTGGACGATATAAGCACCAAACACTTGAGTATATTTTCAAATGCTTTATTGAACAAGTAATAAAGGAAGTAGCAGGAAAGAGGCAGAAGGAAAGTTGCAGGGAAGCTTAAATACCTTTCCTTAGTATTCTTTAGAACATTCTTTGAAATTGAACACTTGTAGTTGAATGCACTCCCCTTGTGGGATTCAATCTTTGCCCGCCTGGATAGGCCTCTCTCACTTGCCTAGCAGCCAGTACGCAGCATGAACAAAAGTCTCTGCCACAGACTTGTTTGGAATAAAACCCGTACGATCCTCTGCCACAGGATGTATTGGTTTGCAATGAATGTCAGACACAGTACTTGAACCTTTAAGCCAACCCGGCAGTACTATGCAGTAAGATTACTTCAGGATACGTCCTCCAACCGAGTCACCAGGCCCCTCTCCAGACCAGCACTACGCATGATCCTTCCATGACGGGTCCTCCCCTGGGATCTCCTCGGTTGTCCAGCTTCTTCACTCAGGATAGACAGCTCAGGACCATTCCTCTGCTGCTGTGGTAGGCCCCAGACAGGCTTCTGGGCCTACCCACATGCCGCAGCGACGTGGGCCTCCGGAACAGAGGACCACGAGGTGGTACTCTTAATGCATACCTGTCGGCCAGGAGGGCCAGCAGGTGGCTGAAAACGAACCCCTAAACATGGCGTTTGTCCCATAAATACCCTCTCTCAGAATGCAACTCGGAGGACCACCTCCACCGAGTTGTCTCCGGGACAGAGGACCACTCATACGCTTCAACATGTTGCCTTTCCAACACCAGCCCATGGTGAAAACGACACCCACCGGCACAGTGTGGAACTACACGCAACTCAGCCAAGCTGGAACAGAGGCAAATCTAACTTCCTCTAACAAGTAACCCACAAGATTTACCTATCAGCGGTAGATTAGAAATCTACCAGCGCTACATATATATATATATATATATATATATATATATATATATATATATATATATATATATATATATATAGTATATATACAGTGCTGTGAAAAATTATCCTTTTATCCTGATTTTTTTATTTTTTTGCATATTTCTCACACTTAAATGATTCAGCTCATCAAACAAATTTTAATATTACACAAAGATAGCCCGAGTAAATCCAAGATGCAGTTTTATAAATTATTAATCATTTATTGAGGGAAAAAAGCTGTTCAAACCTGCCTGGCCCTATGTGAAAAAGTGATTGCCCCTTCCCATGCTGAATCATGAATGAACTGTGATTAACCACATTTTTTTGGAAAGCTGAGTTAAATTTCACTTGCCACACCCAGGCCTGATCATTGCCAGACCTGTTGAATCAATAAATCACATAAATAGAAGCTGCCTGACAAAGTGGAGCACGCTAACAGATCACAAAAAGCCACACATCATGCTAAAAAAAATCAATCTAAATCTAAAAAAAAAATCAAGAACAGATTAGAAACAAAGTAATGTACATGTATCGGTCTAGGAAGGGTTTCAAAGCCATTTCTATTATCCACAAATGGAGATAACTTGGAACAGTGGTGAACCTTCCCAGGAGTGGCCGGCCTACAAAAATTACCCCAAGAGCATGATGACAACTCATCCAGGAGGTCATAAAAGAACCCAGAACGACATCTAAAGAACTGCAGGCCTCACTTGCCTCAGGTAAGATTAGTGTTCATGATTCAACAATAAGAAAGAGATTGGGCAAAAATGGCATCCATGGGGGAGTTCCAAGGCCAAAGCCATGGCTAACCAAAAAGAACACAAAGGCTCATCTCGCATATACTAAAAAAATCTTGATTTTCCCCAAGACTTTTAGGCAAATATTCTGTGGACTGATGAGACAAAACATTTAACTTTTTGGAAGGTGTGCGTCCCGTTACATCTGGCATAAAACTAATACAGCATTTCATTACAAGAACATTATACCAACAGTCAGACATGGTGGTGGTAGCGTGATAGTCTGGGGCTGCCTTGCAGATTCAGGACCTGGATGACTTACCATAATTGATGGAACCATGAATTCTGAGCTCTACCAGAATATCCTAAAGGAGAATGTCCGGCCATCAGTTCGTGACCTCAAGCTCAAGTGCACTTTTGTTATGCAGCAGGACAATGATCCAAAACACAACAGCAAGTCCATCTCCAAATGGTTCAAACAAAGCAAAATTTAGGTTTTGGAGTGGCTTAGTCAAAGCCTGGACTTATATCTAATTGAGATGCTGTATCATAACCTTACACAGGCCATTCATGCTGGAAAATCCTCCAATGTGGCTGAATTAAAACAATTCTGCAAAGAAGAGTGGGCCAAAATTGCTCCACAGCAATGTGAAAGACTCATTGCCAGTTATTGGAAACACTTGATTGCAGTTGTTGCCGCCAAGGGTGACACAACCAGTTATTAGGTTTAGGGGCAATTACTTTTTCACATAAAGCCAGGCAGGTTTGGACAGCTTTTCTTGCCTTAATTCATCAATATGGTCAACAGTCTCCCTTTTTTTCCAGTTTTAATAGTTTTTTAGCAGTGCTTATCCTATAATTCTGGATGAATGTGTGATGCTGGACTTCCTCTGTCCAAGAGGCTGCCTTATATCTGCTCCATGTGCTGTCACTTTTATTGATGGTGTCTTCCCTGCAACAATGTATTATATTAAAATTCCTTCTATTTTACAATCATAGCTTACACAAGCTTGAGGGCTTTTTATGTGCTTGATCATATACACAAGACAAAGAAATTCATTTGTATTTTATCTTTCATCAAATGAATTTTTAAATTTAACTCTGTCACTTAAAAAACAAAAACTGCTGACATGTTTAAAGTGTATGCATCTAGCTGTGCCTGCACAGATCTGCAATAGATTTTAGTCCCCAACTCCACCCAAATGTTGAACTCCTCTGATCAGGCAAAGCTAGGACTCCCACCCTGGTAGTGTTGAAAATTGCCTGCTACCTCCCAACCTCATCATACATTCCTACCTGCTTCAGTGATCGTTGCCTCAACATAGATCCTGTCCCTTAATATGCTCATGGGAGTCAAGACAGAGCTGCTGGAAGTTCGAATGTAACAGCTATGCCTATAGGATTCGGTGATAAGGCAGGGGTGTGGGTAATAGCCAACGTTTAGAGCAGGAGTCTTCAAACTTTCTAAACAAAGGGCCTTTAGGGGGGCCATACTTTGCCCATTGGGAATAAACAATGCCCCATTTTTGGTATTAGATATTAGGTATTTTTGGAGAAATAGCGGGTGTCAGTGGGAGGAATAATGCTCTATTGTTGGTGTCAGTGAAAGCAATTATGTCCCATCATCGGTGTCATTGAAAGGAATTATGTCCCATAGTTGGTGTCAGTGGAAGGAATAATGCCCTACTGTTGGTGTCTGTGGAAGGAATTATGTCCCATCATTGGTGTCAGTGGAAGGATTAGTGCCCTACTGTTGGTATCAGTGAAAGGAATTATGTCCCATCATTGGTGTCAGTGGAAGGAATAGT
This sequence comes from Lithobates clamitans, assembly GCA_037952925.1. NCBI lineage: Eukaryota > Metazoa > Chordata > Amphibia > Anura > Ranidae > Lithobates > Lithobates clamitans. Next base: position 3,231,706 of record JBBGZY010000922.1, on the reverse strand, counting down.
ACCCTATTGTTGGCATCAGTGGAAGGAATTATTCCCCCTTGTTGGTGTCAGTGGCAGAAACAATGCCTCAAGGGCAGGATAAAGACAAGCAAAGGGCCGCAGTGTGGAAACCACTTGTCTAGAGTACAGTTCAGTTTCTGGTTTATGATCCCATACAGGAATAGGTTGTTTATAGTAGACCTACTAAAAGAAATCAATAGTCTGACATTGCTGACCTCCTTTAAAATAAGGCTTGTCTGGAAGGAATGTTAATCCTCTGATATCAGTAACCCCTAGCAGGTCTGCAGCAAGTTTAGGCAAAGTAAAGTCAGAACAATTGATCTGCCTACTTGCCCTGGGTCAGTGACTATGAATGTACATTGAGCCAATATCATATGATAGCCAGGCAACTTGCATTTTTCACAAAGGTCATTAATGACAACTCTTTTTTTTTTAACTAAGAATAGGTTTTCTTCATTTGTGTGAAACCTTATGATGAGGTAATTTTCCAAGAGCTGAAGTTATGGAAGAATGATATCTGAATCTTTCTTGTATTCGATTTTAGCCCTCTTTAAGTCTCAATCATACAGAAATTTGAATGTAAAACGATACATAAGCATTATTTCGACAATTTCTTTTTTTTGCATGTGCTATTAAAAGAATATTTTTCATACACTAATGTGCAGTATGACAAATGTGACAAAAAAAGTCCTTGACGGCATCATGGACTTTATTACTCTGTAAGACCAAAGACCCCCCTGCAGTCCTGTCATTCTCCAGCCTGTCGGAGATAAATTGTGTATGTGGCAATAGTTAATCAGCCTAGTCTGAAACTGCCTCTTGAATATATGAAGGAGTTAATATGTCCAAATGATCTGGTGTCAAACTGGAGTAATGGGTATGACAAAGGTTTATTATCTAACTGACAGAAAGATGACTGGTCCTTGGGGCAGAGACTATGCTAGTGAACGCTGTGAGTGCAGGGTTGCTATGGTGAGCCCACCAGAGACTGTATTGCTGTTCCTGTGCTGTTGTGCTGAGCCCATCAAAGACTAGGCTGCTGTTCCTGTGCTGATGTGGGTAAAACTGCCCAAGCTGTGGCGTGCATGCTGGAGCTGTTTGGTAAGAAAGCTCATTGCTAGCTCTAACTGCTCTTGTGGACTGAATATCTAAGATAAGAGGAATGTGATCTGTTCCACATGTGTCTGTGTGTGTCACCTAAAAATCTTCATTCGGGGATGATACCAGACAAGGTGAATGTAGTTTAAACACAATTCCTTTATTTGGTGATTTGAAGACAGCGGCACAGATTATATTCAATGTACATGAACACAAGATAAAAGACAACTAAAAGGCTGTGTAGACTGTGTAGCCTAGTAGTAGACTATATTTTGGACCCACACAAGAAAGCAATGGAAATTCAAAGTGGTATTCTAGCCAAAACAATTTTCTTTCATTTTGGATGGTTTGGGTAGGGATTGGAAGCTAAGTCTGGATTTTGTTGCTTTCTGTGTCCCACAGGGAAGGACTTTGTCTCATTTCTTGTCTCTATGATCCTTGAGACAGAAGATCTCTCCACTGGAGACAGATATATTAAAGAAAGCACTTATTTGTAATAAAGTGAAGAAAGGTTAGAATCTTGGCTCAATTTGTTTTTTGTTTTTTTTCTTGCTGACTGTTTCCTTTGCATATTTCTTATTTTATTTTGGATATAGTAAGTAAGTAGCTCTGGGACAGGACTCAGGAGGGCAAGAAATTAGAATACACATAAAATTAACTCTCAAAGTGACACTGACGGCAGTGTACAGCAGCACAGATGATAATGACACTTCACCAACGCGACACGTCCCCTCCTAAGTCACAGTGACACACTCTCTCTACGCCAGGTGGTCCCTTCAAACCCCTCCAGTCCAAACAGCACTGACAGTCCTGCTCCTGGCTTGCCTTGTTCCCAACCTTGCTGATTTGCACACTCAGATCCGACCATTCCACTCAGCTCCCTTGCACCATGACATCACACGACACGCTCAGGAACCGCCTCTGCCAGGCCTGTCCCCCCCCCCCCCCCCTGCTGCCACTGCTGAACACATTGTAGCAGGCACTCAGATGGTCTCGGCCGTCTCCAGACTGGAACTGCGCTTGACGAGCGCCACAGCCATATTTTTTACTGGCAACCTTTTCCTGTCACTGGCATTTACTTGCAGGAGAAAATTGCACAGTTTTTACTGGCTGATAGTAAAAATACAGACGGTTGACAACACTGTTTGGGACAAGTCCAGATACCACAGACTACATGTGTTAGATTGGCAGTACAGCTTATTGCAATCAATCCTAATTGGCTGTCCCCAATGGCTTTTACTCTCGTTGTCTGGTCTAGGAAATACCATAAGTTGATATAATGTGAAATTCAGGCATTTATCCTCACTGTATTTAAAAATACATTTAATGTAGTTTTTTTATGAGCGCATAACAGCATTAAATGGTGTTGTTTAAGTCTTCCTGCAGTTCAGTTTTCTGTACTATTTATTTTGTTATAGGCTCAGGGCTACGTTTATCATAAAGCCAAAAAAGGCATTTGCTTATGGCAGCACATTTTCTATAATGAAACACTTTTATTATAATTACTCGTGTTTCTGTGTTAGGGTAAAAGAAAAATTATTTCTGAACATTGCGGAATATTTGGGATTGGAACTGTAATGTTTGCTGGAAAATTCAGTGGGCTTTAACCAGGGCCTCTGAAGCTGTAAAATCAAGAATTTGTTCTTTCCCATCAAAATCTTTCCCATGTTGCCCACAAAGCCGCATAAAGTGGCTCCTCTCCTCCGCTGTACACATTTTTCTCCTTTTTTAAAAGTTTATCTAATGGTCAAAATGTAAAAATATATATTGATTTCCACATTGTATATCAATTATTTCTAACCTACTCCAATTAATTTAAACAATTCTGAAGTTTGTAAACTTACTTTGTGAAGATCCCCACACATTTCCTTCCTTGAATTCTGAGACACATAATCACTGTGCCCTGTAAGTAGGCACTGTTGAGTCACACAGTGTTGAAAGGAGGAGTTTCAGGAGGCAGACTCAGTTCAGGAATCACTGCATGCAGGCAGCAAGGTACCATGGGATATGTAGTTCTTAGAACTTGAGAGTAAACTGAGAAGCTGCAAAGCATGCTGGGAATCCAGGAAGTTGTGGAAAGAGATGATCAGCAGATGGGCAGAACTCACAACAAGAAAGGAGATTTTTCAAGTAAGCTTACATTGGATTGTCAAAAATAACTATTGTCTGTTATTTTGTTACAATGCTAATGTTATAAAATGAAAGTGCTGTCACCATAGATATCCTGGTATTATGTTCCATACACATGTGGTGAGCTTTCCATACCACTTTGTTACATTCGACTGCTGTAGCTGCCCTTCAGAGGCCTTATTTCCCAATTGACTTCAATGGAGTTTGGATCAATATCTTACAGTTTGATTTGTTATGCCAAATTGCCTGAAAATTGAAGAGAGGCATGTCCAAGCAACCCTTATAATTACTTATTTCTTTACAATTTTTGGTGCATTGTTTTGAAAAAAAGAAGCTGCTCAGTTTATGAAATAGAATTAATTATCACGTCTATCTATCACTCCAGCCCTTAATAAGAAAAATTCCTCAACGGAATCAGACAAGTCTCTCTGAATGTGTCTTCTTGTATGTTTAATTCATTAGACGCTTTCCAGATTTTCTGACCCTTAGTGAATATGGGTTTAATAAAGCTTAATCTCAAACAACCAATGTGTCTTCTCCATCATAATGATCTCAAAAGTAAAACCACAAAACAAAACTATATAGTGCAGTGTCCTCAACTGACATCATAATTGAATAACTTATTGTGCTCACATACAGTATATACGTGATTACCTGCCACTCAATACCAAGTTCTGTGCAGTTTTCTTCACACCCACATGTCCATATACTCTTACCAAATATCAAATCTTTAGCTAATCTATGTCTCAACTCCAGTCTTCTTCAATTTGGAAGATCCTCCCATTCTTCCACTCCTTATACCATGTGTGACCCAAATATGAAAAACTCAGTAGTGTAATATACAGTACATAAATACCTAGATGTAGCGCAATGCAGATCAGTAAATGAAACGCTCCCTTAATTAAAATAAATTATCAAAAACTATCACAAAATATATATTAACACAAATAAAATGTCCATATATTGCAATCCAATGAAGAAAGCACTCCACCAATGTGCTGTAAAATTCTTAAAAATCCTCCTTTTAAAGTGGTGTTCCACCCACTTTTGAGAGGTGGTTTTAAATGAAAGACCACTTATCCACCACTCGTTTTTGGCTAGTTAAATTTTTTTTTCTTCTAACTTATCTTTTTATAAAATACAGCCTGTACTTCTGATCCATCTGGTTCCGCGGCGCAGCATGTCATATCCTCTTCTTTGGCGAGCTCCCCCCCCATGTCTTCTGGGACATGTGTGTGTCCCAGAAGACAGCCAGCCATTCACAAAGCGCCGCGCGACTCGCTCATGTGCAGTAGGAAATGGGCAGTGAAGCCACAAGGCTCCACTGCCTGTTTCCCTTATTTAGAATGGCGGCACCTGCACCCAATCCAATGGACGGATCGGCCTCGGGGGTCCAACATCGCGAGCTCCCTGGACAGGTAAGTGTCCTTATTAAAAGTCAGCAGCTACAGTGTTTGTAGCTGCTGACTTAAAAAAAAAAAAAACATTTGCGGGTGGTACACCGCTTTGAGTGAAATCCTTGCGATACATGCAACCAACCACCCAGTGCTCATATTAAATTCTCACCTTGTTCGCTTGACCTTAATAACAAATCAAGGTCATATATGTGCTTGTTGCCCCTCTATGGGCTAAACTTTGCTCCTCCATTTGCTAAAGTTCTCCCCTGGCAGCGCCACACTCACAGATGGATTGCATGTAAAAACAGAATGGGACCAATAGTGCTCTCTGTATAACACTCTTTTATTAAAAATGAACACTCACATTAAAAAAGCACTCAAAGTGCTATAGACCAAGCATTTCATAAAGACTTGGTACATCAAGCATTCTCCTTCATACCACAAAGCTTGATGGCTTTCAGACCCCACTCAGAATTTAAAGTGTGACTCCAGCTCCTAATAATTAATGAGCTTAATCAGTAGACTACAGATAGTATAATATGTTCCCAATCATATTTTCAAAAATTCTAAATTGTATTCACATTTAATTGTACAACAAGTGCAAACAAATTAAGTATTCACATCCAAAATATAAAAAGCAACAATAGAGATTTGAATTTTTCATTAAAAAGCTTACAGTAGCAGAGAGGTACAAACTGGCAATATCCAAAATGGTGGGACAGGCACTTCTGGGTCCAGGGTATGTGCGTCTGACGTCCCTACTGAATGTAAATACTCGCCAGCACACCAAGGATCTTCAATTGCGTCCAAACGTTTTTTATTGAAGAAAAATCACATTCACAAACAGTGTAGTGCAATATTTTTATATTTTGCATGTGAATACCTGTTTTGTATGCAAGGAATACTCCATTGAAGCATATTATGTAGATCTAAGAAGTGAATATCATTGTGCTGTTTTAGCCCTGTGTTATGTGTGCAGAAGCTTGGGTAAGGTATATTGATCATGTGGGAAGGGCACTGTCAGGGGCATGTCAGCAGTCGTCGGGTGAATCTGCATGCACGTAGGTCCACAAGGAGTGTTTCTAGGCGAATTCAGCTAAATTCCCCACCAGGGGGCACCGGCGCGCTCCCGCGTGTGCCCGTACGCGGGTCCGCGCGCGCCCGTTCGCGCTAGCGCCGTTTGGCGCCAAGGGCCCTTTAAAAGAGTGACAGGTGCTCATGTCAGGTGCTGTTCATCTGCAGCTCTGCACCTGAAAGTTCCTGTATCTGCCTGCCTGTTTGTTTGCTATTGACCCGGCTACGTCTGACCACTCTCCAGTCTCCAATCCGACCCGGCTTGCCTGACCTTGCTACTCTGCTACCTGTTGCCGAACTCCTGCCTGTCTGACTACCCTTGGATCATCCCTCCTGTTTATACCTGCCTGATCTCCTGCCAAAACGGACTGTCTGACCTTGCTTGCCTGTGTCCTGTGACGCTGCTCCCAGCCTGCTTGTTTTGCATCCAGCTGCTGTCTTCGCATCTGTCTGCCTGCCTCTGCCTGCCTGCCTACCGGCCTGCACCAGTTACCTGCATCCGCAGCTCAGCCATCCCTGAGGGACATCCTTCCAGTTCCTGTGTCTGCTTCTGCTGGAACCCGCATCAGGCCCTCCTACCCACTGTGCTCAGGAGACCACTGTTCCCATCTCCAGCGGCTCCTGAACCAGCGCTTAAGAGAGGTCTCCTTCTACCAGTCAGGCTCAACTACCAGGTACCTTACAGTACGAACAGCCATGACTGAGCCTGCAGGAGAGACCCCTCCCATTCAAGAGATCTGTACGCACTTGGCAGCCCTCACTCAAGCAGTAAAGACTTTACAGGACAGTTATAATAGACTGGAGGGTCAAGTGTTAAACCTCAGTAGTCCCGGTGGTGTGGCTCCTGCTCCCGCAGCCGCTCCAGTACAGGCTGCTGCACCACCCTCCGTGGTCATGCTTCCACCGGAACCAAGAGTCCCTGTTCCTGAAAAGTTTTCTGGTGACCGCACTAAGTTTGTGGCTTTCCGCAGTGCTTGTCAACTTTACTTCGGATTATAGCCACTGACTTTTTCCTTGGAAGCCACCAAAGTGGGATTTGTCATATCCCCCCTCCAGGGGGAACCCCAGACCTGGGCCCACCGCTTGCTTGAAACCAACGCTATTCAGATCCAGACTCTACCCGCCTTTTTTGAAGCCATGGCCCAGCTTTATGAGGACCCTCAGCGGGCTGCCACCGCTGAGGCAGCTTTGATCGCCCTCCAGCAAGGCCGTAGGCCGGCCGAGGACTATGTCGTGGACTTTCGACGCTGGAGCGCGGACACTCAATGGAATAACGCAGCCCTACGCCACCAGTTCCGCATGGGGTTATCCGAGGGTCTTAAGGATGAACTTGCCCGGGTGGGAATGCCTGACACCTTGGAGGAGCTTATTGCCATTACTATCCAAATTGACCGACGCCTTCGTGAGCGCCGGTCTGAACGATCTTCTCAACAACTCGACCTATGTGGATGACCGCAAGAGTTCCGCTGCCTGCCTCCCGGTATCTACCCTCTACGGGGCCAAGTCCAGTCAACCAAACAACTGACGCTTCTGAACCTATGCAACTGGGACTTATGCGTACCACTCTGACCCCTGAAGAACGGGCCCGCAGGCGTCAACTGAACCTTTGTCTCTATTGTCTTTGTCTATTCTATTGTCTCTTTGTCTCTATTGCCAAAGACATTGCCTACCTGAACCTGTTAATTCTGCTACTACCCTACTATGTATGGACATTGACCCAGATCTGCTTCAAAACGTACCAGAGGTCTATCAGGGCTTTGCGGATGTATTCAGCAAGAAGGGAGCAGACTCTCTGCCACCCCATCGTCCCTATGACTGTCCAATTGAGCTGCTTCCTGGAGCTGAGATTCCTTTTGGGCGCATCTTTCCACTATCCGAAAAAGAACAAGAGGCGCTTAAGGTTTACATCAATGAAAATCTTGAAAAAGGCTTCGTTCGACAGTCCACTTCACCAGCTGGGGCGGGAATACTTTTTGTCTCAAAAAAAGATCTTACGCTCCGCCCTTGTGTGAACTATCGGGAGCTAAACAAAGTTACGGTCAAAAACCGTTATCCGTTGCCTCTAATACCGGAACTGTTTCAAAAATTAAGGTCCGCCATCATCTTTACCAAATTAGATTTGAGAGGGGCCTACAATCTGGTCCGCATTCGGGCCGGGGATGAATGGAAGACGGCCTTCCGGACCCGTTTCGGACACTATGAATATCTGGTCATGCCCTTCGGCCTTTGCAATGCTCCTGCCACATTTCAGCATCTGGTCAATGATGTGTTTAAGGATTTCCTGGACATCTTTCTAATTGTCTACTTGGACGATATTCTTATCTTCTCCAGTTCACTCGAGCAACATAGGGAACATGTCCGTAAAGTCTTGGCCCGACTCCGCCTGCACAGATTGTATGCCAAGGCGGAGAAGTGCGAATTTGAACAAGAAGAGATTCAGTTCCTGGGGTTAGTTATCTCCCCAACCGGCATTAAAATGGATCCTCAGAAAGTGTCTGCTGTGTTAGAATGGCCAGCACCCATGGACAAGAAGGGCGTACAACGCTTCATTGGATTTGCAAACTTTTACAGGAAATTTATCAGGGGGTTCTCTGCCATCATCTCCCCCATTACACAGTTAACCAAGCAGAATCTTCGTTTCCACTGGAACCAGGAAGCTCAGGGGGCCTTTGAAGAGTTAAAGAGGCATTTCAAGTCGGCTCCGATTCTTAGCCATCCTGACCCATCTTTGCCCTTTATCCTAGAGGTTGATGCCTCCGAAGTAGCTGTGGGTGCTATTATTTCCCAACGACAAGGCAACAAGGACCTGATGCATCCTGTAGGGTTCTTCTCTAGGAAACTTTCGCCGGCTGAGCGGAATTACGATGTGGGGGACCGGGAGTTACTTTCTATCAAAATAGCCTTGGAGGAATGGAGATATTTGCTTGAAGGTGCAGTCCATCCAGTACTGATTTATACGGATCACAAGAATCTGGAATATTTAAGATCTGCTAAGAGACTAAAACCCAGGCAGGCCCGTTGGGCTCTATTCTTTACACGGTTTTGCTTCCATATCACCTACCGGCCGGGATCCAAGAATGTAAAGCCAGACGCGCTGTCACGCATGTTTGATAACCCTAAAGACTCTTCTGTACCTGACACTATTCTGCCGGCAAATAGTTTCCTTCTCCTTCAGACAGATCTCCTATCCATGATCAGAGAAGCATCCCCAGAACCTTCAAGTCTCCAGGGGTCCTCCTTAACACCTCGAGATGGACTATTATGGAGGGGAAGTCAAATTTTTGTACCAGAAAATGTCAGAGTCAAGGTGCTGACACTTCTGCATGACCATCCACTTGCAGGACATTTTGGGGTCCGTAAGACCCTTGAACTGGTGCAGCGCACCTTTTGGTGGCCTAACCTAAAGGAATTTTGCAGAAAATATGTCAACTCCTGCTCTGTCTGCATCCAGAATAAAACTCCCAGGAACAGAGCTTGGGGACTACTAAGACCATTGCCTATACCAGATAGGCCCTGGAGGATGATAGCAATGGACTTTATAGTCGAATTGCCATGTTCTGAGGGATGTTCGGCGATCCTTGTGGTCGTCGACCGGCTATCCAAAATGGCCCACTTTGTGCCCCTAAAAGGAACACCTTCTGCTGTGGACACGGCTCGTGTGTTCATTAGGGAAATTGTCAGATTACACGGGATCCCCGCAAATATAGTGTCCGATAGGGGGGTACAGTTTACTTCACGCTTTTGGAGAGCCCTTTGTGAAAATTTAAAGATTGAACTAGCTCTGTCCTCAGCATACCATCCCCAAACAAATGGGCAAACTGATAGGACAAATCAGACTCTGGAGCAATACATTAGGTGTTTTACATCTTTTGTGCAAGATGATTGGGTGTCCTTGCTGCCACTAGCAGAATTCGCTTACAATAATGCCAGTCACTCTGCCACGGGTCAATCCCCTTTCTTTGCCAATTATGGGTTTCATGCATCTTTTTTACCAGATTTTCTTTCAGAATCCTCAGTTCCAGCGGTCCAGGACACAGTGCAGTTCCTCAGCCATAATAACCGGATCTTGCAGGAGGCAGTATCCAAAGCGCAAGCGGACAATAAGAGGTTCTTTGATCAGAAAAGAAGAGGAGATCTAAACCTTCAGCTTGGCGACAAGGTATGGTTGTCTACCAATAATATTAGATTGACATATCCTTCCAAGAAGCTTGCCACTAAATTTATTGGACCTTTCCCTGTGAAAAGAAAAATTAACGAGGTATTGTATGAATTATGCTTACCTGACTCACTTAAGATACACCCTGTGTTCCACGTGTCACTCTTAAAGCCTGCTGTAGATGATCCTTTTCCTGATAGGGGCACCAGGGTCCCTGAACCAGTTCTGGTGGACGGTAATGAAGAGTATGAAGTGGAATCCATCCTTGACTGCAGAAAGAGGTCTGGGCAAGTACAGTTTTTAATTAAGTGGAAAGGGTATGGTCCGGAAAACAACTCATGGGAACCTGACTGTAATTTTCATGCCAAACGTTTGATTCATGCATATTTCTCTGCCCATCCTGAAAAGAAGAGTTATCTGGGCATCCGGAGGCTGCCCGTTGGGGGGGGCAATGTCAGGGGCGCTAGCCCTGTTTGGCGCCAAGGGCCCTTTAAAAGAGTGACAGGTGCTCATGTCAGGTGCTGTTCGTCTGCAGCTCTGCACCTGAAAGTTCCTGTATCTGCCTGCCTGTTTGTTTGCTATTGACCCGGCTACGTCTGACCACTCTCCAGTCTCCAATCCGACCCGGCTTTCCTGACCTTGCTACTCTGCTACCTGTTGCCGAACTCCTGCCTGTCTGACTACCCTTGGATCATCCCTCCTGTTTATACCTGCCTGATCTCCTGCCAAAACGGACTGTCTGACCTTGCTTGCCTGTGTCCTGTGACGCTGCTCCCAGCCTGCTTGTTTTGCATCCAGCTGCTGTCTTTGCATCTGTCTGCCTGCCTCTGCCTGCCTGCCTACCGGCCTGCACCAGTTACCTGCACCTGCAGCTCAGCCATCCCTGAGGGACATCCTTCCAGTTCCGGTGTCTGCTTCTGCTGGAACCCGCATCAGGCCCTCCTACCCACTGTGCTCAGGAGACCACTGTTCCCATCTCCAGCGGCTCCTGAACCAGCGCTTAAGAGAGGTCTCCTTCTACCAGTCAGGCTCAACTACCAGGTACCTTACAGGCACGTTGAATTGAGTGAGAACAGGATTTTTGGTTTGCATTTGATTTATAACAATATATCTTAGATGCAGTGGCGTCTCCAGCTTTCATATTTAGGGGGGGCACATGGGGGGACAGGGACAAAAGTAGGGGGGCCAACTATAAAACGCAATATATATATATATATATATATATATATATATATATATATATATATATATATATATATATATATTTTTTTTTTTTTATTTTTTTTTCCCCAGGAATAGAATGCACTCCAGAGGTCTTGTTAGAAAGAGAGACGTTAGCCGAAGATTGCAGCTGCAGGTGGCCACTTTTAAAGATTTAAAGTGTGTAATTGTTCTTTTAATGTTGGGCTAGCATACATGCTCATCAATGCCGCCTACCAGTGCAGCTTATCAGTGCCCATTGATGCTGCCTATTAGTGATCAGTGCTCATCAGTGCCACCTATCAGTGCTCATCAAAGCAGCCTATCAGTGCCTATTAGTGCAGCATATCAGTGCTTATCAATGCCACCTATCAGTGCCTCCTCATCAGTGCCGCCTATCAGTGCTCATCAATCCCACCTATCAGTTTCCCTCTATTGCCTCCTATCAGTGCCCATTAGTGCCTCCTATCAGTGCCCATTAGGGCATGCAGAGAACACCCAACAGTGGGAGTTACCTAAGAGAAATAGGTTAAATAGAATCTGATAAATGTGCATAGAAACTAAAGTGCTTACTGGTAATTCACTAAAATATTTTAAAAAACGATAACATGGAGAAAACAGCACACTGCAGTGTGAATAAACAAACACTTAGAGAAATAACTAAATATTAAATAGATGTGCTAATCCATGCCGATTTCATGCTGTGCAAAATGAATTAAAGTGCTGAGTGCAAACAAAGTGATACATACATAACTAGAATAAGTGAATAAAGTTGAAGCCAGATTAAATTCATTTATGCATTACGAACAAAAGTGGATCTCCTGATGGCTATTAGCCACCATTTCATTGTTCCTCCACCAAAAATAAAGTGATGTGCAATAAAACAAAAGTTCATCTGAATATTTAGGATCTTTACACCCACTTTGGTGCACCGCCACCGCCACTACTGTGAGCATACAGGGTGCTACCAGAGGCTGCAGCCACAATACATCGGCCCAAACACACTTCATTGTAATACGGCAGCACAATCCCACTCTGACCGGCTCCAAATGAATAACCTGCATTGCAATTTTCAAAGGCTCACCAACTGACATCATCACATGGTAGCTGCAGTCATAATATATGCATAAAAAATAAAATCTACCATAGCGCATAAACCCTTTCAAAGATTATTTATTTGAAAGTGCAAGGAGCACATGGAAGGGCAACGCATGCAAAACAAAACCAAAGACATTCCCAGATCAACTTACTGACCAGCCTGCAACCAACCAAATGATCCTGTCTAACAGTGTGCTTTTGTTGATTGCTAAATGTTGATTGCTCTTCAGAGGGCAAAACTAGTGTGCATGAGCCAAAAGGGTTAAAGATGGAGCTAGCAGAGACAGGAAAGGGACAGAACACACAGACCTGATGGATTCCTTTCTTCCTGTCACAGAAGTCTCTGTAATAAACATTATTTTTGCTGATATAGATCAATGTATGAGGTCTGTGTGTTCTGTCTTCTGATGCTAAGGATCTAACAGCCTGCCAATTACAACATATATAAGAGTGTGTTTTCCCCTTGTCCTGTCCCTCTATGGAGAACACTGCCTGCACTAAACCTCACACCTATCACTCTGCAAGCTGCTGCACATCCTTCTTATCCCCTCCATGAAGAATACATAAAAGAGACTCACATGGGAGTTACAGAGCTGAGGGGTCTGGCTTCCTCTGGAGCTGCCTGAAATCAAAACACGGCGGCAGGGGAAGTGGGAGGGGTTGTAGCACAGGCACAGCCTGATTGGATAATACTGATCAGTTGCTTAAAATGATCCCTGCCTCCTTATGCTGCACAGGGCACAGGAATGAGAAACTTTAGCCTTGCAACTAACATGCTGTTTGCGATCTCCATACACTGAGGGGCGGGCTGAGGGGCGGGGAGTGTCACTGGTAGCAGCATACCCAGGCTACAGTAAATCTCTTCCCGAGGCAGCTGCTGATGGGGGTGCTATAGGTGAAATTATGGGGGAGTTAAAGCACCCACCTGGCACCACCCCTGTATTAGTGTTCCCAACAGCTCAGAGCCCCCGGAGCCGGCATTGACAGTTCTCTCTCCCCTCCTTCACACAGCCGATCTGCTCCTTCTCCCCTCTCCTCTCCTGTGTGTGGGAATTGTGAGCTCATTGGCTTCACACTTGACTACCCTGGAAGCACACACAAGAGGGGAGAAGGAGTATATCGTCTGTGTCTCCTCTCTCATTATTCCGTGTGAGAGAGGAAGGAGGGGAGAAAGAACTGTCAATGCCGACTCTGACGTCACTGGTTGCTAGATGCGAGGCGGCTCTAGTAACCAGTGGCTGGGTGTAGACTCAGGAGGTGGAGGAGGAGCCGGAACCAGCAATACGGCAGCTCAGGCTATACCTGTCCCCTGCATTCCCAGTGTCCATTTTTTTTAATTAGGGGGGCACATAGGGGGGCACAGTATAATGTTGGGGGGGCCATGGCCCCCTCTAGCCCCCCCCCTAGTGACGCCCCTGCTTAGATGCAGTAGCCACAGGGGCGGACTGACAATTCGGGCACTCGGGCCCCATGCCATTAAGGGGCCCTATAAGGGTTGTCAGCCTCAATAAAACCAGGGACAGTATGTAAAAATCTGTGTTTTTTTAAAAATCCCAAGATTATAGCTGCCCCGCCTCTCGAGTACCTTTTCAGTGTGTGTATGTGTATTCTGTGTGTGTATACTGTGTGTGTATATTGTGTGCCTGTGTGTGTATACTGTATGTGTGTGTGCGTGTATATTGTGTGGCCCCATAATCTATTGCCTGGGGGCCCCATAATCTCCTATTGCCTGGGGGTCCCATAATCTCCTATTGTCCGGGGGCCCCATAATCTCCTATTGCCCGGGGGCCCCATGAGTTGTCAGTCCGCCCCTGAGTAGCCATATTCGTTTTCTTTTTCACACTTTTTTCCTTTATTTTAACCTGGTAGCCTGCAAATAACTCACTTTCTTTTTCTAAGCTAACAACTGTACTAAGCAGCATTGACACCCCAAGACAGGGAGTGTGTTAGGTCCACATAACACTGTGTTAGGACCACATACAGTATCTCCTCTCTTTCTTCTCCACAAGTTTATGAGTGAATGCAAAGCATTCTCTGATTGGATGAGGTGGAGAGGCGATGTCACACTCTCCACCTTGTCCTATCAGAGAACTTTTGCATTCATTAGTTAAATGCAAAGCACTCTCTGAATGGCACTCATGCCAAGCAGCTGACCTCCTGTGGTCAGAATACATCAGGCCAGCCACTCAGCATGGGACACGGAAGCAAGTGGAGATCTTTGGAGTAGCGGTGTCTACTTCAGTGATTTCCAGCTTTCAGGGGCATTGGCCAGGTATGGTGTATACATAGTTACATTGGTTCAAGCTGGATCAATGTAACTATGTATAACATACCAATGCTTGGAATTGTTCTTTAAAGTGGATCTTAAGGGTCAGTTCACACTAGAGGCGGCACGACTTGCAGGTCGCCTCACCGAGGCGACCTGCACACGACATGCACGGTGACTTGCAAAACGACTTCTGTATAGAAGTCTATGCAAGTCGCCTCAAGTCGCCCCAAAAGAAGTACAGGAACCTTTTTCTAAATCGGAGCGACTTGCGTCGCTCCTATTAGAACGGTTCCATTGTACAGAACGGGAGGCGACTTGTCAGGCGACTAGGTCGCCTGACAAGTCGTCCCTGTGTGAACCGGCACTTACCCTGGAAAGAAAAAATAAAAGTCAGCATTTACAAAAACTGTAGCTGCTGACTTTTAATAAAGGACACTTACCTGTCCAGGGATCCAGCGTTGTCCTCACCCAGGTAAGTTTTTTGCCAGTCTTTAGGTCTCTTGTGCTGGCAGGTTTACTGTAGGAAGCTGGAATTGACTCCTTGCCACTTCACAGCCAGCTTCCCACTGCATATGCGCAAGCAGTGCCGCATTTTTTGAATGGTCCTTCAGCCTCCTAGGACCTGTGACATGTCCCTGAAGTCTGCAAGTAAAGAGAGGGGGCTGAACTATCAAAGCTAGGTACTCGCCCCCCCCAGCCCCCCAAAAAATATAATGTGCCAAATGTGCAAATGAAGTAAACATGGGGGGGGGCGCGATGACTTAAAGTGGAACTTCCCCTTTCGGGTGAAGTTCCTCTTTACGCTTTTACCCACACCAATCAGAAAAGCATTCTAATATGTTTTCCAAATTTAAGTGAAGCCTTCTGTGGTGTGCAATGCTTTCTGTTCCTCAATTTTCTATGTGAATACTTTCAGAGTGTCCATCAAGGTTTGTGTCCATTCACCTGTCCTTATCTGCCAATATCTTTTACTCTATATCCAACACAGTGTGATCTGTCTGTTCCAGTATGTGTGTGTCAATCTGTGTCTCTCAGGCAGTAGAGGGGGCTTTGATGTAATATGAGGAATAACCGCACTCCTAAATTATTAAGAATATTAGAATTCACCAAGGAGGCCAATTACCTTACAAATACATTCAGCCTTTGGCCTTGTACATTTATATGGACACTGACATGCTAACATACTTAGCAGAATTTATTGGCCTGTTAACTGCCTGACCTCACACACAGTTCCTATATTCTAATTGTGCCAGGTCGGAGGTCAAGTAGATAAAAAGGCAGAAATTGTCAGACCTCAGGTAACCTCTGACCCCCTGAAGCTGCAATGTAAGTGTCAGGTTTAAACTACAAAGTCGAACTAACTAAAAGTATAATATAAAATATAATTCTTTTATAAATAAGTCTGCACACATTTAATATTCATAGAATAATTATACAATTCCTTCTTGACTGATTCTCTCTGAACTTTGGTACTTGGTTCACATAACAATCCTGAATCCAATTGCAATTTTCAATGTATATTAGGGCTCGTTGACACTAGCAGTTGAGGGTCAGTAAATCCCTGCGGTTGAGCTGTATTTTTACCACCCCGCACAGCTTCTCCTTTAGCTGCAGAGGCAGCGTCATCAATTATATCCCCTGCTGCTTTAGATGGACCATACCTCCCACCAAACACAACGCATTCAAGTGAATAAGAACACTCTGCAATACTTAGAACCCCCAAACAGTATACCTTTTTTTCTAACACCCTAGAGAATAAAATGGCGGTCATTGCAATACTATCTGTCACACCGTATTTGCGCAGTGGTCTTACAAGCGTACTTTTTTTGGAAAAAATACGCTTTTTTGAATTAAAAAATAAGACAACAGTAAAGTTAGACCAATTTTTTTAATACTGTAAATGATAATGTTACGCTGAGTAAATTGATACCCAACTTGTCACGCTTCAAAATTGCGCCCGCTCGTGTAATGGCGACAAACTTTTACCCTTAAAAATCTCCATAGGCGACATTTAAAAAATTCTACAGGTTGCATGTTTTGAGTTAGAGAGGAGGTCTAGGGCTAGAATTATTGCTCTACTGATCGTGGCGATACCTCATGTGTGTGGTTTAAACACCGTTTTTATATGCGGGCGCTGCTCAAGTATGCGTTCGCTTCTGCACGCATTTAATAAAAGACAAAAACAAAAAATCTTTTTTTTTTAATTGGCAGGTTGCTTTAAACTGACTTCATCTGCAGGTCGAGGTTCATGCCTTTGATCTGTAGATGAATAAACAGAAAGATACAAAAATAAATAATGTTGTAAACATTAAAACACTTTCTGTTTCAGCATTTGAGCAATGTTGTTGATAAACATTGCCCGAACTGGGAAATCCCACTGACAGCTGAATGAGTCATCGGTTGCCGGCTTTTTAATTTTTTTATTTTTAGACTTCAGCTGTCATTGGGGGAATCCCACTGACAGCTGGAAGAAACATTTTCATAAGTACAAATACTAGTGTAAATGTTTAGTTACAACACTGATACCGGTATCGGTATTGGTGCAACTATACTTTGATGCATTTTAAAGATTAAAGTAGAACTAAAGGCAACACTTCTTTTTTTATTTTAGATGGGGGGGGGGGGGGGGGGGGGTTGTTACCCCTGTTTTTTTATTTTTTTTTTTTACATCTGTGTCCCATTGGGAAGAGTTTCACTTCCTGTTCCGGGCCAAACTTTGGCTGTTTGGACGTTTGGCGAACATCAAACAATGTGCGGTGTTTGCGGCAAATTCGAAAACCGCAGGACACCGTTAGTCTAGGGGACACTAACATGAAAAACCAAAAGTGCTAATTTTAAAGGCTTATATGCAAGTTATTGTCATAAAAAGTGTTTGGGGACCTGGGTCCTGCTCCGGGGGACATGTATCAATGCAAAAATAAGTTTTAAAAATGGCTGTTTTTTCTGGAGCAGTGATTTTAATAATGCATAAAATGAAACAATAAAAATGAAATATTCCTTTAAATATCATTCCTGGGGGGTATCTATAGTATGCTTGTAAAGTCGCACAGTTTTCCTGTGTTTAGAACAGTACCACAGCAAAATGACATTTCTAAAGGAAAAAAGTCATCTAAAACTGATCGCGGCTGTAATGAATTGTCGGGTCTCGGCAATATAGATGAAACTCATTGAAAAAAATGGCATGGGTTTCCCCCCCCCCTCCAGTCCATTACTAGGCCCTTTGTGTCTGGTATGATTATTAAGGGGAACTCTGAACCAAAAATTAAAAAAAAAAAATGTGTGGGGGTCCTCCCAAAATCCATACCAAGCCCTTCAGGTCTGGTATGGAAATTAAGGGGAACCCAGTGCCAAATTTTAATAAAATGTAGGGGTCCCCCAAAATCCATACCAGACCCTTCAGGTCTGGTATGGATTTTAAGTGGAACCCTGCACCAAAATTTAAAAAAAATTGCTTAGGGGTCCCCCCCATTATCCATACCAAACCCTTATCCAAGCACGCAACCTGGCAGGCCGCAGGAAAAGAGGGGGGGACGAGAGAGCGCCCCCTCCTGAACCGTACCAGGCCACATGCCCTCAACATGGGGAGGGTGATATGGAGTAGCCCCCCAAAACACCTTGTCCCCATGTTGATGGGAACAAGGCCTCATCCCCACAAACCTTGTCAGGTGGTTGTGGGGGTATGTGACAACCTGGGCTCACAGGAAGATGTTGTATAATGCTGGGTGTGTTCAAACTGTCAGAGGAAGATACTTAGGGCAGCACTAAAGTGTGAAGAGGGTAAGTAGTGCATTTTAAATGTATCTTACACACAGGGGGAAGAAAAAGGTTTCAAATTATAATAAAAAAGCTGGTGTTGGGGTGTAAGAACAGTAAAGGCCAACTCGAAGAAGCTTGAAATTGATGCTTTGCAGTGGGTCTGTGCCTGCACTGCAAGGGTTAATTGCTCATTTAGGTCTAGCGGACTTGTTAAAGTAGATTTACTGACCTAATCCTCCTTGCTGCTAAACTGGTCCTTGCAGCGTCTTCTTTAACCACCTGAGCTCCAGAAGGTTTATTTCATGACCACGCCTTTTTTTGGGATATGGCACTGCATTATTTCAATTGACAATTGTGCGGGGTCGTGCGATGCTGTACACAAAAAAAATGTTGTCCTTTTTTCCCCACAAATAGAGCTTTCTTTTGGTGGTATTTGATCACCTCTGCGGTTTTTATTTTTTGCGCTATAAACAAGAAAAGGACCAACAATTTTGAAAAAAAAAACCAATATTTTTTACTTTCTGCTATAAAACATATCCAATAAAAAAAATGTAAAAAATCACATTTATTTATCAATTTAGGCCAATTTGTATTCTGCTACATATTTTTGGTAAAAAATCCCAATAAGCATATAATGATTGGTTTGCACAAAAGTTATAGCGTCTACAAACTATGGGATATATTTATAGAATTTTTATTTATTTTTTATTTTTATACTTGTAATAGTGGCAATCAGCAACTTATAGCGGGACTGCGATATTGCAGCGGACACCTTACTGACACTTTTGAGAGAACCAGTGACACTAATACAACGATCAGTGCTAAAAATATGCACTGTCACCGTACTAATGACACTGGCTGGGAAGGGGTTAACATCTAGGGCGATCAAGGGGTCAAATGTGTGGCCAACATGTGTTAGGCCCCTGTGTTTCGGTCCGAAAATAGGGTTTCCATCCGTCTGGATTCAACGGATTGGATGTCAGGGGACATGTCACCGCTGACATCCATCGCTCCATAGACCTGCACAGAGCGTCCGTTCAGGTCCGCCTAAAAAATTGACCTTAATGGTCCACCCGTGTGAAAGGGGCTTTACTGTGTACTGTGGGTGCTGTGTACTATTTTTTTCTAAGCAATGTGCTGTTTTTACTTCCTGCTTTGCAGAAAGAAAAAAAACACCACATTACTGCTTTCAGAAGATGTTCTGTCGCGGCCATCTTGGTACACCCTGCACTCGTCCGCAGTAAGCCTAGAGTCAAAAGGCGGCAAGCGGACATCTTTTTACACCCACTGAAGTCTTGCATGTCTCACTTTTTTCTACCAGTGAACTCAGCTCGAATAGTGAAATACAGTATTTTGAAATCCCTCAAACTGTTTTGCTGTTGAATCTTAAAATCAGCGGTGTTCTGGCAGGTTAGCAAACGTTTGAGATCAGCAGGATTGCCGATCCTTTTAAAATTCAACATCAAAACAGTGTCACAGATTTCCAAATACTGTATTTAACTATATACAGTGAGCTGAGTTTACTGGTAAAAATATGTGTGAAATGCAAGACTTTGACTGGTGTAAAAAGATATCCGCTGCCGCCTTCTGACTGTAGGCTTACTGCGGACGAGTGCGGGTGTACCAAGATGGCTGCGGCTGAACGTCACTTCAGTTGTATTTTCTGATGGGTAGCGGCTTTCCAACAGGACACCGGTGACCAATCATGGGCCAACAACCACTGATTGGTTGGTACTGCAGCCAATCACAGCACAGCCAGGGCGGCGGGGGCGAGCTCTCTATCCCAGCAATATATCTATGGTGGGCAGTCTGCAAACAGTTAAAGGTCTAAGGTTCTGTTGTCATCAAGACCAATGTAGGGCCCATAGCCTTGCATTGGATGTGTTGATGCTGAGCGACAGTCCACCACTGGAGCATAAAGAAGCTCCATCTGCTGGTGGAGCGGGGGGACCAAAGTAAGTAACAGTGATTCTATTCTCCTCTAGACTAAACCAGCAGTTAACCCTTGCAATGCTGACACAGCCCCACTGGGGCGTGTCAGGACAAGTCTGATTATTGGAGGAGAGCAGGCTGAGTTCCCAGCACAGCTAGAGAACTGACTACACTGTGCTCTCCTGCTTAGTGTGGTCAGTTTCTAATAGGAAAGCAGAGGTACTGGCAGGAACACCTGGGATTTCACATAAAGGAAGCAATACAAAGAGAACAGGATACTTTCTCATACAAGTACATGGTAGAGCAGGCACATATCAGGAATATAAAATACTGGGGTAACAAACACTTTAATTTTATGACTAAAGTTCCACATTTAGAGTCAGTGAGTGTTTAGTGGTGGAGGCTCGTGGTACACAAGGTGTATCCAGTGGAAGATACACAGGGACACCGTTTTTGAACCAAAGTGAACTTTTTAATCTTTATTTTCACAATAAATACAATAATTTTGTAACAAATTTACCATATTACCTTATTCACTTTAATGTTAAAAGTTATCCACTGGTGGGTTTTTTTTGTATACACTGGAAAATAACCCTCACCGGCCACTTTATTAGGTACACCTGTTCACATGGCAGCAACTCAATGCATTTAGGCATCTAGAAGTGGTGAAGATGACTTGCTGAAGTTCAAACTGAGCATCAGAATGGAGAAGAAAGGGGATTTAAGTGACTTTGAACGTGGCGTGGTTGTTTTTGCCAGATGGGCTGGTCTGAATATTTCAAAAACTGCTGATCCACTGGGATTTTCACACACAACCATCTCTAGGGTTTACTGAGAATGGTCAGAAAAAGATAAAACATCCAGTGAGCGGCAGTTTTGTGGAGGAAAAAGCTTTGTTGATGTCAGAGGTCAGAGGAGAATGGGCAGACTGGTTCGAGATGATAGAAAGGCAACCGTAACTCAAATAACCACTCGTTACAACCAAGGTATGCAGAATACATTTCTGAACGCACAACACAACCAACCTTGAAGCAGATGGCCTACAGCAGCAGAAGACCACACCGGGTGCCACTCCTGTCAGCTAAGAACAGGAAACTGAGGCTACAATTCACAGAGGTTCACCAAAATTAGACAACAGAAGATTGGAAAAAATTTGCCTGGTCTAATGAGTCACAATTTCAGCTGCGACATTCAGATGGTAGGGTCAGAATTCACAACACAAAAGTATGGATCCATCCTGGCTTGTATCAATGCTTCAGGCTGGTGGTGGTGGTGTAATGGTGTGGGGACTATTTTCTTGGCACACTTTGGGCCCCTTAGTAACAATTGAGCATTGTTTAAATGCCAAGGCCTACCTGAGTCATGTTGCTGACCATGTCCATCCCTTTATGACTACAGTGTACCCATCTTCTGATGGCTCCTTCCAGCAGGATAATGCACCATGTCACAAAGCTCAAATCATCTCACCACTGGTTTCTTGAACATGACAATGAGGTCACTGTACTCCAATGGCCTCCACACTCACCAGATCTCTATCCAATAGAGCACCTTTGGGATGTGGTGGAATGGGGGGATTCGCTTAATGGATGTACAGCCAACAAATCTGCAGCAACTGTGTGAAGCTATCATGTCAATATGGACCAAAATCTCTGAGGAACTTTTCCAACACCTTGTTGAATCTATGCCATGAAGAATGAGGGCAGTTCTGAAGACATAAGGGGGTCCAACCCGGTACTAGCAAGGTGGGCCTAAAAAAGTGGCCGGGGAGTGTATATTGATGATTGTTTGTTATTATGTTCATATATTTGTCTAATTTTTTTTTTTAAATGTTGGCGCTGCACATTTCTTATTTCTTATGGTGTTATTAGGAGATGTTGTACTGACCCTTTGCTGCTAGCTGCCAGTGATCTTCTAACGCTGACTTCTTTCTATATACCATATGTTAACATGGATTTGTTAATGCAGTACAAAGATGTGCATGGGCCCTTAGAACATTAGAATTTAACCTTCAAGTTCCGTAACTTATATACATAATCTAGGCTTATGGATTTGTGCGTTTATATGGTCACGGAACCTTGATAACCCTGATGCCCTTATCATTTACAGCAGGGGATACTTTGTCCTATATACCATGGAGGTTTACTAGTAACTCTAATTCTAACAGGAGTTCTCTTCGAAATACCTTATAGTAGATGTGACTCTGCCTGTGAGGTCCAACATATATACAGTAAGTGGTCCTTGTCCTGGCAACATCATGTGCTCGTCCGCAGTAACAAGCTGCTATATTAAGAATGCAGTGCTAGCAACTCACGATTAGATGACAAGCATTTCCACTTGCAGGATAATAATGGCTATACCCATTCTTCAGGCACACACAGACGAAGAGCCACTTGTCAATTCTGCTCTACATTCCACAAGCCTTCATAAAACCTCCTTGAAAATAAAAGTTGTCTCATATCATAGGAATTATGTATAGGACATCACTTAATGTCATTATAATGACACCATTAACTAGTATCAAACATGTTTCTCAACCCTCCGAAGGACTGCAATAAGCCTTTAAAATCTTAAGAGCCCGACGTTTTATGGGTTTTCAAAAAACACGGAATGACTTAACCCTCTGCCTGCTTGATTGGTATGGCATTAAGTCATGTTTCGATGTGTTTTCTTCTTTCTCCCACAACAATTGTAGCTTTGTGTGCATATTTTTGGACTACCAGGACTTTATATACTATAGAGCTGCCTTTAGTATACCCAAGGCAAACAGATACCAAGTTGCACAGGTATACATCAACTGCTTTACCTATCAAAAGGTTTGTAATTCACCTCTGGTAGTTCTGTCATCCGGGCATCCCTGTCAGCTGGTATACTTAGGGTGACCCCACTTTCCTCTGCTACTGGTAGGTGGTTGTCAAGTTCAATCTCTGAAATGAAAAAAATGAGCAGAGCATATCTTTCTCTAGTGTGTACTATCCCCAATCCAAAGAGCTTTCGGTCTGCTGTTATGCCGACTCCATGGGGACAGGGAGAGCAGCACCAGCACATG
The DNA here is from genome assembly GCA_037952925.1 of Lithobates clamitans. Taxonomy (NCBI): domain Eukaryota; kingdom Metazoa; phylum Chordata; class Amphibia; order Anura; family Ranidae; genus Lithobates; species Lithobates clamitans. Next base: position 3,208,550 of record JBBGZY010000922.1, on the reverse strand, counting down.
GCCTGTGATTGACAGCCTCAGCTGTGCATGTTTTCTTCTTGTTCAAATGTTTTATTGAAGGTAAAAACAAGAAGCCTTCAACAGGATGCATCAGAAAGAAATCTTCCCTCTGGATAAGAGGAGGCAATAGTGGTATTGTAGCTCGATGCTGAGGAGGAGGAGGTGAAGGACAAGGTGGGAGTTCACCGGGAGGAGAGGGGAGAGATAGGGGTCTGGTCTCTATGGGTAAACAAAGTGATAAATAAGGTGATTCAAAGTTGGAAGTAAAGCGTTATCAAAATCAGGGGGTAGGTTATGGTCGACCCAGGGTTTCCAAAGGCGTTCAAACTTTTTGACCCTATCTAGATGAACTGCTTCTATTTTGGCGTAAATCATGGCTCTGGTAACTCTATTCTTTGTTTCCAAGACAGTGGGGTGGGGGGTTTTCCAGGCTTTCACAATGGTTTGCTTTGCAGCAGTTGTAACCTGCAGGAGTAGCTTGAATTGGAGATTGGTTACATCAGGGGGGTTTCTTTTGAGTAGGGCTATGGCTGGGTCAGGGGAGCTGTGCATGTTTTCTTATGAGACTGTGTAGAGGGTAGAGTGTCCATTTCTGCCACTCTGGTCTCAGATTACATTCAGCTCTCTGCTTTGTGTAGCGTGTGATGTCAGGTCCAGGCCCCCACCTTCTGATGATCAGAAATCCTATGTAAGCCGCTGTGTTAGCCGCAAAAGGTGGCTCTACAAAGTATTGACTTTAGGGGGGTGAAAAGTTATACACATTGACTTTTTCTGTTATTTTGTCCGATTTGTTGTTTGCTTCACAATAAAAAAAAAAAATATCTTCAAAGTTGTGGGCAGGTTCTGTAAATTAAATGATGAAAATTCTCAAACAAGCTATGTTAATTCCAGGTTGTGAGGCAACAAAACACGAAAAATACCAAGGGGGTGAATACTTTTGAAAGGCACTGTAAGTAGGAGGATTTATTTAATCCCTGTGTATCACCTGAGGCTAGTCACTTCACTGTATGAGTATGTAAGGGTTTACAACCATATTAAGCAATACAGCTTAGCCACTGAACCACCCAGCCTGCTGATTATAAAAGAAGTGAACACCAACATGCTAATTAAGGCTCTGCTTTCCCTCCTATCATCAAACACCCTTTGTAGCACTTCACAATGCTGTAAAACTTGATTGCTGCACAATGCCAGCCTTCTGTCTCTAGGTTTGAATTCTGTTACATAGTAGGTGAAGTTGAAAAAAGACACAAGTCCATCAAGTCCAACCTATGTGTGTGATTATATGTCAGTATTACATTGTATATCCCTGTATGTTGTGGTCGTTTAGGTGCTTATCTTATAGTTTTTGAAACTATCGATGCTCCCCACTAAAACCACCGCCTGTGGAAGGGAATTCCACATCCTTGCTGCTCCTACAGTAAAGAACCCTCTACACAGTTTAAGGTTAAACCTCTTTTCTTATAATTTATTGAGTGGCCACATGTCTTATTAAACTCCCTTAGGTGGAAAAGTTTTATTCCTATTGTGGGGTCACCAGTATGGTATTTGTAAATTGAAATCATATCCCCTCTCAAGCGTCTCTTCTCCAGAAATAATATGTTCAGTGCTCGCAACCTTTCTTCATAACTAATATATTCCAGTCTCTTTAATAGCTTTGTTGCCCTTCTCTGTACTCGCTTCATTTCCAGTACATGCTTGCTGAGGACTGGTGCCCAGAACTGGACATCATACTCCAGGTGAGTCCGGACCAGAGTGTTGTAGAGTTGGAGAATTATCGTTTTATCTCTGGAGTTAATCCCCTTTTTAATGCATGCCAATATTCTGTTTGCTTTGTTAGCAGCAGCTTGGCATTGCATGCCATTGCTGAGCCCGTAATCTACTAGGATCCCCAGGTCCTTTTCCATCCTTGATTCCCCCAGAGGTTCTCCCCCCCAGTGAGTAGATTGCATTCATATTTTTGCCACACAAATGCATTATTTTAAATTTTTCCACATTAAACCTCATTTGCCATGTAGTTGCCCACCCCTTTGTTCAGATCTTCCACATCCTGCGGAGAAGTTATTGCCCTTAGTATCGTCCACAAATACAGAGATTGAACTGTTTACCCCATCCTTCAGGTCGTTTATGAACAAATTAAATAGGATTGGTCCCAGGACAGAACCCTGGGGGACCCCACTTTCCACCCCTGCCCATTTCGAGTATTCCCCATTTATCACCACCCTCTGAACTCGCCCTTGTAGCCAGTTTTTAATCCATGTACTCACCCTATGGTCCATGCCAACAGACCTTACTTTGTACAGTAAACATTTATGGGGGCACTGTGTCAAATGCTTTTGCAAAATCCAGATGCACCACATCTACGAGCCTTCCTTTATCTAGATGGCAGCTCACCTCCTCATAGAAGGTTATTAGATTGGTTTGGCAAGAACGATTCTTGATGAATCCATGCTGATTACTGCTAATAAAACTGTTTTCATTACTTTCAAGAGCTTGCATACTATTGATGTTAGGCTAACTGGTCTGTAATTCCCAGGGATATATTGTGGCCCTTTTTTAAATATTGGTGTTACATTGGCTTTTCTCCAATCAGCTGGTACCATTCCAGTCAGTAGACTGTCAGTAAAAATTAGCAACAATGGTCTGGCAATTACTTGACGGAGTTCCCTAAGGACCCTCAGGTGCAAGCCATCTGGTCCTGGTGACTTATTAATGTTAAGTTTTCCAAGTCTATTTCTAATTCTGTCCGCTGTTAGCCATGAGGGTGCTTCCTGTGATATGCCATGAGGATAAACACTGCAGTTTTGGTTACTGAAGCCCCCCGATTCCCTTGTAAAGAGTGAGGAGAAGAATAAATTCAATACCTTCACCATCTCTCCATCCTTAGTAACCAGATTCCCTTCATCATTTTTTATGGGGCCAATAAGGTCTGTCCTCCCTCTTTTACTGTTTATATACTTAAAGAATTTCTTGGGATTTTTCTTTGCTTTCTTCTGCTATTTCTTTCGTGTTCTATCTTAGCCGCCCTAATTGCACCCTTACATTTCTTGTTGCATTCTTTGTAAAGTCTGAATGCTGATGATGATCCCTCAGCCTTGTATTTCTTGAAGGCCTTCTCCTTTGCTTTTATATCCATTTTTACATTGGAGTTAAGCCATCCAAGACTTTTGTTCGCTCTTTTAAATTTAATTCCCAATGGGATGCACTGGCTAATGCCCTTATTTAATATGCTCTTAAAGCAAACCCATCTCTCCTCTGTGTTCTTTGTGTGTTCTGTTGTGTAGATGATAGCAGAAAGCTAATGTAAAGACAGATTTAGGTGCTTTCACAAACTGTTAATTTACATTTCATTTTTTTTTACTTTATTACAAGTTCTTAACATTTTCTATTCTAGAGATGCTAATTGAAGCCTTATGAACATTTTTCTAAAATGGAATGCTATGTGGGAGGGTCTGCCTTCATTATGCCTGCCTGATTAGTCTTATGCCCTGTACACATGATAGGATTTTCCGACAACAAAACCGTGGATTTTTTTCCGAAGGATGTTGGCTCAAACTTGTCTTGCATACACACGGTCACACAAATGTTGTCGGAAATTCCGAACGTCAAGAACGCGTATGACGAGCCTAGAGATGTGAAATTCAATAGCCAGTGCGGCTCTTCTGCTTGATTCCAAGCATGCGTGGACTTTTGTGCATCGGAATTGTGTACACGCGCTTGGAATTTCCGAAAACAAGTTTTGTTGTCGGAAAATTTGAGAACCTGCTCTCAAACATTTGTTGGCGGAAATTCCAACAACAAATGTTCTATGGAGCATACACACGGTTGGACTTTCCGACAACAAGCTCACATGTACAGGAAATTAGTGTGAAAAGTGTGCAGCCTCTTCATTTTTTTTAGGCCCCTTTCACACGAACATTCTGATTGGGTCCACCTGTCCAGTTTTCAGGTGGACCTGATTGGACTATCCATAGCTCTCTATGGAGCAGCGGACACCCGCCGGTATCCGATCTGGGCTGGCAAAAACAGACGGATGGGCATTTGTTCCCCATCCGTCCGGTGCATTGGATCGGATGACAGTCGGATGGAGACGGACAGGCGGTCCGTTTCCATCCGACTGCCCCATAGAGGAGATAAATAGAGTGTAGGCCTCGGATAGTTAATGTATTTAAAAGGTATAGATGGGTACCATCATCCTAATAATAATGGTCATCGAAGGAAATTAGAGGGTAAAATCCAGGTTGACACCTTCTCCTCCTTGGTTATTTTCTCCTTATATTGATTTATTTTAGGTTAATTTATTTTTAGGGCATCCGATCCTTTCAATTATCCACCCTCACCTTACCCCCCTCCTACTTCCTATTTCCTTTTCTCCCCCTTTCCCTTTCATTTCCCCTTTCCCCCCTTCCCACATCATTTTTCCTCTCTTTCTTCTTTCTCCCCCCTCCCCCTTTCTCCTCTCCTCTCCTTCTCCCACCCCCCTTTTCCCTTTCCTCATTTCTTTCTCTTTACATTCCCCTACACTCCTTTTCCCACTTTATTCTGGCACTTCCTCCTTTCCCCCTCCTTCCCCTCTATCCCCTTTTCCTCACCCTTTTTTTTTATTCCTACAGGGGGCACAGTAGGGGTGCAGTACAGTGAAACGTACGTCGGAGTGGGGATCCGTCATTTCCGGGTCCCATATGTGACATCCAACTAACCAGTACATCAAGAACAAGGCGTGGATCGCACGCCGCCGCAAACCTGATATAGCCATCCCACTTGCTGTAGACACCTTAGTGCTAGGATTGGCACAGTCACATTTGAGTGCAACTTTTGATACAATTTTTAACCATTTTAATAAAAATGTACTACACCATAAGAGCTCTTCTTTGTGTCCCTAGTGAAGTCTGTTTCCACTTCCTCAGACTATGCCGGAGGGGGTCCCACAGTGGAGAGATGTTTACCCAGGATCTATCTGGTTCATTTAAATAAAGCGCATTTTGACCTACCTTAAAAAGTGGTCAAACACCTCTGGTGAGTTGCCATCTATCTCATGGTGAAGCATTTATTTGAAGATACATTAAACCAGAAGAATTTATATGTTTTCATGGTGTTGGGATTGTCACTTTGGATTGTAATAGTTTGCAATTTGCACATGGTTCACTTGCACCATTATTTATGTTGAAATAGTTCATGTATGATGTTTTGTAGCGCCAACACCTGTACCTTTGTTTATCCACAGTTGCGTGATAGTTTACGTTTTTGTGGTTGTATTCGAGATGTGGAAAGAGAGATCAAATAAACAACTGTAGGTATAACATTTACTTAAGTAATGACAGATACAGATAACACATTTAATAATATTAGAAACTGTAACAAGAATACCTAACTAAAAGATGCTGTTTCCGCCACGGGTCCCTCCATCTTATATGGTGTGGCGCAGATGACCAGATCAGACGCATGCATTATGAAAATAGATAATGTTAATGCATGATGATAAGAGATCTGAGATAAGATTATTAAGTTCTAGCTGTAGTATATACATATCGAGTTGGTCGGATTTGAACATTACCTTCTAATTAAGATAGCACATTCCTGAAAAGAAATGAGTGGGCGGACTTGTCCATAGAGTCAGTTTACAATGACATTCCTATAGCATGAGTCATCTAAGGAAACTGGACTTCTTAGATATTGTGAGAAAATTTTAGCAATATATATAAAAATGTCCCCATCATCTGCACGGGAGATTCACACTCTGTATTTCTTCTGATGACCATTGAAAATGATGGGAAATCCAAAAGTTTACAGTTGTAATTTTCTTTTAAATTTCTGGGATGAGAAGTGAAGAAAAATCTCATATGTTGCATAGAAAGCAGAAAAAAAAGGCAAAACAAAAATATAACCTAAAACAGAACTAAACTCTCTCAATCAACATTAGCATTAATAAATAGATAAGAAAATATTTTCTATTTACCTGTTTTGAACATTTTTTTGGTCAGTTGTTTCCTGGTTTCTGGCCTAGGCCGAAATTATGTCATACATCCCAGAAGTCTTCATGGGCAATTTTTTCTTTCATCTGGAGTAGGGGCTGTCCCAGCCAAGTGCACCTTTCTTGTGTGCATGACTGAGCTAAGGTCAGATGAATTCCAGAAGGTAAATGCTACATAAATCATTCGCCCTTACTCAAGATGGCTGCAGCTAGCAATTCTATGAGGAGAGTTTGTGTGATTTCTCAAAAAAATAAAGCATGGAGATATGGATGGGTGAGTTTGCTTTGAATATTAAAAAAAAATTAAATATCATTTTAGGTTTGTGGTGCTTAGATACAGTTTAGTTCCAGTTTAAGGCTCTGCTTTAAAAAAAATGTGACAAATATTCCAATTTCATCTGGCGAAACTGCTGTACACAGACAGCCAAGCAACTAGCAACATTTGTTTTGTCAATTTTTTATTGAACCCAAAAATCTTTTGACATTTTTTCAGTCACATAATGAAGTAAAGATAGGTGTAGCACTCTCCTTGTGTAGAATGCTAAGTAGTGTTGGGGGAACAGTTCGGCCCGAGCATGAGTTTGGGCCGAACATTGGCTGTTTGCTCCATTCAAGGAACACCCGAATTTGCAAGGTGTTTGGCAGGTGTTCTCCCGGCCGAACACTCTGCATGCAATGGACTGCTCGATGCACAGTGCATTCTGCTTAAAGCTTTGTCCAATCATCGCGCAGTAAAAGCTGATTGGTAAGGAGCGGAGCCTGGAAGCCGACCGCGGCATCTTTAACAACCGATAAGTCATCAGCTGTCAATGGACTTCCCCACTGACAGCTGAATAAAAAAACTAATATTTGCAGGTAAAAATAGTAAAACAAAAAGGGTGTGGAGTTCCCCTAAAATCCATACCAAACCCTTATCTGAGCATGCAGCCTTCTTATATAGGTAAGAGCGGTGCTACCTGGCGATGTCACCTAGTGGCACCGCCCCCTTATGACATCACCAACCGGTACATGCTGGGTCAGTAACGTCACCAGTTGGCCCCATCCTTACCTATAAAAGAATTATCAAACCATAAGCCACCTATTTCTGCGGTTTGCCTACAGGGCAGGCCAAGCAATTTCTTTCTTTTTTTGTCGGCCGTGCGACGGGCATCGTGTTTATCGATGGATTTACATTGGGGGACACTGTTTTTTTATTTTTTAATAAAGGAATTGTCAAAAACTGTCTCTGTGTTTTTATTAATTTTTGACACTCATTAACATGGGGGGGCTGGGATCTGGGGGCTTTCAGATTCTGATAAGACCCCCACAACCACAGCCCAGGGTTGTGCCAAAGTGACCCTTGTGGACAAGGTGCTTTGGGGAGGGGGGCAGAGCTCCTCCGTCCCAAAGTACCCCCCATGTTGAAGGCATGTGGCCTGGTATGGTTCAGGAGGGGGTTGCTCACTCGCCCCCCCCCTTTCCTCACCTGCCGGGCTGCGTGCTTGGATAAGGGTCTGGAATGGATTTTGGGGGGATCCCATACCATTATTTTTTAAATTTTGGCATTGGGTTCCCCTTAAAATTCATACCAGACCCGAAGGGAACCCCACACCGTTTTTTTTTTTTGTTTTTTGTTTTTTTTTTAATAGCCAGGTGCCGGCAATTGCAACCGCAAGTCAATTTAAATGTGATTTGATTTGTTTTTTTTTCTTTAGAAATCATTGCTGCAGCATGTTCTATACATGCTACAGATGTGCCTTTTTACAGGCAGACTAAGGGGACCCCCCAGGCACTGTATTTAAAGGAATTTTTTTTGTTACACTTTAAGTATCATTAAAATCACTGCTCCTGAAAAAAATTATTGTTTTTAAAAATTTTTTTGCATTGATACATATCCCCCCGGGCAGTGGTGGGCCCCCATACCCCTTTTATGGCTTACCCCAATTTTATGGCATACCCCAATTACTTGCATATAAGCCTTTAAAATGGAGACTTTTGAATTCTCATTTTCGGCTTCCATAGACTTTAATAGAGTAAAAATAACAGAACCCCAGCGCTAAGTAGTGGAAACCTGAGGAGCAATCAAAAATAAGGAAATAAGTCATTGGAGAGGCTTCTGTGCCCAGTGCAGCTGGAAAGAAACCATAACTGGTAGAAACGGATCTGACAATCAAAACGCAAAAAGTCCTGCGCTCTAAGGGTTAAAGAAAACATTTCTCAACATTTGAAAAAAATGTATGGAATAATGAATAAATTTATTCAAAGTAGCAGCTAATATAAAGCAGTCCCGTTCACTCACAATAAGGATAAACCGATAAAACAGGTTTATATGGTCACTAGCCATCCATTGAGCAACAAGGAGCTTCACTCTTTTTAGCTCCTTGTTGCTCAATGGATGGCTAGTGACCATATAAACCTGCTTTATCGTTTTATCCTTATTGTGAGTGAACAGGACTGCTTTATATTAGCTGCTACTTTGCATAAATCTATTCATTATTCCATATAATTTTTTCAAATGTTGCAGACTGTTTTCTTTAGTCCTTAGAGCGCTGGACTTTTTGCGTTTTGATTGTCAGATCCGTTTCCATTTCAGTTATGGTTTCTTTCCTCCTGCACTGGGCACAGAAGCCTCTTGGAGCGCTGCTTTTTGCATTTTGATAGACCTTAATAGAGTTCACTGTTCAGGGCAGAACTGTTCGGTTCACAGCAGAACTTCTGAACAGGGGGGTGTTCGGCCCATCTCTAATTTTAGGCAAATCAAATTTTGGCTAATTTATCATGCTTCAGCCAATCCCTGTTGAAGAGTGTTCAGAAGGGGGTTGAAAGTTACAGAGTTATATAGTTAAAAAAGTTATATGGTTAAAAAAAGACACATGTCCATCTAGTTCAACCAATAAAAAAAAATACAATCCCATATACACAATCCTATACCCACAGTTGATCCAGAGGAAGGGGAAAAACCTCAGCAAAGCATGATCCAATTTGCTACAGCAGGGGGAAAAAATACTTCCTGATCTCCTGTGAGGCAATCCGATTTTCCCTGGATCAGCTTTACCTTGAAATGTCAATACCCAGATATATTTTGTACATTTAGGAAAGAATTCAGGCCTTTTTTAAAGCAATCTACTGAGCTGGCCAGAACCACCTCTGGAGGGAGTCTATTCCACATTTTCACAGCTCTTACTGTGAAGAAACGTTTCCGGATTTTGAGATGAATTCTCTTCTGCTCTAGACCTAAAGAGTGCCCCCTTGTCCTCTGTAAAGACCTTAAACTGAATAAGTCAACACCAAGTTCAGTATATAGACCCCTTATGTATTTGTACATGTTGATCATATCCCCCTTAATCTCCTCTTCTGAAGAGAGAATAAATAAATAATCTAAGGCACTGGAGAGCTTGGTTCTTTCTCCCCAGGAGGGTTCCAGAGCCTTAGGCAGCATATGGGCTGTGTAGCTGTTCTAGAGGCCTCAGTGGGGTCAGGGTTGAGGGCCAGGATGAACCCTCAGCCCTCAGCACAAGAGATCTGATAGGAGAAGGACTGTCTCACTCACTGGAATGTATGCAGAGGAAGCTGAAAGATGGCAGCTGCCCTGGGGACTTCTGAGTAAAGACCCTAAACTGATCCCTGTGATTGTGCAGTGTTCTGGAGATCGCACTGGGTACCAGCAGTTTTGCATTGGCGCAAGGTAACCAGTTGCCAAAGAGACTTGCCTCATAGTCTTCATCTGTATGGCCTTAAACTGCTCAAAGCCTGGCATTGCCAGATGTGAGGCATTAGACTGTACAACCCTCACAAATACTTAAGGATAACATTGTCCTCTAATTGGTATGTATTAATTATTTTGGAGTATCCCATGCTCCAACCCCTTTCCTGTTAGAGTCTCTGCAAGCAATAAATCTTAAAAAACATCCCGACTATGTTATTGGAGCTGGTGTGAATGGACTGGTGCTTGCGGTGGTTCGCATCCTCTGTACCTTTAGGCAAGAACCAAATAATACCAGTGGCCCCTACAGGGGTAGTGCTACATGGGTAATACAGTGTATATATTATTTAAAAAAGTCTTTAATAATGCTGTATATGTCAGTTGTTTTTTTTTAAGGTGCGCAAAATGCTTCACTGATCCTTCAAATCTATCCCCACTAGGTAGTCCATGGAGAAAATAATTTGTTGCAAACACGCTAAGTCTGTTCTGCAAATATACGGTTCTTTTATTTCTTTTATTAGAAGTGAATTTTTTCTTTAACAAAATGCATTGGTACTTTCGACAAATACAATAGCACCAGAAAATAATATAATCCTCCTCCATCCTTTTCAGTCAGTGGCAGATGTGTCAACTAAGGAAAGGCTTTTAATAAATCACCTTTAATGCCACTTTCCTTTGGCCATCCTGTCTTAGACCATCGTTGCAGCTGTTACAGTTTAATGTGCTGAACACGGTTCACCATATTAAATGTTTACTCACTGTATAATAGGGCTTGGATACAATGTCTTCTTCTTTTATTATGACTTCTTTGCGCAGCTCCTGTGCAAATACAGATTGTCATTAATATGCTGAAGCATTGGCGAGCCATTTAGAGGATAGAGGTAACCATGATTTTGACGCCAATCATTTTATGAAAGCATTTTATTAGTATGTAAACACTTCCTAAGAGAAATAATGGGTCTGCTATTGCCAAACTCATTCTGAAAATCTTAGTTGCCTGGCTGTTATGCTGAACCTCTGGTTTTAGGACTTTCCAAATGTAGCGCTACTCCCATAGGAGCTGCAGGAATTACTTGTCCAGGTCTTCCCAACTCTAGCCCTTGAGTAAGGCACACAACACGCTTGTGCACTCTTTCTCCAGAAAAAGTCTAGGGATGTTGTTTTGTTGTTTTTGTTTTGGAGAACTTGGATAGAGATGAGGGAAATGGTAGAATACCCCAAGAATGAGAACTATGCACAACCGAGGACTTAATCTTCCTTCCTGCTTAAGTAGTAGTAGATCCAGTAGAGCAAAGCCCCTTCTCTTTAGTGGACAATATCTGGACAGAGCTTTTTGAGAGACCAACCAGTGTCACCTTTAACAGACTCACATCCGACTATACTAGGCACTAGAGGGGTAGCTAGAGCACAAGGTCAACAAGATCCAACAATGTCTGTGCTCACAAGGCCCAAGGACAGATTAGTGCCCCCTTCCAATCTTCCAAGCGATGTCCTCCAGTGATAGCAGACAGATCTGTGGCAGAAAGCTCCCCTCAGTCAGCTTCTTCTAAGCTCCCGGATCTCTGCTTTCCTCCCTCAGGTCACCCACCTGAGCCCCCCCCACATGGCAGCCTGTGCCTGAGAGGGCAGCATGCCCCCTCAAGCTGGACTCCTTCACTTTGGGATAGGACCCAGTGCTCAGTGTGTTCACTGAATAAATACAGTCTCCAAACACACCATCAGAGCCTACCTCTCTGGGATAGGCTGGGGCTGTATCCATATTCATGCTGCCATCTGCATAGCTTCACACCTACTATCCAGAAACTTCTCAAGTCTCCTGGATACAGAGGAAGCTATAGACCAGACTGGCAGCAGATGAGCACACTGAACAGACCTGACTAGCAGATTGCAGCTTCACTGATTTCAGTGAGCAGAATATGATTTTGCCTGTCAAACCAAATACAGCCACACTGACTACAGTGTGGCAACTAAATTTGCATATCAAAACACAACTAATGCTAACATATTTAATCCTAGCATCTACCTAGGAGGGTGTCACACAAGTTACTGTCCCAGAACAAGTATTCAGATCAGAAAAGTCGGTAAATAGTCAGAATTTCTTTTCTCCCTGCATGCTCCAGGTCAGTGATACCAAGAATTGATGCAAGAGAATTAGCAATGATAACCTCTATGGTTCTCTCATTAAAAGCCTTACTTTAAAAAAAAACTTGTATTTAAAGTAGAATGACAGACAAATATAAAAAAATAATAGCCCATTAAAAGATAAAATAAAAAGCTTTTCCTGCTATACTCGCATTCATTCCAGAGCTGCTCCCCGCAATACCTATTTGCCACCACTAGATGTCATAGGTCTTCCAGGCTGAATGATGGCAAGCATCATTGTGCCTACTTTCTCTTTGCCCAGACTGTCATGGCCTTCCCTCAGCCTGTGATTGGACAGTGAAGTAAAATTAGCATCTTTCTCCTACTCTGTTTTTTTGTTCGCACATGAACTCATTTGCTCCTTGTGCTGCTTCTCCCTCCCCTGGGCTGAGCTCTGCTGTACATGGACCGAAAGAGGCTGTAATCAGGTGATATTTAGGTACTTACATTACTTGCATGTATTAATGAATATAGAACTAATACATTTTGTGTTGTTTATATCTAACTAGAATTTTCTTTTAAGATTATTTCTAGCCATTCTTTTGGAGGGAGTAGGGAAGGATTAGAACCCCTGTTTACAGTTTCATCCGACAGGAAGCAAAGAAAAATCTGCAGCAGAGACGCAGACAGCAAAATAAAGCTGACAGGGGTTCTAGCCTTACTAAAAAAGTGGCTCAACCGCGTGTTTTTTTTACGCCCTTCAACTGCTAGTCCAAATGAGGCCTCAGTAAGGGAACATTTAACAGTGCTTCATATAGCAGAGGTTCAAATGTTTCCCATCCCTATCCAAAACTAAAAAATAAATGGCTGGACATATGCTTTAAAGATTATGGGGGCGGCCATTATGGGGGCAACCAATGCTGGCCTTTCCTTCTAAAAATGCTGGTTGCCTGGCTGTCATAGCGTTCAAAGATTTCAGTACTTTCTAAGGCAATAACCTGGAACACATAGGCAGATGTGGAGTTCTGATTGTTTAATCTGCATATGTATTCCGTGTCACTGATATAGCCAGGCAATTCACTTTCTGAGAAGTCAGCAATGGCAGCCCATATTTCTCTTCTTACAGGTTTCCTTCAAAGGAGAGTTCCAGAGGGAATACATATTACCAGGGAACTTTTATCACAGGCTGTACACATTTGTTTTGTTTTTTTTGTTTTGTTTTTTTTTTTATGATTATCTGTCCCAACAACGCATGCACTGCATTTTTCACATAAGCAAGGGCAACTTCCTCTAATAAAGAAGGGGACGGGGAAGGGTGACTCCTCATTGAGTTTAATGGCTGCGATACTGTCCACCACTCATAGAAGCAGCACATAGCTTGAGGCAGACGTTACTGCTAGAGACCAAAATCTTTGCAGAACGTTTTTTTTTTTTCTTCCTAACTACGCATCAAAAATCAGATATGAGTAAGTAACTTCGTATTACATATTTATTACTGAACTTTTTAGCCTGAGGTTGTCTTTTAAATTTTGTAAGAAAAAGATTATATGGGAACCGTATCCTCCAGCATCCTGTTGGCAGCTTCCTGTCTCATCTTCTCTTCCTTCTATCCTCTCCCTGCTTTAGCAGAGTCCTATTCTTTGACGTGTGCCATGCCACCTGCTGGCTGATGCTCAGTACTGCAGCACAGGTACACTGCACATGGCTGACATTGCCTAGAATCAGTTTAAAGGCAGTGTAGTGAACATAGGTGTGTGCAGCCTATTGCATTAGGGTGTGCACCGAAAAGCTCAAACCCTCTCACTTTTGAGACACTGGACAGTGAATGAATGGAAAGTGCTCTGTGCTGAGCGGCTTCCTGTTCATTCACAAATGGAAGCATTGTAAACATAGTTTACTATGCTTCAGTTATAAATGAACACAGTGAGTGATCGGTACTAATCACTCATTGTGTTTGTTTAGAAAAGGAAGGATCTCCATTGCAAGAGCATTATCAGCTGTGGTGCATGAAATGCATACTTACTTTTAATGATTTGGAGGGAAGAAGGGGATACTATTGCAGCTGACCAATGGTACTATTGGAGGAATTTTTATTGCCACTGACCACTAATGCTTTGGATGGGGGTTTGGGGATCTTATTGCCACTGACCACCAATGCTGACCACAGGGATGTTATGGGCGCTGTGTTACATACTCCTGATTTCTGCACTCTTTATGCTGTATTGAATACTGCTCACTGCTGCACTCTATATGCAGTGCTCTATGTTACATACTTCGGACCCCTGTGGTGTATGCTTTATGTTGTACATTACAGAATCGCATAATACTGACCGATGTGTTCATTGTCTCAACAGTAGACTCCAACTGTTTTTAATGATGTTCTGCTGGGATCAGTAGCCACAGGGATGGAAGCTGGACACTGATTTTTCTACACAACCAATGGGCCCATGGTCCCTGCCTGATGTGCTGGAGGAAGCTGAGGAGTGTGTAAATAGACTGCACATAGGAAAGTTGTCCCTGAAGAGTTTGCATCCCATAATACCTTTAACCCCATCCAAGTTATCAACCCCTAATAAAACACAAAAGCAAAGCCGCTGGGCTGTTTCTTGACTCAAGCGTGCTGTGAAAATGGCTTTGCAGGGTAGGGGATCCCTATATACCAGTGGTTCCTACAGGTAGTGCTACACTAGGTATTGTAATTGGTTTCCCAGTGATGGCCATGGCTAGGATCATCCTCAAGACTACATCTCCCTGAATGCCACATCCTAAAGTCAGCCAAAAGCTAAATAAGGGAGATAAAGAAAAACTTTAAACAAGCTCAGTTACTTTGGTGAGGCTGCTCCCGCAGAGCAAGTCTTCTCTCAATGGGCATTCAACAGTAGCACAAACTATAGAAATACATAAAAGAAATACCAGATGAAAACCAGATGAAAGAATGAAAAACAATTTTAATTGTTGGTAAAAAATAAGTCATATAAAAAAATCAATGTGTTTATTAGGGCTTAACACAGGGGGAAACTTTGATGGACTCTGAAAAAAACAATGACTTCACAGATCTGTATAATGCCGTGTACACACGAGTGGACTTTTCAGCATCAACGGTCCAAAGGTCTTTCCGAGGGACTTTCAACGGAGTTACGACTGACTTTGGAATGACCGGACTTGCCCACACATGAACAGACTAAAGTCCGTTCGAAAGGTTTGAACGTGATGACGTACGAAGGGACTAGAATAGGGAAGTTCATAGCCAGTAGCCAATAGCTGCCCTTGCGTCCTTTTTTGTCTGTCGGACTAGCATACAGACGAACGGATTTTTCGACCGGACTCGAGTCCGTCGGAAAGATTTGAAACATGTTCCAAATCTAAAGTCCGTCTTATTTTCAACAGAAATAGTCCGCTGAAGGTCCGATGAAGCCCACACACGGCTGGATTGTCCGACGGATTCGTTCCGTCGGACCAGTTCGGTCGAAAAGTCCGGTCGTGTGTACACGGCTTTAGTACCAGTATTGAACTCTCCATTGCTGCTCAGCAACTGCTGTCAAGTTTTTACTCATTCTAGTATAGTAGATTTGTGAAGTCACTGTTTTCTCTCCATCCAAGTTTTATCTTGTGTTGAGCCCTGATGAAGGTGGGGTGGTGTTGTCCCCAAAATGCATTGGCTGTTTTTAATATGAGTTTTTTTAACCATCAAATAAAACTCTCAAATGCCCCGTACACACGGTCGGACTTTGTTCGGACATTCCAAAAACAAAATCCTAGGATTTTTTCCGACGGATGTTGGCTCAAACTTGTCTTGCATACAAACGGTCACACAAAGTTGTCGCAAAATCCGATCGTTCTAAACGCGGTGACGTAAAACACGTACATTGGGACTATAAACGGGGCAGTGGGCAATAGCTTTCATCTCTTTATTTATTCTGAGCATGCGTGGCACTTTGTCTGTCGGATTTGTGTACACACGATCGGAATTTCCGACAACGGATTTTGTTGTCGGAAAATTTTATAGTAAGCTCTCAAACTTTGTGTGTCGGAAAATCCGATAGAAAATGTGTGATGGAGCCCACACACGGTCGGAATTTCCGACAACAAGGTCCTATCACACATTTTCCATCGGAAAATCCGACCGTGTGTACGGGGCATTAGACTTTTAAACTGGTGCTGCTTTCTGTTTTTCTGTGATTTCAGATAAGTGTTAGCATATTTGGTGCACAGAAAAGCTATGTAATAGAAAAGTTTAATTAAAAAAAAAAATTATCCTTTGTTATGAAGTTTATGTGTGTCTGTGGGACTCTCCCATGTGGCACAGTAATTAGGAAAAATTTTGTGGATACAAGGTCTGCAGCATATATGTGCAGTGAACACCACACGTACGCTCCGACCCTATTTAACCATGCCTAATATTCAATGTTTGGTAGGGGAACAGATGTTATTATTCCCTACCTGCGCAGTTGGATAAAAGCGCGGTTCATCACACACACATTTTCACTAATATTCAATGCAATGTACACTCCTTGGTTTCACACTCCATTTGTGCCCTGTATATTGTCTTCACAGTCCTATCCCTCTTTTCCCGATTTTAAAGTTGGAGCTATAAATAGGAAAGCACAAATCACTTTGTGTTATTCAGAATTTGCAGGTGATTTATATGGCTGTGACTAATAAGGAAGCTCACTGATGTAAAAAAAAGTCAGGCATCCTTGTACCATAGACTCCAGCACCTTAAAAATGGGATCTCCATTGCAAGAGCATTGTCAGCTGTGGTGCATGAAATGCATACGCATTAGGCCTCTTTCACACATTTAGGCCCATAAGAGGGCCATGTTTACCCATGTGTTCCATACATCCCTGTGCAAGTGGTTCTATTCATGTCAATCATGACACACAGGCTGCCTCTGCTGCCAATTTGACATCCATGTGGGTGTGGGTGTACTGCCTCTGTGTGTGTCCAGGGTTGGGCACCTGCACCCATAACCACACCTGCACAGATGTCAAACTGGGAGCAGCGACTGTGCTCATGCTGCTGCTGTGTCCCAATAGAAATGAATAGTACTGCTTGCAGGGGAATGCACGGAACACCTGTACATCCCTGTGTGGGTAAACAGGGCTCCGCATGGGCGTACACTGTAGTATATACCTGTCAGAAACCATAAACCAGACGGAGACAGAAAGTGCAGTTAAAATCACACCTTTAATGAAATGGCAAAAATAACACGGTTCAGCAACGTAGTCAAATAGAAGCCAGGGTTTGGATGCCAGAGAGGGTAATCAGATGAGCTGGGTCAGGAAATCAGAAGTCAGCATAGTGAGGAGGAAAAATCAGGAACAGGAATCAAAGGGAAGTCAGCTAGGCCAAGTCATACACAGGAAGGAATGCACTTAGAGAACATAGACCATACAAGGGTAAGGAGGAAATGAGCTAAGCTGGATAAATAGCAAAAAGGGTCTGGCTGTAGGTTGGACTAATGAGGCAGGGTAATGGTAACCAGGTAAGTCACTGTGGTAAGAATGAGTGGCTGGTAATTAACCAACAGCTGAGCAGCTTCTGCATACCTCCCAACATTTTGAGATGGGTATGAGGGACACCTACTAGCAAACGTATGTAGGCATAGGACACACCCCCTGCCACACCTCCTTAAAGGAGAATTAACCAACAAAAAAGGTTAAGTAAATCCACAAGTGTTTTTTTTTTTTACCACTACTATTCCTTTATATTGGCTCTTAATTACTAATGTAGCAATTTAGAAATTGGATGAAAGGTTTAGCACTGGGAAACACTTTTTGAAAGAGAAAAAGTGCATTTTATGTACAACTATATAGATCAGACCAAAATGAGGGACAAATGAGGAGGAATAAGGGACAGAGGGACATTGCTCCAAATCAGGGACAGTCCCTCGAAATCAGGGACAGTTGGAAGCACTGAAAAAAAAGAGCTGCTCATTAACCACTTCCGGACCGCTCACCGTCGTTATACGTCGGTAGTTTGAAGAGGAATATCGTTGTTATGGCAGCAACTAGCTGCCAAAACCCCAGAATCCTCTTCTTCAGCGGGCGGTCCGCTTCAAGATAAAAGTGGTCTCTGCGGCAGATTTGCCGCAGGATCACTTTTATCGACAGCGGGAGAGGGCCCCCTCCCGCCGCGCTCCGGTGCCCTCCGCAGCTTACCGGAGCCATCGGCAGTGACGGAGGCGATCGGATCCTTTTCCTAGCCTGACATGGAGACGAGTGAGTGGAAGATGGCCCATCTCCATATCATTGCAGAGCGGAAGCGATGTCAAAACGTCACTTCCGCCCATAGCTCTTAAAGGGCCATTTTTTATTTTTTATTTTTATTGCATTTTAGTGTAACTTTTTTGACCCCAGATCTCATATTTAAGAGGTCCTGTAATGCTTTTTTTCTATTACAAGGGATGTTTACATTCCTTGTAATAGGAATAAAAGTGACACAATAGTTTTTTTTAAAAGAACAGTGCAAGAATAGAAAATAAAAGGTAAAATACCGACGAGCTCGCGTGCAGAAGCGAACGAATACGTGAGTAGCGCCCGCATATGAAAACGGTGTTCAAACCACACATGTGAGCTATCGCCACAGTCGGTAGAGTGAAAGCAATAATTCTAGCCCTCCTCTGTAACTCAAAACATGAAACCTGTAGATTTTTTTAAACGTCGCCTATGGAGATTTTTAAGGGTAAAAGTTTGACGCCATTCCACGAGCGGGCGCAATTTTGAAGAGTGACATGTTGGGTATCAATTTACTCGGCGTAACACTATCTTTCACAATATAAAAAAAATTGGGCTAACTTTACTGTTGTCTTATTTTGTAATTAAAAAGTGTATTTTTTCCAAAAAAAAGTGCGCTTGTAAGACCGCTGCACAAATACAGTGTGACAGAAAGTATTGCAACGACTGCCATTTTATTTTCTAGGGTGTTAGAAAAAAATGTATAATGTTTGGGGGTTCTAAGTAATTTTCTAGCAAAAAAAACTGTTTTTAACACATCTCAGAAAGAGGCTCGGTCCTTAATTGGATAGCAGGAGCCAGCCCTGACAAAGCTTGTGTGGACAAGGCCTTACATGTGTTACATTATGACAGCCTGTTCATATAACTGGGCATCCCAATGCACCACCAAGGATCATAAAGTTCATTTTCGGCATTGCAGTGCATGGCAATTTGGGAAGGTGCATTAGGGTGCACTCAATGCATCTTTCCAGTGTGTGCTGGCACACTGTTTCACACCAACATGCATAATGAGAGTTACTGTGTGTTGCACTAACGTGAGTGGTGTACTCTGGATTTGTGTGCTCTTTCTGAGCTTATTGAGGCTACCATTACAATGTCAATAACACACGGGGTCAAGTTGAAGATTGCCACACAATGTGCAACCTGTGCAATCGTTCACTAGGGATTGTACACACATTGGACAATCCCAATATTGCAATATACATGGCCCTCTTTAGTACCTATCCACACGATACATTTTTTAAAACCTTATAATAGATGTCTAAAATAATCTTTCCTGTTTTTTAAATAAGAATTTTGATCAGGTTGATTTTATGAACAGGTTTTTTTTTTTACATTTTATTGCTCTGTGATTTTAGAGTTATGTTTCTGTCATATGTGCTAGCTAAACCAGAAGCAGATATAAAGCACCATTTAATAATGCTGTGTTTTTCTTTATTAAAAAAAAAAAAAAAAAAAAAAATATATATATATATATATATATATATATATATATATGTATATATATATATATATATATATATATATATATATTCTATTTACAACTACATAGGTACTCAAATTAGGTTTGGTATCAGCCTCCTGTCATCCCCTGCACAGAAGAACTGGGAAAGGGAGGGGCAGCACTTCCAACCAATCCGGCAGTGCATGCTATCTAAGAAGAGGCTGACAGGAGGAGAGAGCAGAGTGAGCAGAGGTCATAACCTTGTGTTGCCACATCTTCATTTACTAATCAGGAGGCTGGGGGTGGGCATGTGACACCACTGTATTCCCTAATTCAGCAGCTAATCTTATAACTTACAACCTGATTTTACAATCTCTGATTGTACCAACCCCTATAGGTCAAGGAGTAAACTGAACCAAGGTTGTGTGATGGCAAGTCCCTAGAGGGCATGTACATGACAGCCTGGGCCTACAGGAAGTGGGCCAATGATGCTGGCTGTCACCTAAACCAGAAGACGATTGGCACTGGACCTTAGTGTGGTCTGTCTGGGGACATACTTGCTTTGTACAGTCCCTGTAAATCTCCTTTAGATCTACAAACAACTTCGAACTGGAAGGACCTACCTTACTGAACACAAAATTACATGGAATTATTTAAGTAGGTCCTTACCTGACAAAGTATTAATAAATCTAAAGGAGATTTACAGAGACTGTACAAAGCAGGTATGTCCCCAGACAGACCACACTAAGGTCCAGTGCCAATCGTCTTCTGGTTTAGGTGACAGCCATCATGATTGGCCCACTTCCTGTAGGCCCCGGCTGTCATGTACATGCCCTCTAGGGACTTGTCATCACACAGCCTTGGTTCAGTTTACACCTTGACCCATAAGGGTTGGTTTACTAAAGGGAAAAAGGCTGTTCACTTTGCAAGAGAATTTTCTCTTAGCTTAATGAATGTGGTGAAAATTCACTTTGCAGGGAATACCCAATCACGTGCAAGGAATATAAAAACACAGTATTTTTGCTTGCACGTGAGTGGATGATGGATGTCAGTAGAGCTTCACTACATTCACTAAGCTAAAGGAATATTCACTTGCTAAATGGACAATCTGTTTTCTATTAGTAAATCAACCCCACAGAGTTCTTGATCTGCCGCCTACCTGACTATTCCCACAGAGATTCTGAAGATCTGAATGCAGAGATGCACAAGAGCTGAGCACTTCTAAGCTAAGCCTAAGCAGAGGACCTTGTTGATTTGGCAGTTTATTGATCTACATTCTGAACTGGCCTGCAATGCTCCCAGGCTCCCAGTACAAATCAAAGGCAGGACAGGCGGGTGTAAGCTTGTTTTAAAATTTGCCAACTACCTTTCCTATTTTTAGCTGAAGGAAATATGGTGGATGTAATAGGGCACTTTCCACATTTGCAGCAATGCAGTATATTTGAATTGAGTGTGTGGAGTATGGAGAACCTTTATGGAGTGGGCGAGTCTAACCAAACTGTGTCAGCCAATGGTTTTCTGTCATAACTGTTTTAGGATTACTGTAATTATAAAATATTGTTTTTTTTATATGGCTCCCCAGTAGGAGCCACTGGATAGGATGGGCCCTTTGTTCTTTGCCTCGACCTTCTCAAGAATGGTAGCCCCTCTGACATACAACATCACAGGAAATCACTGAAAATAATACTTAACACCGAGTATCAGCGCCATATCAAAGAAAACAATCATCAAACCAGGTAATAAAGGCAAACATAATATATTGACACCCAACAGGGTTGGTAACTAGGCAAGCATAAAATGAATTAACAATGGTAATAATACAATTTACATACACATACACAATTTTACATACAAAATGATTAACAGTAAGGGCTAGGCATAAGATGACATTTGGCGTCCAGATCAGCATAAAGAGTAGCAAGGCCACCTCCAGTGCAGCAGTGGGCAGTAGTAATGTTTAATCTACTGAGTGCTGGAACTATACTTCCAGAGCGCATTTTTTGGCGGCGACGCTAGTCCTAAACCTACTAAGTATGCACCGTCCAAAAGAAAAGGAGGATGGTAGCGGTGGGGGCAGAATAAATGTTATTGGAGGGGCAGTTCTTTAAGATGCTCTTCTGCCAGCTATCATTAGGGCCCTTTAAGAGTGTTGGTGCAGTTAATGACAATCCCTGTTAACCTGTATGCAGTATAGGTACAATATACAGTAGGTACTGTATAGTCACAAGGTTCAAGGTAGATGTGGATCAGATGCGGTAAAGGTTTGGTATAATGCGGTATAGGGTTGGTATAGGCGCAGTCTAGGTTTGAAATAAGTGCGGAATAGAGTGCAGTATGAGTGCGGTATGGATTGGGTACACTTGGTGTCCTGCTTTAATGGCTCAATCTCAACTAACAGTATCAGTCTTGGATGAATAGTCCTCTCATCAGTCCCCAGGATGCTGCGTTGACCTCTCGCTGTTTAAGGGGGGCACCCTCGGTCTCTCCTAAAAGCCTCTGGTGATCAGCGATGGCAAGCAGAGGGTGAGTGGATGCTTCAGTCTCCCTGCAGCTGTGGTGCAGGTACTGAGATGTGGGCGGTGCTGTGCTGCCCCCGGTTGTCCTCACTCCCAGTCTCAGCTCTCTACTCGTATGGTCTCCTGCTGGCAGGCGAATATCCAGACAGAGGTTCTCTCTCACTCTATTGCCTTGTACACATGGTCGGATTTTCTGATGGAAAATGTGTGATAGGACCTTGCTGTCAGAAATTCCGACCGTGTGTGGGCTCCATCACACATTTTCCATCGGAATTTCCGACACACAAAGTTTGAGAGCTTGCTATAAAATTTTCCGACAACAAAATCCGTTAACGGAAATTCCGATCGTGTGTACACAAATCCAACGCACAAAGTGCCACGCATGCTCAGAATGAATTAAGAGAAGAAAGCTATTGGCTACTGCCCCGTTTATAGTCCCGACGTACGTGTTTTACGTCACCACGTTCAGAACGATCGGATTTTCCGACAACTTTGTGTGACCGTGTGTATGCAAGACAAGTTTGAGCCAACATCCATCGGAAAAAATCCATGAATTTTGTTGTCGGAATGTCCGATCAATGTCCGACCGTGTGTACAGGGCATAACTCAATCAGTGCAAATAGAAAGAACATTCCCAGACAGTTTAATAAAAATCCTCTCTCCGCTCCAGCTCCAGGCCGAGCTACATGCTGAGGTCACTACGCAACCGGAAGCCAGTGGAAGTTGTACTTGTACAAGCCTAAGTTGTCTTGTTTTAATGCTTAATGACCCTGAGATGCTTGTAAGTGAAATTTGTATTTCAATAAAAGGTGTTTTTAAGGTGTTGCACGATATGATGCATCTGCTCTTGTTCTCTTTCTGAGCATTTGTGCCTGATGCCTGAAAGCAGCAATTTATGAGCAGCCGGGCCGCTTGTTGACTCGGAGAAGGATCGGGTGGAGACGTGGCAGATGCGAAGTAACATAATACATGCTATTAATATCCCTATAATATTAGGGGGTCATTTCTATTTGGTAACCCTACATTTTGGATTACTTGGTGGAGGTTTCTGACTTGCTGTGGCACACTTTTCAAGAATATTTGGTGGAATTGAATTTAATGGGATTGAATTTGCTATTAAATTCAAACATTTGTGTGGACTTTCACATTATTTATTTTGGGACATTTCATTTTTCCTTTTTAATTTTTGTTCATTAATTTGTGTTTATTGTTTAGCGCAACATATTTGTTAATTTGGTTGGTGACTATGAAAAATATCTCATAGAGTGTTTGCAGCTTTCTTTCACTGGTTATTATTTTTATACTTTCGTGGCTTTCTTTTGAGTAGAAAGTATTATATTTACTTGTTTTAACTTTTTTTTTTTTTTACTTTTTTTTTCATTTGCTTTTTGGTTTCTGGCCTAGGCAAAAATTGCCATATGTTCCAGAAGTCTTCTTTGGCATTTTTT
Source organism: Lithobates clamitans (assembly GCA_037952925.1). Lineage (NCBI taxonomy): Eukaryota > Metazoa > Chordata > Amphibia > Anura > Ranidae > Lithobates > Lithobates clamitans. Next base: position 3,185,173 of record JBBGZY010000922.1, on the reverse strand, counting down.
TTTTCTTTCATCTGGGGGAGGGGAGCAGGGGTTTTCTTAGTTAAGCACATCCTCCTGCATGGATGCCTGAGCTAAGGGCAGATGGATTTCACAAAGTAAAATCTACATGAAACATCTGTTCTTACGCAAGATGACCATGGCTAGAAATGCTCGGGGGGGGGGGGGGTTCAAAGTGAATTCCCAACAAAATAAAATGTGGAGACATTAATGGATGGGTGAATTTGGTTTGAATAATAAAAATGAATTAAATAGCCTTTTCAATTTGTGGAGCTCAGATACAGCAGAGTTCTGCTTTAGTGACTGCTTTAGTGAACAAGCTCCTGATGGGGACCTGCCCCCCTCCCTCCTTCTCCATTGAGAAAAGTTGTTCTATTGTGTACACTGCATATAACCCAATCTCTAAATAGGGAAGAGGATGAATGAATCACAAGATTCTCTACCCTATTCACAGATCACTTACATGCAGTGTACACTATGAAATATTTTTTCTCAATGGAGGAGGAAGAGCTTCACAGAAGATTCAGAGCTATTAATCATTGTAATACTAGATGTTCAGTGTCAAGACGACGGAGCATTCCTGCACAGAACATTTTTACAGGCTCCAGCAGTACTTCTTTATAAGTAACGTAGGTCACTAAGACTATAGAGAAGTTTTTTTTTTTGCTAATCCTGAGCTTTAAAACACAAAATGTAAAAAAGGAGACTTACAGTGCAACCGCCACAGTAAAAGTAGGACATTTTGAACAGGAATAGGAAGTTGCACATTGTAGTTATAATGTGAAAATAATGATAAAAATCACTTCTAGGATGCAAGAGAGGTGGCATTGTCTTGTATTCATAAATTTGAATTAAATCCTTACATACAGTACAGAAGGGAACAAATACTGAGAACTACACCCGGCCAAAAGAAAACATGAAAAATGGTATCTGGCTTCAGTAGCACGTGGAATTTATGCCGGACATTTAGGATGGCTTAGAGGAGATGAATCAGCAATCTTCACTGATCCGCCCACTTTTTTGGCAACCCAGAAGCGCTGCTCTCTGAGCACCTCCATATTTGTGGCTGTCACATTCTGGCCTCTGGCAGCCGGGAATGTACACATATTGAGTACTGTCAGGGCTCAGTTTGTTTGGAAGCAGTTGCGTCATCGGGGGTCTAATGTCACCATTAAGAAGACCTGTCATCTGCACTGTGCTATTATATAATGGCTTGTCAGCCCCCTTTTGATACTATGAAAGTGCTTTTAAAATAAATAAATACCTGTGTTAAAAAATAACGTTGAATAAAATGTGTAAAAAGCAATATTTAGGATTACCTCTGAAATAATGAGCTTCAAAGCAGTTCCTATTGGAGTATTGTAATTTATCACATTTTTGCGGCAACAAGCCATCTTGACATATTTGGTATCTATTTACTCGACCATAGGCGTGCGCACAAGGTACACCCTAATCACCCCGTGCACAGTTGCATTATCGCTCAGTGTGCTGGCTCTGCCATAAGAGAAGTGCTTCCACACTTGTCTTTTACTGTGCTGATGGGGAGATGGGAAGAATCTCGGACTAGCTCTGATATATATATTTATATATTTATTTTTGTCTCATTTTTTATACATCACAGAAACCAGACATTTTAACAGGGGTGTGTAGACTTTTTATATCCACTGTATATATATATATATATATATATATATATATCTATATCTATATCTATATCTATATCTATATCTATATACATATATATATATATATATCTATATATCTATATATCTATCTATATATATATATATATATATATATATAGATAGATAGATATATAGATATAGATATATATATATATATATATATATATATATATATATATATATATATATATATACATACACAGTGGATATAAAAAGTCTACACACCCCTGTTAAAATGTCTGGTTTCTGTGATGTATAAAAAATGAGACAAAAATAAATCATTTCAGAACTTTTTCCATTAATGTGACCTATAAACTGTACAACTCAATTGAAAAGGGGTGGGGAAGTAGAAATAAAAAACTAAAATAATGTGGTTGCATAAGTGTGCACACCCTGTTATAACTGGGGATACAGCTCTGTTCCGAATTAAGCAATCACATTCAAATGCATTTTAAATAGAAGTCAGTACACCATTTAAAGTGCCTCTGATTAACCCCAAACAAAGTTCAGCTGTTCTAGTAGATCTTTCCTGACAATTTCTTAGTCGCATCCTACAGCAAAAGCCATGGTCCGCAGAGAGCTTCCAAAGCATCAGAGGGATCTCATTGTTAAAAGGTATCAGTCAGGAGAAGGGTACAAAAGAATTTCCAAGGCATTAGATATACCATGGAACACAGTGAAGACAGTCATCATCAAATGGAGAAAATATGGCACAACATTGACATTACTAAGAACTGGACATCCCTCCAAAATTGATGAAAAGACCAGAAGAAAACTGGTCAGGGAGGCTGCAAGAGGCCTACAGCAACATTAAAGGAGCTGCAGGAATATCTGGTAAGTGCTGGTTGTGTGGTACATGTGACAACAATCTCTCATATTCTTTATATGTCTGGGCTATGGGGTAGAGTGACAAGACAGAAGCCTTTTCTTACGAAGAAAAACATCCAAGCCCGGCTAAATTTTGCAAAAACACATCTGAAGTCTCCCAAAAGCATATGGGGAAATGTGTTATGGTCTGGTGAAACCAAGGTTGAACGTTTGGGCCATAATTCTAAAAGATATGTTTTCCGCAAAAACAACACTGCACATCACCAAAAGAACACCACACTCACCGTGAAACATGGTGGTGGCAGCATCATGCTTTGAGGCTGTTTTTCTTCAGCTGGAACAGGGGCCTTAGTCAAGGTAGAGGGAATTATGAACAGTTCCAAATACCAGTCAATATTGGCACAAAATCTTCAGGCTTCTGCTAGAAAGCTGAACTTGAGGAGGAACTTCATCTTTCAGCATGACAACGACCCAAAGCATACATCCAAATGAACAAAGGAATGGCTTCACCAGAGGAAGATTTTGAAGTTTTGAAATGACCCAGCCAGAGCCCAGACGTGAATCCCATTGAAAATCTGTGGGGGGGGGGGGGTCCGAGGAGGGCTGTGCACAGGAGATGCCTTCACAATCTGACAGATTTGGAGTGTTTTTGCAAAGAAGAGTGGGCAAATATTGCCAAATCAAGATGTGCCATGCTGATAGACTCCAAAAAGACTGAGTGCTGTAATAAAATCAATAGGTGCTTCAACAAAGTATTAGTTTAAGGGTGTGCACACTTATGCAACCATATTATTTTAATTTTTTATCTTTACTTCCCTCAAGCTAAAATAGTTCAGTTTGTTTTTCAATTGAGCTGTACAGTTTATAGGTTACATAGTTACGTAGTTAGTCAGGTTGAAAAAAAAGACACAAGTCTATTTAGTTCAACCAAAAAAAAAAAATTATAATAATACAATCCAATATACACAATACTTCACCCACAGTTGATCCAGAGGAAGGCAAAAAAACCCAGCAAAGCATGATCCAATTTGCTACAACAGGGGAAAAAAATCCTACCTGATCCCCCGAGAGGCAATCCGATTTTGCCTAGATCAACTTTACCTATATGTGTTTTTTTTTTTTTTTTTTTTCTTTTCTTTTTATCCACTTCAGCGAAAGTTTTCCGAGAGACATTATTTCAACTTTGTGTCAAACTTTATCTCTTCTCCTTTTTCACATCATTGTGGATTGTTTCCGTCACATCTTTATTATTTTTCCTTTCTAGGATATTCTTAAATATTTTTAAAAACCGGCGACAAAACGCCTTCTATAATTATAAACCCTATTATTATCTTAGTCTCTCTCAGTCCCTCTTATTTCCCCCCGCCCCCCCTCCCCCTCATCCCCCCCCTCCCCCCCTCCCCTGTGTCTGGTCCGTTCCTTTATGTTATTTATTTATCCACTTGGCTCTGCACCTGTTCTTTCTTTTATCCTATCTAAATAAATATCCGAGACTTTGTAGTTTTTCCAACTTTCCCATCTACTATTATCCCCTTTCTCTCCTCCTTCCATTTTGTAGTGATAATCTATTTCCTTTAGCCAGTCTCTAATGTCTGGTTTTCCACTTTGTAGCCAATTCTTGGGAATTAAGGCCTTGGCCGCATTCAGAAGGTTAGGTATTATTGATTTTCTATATTGTTTCTTAGGTTTATTGTAGATATGGAAGAGGCAAGTCCAAATATTTTGTTCTATTTCTTCTCCAGTTATTTCCTTTATGTTATTTAACACTTCCTTCCAGTACTCCATTATTATTGGGCATTCCCACCATATGTGTGTGATCGTTGCTATTTGGCCACATTTTCTCCAACACAAGGAGGTTCTATCTTGATGGAATCTGTGTATTCTTACTGGGGTCATATACCATCTTGATACTAGTTTATAATTCATTTCTATGGTCTTCATGTCCCAAGCCTTATTATATCCCATTTCTATCATTTTTTCCACTTTTTGGTTATCTATTTTTAAATTCATTTCTTTTTCCCATTGATTTATATATTCTGGTCTTTCTTGTGCTTCCAAATCTGTCAGTATACTATAAATTTTTGATGTTCCGTTTTTTAATGGTGTTTCATTGCTACATAGCTTTTCCAGTGCAGTTAATTTTGTTTCATCTCTCAGTGGGTGTGGTATTGTGCTTACTAGGTGCCTTAGTTGAGTATAATTCCATTCATTCATCTTCCATCCATTCCTTTCCTCTATTTCTACTCGTGGTCTTATTTTGCCATTTCTAGTGATATCTTTCAGTCGTGGGTTACCTATTCCTTGGATTTCAAATATTTCCCTCCCAGGGGTGAAGAGATTCGATCCTGTGAGTGCTAATAGTGGTGAATTATATTTCCATTCATTCTTTAAGTGAATGGTGTCCCAAATTTTAAATACATGTTTTGTTATTTCGTGCGTGTCGGTGTCCAATAGTCTATATTTCCGTGGAATCCAAATATTCTTATGTAGTGTGGCTCCACTTATTGTGTTTTCCATTTCCACCCATTTTTTTTCATTTTTCTCATTTGTCCACTCTAACATTCGTGTTAAAACTATGGCTTTATAGTACCTACTTATATCTGGGAGGGCAAGACCCCCATGCTCCTTTTTCCTTGTGATCAGCGTGTATTTAATTCTTGGTTTTTTATTAAGCCATATGTATTTTAGCAGGATTGTTTTAATTATTTTAAAAAAGCTCTGCGGGATTTTTACTGGTAACATCTGTAATCTGTAGTTTATTTTAGGTAATATCGTCATCTTAAACATATTTATTCTTCCAATCCATGAAAGTGGCTGTATTCTTAACTTTTTCATTTCTTCTTTGACCTCATTGATCAGTGGAATAAAGTTTGCCTGATAAATTTTTTCGACTCTAGGAGTTATTTTAATTCCAAGGTAATTTAGTTCTTTTACCCAAGTGAATGGGAATTCTTTTTGTAAAAACTGAACTTCCTTTTTCTCTAGACCTATGTTTAATATTTCCGTTTTTATTGGATTAATTTTGAAGTTTGACAGTTCTCCGTATTTTTTAATTTCTTTCAGTATGTTTGGGAGTGACACTCTTGGGTTGGATACGTACATCAAGATGTCGTCCGCGTAGGCAGCGATCTTATGCTCTTTTCCTCCTAGTTTCGCTCCTTCTACCTCTTTGTTATTGCGGAGTGTTGCTAATAGTGGTTCTAAGGCCAATACATATAATAGTGGAGACAATGGACAGCCTTGCCGTGTTCCATTCTGCATCTTAATTTTTGGAGAGAGTCTACCATTTACTTTTACGACTGCTGTCGGGCCATTATACAAATTTGTTATCCACTTCATCATTTTTGTCCCAATACCCAAGTGCCGCAATGTGTCCATCATGAAACCCCAGTCTACCCTGTCAAATGCTTTTTCTGCATCCAATGACAGGAATAGAACTGGGGTCTCATTCTGCACCTTCTTGTGCAACATCAATAATGATTTTAGGCTGTTGTCCCGCCCCTCTCTCCCCGGGACAAAACCAGTTTGGTCCGGGTTGATCCACAGTGGGATTAGTTTTTTTATCCTAGTGGCCAGGATCTTGGAGTACAGCTTCGTATCAGCGTTCAATAGGGCTATTGGCCTGTAACTTGAGCAGTTAACTTTGTCTTTCCCTTCTTTTGGTAGTATTGTAATATGAGCTAATAACGATTCACTTCTTATTTCTTCATCTTCCCCTAAGGAATTCATATATTCTAATAGTTTTGGAGTCAGCTGTTCTTCAAATTTTTTATAGTATTTGACCGTAAACCCGTCTGGTCCTGGGCTTTTTCCTACGGGAGTTTCCTTTAATGCCAGTTTTACCTCTTCATGCGTAATATTTTTTTCCAATTCTTCTAGTTGGTCTATTTTTAGTTTTGGTAAGTTTGCTTTTTTTAAATATTCTTGTATCTTCTTTGTTCTTGTATTCGCTTCTTTCCAACTTTCCTGTCCTTTTATTGCATAAAGGGAGCTGAAGTATTTTTGAAATGTTATCGCTATATCTGTAGTTTTATTTACCACTTCTCCTTTTTCATTTTTGATCTTCTCAATGTAATTCAAAGACTTCTTTTTTTTTACCAGATTTGCTAGGTATTTTCCTGGTTTATTACCCCATTTATATTTTTCTTGTACTACTCTGTTGTAGTCCTTCCTTTCTTCTTGTTCCATCCAGTCTTTTAATTGCTCTCTCTTTTGAGATAGTAGGCCGAAGATTTTGTTGTTTACTTGATTTTTGTGTTTTCGTTCCAATTCATAAATTTCTTTAATTATTTGTTGCATGTTTGTTTTCCTTTCCTGTTTTTTTCTTGCCCCTATAGCTATTAACTTGCCCCTAATAACAGATTTATGCGCCTCCCATATTGTTGCTTTCGATACCTCTGGTGTATCGTTTTCTTCAAAATATCTTTTAATTTCTTCTATGATGCTTTTTTCGGTCTCACTATCTTCTAATAAAGTTTCGTTGATTCTCCATGGACCCCTTTCAAGGACTTCTCCTTTTATTTTCATTCTCAAGATTACTGGGCTGTGGTCTGAGGCGGTTATTATGCCTATTTTTGTTTCTTCTATTTCTTCCAAGTTTCTATGTTCGACCATGATGTAATCCAATCTGGAGTAAATTTTGTGTACTGTTGAATAGAATGTGTAGTCCTTTGTGCTGGGGTGCTGAATTCTCCAAGGGTCTATTAGTTGCTGTTCATATAATGTTCTTTTTAATTTCTTTAGTTGATTTACCTCTTTGTCCCTTACTCTTGAGGTACTGTCCATTTTATTATCCATGCTGAAGTTGAAGTCTCCAGCTAGTATTAGTTTTCCTTGCTTGAATTCCATTAGTATTTTAATTATATCTATCAAATATTTTTTAGGGTTCTTATTAGGACAGTAGACATTGGCCAATGTATATTTTACCCCGTATATAGTTCCTGTAATAAAAAGATATCGACCCTCCGGGTCTATTTTCCTTTGATCTATTAGAAAACGTACATTTTTCCCTATACCGATGGCTACTCCTTTGGCCCTTCTTATTGGCGAGTCTCCTTGATACCATGTTGGTATGTTTCTTGAATAAATTTTGGCACTTGAGTTTTGGGTTATATGCGTCTCCTGTAGGAAAATTATTTCTGCTTTACTTTTTTCAAGTTCTCGGAGGATGATGTTTCTCTTCCCTGGGGAATTTAGTCCTCGGACATTGTAAGAGATTATTTTTATGCTGTTTACGTTTTCCATTCTTGTGCCTTTTCTTCCCCGCCCGTCCTCCGGCCCTCCCCCCCACGCGGTCCCCCTAGGAGACCGGATGGAGGGGACACCCAGCGGACGCACGGGGTCTCCTCATCTCTTGTCTCAGAATAGGTGTGCCTATGTAACCACTCATGTGACTCAGACCTCTCCCTCCCCACCCTCCCTCCCCCTCCCCTCCCTCCTCCCACCCTCCCCCTCCCTTTTTTCTGATATGGGTTTTTTACCCCCATATTCTCTAGAGCTGAGAGCATTTTACTTTGTTTTGTGGGGCACGCTCTGCCCCCTCTGCTCTATTTATTGTGAGGCGGAGCTCTGTAAGACACCCTATTCCCCCCCTGCCTAAGCACTAATAGGGCGACCCCCTGTCCACTCCGTGAGTCCCTGTCTCCCTCTCCCTGCATTTTTGTTGTGTTTTACCAATCCTTTCACTTTCCTTTTTTCCCATCCCATCAACCCCAGCCCCCCCCCCTTTCCACTCTAAGGCCCCTTGCACCGTTGTGTGATATTTTCTCAGATATTAATTTCCCCGAGAGTCCACATCTTGATGTCTGATCCTTGAATTTACTTGCCACTGTAGGTCATCTCTTGCCGTTATTCGCTCCTGACTATTTGCATATTTTTCCAGTTCTGGGGAGGGGATTTCTAGTTTGTTGCAAAAGTCCGGAATCTCCTCTGCATGTCTTAGCCTCGCACTTATTCCGTTTTTCCTTGCTATTAGACATGCTGGAAAACCCCAGTTGTATTGAATTTCTTGCTCCCGGAGGATTTCTAATAATGGCTTTAGTATCCGTCGTCTTTTTAGCGTTTCTTGAGATAGGTCTTGAAATATTTGTAATTTACCTCCCGCAAACTCTATTTGTGTTTTCCTCTTTAGGTTTATCCAGATCTGTTTTTTTTCTTCCCATTTTTCAAAGCGTACGATTACATCTCTAGGTGTTTCCCTTGCGAACCTTTGAGGTTTTTTTACTCGAAAGACACTTTTTATTCCTATTGTGTTAGTTGTTTCCTTTCCCAAGATTTGGTTGAAGAGATTGTTCATTTTTTCTATTAGATTTTCTGCTTGTTCTGTTTCCGGTAACCCACGTATTCTCAAGTTTTTCTTTTTATCTCTATTTTCTTGCTCTTCTATTTTATATGATTGTTCCTGTTGTTCCCATTTTAATTTCTTTATTTCGTCTTCTAGTTCCTTTATGTTTTTTTGATGTAGGTCCACTTTGATCTCTACTTCTTCCACTCTGTTTAACATATATCCCATGTCTTTATGGAGTATTGACATCTCTGCTTTTAGGGAATTCTCTAGTGCCGTGAACATTTTTTCCATATCCTGTTTTGTTGGCAACTGTGGCCCTTGTTGTCCTTCCTCCTTTCCTCTGTCTTCCTCTCCCATTTCTGGCTCCATTCTGGGTTCTGAGAGGTGGCTGGTTTCTGTTTGTACTTTATACTGGCCTTTTTTATCCTTGTTGTCCTTCTCTTTTGTATCTATTTGTCTGCCCTTTGAGCCTACTTGTTTCTCTCCTTCTCCGATTCCTTGCTGTATATACCTGTTCATAGGGCCTGGACTTGGGCCTAGGCTGGTCCTAGGTGATTTTGGTATTGCTCCCGCACTTCTTGTTGTTTTCCCCTTCATGTTTGTTTCTATGGCTGGATTTATAAGAACTTCAAAGCTGCCTTCCAAAATACCCCTTGATTGGGGTCTCTTAATGATGAAAAAATCTCCCAGCCTTTTTAAATTGACTTATTTTTAATAATATTTCTTTTATTTCGTTCTCATACCCTGCATCCTCCCCACAATCCAATAATAGAAATAATTAATGAGATATGAGTAGTCCCCGTTTTCCAGAAGTTATGTTACTACCTTAAGTACATTAAGCATTCCTTGTTGCTGTTCAATTGTTTAAGCGTATTTAAGCTGAAAAAAAAAAAAAAAAAAAAAAAAAGCGCCCAAAAACGCTATTGCAAAAATGCTGAAAAAAGCTGGAAAAAGTTAAAAAAAGAAAAAAAAAAAAAAAAGTCACTGCAAAGACACCGGTGTCTTCACAGCGCTTTTCCAGCAGCCCGTGTGCATGGGGGCCCAGGTGCTCAGCAAAATAATTCAAATATTTTAGCGATATAATGCAATCTAATTCAAGTATTCAGCAAGATGATTTATATATTCAGCAGTATAGTTTCAGTATGAGCTTATATGTTCCACATTTTTGTTACTATGAAATTTCTTCTTATTCTATAGTTTGTACTATCAAGCCTATAATTAGTACCATTTGCAAAAAAAAAAAAAAAAAATTCACAAGAAAGGGAGATACTGCAGCAGCAGCAGCAGCAGGCAGGTGGGGGCTGGGAGACAACTCTTCCGTTGGCTTGTCTTTCTTTTACCTTCTCCTTCTCCTCTCCCCTGTTCCCCCCCCCTGTATTTATTGTTTTTCTTAGCTCACTTGATTCTACTTTTTCAGCTCTTTCGCCTTTTCCCCTGCTTGTTCACTTCAAGACAATTGCAATAGAAGAAAAAAGAGCCAAAAGAGGAGGAAAAAAAAAAATGCTCAAAAACGCTCAAAGACGCTATTGCAAAAACGCTGAAAAAAGTTAAAAAAAAAAATAAATAAATAAGAAAAGTCACTGCAAAGACACTGGCGTTTTCACAACGTTCTCCCAACAGCCCATGTGCATGAGGGCCCAGATGCTCATAAAAATAATTCAAATGTTTTGGCGGTATAATGCAATCTAATTCAAGTATTCAGCAAGATGATTTATATATTCAGCAGTATAGTTCCAGTATGAGCTTATATGTTCCACATTTTGTTACTATGAAATTTCTTCTTATTCTTCGAGCCTATAGTTATTACCATTTGCAAAAAACAAAAACAAAAAAAGACCAAAAAAAAAAAAAAAAAAAAAAAAAGGATCACAAGAAAGGGAGATACTGCAGCAGCAGCAGCAGCAAGCAGGTGGGGGCTGGGAGACAACTCTTCCGTTGGCTTGTCTCTCATTCACCTTCTCCCTCTCCCCTGTTCCCCCCCTGTTTTTATTGTTTTTCTTAGCTCCCTTGATTCTACTTTTTCAGCTCTTTCGCCTTCATTTACTTTCATTTACTTTCGCTTTTTATTCCATTTTATTTCGTTTTATTTCAATATGTTCATTCCCTTTCCCTTTCTTTTGTTCTATTACTTTTCCTTTGCCTTTTCACTTCCAGACAATTGCAATAGAAAAAAAGCCAAAAAAAAAAAAACGGTACTTATCTTTTAGTTGTTGTTGAAGTTGGGACAAAAAGGGACACTCACTACAGCTTGTTGCAGTCAGACGCAGGTACAAACTTCCTCTGGCTTACACCACAAGACAGCTCGGTGAGTGATGAGCAGGGGGGGTGGGGAGGGAAGCTACCTACACCTTCTCATCAGGCCGATCATTCCTCTCAGCTGCAGGGAGAGGGCTCTCAGGATCCTCACGCCGTGCACAGAGCCATTACCAGGCTCCTCCCTCCAGTTTCCCCAATTGACTTGTTGATGAACACTCGAGAATAGTATTAAGGACCAATAAGATAAATATTAACCCCTTACAGTGTACAGAACAATCAGGTTTGATTAATGAAGGAATTAATATCCCATTCTACGTTTAACCCATGGGGCGAATAAGTGCGTAATTCAAATATCCAATATGTTTTGAGTCTTGAGACTCCTCGCACATGTGATTCGCCCCTCCAGTTAGCAACAAATTTATCAATTATGAGAAATTGGGTTCCAGTAAGATCATGATTGTGGCGTGTGGAATAATGTCTAGGCACCATGTGGTTGGTCTTGCCTGCTTGTATGTTAGTGAGATGTTCTCCTACTCGAACTGAAAAGGTTCTTTTAGTACGATCCATGTACTGTTTTTTACAGGGGCAAGTTAGAAGATACACTATGTATTCTGTGGCACACGTAGTAAAGTGCTTCATGGAATAAGTGCATTGAGTGACTGTTGATTGAAAAGTATCAGGTTTACGTCTCCCATTGGTGTTAAAAAAACAGACTCTGCATTTCCTACAAGGAAAAAAACCTTTGCAGTCCTGAAAAAAAGGGGTCTTTTTTGGGGGATCTATGTTGTTAGGGGCAATTTGTCCTTGGATGGATCTGGCTCCTCTAAATGTGACTCCCGCATGTTCTGGAAGTGCTGGGCTTAAGAGTGCCTCATTCCGAAGAATGCCCCAATTTTTTTTGACAATTTTGTGAATTTGCCTAGCTTGTACAGAATAGGTTGTAAAGAACGACCACTTAAATTTATCATCTTTGGTCTTCCTTGAATTAGTGACCAGCAGGGATCGTCTATCTATAGAACCCACCCTTTGTATTTCTGCCTTCAACTCTGTATATGTGTAACCCTTTTCAATGAATCTGTTTTTAAGGGTCTGGGCTTGAATTAAGTAATCTGCCTCATTGGTACAGTTGCGTCGCAGCCGAAGAAATTGGCTGCGAGGTACTGATTTTAGCCACTGTGAGTGGTGGCAACTGTCCAATGGGATATACCCATTATGGTCAGTGGGTTTGAAGAATGTTCGAAGCTTCAACTGATTATTTTGAACCTTAATCTCTAAATCAAGGCATTGTATGGACGTGAGACTGGCTTCATACGTTAATTTAATACCTCGACTATTGCAATTCAAATGAGCCATGAATTCATGTAATGAGGAAAGATCGCCTTTCCATAGGAGGAGGATGTCGTCTATGTAACGGGCCCAGAGAGCCACTTCTGGCCTCCTGGGTGAATAGATGACATCCTCCTCCCTTTTGGCCATGAAAAGGTTGACTAGACTAGTTATGAAAAACTGCAATAGATGGTGCTATGGCTCCTGGGGGGTTAAATAGTGAAGGGTTGGAAAGACCCGTATGGATATATTGGTCCAAACGGCGTGATTGATTGTTGGGCACCTGAGAAAGAAAGTATCTTTGGATACTCAGCTTCTGGACGAACTTCTGAACATCAATAAATGTATTAAATTTATTGAGGGACCTGGGAGGGACAAATTTAAGACCTTTGTTAAGGACCTGTTCTTCTTCTGTTGTCAATTGTGTGGTGCTTAAATTGAATATGCCGATAGTAGTTAGACTCTTTTTCTTTTGGGTCCGCCTCCCCCCTCTGGTGCCTCTCCTCGCTCTGGACTTTCCGGATGTTGATTTGTACCTCTGGGAAAATCCGAGCGATGGGAAGGCCCTGGGTGACTGTAGTTGTAATTAAAGGGCGATCTATTGAAAGTGTCCTCTTCTCTATGTGTGTATCCATAGGAATTGTAGGGAGTGATCCTGACATTTCTGTCTTGTAAAGACTGCATAATGTTTCCCGGGATACCCACATTTACAATCTGGATTTAGGCATTATGTATATGCTTTTATGACAAATGTACTGATGCATTGTAGAACTCTCTGAGTGGGCACAGATGATTACAGCACTGCGGAAATCATGATCATTTGGGTTCTCTCCCTATCATCTTGATTGTTATTATCTTTATTCTTATTAATTCCCCATTGGTCAAGGGATACGTTCCTTCCCCATTAGTGGGTGGCCTCATTGGACAGTCCCAGGCAGTCAGCTGATTCCTCTTAGGCCTATCAGGAGTCGATTTGTCACATGACTCCATTGCTGGCGTTTGATTGGCCATATGATTGGCATAGTTTTTATATAAATTTGTACAGTGTAGGAGAGGAGTTTGATGCCCCTGTTGAAGTCCATGCGGACGAAACGCGTCTGGTAAGCCTTACTCTTTCCTACACTGCATTTTATTGTTTTACACATGATCATGTTTTTATATCGTTTGTTGATTATTGGTTATATCCAATAAAATACGTCATTTGATCTGCACTATTGGCGTCCTATCTGTCTTTTTGGGAACCATACATGCTCTGGAGACTTGTTTGTGGCAGAGAATTCCCCCTCGGGCTTCTGGACGGACAGTCGTGACGTGGATCATAGAGGATAGATCCCCCTCGAGATCCGGGATTTCCAGGACCAACTATCGTCCAACCATCGTCCATTAAGGATCTCAGAGTCTGTTTGATTCGGTGTCACCGGCATCCGAATCCACTCCTGCTGGTAAGCGTATTCCATCTATTCACTTCCCATGATCGTACAACTCATGATATACAAGAGAAGATTTCTACATCAGTCCAACATTCGTATTTAGCCTATGTTTGGGACTCTCTTGTATCAGACTCATAGCCATACATTGGGACTTTACTATATCCCGTCTAATATTGGTAATGGTCACCATGTCTGATGTGCCTTTTACCATTGGTTATTATTTTTAGCGCTGCATTTCAATTTTACTTCTGTTTACAATATTGGTCATATTTTATGTAGCTGCTTTTCACATTGGGTTAGCGCAGTGTTATTTATATTTTCTTTGAGATATTAGTATTACTTGCTTTTCTTTACTGTTGTACAGTTTAAAAGGCTACTTTCATGTTCATGGGCACAGTAATCGGTCATAGGAAACATTGTTCATTTGCCAACTAAATACGATGTTTTGGATAGATACAGGGTTAACTACATTTACCAACAGCTTTGGTAAGTGAAAAAATCATGTCTTCAGCTTGGATCTCTGCCAAAACAGACAATTGTACCCTACTTCAAAGCAATGTTTCATATTCCTATTTCTGGCCTCAAATATCTGTGTGCCAAGTATACCTTTTTCTTTCATTCTCATAGGGGAGAAAAGACTCCAGACGTCTGAGGACACCAGGAAACCCCATCTTCTGAAGAAGGGGAACAGAGGACACCGCAACCTGAGGATGTGGAGGAAGGAGAGGTGGTTGAGATGGTCACCACAACAGGTGAGTGTCTGACACCACAGATTCAGGTAATAGATGTATGCCTGCATATTTATAATACATGGTGTGTATTTTTTCTTTTAGGTGATGTGCATGTTGTGGAAGAACAATCTCCTCATTTCACTAGTGTCAGTGCACAAAGGCTAATTCCGGACATAATGTTTTGTAGTCAGAATTTAGACCTCATCAAGCAAAAAACAAATGACAGAACAAAAACTGAAGAACATGATTGATGTACTAGGAAGAATCTAAAGAACAACAAAATGACACCATTTTCTATTTTTGGGGACCTTTTTTTTTTTCAAATTTTTGACACATTTTAAAAGCCACATTTTGAAGATGCGCACAGTGTGTCAACATGTGCTATCTGCCATCAGGAGATATCAATGTACACGCTTTGTGGGTGCAACCCCTTCCTCGTAACTCAAGTAGGTGAGAGGAAGTGGTTGCACCCCCAAAACACGTCCATTGATCCCCCATGATGGGAGATAACACATGTTGACATTAGGCATGGGATCAGGAGGGAAATCCCCAGTTTGACTCCCAATTTGTGTGCATCTTCAAAATTTGGCTTTTACAGGGGGACACATCACCCCATCTGATGAAGGCAATATCAACACATTTTTGACACTATAATGTCTGATATTGCCTTCAGTTTTTCAGTGTTGAACTTTGTAAGTTCATGAGTTGTGTATGTTATGTTTTGAAACATGCCTGTTTATGTACTAAAAAAATATTTTCAAGGTAAAATTTAAAAAAAAAAATGTTTAAAAAAAAAAAAAATATTTGACAACGCATATGTGAATGTGCACGGAGTAAAAGGTTTTATACTCAACAATGTGTGGCTTGTTCTTTCAATGCTCAAGACCATTTTTTGTATTAAGTTGGTGTTTACAGTGACAATGGGTGTTATTTAATAATGGAAAAACCACTTGGCACTACAAGGGACCTAGGAGAACCTTTGAGACAGCTCAAAGAAACACAAGCAGTAAATCAAAATCAAGCTTTGATCAGATCAAATTTTTTTAATCTCTAAAATAAATTACAAATTTGCTGGCATAGCAATGGCCCCCTGACCCGTAAAATAATCGACATATTTTTGATGCACTTCACAGGTGCTTTGGGGGGGCAAGCCAGGACGGCCAGTTTCCAGGGCCATCAGTGTATTTTCTGGAAGTCTGGCCTCAGGCCCAACTGAGGCAACATAATTCGAAGCATTTCTCTTCAAAAAGTTGTGAAGTATGCAGCATGCTAGAACTATGTGGTTAAGTTTGTACTTTGCCATATTTATTGCCGTAAGAAATAGACGGAACCGGCTGGCCATTATCCCAAAGGCATTCTCCATGACTATTCTGGCTCTGGCCAGCTGGGAAATAAACACCCTCTTCTCCTGGGTGAGGGTCCTCTGGAGAAATTGCCTCATAAGGTGATCACCCAGACCAAATGCTTCATCGGCGATAAAAACAAATAGGAGTCCACGTTCTCTTCTGCAGGTGGCAATCCCAAGCCACCACTCTGGAGATGTCGGTAGAACTCGGTCTGGGCAAAGACTCCACCATCCGGAGTTCTTCTCCACGTCCACATAGAGAAACTCGTATGTCGCCGACACCACCGGCATCAACACAATACTATGAAACCCCTTATAGTTAAAATAGTATAAATGTATAGGTATCCAGAAAGTTGCACCTCCCCTCAATCAAAAAATACCTCCACTGCGCCACCAAACAATGTGTAAATCAATATGAATGTGATTAATTGAATAATCTCATAAAATCTCCTATGTATAGAGCTGCACCTTTAGAAAAATTACACATAAATAATATTTGATCTCACATATCCGTACACCCAAACAATCCCTTTTTACAGATATACAAGAAGAAATAAGAGGCGCTCTCACCCTCCCAGTGCAAAATAATAATTAACACACAATAAAAGTAAACTTAAAATCTACTGTGTGTCGCAGAATATGCTCTGCTACAAACATAAATATGTGAACCTAATAATATCCACAGTAAATTATACACCAAATATGTACATATATATCCAGATATTTTGATCAAGTGTTCAACGTGAAAAATATCATTGGGGTAATACAGTAATCCATATATAATGTGAACAAAAAATCAGTCCGAAATAATGTGACAAAAAATGTGATAAAAAATAGTGACAAAAAAACTCAATAGAAGACTGGTATCTTGATAAGTAAGTGGTCTCTGCGTGTCTTCCACCTCACCACCGTGATACGTGAATCCACTCCCAATAGAAACACACTCACCGATTCCTATTGCCAGCATTCTCATGCACAACAAAAATTGCTTGTTTACCACACTCCAGGGTAATCAGATAAATACGATATCCCACAGTGCATGATAGAATCGGTGCACATAAAAAATAATGAAAATGCTCCAATAGTGTAAATCAGCACAGCAAGTTTATTAAAACCCCGATTGGGGTGGTAGGATGATGTGGACGTGCTTCCCATTGAAGCTTCCCATTGATTGCCCCTCCGCAGTTGGGAAAGTACCAAAGATGAGCACATTGGGAAGCCACAGTCTGCCATTCCTGTGGCGCTGAAGGAAACTGTGGAGTCAAAAAAGAAAAAAAAGTAGTATTTTTGCACATAACATTGCAAGCAGATTAGACACAAACATTCTTGGCCAACATCAGTATAACATTTATTTTAAGGAGTATTTAAAGACAAAAATATAAGGTCCACTTATCAGATTCCTCACCCCCTCTGATGGCCCATTGGAAACATTTTAGGGGGGTTTATAAATGAGTTTTGGACCCCAAAAAAAGCCTCTGGCACTCTGCCTGAATTTAAGGACAACAATAACATTTGGACACATTTTAGGGGGTGTTTAGGGTAAAGCACTACAATGGACTACAATGGAGCTGACAAAATACATAGTTAAGTGACTAGGCTAGATGTATATGGGCCCAGGATAGCATGCTGGTGAGGTTAGTAAAGGCAAATATGCATGAAGGACAAAAAATGAGCATTAAAAGCTTACAGCATGCATGAGGACAAAGGGGACATTCACAGCATATTACAATCATGGTAATTAGGGAATGATGAAAGAAATACAAAACATTAGCATATATTAAATACATAGAATGTGATGTTAAAGGAGAAAACTTACCCTAATATAGTCCATCTGCAGGAAATGTATGATGGCAGAACAGCTCTCTGGAATAATTATCCCCAGAGCCTGAAGAGAACTTGAGGTCCTGTAGACTTCTCCCCGTCGCCAAGTACCACAACATGGCGACTAGCCTCTGCTCTGGAGTGATGGCTTACTGCATGCAGGTGTCCTGCTTTGTAATATAAGGGGACAGCAAAGCCAACAGAAAAAGGGGGTCCATCATCCAGAGAAAATTCCTGAAATCATCAGGGTTATTCTCCTGGATCTCCCACAGCAAAGGCATATGAGAAAATTGGTCACGCTGGAGCAACCAATTCTTGGTCCATGAACTCCTCCCCACCCTGTTCATGGACTTGGCTTGGGTCAAAGTAAGAACCCCAACACCAAGCCCCTGCATAGCACTAACTCTACGATGAGTATGTACCTGCAACATGGCTTCAAAATGGTTGGCTGGTCAGAACGAACTAACTGAAAAACAGAAAGGCCTGTGAAGAGCGAGCTGAAAATCAGAAACGAGCGGACAAGAACACACTGAAAAACAGATACGAACTGACTACACGCACTGAAAACCAGATACAAACCCACAAGCACAAACTGAAGAGCAGTAAAGGACTGAAAAGCACGAAGCTGAAAAGCGCAAAACATCTCTCAGTAAACTTCCACTGACACAAGATAAACACGAGATTAGCAGAAGGAGCCCAAAGGGTGGTGCGCTGGGTATTGAATTTCCGTTTTCTAGTCTCGTCGTACGTGTTGTACGTCACCTCGGTTCTTGATGGTCGGAATTTGGTGTGACCGTGTGTATGCAAGGCAAACTTGAGTGGAATTCTGTCGGAAAAACCATCCAAGTTTTTTCTGACGGAAATTCCAATTATGTGTACTCGGCATAACAGGTTTTCTTCTAAGATTGCCCTGTATTTGGCTCCATCCATCTTCCCATCAACTCTGACCAGCTTCCCTGTCCCTGCTGAAGAAAAGCATTCCCACGATATGATGCTGCCACCACCATGTTTCATGGTGGGGATGGTGTATTCAGGGTTGCTGCTTCTCTAATTAATGCTCTCTTTTCCTGGTAGGTCAGTTTACATGGACAGCCATGTCTTGGTATCTTTGCAGTTGTGCAATACTCCTTACATTTTTGGTTGATGGATTAAACAGTGCTCCATGAGATGTTCAAAGCTTGGGATTTTTTTTATAACCTAATCCTGCTTTAAACTTCTCCACAACTTTATTCCTGACCTGTCTGGTGTGTTCCTTGGCCTTCATGATGCTGTTTGTTCACTAAGGTTCTCCAACAAACCTCTGAAGGCTTCACAGAACAGCTGCATTTATACTGAGATTAAATTACACACAGGTGGACTCTAAAAAAAAAAAAAAAAAACATTTATCATTTTCTTTTCACTTCACAATTATGTGACACTTTGTGTTGTCATTGTGTTGTTACATAAAATCCCAATAAAATACATTGAAGGAAAAAAACATGTTGTTCAAGATTACATATGAAAAAAATAGATTGTATGTTTGAGGGGTAGTTGTGCCGATGGGCCCATTTGTTGATATTGAAATTAAAGAAATGGGGACTTGTCATTGTACAAGGACATTACCTGTTACAAAACAAGGGAATGGTTATTTGTGCAAATATTTTTAACCACATGCCAAACAGCCTCCGCAGGTGTACTGTGGTAGAATGGCACAGCTGGGCGAAACGACGTTATGTAACGTCGCTTCGCCATGTGGCCACTAAGGGGCACATGCATGCTCGCTCCATGAGCCGATGCGAGTGTCCGGCGGTCTCGATCACCGCCAGGCTCCCGTGATTGCTCGGGGCACTTGGAGAACCCGGAACTGTGTGTGTGCACACTGTTTCCGGTTCTCTTAGGGGAGAACTGACAGATCGTCTGTTCAGAGTATGAACAGCGATCTGTTAGCTTCCCTGCACAGTCCCCATCCCCCTTCATTTAGAACACAAACTAGGACACACATTAACCCCTTCACTGCCCCCTAGTGTTAACCCCTTCACTGCCAGTGTAGAAAAAAAAATTAAAAAAAAAATTATTAATAAAAATGCCATAAAACTATCCCCTATTTTGTAGACCAATCAATATACGCTTATTGCGATTTTTTTTTTACCAAAAATATGTAGAAGAATATGTATCGGCCTAACCTGAGTAAAAAAAAAATGTTTTTTTAATATTTTTTTTTGGGATATTTATCATAGCAAAAAGTAAAAAATAATGCGTTTTTTAAAATTGTCACTTTTTTTTGTTTATAGCGCAAACAATAAAAACTGCACAGTTGATCAAATACCACCAAAAGAAAGCTCTATTTGTGGGGAAAAAAAAGACGGCAATTTTGTTTGGGAGTCACGTCGCACAACCGCACAATTGTCAGTTAAAATGACGCAGTGCTGAATCGCAAAAAGTGCTCTGGTCTTTGGCCAGCCAAATGGTCCGGGGCTGAATTGTGTTTAACAATGCTTTAGGTAACACAAGTTTAACCACTTCCCACCCGCCCTATAGCGGATTGACGTCCGGGAAGTGGTTCCGTTATCCTGACTGGGCGTCATATGACATCCAGCAGGATAACATGCCGCAGCGCGCCCGCAGGGGCGCGCATCGCGGCGATCGGTGAAGCGGTGTATCATCCTGACACACCGCTCCACCGATCTTGGTAAAGAGCCTCTGGCGGAGGCTCTTTACCACATGATCAACGGTGTCCAATCATGGCTGATCAAGCTGTCAATAGGAAAAGCCGTTGATCGGCTTTTCCTCACTCGCGTCTGACAGATGCGAGTAGAGGAGAGCCGATCGGCGGTTCTCCTGACAGGTGATTGTTTATCAGCGCAGCCCCCCCTCAGATCACCACACTGGACCACCAGGTATCGCCACTAGGACCACCAGGGAAGGGGCAACATGTGGATGGCCAAGTATGTACCCCATGGCCATCCACATGTGCCCAATGTGCCCAATCTGTGCTAATCAGTGCCCCAAAATGGGCACTGAATGGCACCATTATGTTTTAGTTATGCCCAGCAATGCCACCAATAAATTTGATCAGTGCCACCAATCAGTGTCATCAGTGCCACCTGTCATTGCCCATCGGTGCCACCTGTCAGTGCCCACCTGTGCCCATCTGTGCCCATCAGTACCCATCAGTGCCCACCTATCAGTGCCCATCAGTGGCACCTATCAGTGCCACCCATAATTACCCATCAGTGCCACCCATATGTACCAATTAATGCCATCTACAAGTGCCCATCAGTGCTGCCTATAAGTGCCCATCGGTGCCACCTATGAGTACCCATCGGTGCCGCATACCAGTGCCACCTATCAGTGCCCATCAGTCCCACCTATATGGCCGTTTTTTCGGGAGCAGTGATTTTAATGATGCTTACAGTGAAAAAAAAAAGTGAAATATTCCTTTAAATATCGTGCCTGGGGGTTGTCTATAGTATGCCTGTAAAGTGGCGCGTGTTTCCCGTGTTTAGAACAGTCCCTGCTCAAAATGATATTTCTAAAGGAAAAAAAGTCATTTAAAACTGCTTGCGGCTTTAATGTCATGTCTGGTCCTGGCAATATGGATGAAAATCATTGAGAACCCCCCCAGCCCATTACCAGCCCCTTTGGGTCTTGTATGGATATTAAGGGGAACCCAGCTCCCAAATAAAAAAAAGGAAAGGCGTATGTAGGGCCCCCAGGCCCTACATACTCTGAACATCAGTATACAGGTGGTGCAAACAAGACAGGGACTGTAGGTTTGTTCTTAAGTAGAATATGTTTGTAATTTTGAACTGGTACATTTTTTACGTGTAGCACCAGCCAAAAAATCTATTTTTAAGCTTTTTGGAAAACATGGGGAAGGATTATTACCCCTGTAACATTTGTTTTACTGTCTGTGCACCTCTTCAGAAGATTTCACCTCAGTTTCTGTCCCAATGACAATTGAATTTTGAAAATTTGGGTTTTTTAGTGAAACAGGGAACTCTTACAGGAGATAATTTCCCTTCCTAGGGGTAGATTTTCTCTCACTTCCTGTTGTCTCCTTCCGTTTGCAAGTAGGAGTCGTTGGTAAGCTGGATGTTTGAAAGGAGGGGCCTGCCATATATACTCTGCAGAAATTTGGGCCTTAGGTGTTGGTGTTGCCACAACACTGTAAGCCCTCACAGTTACTCTTGGTGGACTTAGGAACGGGCCCTGCTGTGAAATATTAGATCAAGAATAGTAATTACATGCCCCTGTTAAACAGGGTCAGGAAAATTGGGCCTTTGGTGGTGGACAGTGTGGTGGTGTTGCCACAACACAGTAAGCCCTCACAGTTACTCTTGGTGGGCGCTGGAACAGGCCCTGCTGTGAAATATTATATCAAGAATTGTAATTACACACCCCTGTTAAACAGGAGCAGAAAAATTGGGTTTTAGGCACTGGTGCTGGTGCCACAACACTGCAACCCCTCACAGATACTCTAGTTGGAGCGCAGGAATGAGCCCTGCTGCAAAGTATTGCATCAAAAATTGTAATTACACGCCCCTGTTAAACAAAAAATTGGGCCTTAGGCACTGGTGCTGGTGCCACAAAACTGCAACCCCTCACAGATACTCTAGTTGGAGTGTAGGAATGAGCCCTGCTGCAAAGTATTGCATCAAAAATTGTAATTACACGCCCCTGGTAAACAGGGGCAGAAAAATTGATCCTTAGCCACTGGTGGCAGTGCCCAGAACCAAAAATGTTCTTACAAGCTATCAGCATGAACATTGAGGAGGAAGAGGATAGTCACTCAGCATAACAGGATAGTCACTCAGCATCAGCATAGGCAGTCTTGAAGGGATCTCACATTAAAAAAAAAATAGTCAGTTACATCAGCATCAGGTGCTTGGTAGCTGGTGATCCAAGACTGATTCATTTTTATGAAGGTCAGCCGATTGACCGATTCGGGGGACAGGGGCACCCTGTGATTGGTTAGAAAGCCTCCAGCAGCACTGAATGTGCGCTCCGAAAGAATGCTGGATGCAGGACAGGCCAGTAGCTCAATTGCATACTGTGCAAGCTCTGGCCAGTGATCCATCCTCAAGACCCAGTAACCCAGAGGATTTTCGGTGGCAAAGGTGTCCAAGTCTGATCTTGCCCCTAGATATTCCTGCACCATGTGAATCATACGCTGGCGATGGTTGTTGGAACCGATCATACCTTGAGGCTGCGGACTAAAAAATTGTCTGAACGCATCGGTCAAACGGCCACCTTCTCCGCTCCTTCTGTGACTGACCGAACCCTCAGCAACACGTTGTTCAGGAGAACCAGGATATTGTAACCTCCAAGGCTCTGGAAAAGCATTGCACAAATCATTCTGCAAGGCCTCCCGAAGAGGTTTCATCCTCTGCTTCCTCTGTGACGGCAAGATAAGGTCCGCAACCTTACCCTTGTAACGTGGATCAAGGAGGGTTGGCAGGCAGTAATGATCCCTCTCCTTGATACCACAAATACAAGGATCCTTCCGCAGGCTTTGCAGGATCAGGGAGGCCATGCAGCATAGGTTTGCTGAGGCATTCAGTCCAGAGTCCTCTGGGTCACAAAACTGCAACCCCTCACAGATACTCTAGTTGGAGTGTAGGAATGAGCCCTGCTGCAAAGTATTGCATCAAAAATTGTAATTACACGCCCCTGGTAAACAGGGGCAGAAAAATTGATCCTTAGCCACTGGTGGCGGTGCCCAGAACCAAAAATGTTCTTACAAGCTATCAGCATGAACATTGAGGAGGAAGAGGATAGTCACTCAGCATAACAGGATAGTCACTCAGCATCAGCATAGGCAGTCTTGAAGGGATCTCACATTAAAAAAAAAATAGTCAGTTACATCAGCATCAGGTGCTTGGTAGCTGGTGATCCAAGACTGATTCATTTTTATGAAGGTCAGCCGATTGACCGATTCGGGGGACAGGGGCACCCTGTGATTGGTTAGAAAGCCTCCAGCAGCACTGAATGTGCGCTCCGAAAGAATGCTGGATGCAGGACAGGCCAGTAGCTCAATTGCATACTGTGCAAGCTCTGGTGTACACTATGCAACGACATGATCCGCAGCCACCTCCTCCCAGCCACATAAAAGTCCATGGGTTTCATCGGACTGTAAATGATCCCTTGAATACTGCTGCTGATGCTGAGTGCTAGGCTCCACCTCCATGCTAACACAATCCCCCTCCTCCTCCTCTTCCTGTGTGCTCGGCGGGCACGCAAGAACACTGTCTGGATAAAGGGGCCTTGAGAGGTAAGGAAGTCCTCCTCAAATGATGACAGGACAGTGCATGCATCTCTGATCATGGCCCACTGGCATGGGGAAAAAACCAAGCTCCCCTGACCCTGTCCTGGTGCCATAGTCGCACAGGTACTCAGTGTGTGCAGCCGCTGCAGCATGGCCAACATTGAGTTTCACCTGGTGGCATGTCACAGATTAGGCGGTTCTTGGGCAGGTTAAATTCCTTTTGGAGGTCAGCCAGCTGAGCACTGGCATTATATGACCTGCGGAAATGCACACAGACTTTCCTGGCCTGCCTCAGGACATCCTGTAAGCCCGGGTACCTTCCCAAGAACCGCCTAATCATATGTCTGATTAAGCATGTGGTGCCCAAGCACTTGCTGTCTAGTCCACGCTTGATACGCTTTAGTCATATGTTGCAAATAGCAATGGTGCGATCTGCTGCACACGTCTCAAAAAAGGCCCACACCAAAGAACTTTTGGAATAACGTGCGGAGTCACCAGTCCCCTGCACTTGCAGAGCTCTGCAGTGTGATGCAGTCGGTTGGCTGCCCTTAAGCTGGCCCTTGGAGGCATCCTGCCTCATTGGAGATGTGCCTCCTCCTCCACTTCCTCCTCCTCTCTCCTATCAGGCACCCACGTAGAGTCAGTGAGCTTATCATCCCCTCCCTCCTCGTCACTGGAGAAAACCTTTCAGTATGCTGCAGCTGGGGGAACATGACTGCCAGTGTGTTGTCCTTCTTGGGCAACCCCTCTCTCTGGGCTCACGTTACTGCCTTCCTCAAGCTGGGTACCATCATTGGAGCCTTCAAAACGCTGTGCATCCTCCTGCAGCATGTACCTGACACTGTGGTCAAACAGTTCGGGGGACTCCTCCGGTGGGGCTAGGGAAGGAGTAACTGATGATGACCTTGATTCCAAAGAATAGGCCGCTTTGGCACCTGCATTGGCAGCCAAGGTAGCCTGGGTGACAGAGGATGAAGATGGCTTGGTCATCCACTCTACCAACTCTTTGGCATGTTGTGACTCAACAAGGCCAGCTGCCGAGAAAAAGGACAAGCATGTCCCACTGCCACGTGCTGATGAGGATGCACCGTGTCCACGATCAGCACTGTTGCCTCTAGATACAGAGCCTGCTTGCCCTCTTTTATTGGCCTGTGACTGTCTGCCTCTCCTTGTTGGCCTTCCAGACATACTGTCTTTGATGTATTGGAATAGGTACACAAGGAATGGCGTGCAATGAGATGTAGCTGCACAAAGCTGGGATGTATATATATACTGATTATACTGCAGCTAGCTAAATCACCTGCCTGTAGTATTATTAGGAAGAAAACAACAGGAGTTGTCTGCAGTTAGCTTTAGCTGCACACTGTGCACAGGATACAGTACACTGACTGAAAATACTGCAGCTGCCTTCCTGAAGTATTATTAAGAAGAGAACACCAGCAATTGTCTGCAGTTAGCTTTAGTTGCACACTGTGCACAGGATACAGTACACTGACTGAAAATACTGCAGCTGCCTGCCTGTAAGAGTATATTAGGATGAGAATAATAGGAACGGATCTAGCTAAACTGAATACAGTATATATATATATATATATATATATATATATATATATATATATATATATATATATATACAACACCTGGGATGCATATATATACAATACACTGACTGCAGCTAACTCGTCTGCCTGCTCTATGTAACTCAATTGAAATGACACTGTCTCTCTCTCTCTCTCTCTTTATCTCTCAGCAAGCTCGAACACATCACACAAGGCCGACTTCCAGGCGACCTTATATAGTGTGGGGCGTGTACTAAATCCCCTGGGGCATAATTGGCCAAAGCCACCCTGCCTTTGGCCAATTATGTCTCTCCGTTCTTACCACGCTGTGATTAGCCAAAGCATGCGGGTCATAGTGCACGCTTGGCCAATCATCAGCCAGCAATGCATTGCGATACCGCAGTGAATTATGGGCCGTGACGCGCCACTCGAATTTGGTGCGAACGACCCGTAATGTTTGTAATTCGACGAATGGTCAAACGGCCGATGTTCGAGTCAAGCTTACGTTTAACTCAAACTCGAAGCTCATCTCTAGTATCTAAGTTTGTTTAACCACCTTAGCGGTATTCCTGAGTGTGGCTCAGGGTGAATTTTTAGTACCACACTCGGGATCGCATCGCAGGATCCAGGCAAAGTTACTTACCTTGTCCCCAGCATCTGTCTGGGCTGGGCTCAGCCCTTCCTTCTCAGCTGTTGTTGATATCCTGCTCATCAGTCCTACCTACTTAAGCCGTCCAGTCCAGAGGAGAACTACCTTCGCCTTAGTCAACATCATAAGAAACATCTCCTGCATTCCTGTTAAAGATTGGCTGAAATCCCTTCTGACTCCGGATACTGCTTGCTGTTCCACTACTTTGATCCCTAACTTCTGTCTTGGCTGACTATCCATTCCGGTTACTGAACTTAGGCTATGTTTTGACTATGTTTGTTCTTTTTACTTTTATTATTAAACAAGTGTGATTTAACTGTACTTCTGTCTCGGTCTGATATCAAGGTTTCTGACAGTATCCTGCGATTTCTCCCCGCTGTGTGTGCGAGCCATGTCACTGCTCGATTCATCACAGTGCCGGGCTCCGTTCCCTGCAAATGTTGCAACGCACAGGGATGGAGCACGGTGCCAAAATCAGAAAGTTAAAAACACAATACACATACAGTACACAGATCTTACAGATCTTACAGATTACATTACTGTATCACATTATTTCACATCCCTTTTGTCCCTAGTGGTTTGTCCAGTGCCCTGCATGCAGTTTTATATTATAAATACTGTTCTTTCTGCCTGGAAACTGTAGATTGTCCACAGCAACCAAAAAGTGTCCCTTTACATCAAAAGTGTTTTTTTGACCAGCTAGAAAACAGTGATAATAAATTAGAATCACTTGCAGAATTGAGCGATAGTGATTTGTGCGGAAATCCGCCATCAAACACTAAAAGTGACGATTCTGCAACTGAGCAAATTTCAGTGTTTTTGATTTGATTACATTATTGAATAATTTTTATTATTATTATATTATTTGTTATAATTATGTATAATTATTTACTATATATTAAAATTTATGATTTTGTGTTTTAAACTTTATCATACCCAGAATGTCTACTAGACTCTTGTTTGGACAGATTAAGTGTGTTGTTCCTAAGAATTACAGGCCTACAATATAAAACGCCAAATTTCCATGCAAAACATTGTACCGATTTGAGCATCAAAAATCTGACATAATCATACCGCCAGGGAGGTTAAAATGAATACAAAGAGATGGTTATCTCATGGGATATTATGTTCTCTTAGCAGTGGAGAGAGGGGTCGGACCGTGGCTGTCCTGGGGAGGAGGCGGGGCCAGCGCTGTGTTGTCTTAGGGAGGAGAAAGGAAGGAGATTCCAGCAGCCTGAGCACAATTCCCCCTGCTCCGGAGACACAGATTGCGCCCCCCCCAGCCGTCACCCCCCCACCACTGGAGTGCTCAGTGGAGCGGTCCCCGCACACCCCAGAGGAGGCATCTGGCTGGCAAGGATAGGAAGAGGAAGGTACCACGGAGGAGGCCTCACGAGCGCTGTATGGAGCCGATCTGACAGAAGGGAAGCCAGAAGAGAAGAGGTGTCTGGGCTGCCCCTCTCTTTCAATCAGTGTGGGGGGGGGGAATTAGGGGCCCCAGCTGCAGGGAGAGGCAAAGCTACCACCATGCCACAACTTTTTCTGCAGCCAGCGACCACCAACATTTTTTTTTTATGAGAGAGAGCCACCCCCATCCATGTTCCTGCAGCATCCCTCAGCCACAACCAGAGACTGGTCTTTATATCCACCCCTGCCCCCATCCCCCCCACTCCATTCCTCCTGATCATGTTTTACTAACAGTAAGGACAGCTCAGTCCTGTGCTCCACCTGTGATTGGCAGCCCGGCCCCTCTCTCCACCCTGCCCTTACCCCTGCCTATGCAGTTCTCCACTGGGGGGCTTTGGAAGGTCCCAGTCCAGGGCTGATCCTCTGCCATAGTGGGCCGGATGCTCCGTATCTTGCGCTGGCACTGCCTGCTGATTGGCTTCTGCACTGCTACCTCCCTCACTGACACCAGCACCAAGATAGAGAACACTGACACCAGCACCGAGATCAGCACTGAGATAGAGGGCACTGACACCAGTACTGAGATAGAGAGCACTGACTCCAGCACTGAGATAGAGAGCACTGACACCAGCACCGAGATCAGCACTGAGATAGAGGGCACTGACACCAGTACTGAGATAGAGAGCACTGACCCCAGCACTGAGATAGAGGACACTGACACCAGCACCGAGATTGAGAGCATCGACACCAGCACTGAGCTAGAGAGCACGGACACCAGCACTGAGATAGAGAGCACTGACCCCAGCACTGAGATAAGGAAGCACTGACAGCAGCACTTTAAAGCTCTTAATATATGTAATTTATACAGTTATTTTTTTCAATCGCTTGAATTATTTTTCCCATTATGGGTGCGAGTAGTGCCTCATGTCTAGGATTTGCCTAAGGCCTCACAAAGCCTGGAGCCACCTCTGGGGCCCGGTGAGGATGAGGAACGTAAGTTTACTATTAAGCCTCCCGGGCCACGTGAGTCCAGCTGTGTCCCAACACACGCAGCCGCATACAGCAGGAGCAGAGAGCAGAGTGGGCAGGAACAGAGTGGGTGGGGCAGAACGCTCGAGCGCGCCTGTGAAGGGACATCGTTTTCAGCACATGAGGAGGCTCTGGAGTTTGGACAGGGGTAGAACGGGAAGGGGAGACTGTCATCTGTTTTGCTATGTTTGTGAAGAAAATGTTTGCTATATTTTTTCATTAGGATAATTTCGGCACAAAGAGAGGGGGAGCAATGCCAGGTTCAAGGGTGCAGAACTCTGAGGCTTCTTTAGAGATATTTAACATCACTTTCTGCCTTGCTGAAAATTTTTTTACAGACAGGAAGTGTGGGGAAATTATTTGAATGGAGCCTGGATTGACGTACAAACCTAACTGAAGTCCTCATCCTTCCCTGATCTATGCAAAACTTTTTTGACTTTACTTACACTAAATTGTACTGAATGTAACCTGTAGATTTTATTGGCAGTGTTTTTGTTTTGTTGTCTGAAATTAATATAAGCTGTTGCCTGGGTACTGTGCCACATTTTTTTATTTCTGCATGCTTTATGGACTTTAGGGATGAGCCGAACACCCCCCGGTTCGGTTCGCACCAGAACCTGCGAACGGACCGAAAGTTCGCACGAACGTTAGAACCCCATTGACGTCTATGGGACTCGAATGTTTAAAATCAAAAGTGCTCATTTTAAAGGCTAACTTGCATGGTATTGTCCTAAAAAGGGTTTGGGGACCCGGATCCTACCCCAGGGGACATGTATCAATGCAAAAAAAACTTTTAAAAACGGCCGTTTTTTCGGGAGCAGTGATTTTAATAATGCTTAAAGTGAAAAAAAAAAAGTGAAATATTCCTTTAAATATCGTACCTGAGGGGTGTCTATAGTATGCCTGTAAAGTGACGCGTGTTTCCCGTGTTTAGAACAGTCCCTGCACCAAATGTCCTTTGGGTCTTGTATGGATATTAAGGGGAACCCCGCACCCAAATTAAAATAAGGAAAAGTGTGGGGCCACCAGGCCCTATATACTCTGAACAGCAGTATACAGGCGGTGCAAACAAGACAGGGACTGTAGGTTTGTTGTTAAGTAGAATCTCTTTGTAATTTTGAACGGGTACATTTTTAACGTGTTTAGCTCCAGCCAAAAAATCTTTTTTAAGCTTTTTGGAAAACATAGGGAAGGGTTATCACCCCTGTGACATTTGTTTTGCTGTCTTTCCTCCTCTTCAGAAGATTTCACCTCACTTTTTGTCCCAATGAAAAATGTTTTTTGAAAATTTGGTTTTTTTTTGTGGAACAAGGATTGGAAAGCATCAGTGGAAAGGAGAAATGTTTTTCCCATATTAACTCTTACAGGAGAGAATTTCCCTTCCTAGGGGTAGATTTCATCTCACTTCCTGTTGTCTCCTTCCGTTTGCAAGTAGGAGTCTTTTGTAAGTTAGTTGTTTGAAAGTAGGGTCCTGCCCTATATACTCAGCAGAAATTTGGGCCTTAGGTGTTGCTGTGGCCACAACACTGTAAGCCCTCACAGGGCCCTGCTGTGAAATATTAGATCAAGAATTGTAATTACATGCTCCTGTTGAACAGGAGCTGAAAAATTAGGCCTTAGGCACTGATGCTGGTGCCACAACACTGCAACCCCTCACAGACACTCTAGTTGGAATGCAGGAACGAGCCCTGCTGCAAAGTATTGCATCAAAAATTGTAATTACACGCCCCTGTTAAACAGGGGCAGAAAAAATGGGCCTTAGGCACTGGTGCTGGTGCCACAACACTGCAACCCCTCACAGACACTCTAGTTGGAGCGCAGGAACGAGCCCTGCTGTAAAGTATTGCATCAAAAATTGTAATTACACGCCCCTGTTGAACAGGGACAGAAAAAATGGGCCTTAGGCACTGGTGCTGGTGCCACAACACTGCAACCCCTCACAGACACTCTAGTTGGAATGCAGGAACGAGCCCTGCTGCAAAGTATTACATCAAAAATTGTAATTACACGCCCCTGTTAAACAGGGGCTGAAAAATTGTGCCTTAGGCACTGGTGGTGGCGCCCAGAACCAAAAATGTTCTTACAAGCTATCAGCGTGATGATTGAGGAGGAAGAGGATAATTACTCAGGGATAGTCATTCAGCATCTGCATAGGCAGTCTTTGAAGGGATCTGAGATTTCAAAAAAATTATTCGGTTACATCAGCATCAGGTGCTTGGTAGCTGGTGGTGATCCAAGACTGATTCATTTTTATGAAGGTCAGTCGATCGACCGAGTCAGTGGACAGACGCACCCTGTGATCGGTTACCACGCCTCCAGCAGCACTAAATGTGCGTTCCGAAAGAACGCTGGATGCAGGACAGGCCAGTAGCTCAATTGCATACTGTGCAAGCTCTGGCCAGTGATCCATCCTCAAGACCCAGTAACCCAGAGGATTTTCGGTAGGAAAGGTGTCCAAGTCTGATCTTGCCCCTAGGTATTCCTGCACCATGTAAAACAGACGCTGGCGATGGTTGCTGGAACCGATCATACCTTGGGGCTGCGGACCAAAAAATTGTCTGAACGCATCAGTCAGACGGCCACCTTCTCCACCGCTCCTTCTTTGACTGACCGAAGCCTCAGCAACACGTTGTCCAGAAACAGGAGTTTGTAACCTCCCAGTCTCTGGGAACGCATTGCACAGACCTTTCTGCAAGGCCTCCCGAAGATGTTTCATCCTCTGCTCCCTCTGCGACGGCAAGATAAGGTCCGCAACCTTACCCTTGTAACGTGGTTTAAGGAGGGTTGCCAGCCAGTATTGGTCCTTCTCCTTGATACCACGAATACGAGGATCCTTACGCAGGCTTTGCAGGATCAGGGAGGCCATTCAGCGTAGGTTTGCTGAGGCATTCGGTCCGGAGTCCTCTGGGTCACTAAGGACGACATGGTCCGCAGCCACCTCCTCCCAGCCATGTACAAGTCCATGTGTTTCTTGGGACTGATTCCTTAAAGACTGCTGCTGATGCTGAATGCCAGGCTCCACCTGCATACTGACACAATCTTCCTCCTCCTCCTCCTCCTCCTCTTCCTGTGTGATCGGCGGGCACGCAGGAACACTGTCTGGAAAAAGGGGACCTTGAGAGCTAAGGAAGTCCTCCTCTTCCTGCCTCTGTTCTGCCTCAAGTGCCCTGTCCATTATTCCACGCAGCGTGTGCTCCAACAGGTGGACAAGGGGGACAGTGTCACTGATGCATGCACTGTCACTGCTCACCATCCTCATGGCCTCCTCAAATGGTGACAGGACAGTGCATGCATCCCTGATCATGGCCCACTGGCGTGGGGAAAAAAAACAAGCTCCCCTGACCCTGTCCTGGTGCCATAGTCCCACAGGTACTCATTGATGGCCCTCTGCTGCGTGTGCAGCCGCTGCAGCATGGCCAACGTTGAGTTCCACCTGGTGGGCATGTCACAGATTAGGCGGTTCTTGGGCAGGTTAAACTCCTTTTGGAGGTCCGTCAGCCGAGCACTGGCATTATATGACCGGCAGAAATGCACACAGACTTTCCTGGCCTGCCTCAGGACATCCTGTAAGCCCGGGTACCTGCCCAAGAACCGCTGCACCACCAAGTTAAGGACGTGAGCCAAACAGGGCACATGGGTCATTTGTCCCTGTTGGAGGGCAGAGAGGAGGTTGGTGCCATTGTCGCAAACCACCATTCCTGCCTTAAGTTGGCGTGGCGTAAACCACCTCTGAACCTGCCCCTGCAGAGCTGAAAGAACCTCTGCCCCAGTGTGGCTCCTGTCCCCCAAGCACACCAGCTCAAGCACCGCATGGCATCTTTTGGCCTGCGTACTTGCGTAGCCCCTTGAACGACTACGGAGCACCGCTGGTTCCGAGGAAGAGGCCATGGAGGAAGAAGAAGAGGAGGGGGTGGAGGAGAGAGGTGTGTCACAATCATTAGCATTTTGGAGGCATGGTGGCGGAACAACCTCCAACACTACTGCACCTTGTCCTGCATCCTTCCCAGCTGCCAGCAGAGTCACCCAATGCGCCGTGAAACTTAGGTAACGTCCCTGTCCATGCCTGCTGGACCATGAGTCAGCGGTAATATGCACCTTACCGCTGACCGCCCTGTCCAGCGAGGCATGGACATTGCCTTCCACATGCTGGTAGAGAGCCGGAATCGCCTTCCGTGAGAAAAAGTGGCGTTTAGGTACCTGCCACTGAGGAACCGCACACGGAAGGGGGCAGAGTCTACCAACTGAAAAGGCAGCAGTTGAAGTGCTAGCAATTTTGCCAAGCTAGCATTCAACCTCTGGGCATGTGGATGGCTGGGAGCAAACTTCTTTCGGCGGTGCAGCAGCTGGGGCAGGGAAATTTGCCTGGTACAATCTGACGTCGGTGTACCAAAAGCACATTGCCCACAAGTACTTGGCTGTGACACACCTAATTCTACACCTTCATTCCTCTCAGTGCAGGTCTCAGAGAGGACTGAAGGTCTAGTGGGATTGGAAATCTCAGCTGATGAGGAGCAAGGAGAGGTCCTCTTTGTTCTTTGGTGTGGGTCTTTTAGATACGCTTGCCAACGAACTGCATGGCAGGTCAACATATGTCTGGTCAAGCATGTGGTACCCAAGCGGGAGATGTTTTGGCCACGTGAGATACGCTTGAGACATATGTTGCAAATAGCAGCGGTGCGATCTGATGCACTCGTCTCAAAAAAGGCCCACACCAAAGAACTTTTTGAATAACGCGCAGAGACTGCAGCGCCCTGCACATGTGGAGCTTTGGGGTGTGATGCAGTCAATGTGCTGCCCTTAGGCTGGCCCCTGGAGGGCATCCTACCTCGTTGGTGATGTGCCGCCTCCTCCTCCTCCTCCTCCTCTCTCCTATCAGGCACCCACGTTGAGTCAGTGACCTCATCATCCCCTCCCTCCTCATCACTGGAGCAAACCTGGCAGTATGCTGCAGCAGGGGGAGCATGACTGCCAGATTGCTGTCCTTCTTGAGCACCCCCTCTGTCCATGCTCATGTTACTGCCTTCATCGAGCTCAGTATCATCATCAGAGCCTTCCAAACGCTGGGCATCCTCCTGGAGCATGTACCCAACACTGTGGTCAAACAGTTCGAGGGACTCCTCAGGAGGACATGGTGGGGCTAGGGAAGGAGTCAATGATGACATTGAGCCGAGGGAAGAGGCCGCTGCTTTGCCAGACAAAGTACCCTGGGCATGGATGAGAGAGGATGAGGAGGATGAGGACGGCTTGGTCATCCACTCCACCAAGTCTTCCGCATGTTGCGGCTCAACATGGCCAGCTGCCAAAAAAAAGGCCAAGCGTGTCCCATGGCCACGTGCTGATGAGGATGCACCGTCTCCACGACCAGCACTAGACACAGAGCCTGCTTGCCCTCTCTTATTGGCTTGTGACTGTCTGCCTCTCCTTCTTGGCCTTCCAGACATACTAATGGCCTGTAGCTGCACTAAGCTGGGATGTATATATATATATATATATATATATATATATATATATATATATATATATATATGTATGTACTGATACTGCAGCTAGCAAAATCAACTGCCTGCCTGTAGTATGAGAACACCACCAACGTTCTACAGGTAGCTTTAGCTGAACACTGTGAGGTGGACGCACCCCACTAACTTGTAGGTTTAGCTGAACACTGTGAGCAGGACGCACTGCACTAAATGTAAATAGTCTAGCTGCCTGACTGTGGTACTAATAGGATCAAAAGAACACCAGTAATTTTCTTCAGGTAGCTTTATATACTGTAACAAGACAAGCCTGCCTGTCAGTAGGAAGATAACAGGAACGGATCTAGCTGAACACTGTGAGCAGGACGCACTGCACTAAATGTAAATAGTCTAGCTGCCTGACTGTGGTACTAATAGGATCAAAAGAACACCAGCAATTTTCTTCAGGTAGCTGTATTTACTGTAAAAAGACAAGCCTGCCTGTCAGTAAGAAGATAACAGAAACGGATCTAGCTGAACACTGTGAGCAGGACGCACCCCACTAACTTGTAGGTTTTGCAGAACACTGTGAGCAGGACGCACTGCACTAAATGTAAATAGTCTAGCTGCCCGACTGTGGTACTAATAGGAGCAAAAGAACACCAGTAATTTTCTTCAGGTAGCTTTATATACTGTAACAAGACAAGCCTGCCTGTCAGTAGGAAGATAACAGGAACGGATCTAGCTGAACACTGTGAGCAGGATGCACTGCACTAAATGTAAATAGTCTAGCTGCCTGACTGTGGTACTAATAGGATCAAAAGAACACCAGTAATTTTCTTCAAAATACTGTAACAAGACAAGCCTGCCTGTCAGTAAGAAGATAACAGGAACGGATCTAGCTGAACACTGTGAGCAGGACGCACTGCACTAAATGTAAATAGTCTAGCTGCCTGACTGTGGCACTAATAGGATCAAAAGAACACCAGTAATTTTCTTCAGGTAGCTTTATATACTGTAACAAGACAAGCCTGCCTGTCAGTAGGAAGATAACAGGAACGGATCTAGCTGAACACTGTGAGCAGGACGCACTGCACAAAATGTAAATAGTCTAGAAGATAACAGGAACGGATCTAGCTAAACTAAATACAGTGTATATATATATATATATATATGCAACACCTGGGATGCATATATATACACAATACACTTTAAGTGCAGCTAACTGACTGACTGTCCTGCCTAATCTAGCTAACTCAAATGAAATGACACTGTCTCTCTCTCTCTCTCTCTCTAAGCACACCGGAACACACTGCACAGGGCCGCCGTGCAGGCGGCCTTATATAGTGTGGGGCGTGTACTAAATCCCCTGAGCCATAATTGGCCAAAGCCTCCTTGGCTTTGGCCAATTACGGCTCTCTGTTAAGGCGGCGCTGTGATTGGCCAAGCATGCAGGTCATAGTGCATGCTTGGCCAATCATCAGCAAACAATGCACTGCGATGCCGCAGTGAATTATGGGCCGTGACGCGCCACACGAATTTGGCGCGAACGGCCCATATCGTTCGCAATTCGGCGAACGACCGAACAGCCGATGTTCGAGTCGAACATGGGTTCGACTCGAACACGAAGCTCATCCCTAATGGACTTATATTTAAATTAATGAGGAATATTGTTTTTAATACTTCCAATGGTTAAGGCCTGAATTGATCAGGTAGATTCTGTGGTTATTCATGTTGGATGAGGAGTATTCACCCCAGCCCCATGCACATAAAGAAATGCCCCCCCCATTCATGCCCATTCATACCCTGCCCTATATCCTATCCAGATGTCAAGTTACTACAGCTTTTACATGGCAATCTTCATTGTTCATCTTTGTTGTTCTAATGCCATGGGAGGTACTGAGATGATTAAAGGTGGGCTCCTGCTAGAAAATGTTCCTGGAAATAACACCTTGAGGGGGAGCTAAATGACGCAAACCTGAGGTCTACAAATTCCAGTGAGCATCACAAGGGAGAGATCCAGATGCCAGCCCAAAGACCCAAGTCTAGACCAATGCATCAGTTCCAGTCTGTCTGTGGATGTCAAGTTCTTTCCTTACCAGGAGGCAGGGTTTGGGATTGAGAAGTTCTGTAAATATGGATGAACACAGAATCAAACCAAAAGTTTGGGGAAAATTTTTTTGAAAAGTTTTGGGAAAATCTTAGGAAAATTAAAATTATAATGTGGACATTTTTCTTTTCCTTCTTCTTTTGAATTTTATGCACATTAATAAGCCATACAAGAGACTTTTTTTGGGACTATTTTTATTTGGCCTAAAGGCTGTCATGCCCCTCCCACTTGCTTTTATGGACTGCCACGCCCCTTCCCCCTTTGTATTTTATGGACAATTGCTAGGCAGCTGAGATTTTGATATCTACTAATTCTGATGTGTTTATTGTTTTCTATTTTTACATGCTTAAGATGGTGGCACATTTATGGGAAAGTATTCCAGGTGAATGTCGGGGGCATATTGGGGGCAACAGGTTTTGTGATTGTCACGTTCACGACAAAAGAGAGAATTGAAAGGGGCATGTAAAAAGACCCCCTTATGTTCATATCGTGTTTTACAATCTAATGCCCCGTACACACGGTCGGATTTTCCGATGGAAAATGTCAGATCGGAGCGTGTTGTCGGAAATTCTGACCGTGTGTGGGCTCCATCGGACATTTTCCATCGGATTTTCCGACACACAAAGTTGGAGAGCAGGAGATAAAATTTTCTGACAACAAAATCCGTTGTCGGAAATTTTGATCGTGTGTACACAAATCCGACGGACAAAGTGCCACGCATGCTCAGAATAAATAAAGACATGAAAGCTATTGGCCACTGCCCCGTTTATAGTCCCGACGTACGTGTTTTACGTCACCGCGTTCAGAACGATCAGATTTTCCGACAACTTTGTGTGACCGTGTGTATGCAAGACAAGTTTGAGCCAACATCCGTCGGAAAAAATCCTAGGATTTTGTTGTCTGAATGTCCGAACAAAGTCCGACCGTGTGTACGCCCTATTAGGCTGTTCCTTTAAAGTTATCAATTTCCTGATCAAGTACGGTAAATATATATTGTTGTTGAAGAACAAGACATAGGGAAGTTACGTGTGTGTCATAAGATTGTCTGCATTTACATCTGTCTAGGTGACATAATATAACGCGACATAATGAGTTTGCTTGTATACAGAGATGTAACGAGTTAATAATATTGTGACATTGTGATCGGTTGAATTGTTGAAGGAAATATGTCATTTGAATTTGTACTCCTTATTGATGGTAAATGGTTGTTAATGGACACCTTTGATTTATAATTAACAACTTGTCTGAGCCATAATAAAGCGGAGAACATTGTATGAAGCACCGTGTTGTGTCAATCATTGTGTCCCCTATGCATAGAGATATATTTGGGTGAAAGCAACGGAATCAGCCGATAAGGTAACTATAATTAGATAATAGGATAATAGTCAGGACTAGTGATTAAAGGTGAAATTGCACCTTTCAACGTTTTTGGCTGTAACATGAGAAAATGTGGAAACTTTCAAGGGGTATGAATACTTTTTCAAGGCACTGTATAGTAGGTTTTCTACTGTTGCCATACATGACAGAAAAATCGCAGATCGCT
Source organism: Lithobates clamitans (assembly GCA_037952925.1). NCBI lineage: Eukaryota > Metazoa > Chordata > Amphibia > Anura > Ranidae > Lithobates > Lithobates clamitans. The sequence goes on along the minus strand of JBBGZY010000922.1, from coordinate 3,147,471 downwards.
GCCATTACTAGTAAAAAAAGTAAATACCATAAATCTATCCACTATTTTGTAGACGCTATAACTTTTGCACAAACCAATGAATATACTCTTATTGTGATTTTTATTACCAAAAATATGTAGAAGAATACATATCGGCCTAAACTGAGACTTTTTTTTTTAAATTGGGGATATTTAATATAGCAAAAAGTACAAAATATTGTGTTTTTTTCAAAATTGTCGTTTTTTTGTTTGTAGCGCAAAAAATAGAAACTGCAGAGATGATCAAATACCACCAAAAGAAAGCTCTATTTATGGGAAAAAAAGGATGTCAATTTTGTTTGGATACAGCTTCGCACAACCGCGCAATTGTCAGTTAAAATGATGCAGTGCCGTATCACAAAAAAATGCTAATTGAGAGGCCAAACCTTCTGGGGCTAAAGTGGTTAAGGAGGAAGTGGAATCCAGCAACCACCATGTCCTTATGAACCACTGACTTTACCCAGCCACATTCATTTGCTGGCATGGAATCCCTGGACATGTAAACAAAGGCACAGGGATAGCACTGACATCATTAACCGAATATGGCTACATGGCCTTATTTGGAAAACAACATTGACCAAATTTGGCCATGCCCAGGCAATGGTTATTGATATCACTGGGTACATCTCCCCTTGTTTACATTGCCTATGACAACTTGGAGAGCCAAGTTTTCACCATGAGCATTCATAAGGATTGAACATGTTGGCTGATCATCGTCTTTTTTCTTTCAATGAGTCAGCTGGCTTCACTCATCATGAATGATGAGCATCTGCATCACTGGTCGGTGTAATTAATGATGGATTTACATTGTGGGACTTGTTGAGGGTTTTTATTTTTCAATGAATTCATATGAGGGATGGATCTGGAGGCTGCATTATTTTTAAAGGGGGTTTCCAGATTCTAATAAGCCCCTTGACTGCATTCCCCCACAACAGCTGGAACAGGGTTATCAGGAAGAGGCCCTTGTTTTGATCAACATGGGTACAAGTGGGACAAGGTGCTTTGCTCGCAAGGTACAACCTATGTTGAGGGCATGTGACTTTGTATGGTTAAGGGGAGGGGTGGGGGTGGGGGGGTCACACATTTGCCTCTTGTTTTCTTGATCTGCCAGGCTGCATGCTTGAATAAAGGTCTGTATGGAATTTGAGGGAGACCCATGCCATTTTTTATTTTTTGAATGGGGTTCCCCATTAACACCTATACCAGAATGTTATCTAAGTTACTGATATAAATAAAGGGAATCCCTAGCTGTTTGTTCACAAACAGACTAAAGCACCCAGGAAATGTCATTTGCCAGCAATTTAAAATCTATTTTTCCTAGTAAATGTCAGTTTTAATGTAGTGAGTTGTATACATTAGTTGAGTACAGATTAGCCACACAGGAAGGTTAAAGCTGTTCTAAACCCAAAAATAAAAATTGATATATTACAGCTCTTAATAAGGGATGAGCTTCGTGTTCGAGTCAAACCCATGTTCGACTCGAACATTGGCTGTTCGGTCGTTCGCCGAATTCTGAACGTTATGGGCCGTTCGCGCCAAATTTGTGTGGCGCGTCACGGCCCATAATTCACTGCGGCACCGCAGTGCATTGCTGGCTGATGATTGGCCAAGCATGCACTATGACCCGCATGCTTGGCCAATCACAGCGCCATCGGTAGAGAGAGCTGTAATTGGCCAAAGCCAGGGTGGCTTTGGCCAATTATGGCTCAGGGGGTTTAGAACACGCCCCACACTATATAAGGCCGCCTACACGGCGGCCCTGTGTAGTGTGTGTTCCGGTGTTGAAAGAGAGATAGATAGACAGAGAGACAGTGTCATTTCATTTGAGTTAGATAGATTAGGCAGTACAATCAAGTGAGTTAGCTGCACTTACAGTGTATTGTGTATATATATGCATCCCAGGTGTGGCATATATATATATATATATATATATATATATATATATATATATATATATATATATATATATATATATATATATATACACTGTATTCAGTTTAGCTAGATCTGTTCCTGTTATCTTCTTACTGACAGGCAGGCTTGTCTTGTTACAGTATTTACAGCTACCTGAAGAAAATTGCTGGGGTTCTTTTGATCCTATTAGTACCACAGTCAGGCAGCTAGACTATTTACAGCTAGTGCAGTGCATCCTGCTCACAGTGTTCAGCTAAAACTACAAGTTAGTGTGGTGCGTCCTCCTCACAGTGTTCAGCTAAAGCTACAAGTTATTTTTTTGCGAGCTCTGCACACTGTTCATCTAAAGCTACAAGTTAGTGCAGTGCGTCCTGCTCACAGTGTTCAGCTAAAACTACAAGTTAGTGTAGTGAGACCTCTGCACAGTGTTCATCTAAAGCTACAAGTTAGTGCAGTGCATCCTGCTCACAGTGTTCAGCTAAAACTGCAAGTTAATGTGGTGCGTCCTCCTCACAGTGTTCAGCTAAACCTACAAGTTTTTTTTGCGAGCTCTGCACAGTGTTCATCTAAAGTTACAAGTTAGTGCAGTGCGTCCTGCTCACAGTGTTCAGCTAAAACTACAAGTTAGTGTGATGCGTCCTCCTCACAGTGTTCAGCTAAAACTACAAGTTAGTGCAGTGCGTCCTGCTCACAGTGTTCAGCTAAAAGTACAAGTTAGTGCAGTGTGTCCTGCTCACAGTGTTCAGCTAAAACTACAAGTTAGTGTAGTGAGACCTCTGCACAGTGTTCATCTAAAGCTACAAGTTAGTGCAGTGCGTCCTACTCACAGTGTTCAGCTAAATTTACAAGTTAGTGTAGTGAGACCTCTGCACAGTGTTCATCTAAAGCTACAAGTTAGTGCAGTGCGTCCTGCTCACAGTGTTCAGCTAAAACTACAAGTTAGTGTGGTGCGTCCTCCTCACAGTGTTCAGCTAAAACTATAAGTTAGTTGCAGTGCGTCCTGCTCACAGTGTTCAGCTAAAACTACAAGTTAGTGTGGTGCGTCCTCCTCACAGTGTTCAGCTAAAACTACAAGTTAGTGTGGTGCGTCCTCCTCACAGTGTTCAGCTAAAACTACAAGTTAGTGCAGTGCGTCCTGCTCACAGTGTTCAGCTAAAACTACAAGTTAGTGTAGTGAGACCTCTGCACAGTGTTCATCTAAAGCTACAAGTTAGTGCAGTGCGTCCTGCTCACAGTGTTCAGCTAAAACTATAAGTTAGTGTAGTGAGACCTCTGCACAGTGTTCATCTAAAGCTACAAGTTAGTGCAGCGCGTCCTGCTCACAGTGTTCAGCTAAAACTACAAGTTAGTGTAGTGAGACCTCTGCACAGTGTTCATCTAAAGCTACAAGTTAGTGCAGTGCATCCTGCTCACAGTGTTCAGGTAAAACTACAAGTTAGTGTAGTGAGACCTCTGCACAGTGTTTATCTAAAGCTACAAGTTAGTGCAGTGCGTCCTGCTCACAGTGTTCAGCTAAAACTACAAGTTAGTGTGGTGCGTCCTCCTCACAGTGTTCAGCTAAACCTACAAGTTATTTTTTTTCGAGCTCTGCACAGTGTTCAACTAAAGCTACAAGTTAGTGCAGTGCGTCCTGCTCACAGTGTTCAGCTAAAACTACAAGTTAGTGTGGTGCGTCCTCCTCACAGTGTTCAGCTAAAACTACAAGTTAGTGTAGTGCGTCCTGCTCACAGTGTTCAGCTAAAACTACAAGTTAGTGTGGTGCGTCCTCCTCACAGTGTTCAACTAAAACTACAAGTTAGTGTAGTGCGTCCTGCTCACAGTGTTCAGCTAAAACTACAAGTTAGTGTGGTGCATCCTCCTCACAGTGTTCAGCTAAAACTACAAGTTAGTGTAGTGCGTCCTGCTCACAGTGTTCATCTAAAACTACAAGTCAGTGTTGTGCGTTCTCCTCACAGTGTTCAGCTAAACCTACAAGTTATTTTTTATATATATCCCAGCTTAGTGCAGCTACAGGCCATTAGTATGTCTGGAAGGCCAAGAAGGAGAGGCAGACAGTCACAAGCCAATAAGTGAGGGCAAGCAGGCTCTGTGTCTAGTGCTGGTCGTGGAGACGGTGCATCCTCATCAGCACGTGGCCGTGGGACACACTTGTCCTTTTTTTTGGCAGCTGGCCTTGTTGAGCCACAACATGCAGAAGACTTGGTCGAGTGAATGACCAAGCCGTCCTCATCCTCATCCTCTCTCACCCATGCTCAGGGTACTTTGTCTGGCAAAGCAGCGGCCTCTTCCCTCGGCTCAATGTCATCAGTGACTCCTTCCCTAGCCCCACCATGTCCTCCCGAGGACTCCCTTGAACTGTTTGACCAACAGTGTTGGGTACATGCTCCGGGAGGATGCCCAGCGTTTGGAAGGCTCTGATGATGATACTGAGCTCGATGAAGGCAGTAACATGAGCACGGACAGAGGGGGTGCCCAAGAAGGACAGCAATCTGGCAGTCATGCTCCCACTTCTGCAGCATACTGCCAGGTTTGCTCCAGTGATGAGGAGGGAGGGGATGGTGAGGTCACTGATTCAACGTGGGTGCCTGATAGGAGAGAGGAGGAGGAGGCGGCACATCACCAACGAGGCAGGATGCCCTCCAGGGGCCAGCCTAAGGGCAGCACATTGACTGCATCACACCCCAAAGCTCCACATGTGCAGGGCGCTGCAGTCTCTGCCCGTTATTCAAAAAGTTCTTTGGTGTGGGCCTTTTTTGAGACGAGTGCATCAGATCGCACCGGTGCTATTTGCAACATATGTCTCAAGCATATCTCGCGTGGCCAAAACATCTCCCGCTTGGGTACCACATGCTTGACCAGACATATGTTGACCTGCCATGCAGTTCGTTGGCAAGCGTATCTAAAAGACCCACACCAAAGAACAAAGAGGACCTCTCCTTGCTCCTCATCAGCTGAGATCTCCAACCCCACTATACCTTCAGTCCTCTCTGAGACCTGCACTGAGAGGAATGAAGGTGTAGAATTAGGTGTGTCACAGCCAAGTACTTGTGGGCAAACTGCTTTCGGTACACCGACGTCAGATTGTACCAGGCAAATTTCCCTGCCCCAGCTGCTGCACCGCCGAAAGAAGTTTGCTCCCAGCCATCCACATGCCCAGCGGTTGAATGCTAACTTGGCAAAATTGCTAGTACTTCAACTGCTGCCTTTTCAGTTGGTAGACTCTGTCCCCTTCTGTGAGTTTGTGGAATGTGCGGTTCCTCAGTGGCAGGTACCCAAACGCCACTTTTTCTCATGGAAGGCGATTCCGGCTGTCTACCGGCTTGTGGAAGGCAATGTCCATGCCTCGCTGGACAGGGCGGTCAGCGGTAAGGTGCATATTACTGCTGACTCATGGTCCAGCAGGCATGAACAGGGACATTACCTAAGTTTCAGCGCGCATTGGGTGACTCTGCTGGCAGCTGGGAAGGATGCAGGACAAGGTGCAGTAGTGTTGGAGGTTGTTCCACCACCACGCCTCCAAAATGGCACTACTAATGATTGTGACACACCTCTCTCCTCCACCCCCTCCTCTTCTTCTTCCTCCATGGCCTCTTCCTGTGATTTGTCCTCGGAACCAGTGGTGCTCCGTAGCCGTTCAAGGGGCTACGCAAGTACACAGGCCAAAAGATGCCATGCGGTGCTTGAGCTGGTGTGCTTGGGGGACAGGAGCCACACTGGGGCAGAGGTTCTGTCAGCTCTGCAGAGGCAGGTTCAGAGGTGGTTGACGCCATGCCAACTTAAGGGAGGAATGGTGGTTTGCGACAATGGCACCAACCTCCTCTCTGCCCTCCAACAGGGACAAATGACCCATGTGCCCTGTTTGGCTCATGTCCTTAACTTGGTGGTGCAGCGGTTCTTGGGCAAGTACCCGGGCTTACAGGATGTCCTGAGGCAGGCCAGGAAAGTCGTTGTGCATTTCCGCCGGTCATATAATGCCAGTACTCAGCTGGCGGACCTCCAAAAGGAGTTTAACCTGCCCAAGAACCGCCTAATCTGTGACATGCCCACCATGTGAAACTCAACGTTGGCCATGCTGCAGCGGCTGCACATGCAGCAGAGGGCCATCAATGAGTACCTGTGTGACTATGGCACCAGGACAGGGTCAGGGGAGCTTGTTTTTTTTCCCACACCAGTGGGCCATGATCAGGGATGCATGCACTGTCCTGTCACCATTTGAGGAGGCCACGAGGATGGTGAGCAGTGACAGTGTATGCTTCAGTGACACTGTCCCCCTTGTCCATCTGTTGGAGCACACGCTGCGTGGATTAATGGACAGGGCACTTGAGGCAGAACAGAGGCAGGAAGAGGAGGACTTCCTTAGCTCTCAAGGCCCTCTTTATCCAGACAGTGTTCCTGCGTGCCCGCCGATCACACAGGAAGAGGACGAGGAGGAGGAGGAGGAAGATTGTGTCAGTATGGAGGTGGAGCCTGGCACTCAGCATCAGCAGCAGTCTTTAAGGGATCAGTCCCAAGAAACACATGGACTTGTACGTGGCTGGGAGGAGGTGGCTGCAGACCATGTCTTCCTTAGTGACCCAGAGGACTCCGGACCGAATGCCTCAGCAAACCTACGCTGCATGGCCTCCCTGATCCTGCAAAGTCTGCATAAGGATCCTCGTATTCATGGTATCAAGGAGAAGGACCAATACTGGCTGGCAACCCTCCTTGATCCACGTTACAAGGGTAAGGTTGCAGACCTTATCTTGCCATCGCAGAGGGAGCAGAGGATGAAACATCTTCAGGAGGCCTTGCAGAAAGGTCTGTGCAATGCGTTCCCAGAGACTGGGAGGTTACACACTCCTGTTTCTGGACAACGTGTTGCTGAGGCTTCGGTCAGTCAAAGAAGGAGCGGTGGAGAAGGTGGCCGTCTGACCGATGCGTTCAGACAATTTTTTGGTCCGCAGCCCCAAGGTATGATCAGTTCCAGCAACCATCGCCAGCGTCTGTTTTACATGGTGCAGGAATACCTAGGGGCAAGATCTGACTTGGACACCTTTCCCACCGAAAATCCTCTGGGTTACTGGGTCTTGAGGATGGATCACTGGCCAGAGCTTGCACAGTATGCAATTGAGCTACTGGCCTGTCCTGCATCCAGCGTTCTTTCGGAACGCACATTCAGTGCTGCTAGAGGCGTGGTAACCGATCACAGGGTGCGTCTGTCCACTGACTCGGTCGATCGACTGACCTTCATAAAAATGAATCAGTCTTGGATCACCACCAGCTACCAAGCACCTGATGCTGATGTAATCGAATAGTTTTTTTTGAAATCTCAGATCCCTTCAAAGACTGCCTATGCTGATGCTGAGTGACTATCCCTGAGTAATTATCCTCTTCCTCCTCAATGATCACGCTGATAGCTTGTAAGAACATTTTTGGTTCTGATCGCTACCACCAGTGCCTAAGGCCCAATTTTTCAGCCCCTGTTTAACAGGAGCGTGTAATTAGAATTTTTGATGCAATACTTTGCAGCAGGGCTCATTTCTGCGTTCCAACTAGAGTATCTGTGAGGGGTTGCAGTGTTGTGGCACCAGCACCAGTGCCTAAGGCCCAATTTTTCAGCCCCTGTTTAACAGGGGCGTGTAATTACAATTTTTGATGCAATACTTTGCAGCAGGGCTCGTTTCTGCGTTCCAACTAGAGTATCTGTGAGGACTTACAGTGTTGTGGCACCAGCACCACCACCACCACCAAAGGCCCAATTTTTCTGCCCTTGTTCAACAGGGGCATGTAATTACAATTCTTGATCTAATATTTCACAGCAGGGCCCATTTCTGCGCCCACCAAGAGCGAGTGAGGACTTACAGTGTTGTGGCACCAGCACCAGCACCAAAGGCCCAATTTTTCTGCCCCTGCTCAACAGGGGCATGTAATTACAATTCTTGATCTAATATTTCACAGCAGGGCCCTGTGAGAGCTTACAGTGTTGTGGCCACAACAACACCTAAGGCCCAAATTTCTGCTGAGTATATAGGGCAGGCCCCTACTTTCAAACATCTAACTTACAAACGACTCCTACTTGCAAACGGAAGGAGACAACAGGAAGTGAGATGAAATCTACCCCTAGGAAGGGAAATTCTCTCCTGTAAGAGTTAATATGGGAAAAACATTTCTCCTTTATACTGATGCTTTCCAATCCTTGTTCCACAAAAAAACCCAAATTTTCAAAAAACATTTGTCATTGGAACAAAAAGTGAGGTGAAATCTTCTGAAGAGGAGGACAGACAGCAAAACAAATGTCACAGGGGTAATAACCCTTCCCTATGTTTTCCAAAAAGCTTAAAAAAGATTTTTTGGCTGGAGCTAAACACGTTAAAAATGTACCCGTTCAAAATTACAAACAGATTCTACTTAACAACAAACCTACAGTCCCTGTCTTGTTTGCACTGCCTGTATAGTGCTGTTCAGAGTATATAGGGCCTGGTGGCCCCACACCTTTCCTTATTTTAATTTGGGTGTGGGGTTCCCCTTAATATCCATACAAGACCCAAAGGGCCTGGTAATGGACTGGGGGGTACCCATGCCCTTTGTCTCACTGATTTTCATCCATAGTGCCAGGACCCGACATTACATTAAACCGCAAGCAGTTTTAAATGAGATTTTTTCCTTTAAAAATGACATTTTGTGCAGGAACTGTTCTAAACACGGGAAACACGCGCCGCTTTACAGGCATACTATAGATACACCCTAGGTAAGATATTTAAAGGAATATTTCACTTTTTTTTTTACTTTAAGCATCATTAAAATCACTGCTCCCGAAAAAACAGCCGTTTTTAAAAGTTTTTTTTGCATTGATACATGTCCCCTGGGGCAGGACCCGGGTCCCCAAACCCTTTTTAGGACAATATCATGCAAATTAGCCTTTAAAATGAGCACTTTTGATTTCGAACGTTCGAGTCCCATAGACGTCAATGGGATTCTAACGTTCGTGCAAATTTTCGGTCTGTTCGCAGGTTCTGGTGCGAACCGAACGGGGGGTGTTCAGCTCATCCCTACTCTTAATCATTAAATGTGCTGGCTGCATTAGCTTTCTTTTTTATCCATCTTTTTTCTTTACTTTCACCCGGTGATCTGGCCAGTACCACATCTCCTGTCACCACTCCTCAGGAGGAACAATGCAAACACCTTTGGGTAGAGTGTTAGATGCACTAGAAGATTTAGATGGACATAACTAACAAATTAAAGCCAAACTCCAACTAAAACTTTTTAAGCAGTTACTATAAAAGTTTTGGACTACTTCTGTCATAAAGATTTTACACAAATGCATAAAAGCTGACCCATAGCCACAGCAGGATGTGAGAGAAAAAAGCTCCAAAGTGAGGGAATCCTTAATTGTCACATGGATCATCAGAAATAGTGTCCCCATTGAAAAATGTCCCTCTATTTCTGTTCTGGTAACAACCCAAAATCTGGCATTTTAATTCAGTTTCACTTGGTGATAATAGTAAATAGGACAAATAGAGTGGGGAAATCTCTGTAACAAAGGCACAGGCAGCAATAAAAACATAATAGGTGTTCCAAAGCTTTTCAACGCTATCCAAAACAAAACAAAAAAAGTTTTGCCTTCAGTTATACTTGAAAAGAAAGTCCAGACCAGTTCAGATGAGGCAGATTCCGTGATAGTGGACATTTGTGAAACTTAAGCAATGCATGCAAAAAAGGTTTTCCTCCATATGTTTAAAATTGCTTGGAACTATGGACAGTACTCTATCTACAATGTATGAATACCATGTAAGAGGTTTATCAAAACATTCTCAGTTTGCTAAATGTGAATATATTCTGTCTTTGGTGATACAGGAGAGTGTTTTAGTAGTTTACAATATGCTAAAGCTATCTTTACCACGTTAAAGTCCTTTATCATAGCTGCATAGTTAGGTTGAAAAATTACACTTATCTATCAAGTTAAAGAGTAACTTCACTTTTGCTGAGTAGCAAATATTCTCCCCCCCAGTGAACATGTGGGAAAGTGAATCTAATGGGAGTGACTTCATAATTATCAATCAGCTGCAGCAGCTGTTGGGCACTAATGAGGAAAGCTGCAGGGTCTGCATTCCTTTAGATGTGTTCCTATTGCGAGTATCTTACCAGAAATGACATTTTTGCTGCAGGGAATGCCTAACATCTGACTTGTATCTTAGCACAGACTGCTGGGATAATCGATGAGCCAATCACACAAGCAGGAAATTGCATATCTGGGGAGTGTTCTCTAAACATTCTGTGTACAGAACAGCTCTAGGTAGCCATATTGCATTGCATTTTAAGGAAAATTATGGAGCTGCAGATTGAAAAGCAAAGGTCATTTTTAATATCATTCAATTACAATATGACTTTTGTCGCAATTGTGTATGATATATTATTTTTTCTTTATTTGCTATATTTTTTTCCCACTAAAGTGGAGTTACCCTTTAAACATTGCCTTTTTATTTTTATATGACTAATTTACATTTGTGAGCAATGACAGGAGTTGGAGCTTACATGGGATGATGAATTCACTGCCTCCTCACATAATAATCAAAAGCTTGGACTTCTCAGACCAGAGGATTGTCACATGGGGTTGGTCAAATGTTCCCCTATACACAAAAACCTCATTCTTTTAACCACTTGCTAACCTGCTCACATACATTTATTACAGCAGGTCGGCTCTCCTGCGCGAACTGACGTACCTGTACGTCTGTCCGTGCAAGGAGGACAGGGAGCATGCTTGCGGGTCCCACAGACTCGATATCTGCCGCCGACCCGCAAAAGTTGTGTACAAAGGCAGAACGGGGAACAAGGCGATTCAGCATTCTGCCTAATGACATGTCAGAGATCTTCTGTTCCCAGTGATCGGGAACAGTGATCTCTGTCATGTCCCAGTGATCCCTTCCACCCTACAGTTAGAACACACCCATAGAACAGACTTAACCCCTTGATCGCCCCCTAGTGTTAACCCCTTCCCTGCCAGTGTCATTTTTACATTGATCTGTGCCTTTTTTTAGTACTGATCAATGTAATAATGTCAGTGGTCCCCAAAAAATGCCATTTGGGGTCAGATTTGTCCATCACAATGTTGCAGTTCCACTAAAAATCACAGATCACCGCCATTACCAGAAAAAACAAAAAATAAATAAAAAGTCCCTATATCTATCCCATAGTTTGTAGATGTGATAACTTTTGCACAAACTAATTTTTATACGCCGATTGCGATTTTTTTTTGCCAAAAATATGTAGAAGAATATATATCAGCCTACACTGATGAATACATTTGTTTTTTAATATATATATATATATTTTTTTGGATATGTATTATAGCAGAAAGTAAAAAAAATATTTTTTTCAAAATTGTTGGCCTTTTTTTGTTTATAGCGCAAAAAATAAAAACCGCAGAGGTCATCAAATACCACCAAAAGAAAGCTCTATTCGTGGGTAAAAAAGAATGCCAATTTTGTTTGGGTACAGTGTCGCATGACTGCGCAATTGTCAGTAAAAGCGACGCAGTGCTGTATCGCAAAAAATGGCCTGGTCATTAAGGGGGCAAATCCTTCCAGGGCTGAAGTGGTTAAACAAATAGAATCAGGGCTCAGAGTGGGAAGGTACTAAGGTAGCATAGATGGGTTAGCATAACTTGCTGGCAGGTAGTGGGGGTGGTGGACCATCAGAGGGTACTGTCACTTTTTTTTTACGTATAACTCTAAATTTAAAGATTTTTCCAAATATGAACAATCATATAGAAAAAGAAGACAAACAAAGAAATAAACCTATTACAAAAGCAACTTCAGTAAGCATATACATCTAATAGGCCAACATTGACACTTATTAAATGTATAAACTAAAGATAGGAGATTAATACAGAATATAAATTAATACGCCACCTTAATGCAAATTCACTTCGAAGCAAATAATAACCTCCAAAATATATCCATATGCATCAATTACTGCAATTGTTAACCTATGGTAACCTAGGTATATGCTTATACCTTAACTTAACTACTTTAAAATGAGAAACCTTTCTCCTGACCCCATCAATGGGGGTTCATAGACAAAATCTACTGAAAAACTGAGAAAAAGAGAGAAAAAAAGGGAGGAGAAAAAAGGATTAAATATAACTAACTCAAACTTGCCCCCCCTCCCAGAGTTCCCCCATCAGGGTCCAGCTCATCCTTATGAATCCACCCTCCCAACCTATATGGAAATGCAATCAACATATTGAGGGGTGCCTGAAAAGGTCGTCCATAGCTGCCAGGTATCCCTGCACTCCTCCTCTCTACCATAGAGAGATGTTGTCAAAAATTCCATTGTCCTAATTTCGTCTATCCTAGAAAACCAGTGTTTCAGAGAAGGTGTAGTCGTGGACTTCCACATGTCTAGAATACAAGCCCGGGCAGCATTCAACATTTGCGCTAACAATGTCTTTCTATAGTGGTGAAGGAGTTGTACATTTAAATGCAAGAGATAGCCCAAAGGGTCTGAACCAAGGTCATCAAATGTAAATTTTTTAATCATCTCCCCCACATCCTTCCAGAAAGCTGTAATTAAAGGGCACTGCCAAAAAATGTGTAGTAATGTCCCAGTCTCTTTATTACATCACCAGCATAACTTAGAAATTTGCAAGTAGAATTTGTTCATTAAGGCAGGAACCCTATACCACCTAACCAATAGCTTATAACCCTGTTCTTGAAAGCGGCTTGCTATGGAAGTTTTATGAGCCAATAGAATAATCCTGTTAGTTTGCGATCTTGTAAAAAAGATCTGGAGGTCCTCTTCCCAGTGTCGTATATACGCAGGAATCTGGCCTTCTGCAAGCTGAATAATCTGTCTATACAAAATTGACAACATGTGTGGTACATGTCCCCCCCCCCGCACATAAACATTCAAAGGGTATCAGTGGCCTTACATATAATTCCGCATCTGCTATAGACCTTAAAAAGTGTGACAATTGAAAGGCAGGCCACGGACTCAAGGGAGACTGGGAAAGAGTGGAAATGTCTTGCGTTGACATCCAACCCTGTTGGGTAACAACATGCATGCATCTGGTTCTACCTATTCCTATCAACCCCTGAAGCTGTTTATTTTCAAGCCCAGGCGTGAAGTCTGGATTCTGGTTTTAATGGGGATGGGAAGGGAGAGAGGCCTTTTGTTGAAAATATGTAAGTAATAACTGCAATAGTGGCCCCAATTGTAGGATGCCTCTTCAATCTCCAATAGTATTTATGAGCGACCCATGGAAGTACAGACAGAGCAATCGGTGAAGCATGTTGTTCCACTTGTATTCACAGTTTAGTCTGTGAAGAGGTGCACCATGACACTACTCTGGACAAATGTAAAGCTCGATAGTAAGAGATCAGATCAGGCAGACCAATACCCCCCCCCCCGTGATTTACGCAAAACCAACAGCGAATAGCAAAGTCTACCGACTTTGCTGCTCCAGAGAAATTTAGTTAACAGTGTCTGGCATGAGAGAAATAAAGCTTGAGGTAGTTTAATAGGAATCGCTTGCATTAAATATAGGATCTGAGGAAGCAGTGTCATCTTAAATGCATTACACCTCCCAAAGCACGTAAGGGTAAGGGTCTGCCATAGTTGAAAATATGATTGCATTTTCGGAATTATGGGCAGAAGTTTGTCCCATAAAGTAGGGCCTGTTTGACCCCCAAGTATTTCAAAAAGGACTGAACCTATTTAAACCGGTATACACCTTGAAGGTTAACAATACACTCCTTGGAAAGGAGGATACTCATAGCTTCACATTTAGCGTTATTTATAGAAAAATTAGAAAGATCCTCATACTGAGCTAGACATTGAAGTAAATGAGGTAATGAAACCTCCAGATTGGTAAGAAAAAATAAGAGGTCATCCGCATATGCGGCAATTTTATGCTCCGTATTTGAAACCTGAAGACCACTGATCAGGGGATCCGATCTAATTTTGCAGAGAAAGGGTTCTAAGGTTAACACAAACATTAATGGAGAAAGAGGACAACCCTGTCTCGTCCCATTAGACAAAGAGAATACTCTGAATAGGCCCCATTGACAAGCACAGCCGCAGTGGGACCAGTATATAATGCCTGAATCCATGACAGCATTCGCTCCCCCAGGTCGATATGTCTAAGAGTAAATTGAAGATATTGCCAATCCACCCAATCAAATGCCTTTTCAGCATTTGTTGATAAATGGAGAAAGGGTCGGTTCTTTGAATGAGCAATATGAATCAAGTCTATCGCCCTTACAGTGTTGTCCCTGGCCTGTCTCTGTGGGATAAAACCTGCCTGGTCTGCATGAATAAGATGAGGAAAGTGTGACAATAACCTATGCGCTAGGATTTTTGAGAATAATTTTAAGTCAACATTTAAAAGAGCTATAGGCAGATAGTTCCCACACTGAGTAAGATCTTTATCCTGCTTGGGAATCACAATAATGTGGGCCCTCAAATCATCCTCTTTTAGCTTACCATTAGCTGAGATGGCGTTGTAAACACGTAGGAAGTAAGGAGAGAGAACGTCCTGGAAAGTTTTATAGTATATAAAAGATTTAACCCGTCAGAACCGGGGGCCTTCCCTGGTTCAGAGAATTCTATCGCCAAGGCCAGTTCTTTTTTTTTTATAGGGGCCTCCATCCCTGCGATGACCTCAGGCGGAAGTAGGGGCATACTTGATGCTGTCAAAAAGGAGGAAATCAAATCTGACCGGGTAGAGCATTGCTGGGTTTGGGTATTTTGCAGATTATAAAGCCTCCAATAACATTTTTGAAATTCCTGAGCTATAACCGCAGAATCTGACAGCTTATTGCCAGAGTCAGCCGTAATTTGGTTGATATGTGATTTTGTTTGTGATCCTTTCAGTGCCCTAGCTAATAGAACACCCGGTTTATTTTCATACTCATATATAGACTGTTTATATCGACTCAATTTCTGCCTTACTTCTGAATTCACAATTTGATTATACTGCTGACGTAGGGAGAATAATTCTTCCTGTGTCTGTTTAGCAAGTGTTTTTTTGTGAATGGACTCAAGTTTACCAATCCGCACAAGTAACATCTTAGTTTCCAACTCCCTTAGTTTTTTTATCCTGGCTCCGTGTTTAAGAAAGATTTCTCTTATAAAGCATTTATGCGCCTCCCACAATACAGTAGATGTAGTAGGTTGGTCATTCTGGCTAAAATATTCTGGTAAACCCTGTAGAACCTCAGTCATGGTAGTTGGGTCCTTTAACAGTGTATCATTAAGCCTCCAGGACAGGGTCCTTGTAGCCACTATATTTAGATCTATATCTAAGTGAGCCAGGTCATGGTCAGCAAGCAAAATTGGATCTATCGAAGTTGTTCGAACTCTGTCCAGCTCTTTTTGTGGAAGAAAAATATAATCGATTTTTGAGTATGATGAATGAACTGAAGGAAAAAAAAAAGTATAGTCTCTGACATTGGGATGTTGTACATGCCATACATCTACCAACTGAAGAAGATTTAATTCTGCCTTTAGTTGCTTTAAATAAGAGAATGATAGATGAGATACACCCCTACCTAGTGACCATGGAACAGACCTTGCTATAAGAATACTGACTCCCTTAGCTTTAGATATTGTGGATGGTCTATGATATACCACTGGTTAAGCTCTATTACTCAATTTAGGGATTTTCCCGGCCTGGAAGTGTGTTTCCTGGAGGAAAGCAATCTGACTTCGCATTTTGGTCAAGTCTCTTAGTAGTCTAGACCTTTTTTCGGGGACATTAAGGCCCTTCACATTAAGGGAGGTTAACGTGACCGGAGTGGGCAGTTGTGCCCCAAGTGGGAACGATGTCATGTTTCCTCCTAAAAAAAAAAAAAGTTAGGGGAGGGGGGATACAAAAAGGAAGCAGTAGATGAGAAAAGGAAGAGAAAAAAAAATTCTCCCAACTAAGCCCAAAGGGACTGGGAGAAACTTATTTGGGGGCATGTCTATGGCCTGCCATGCTGCCAATGCCCTAAAAAACAAAACAAAAAAAAAAAACGAGCCAAAGCACTTCCTCCTCCGAGCATTAATGCTAAATAGTTACCTCTAGGCCTATTGTAGAAAAACTGGGATCCCAAAAAATTTCCAAAACTATCCATGGGGAGCTTAAGCCAACATAATCCACATAGATATACTCTATAAAGTAATACCAACACAGTAACACAAACGAGAAAACCCCCCCCAGTAAAACCAGACTTACTCAGGTAGGGTCCAGCCAATTTGGAACTTGTATTGGATCACACCATAAAAAACTAAATAGTTCTTGAAGCTGATCCTGTTTGTGAAGTAAAAAAGACTGTCTTTTTTAACCCTCAGATGGAATGGGCATCCCCAGGAGTATGTAGCCCCCAAAGCTTTAATCTGATCTAAGAGTGAACGCATGCATCCTCTCATGCGTTGTGTATTCATAGATAAATCTGAGAGGGCCATTATCCATACTCCTGCACGTTCAATCTGGCCCAGCTGCCATGCTCGACGCATAATCTCTCCTTTATATTAAAAAAAGAATGCGACAAAGAACATCTCGTATACCCGACCCCTGGTGACTCCTATACAGAGTGACTCTATGTGCTCTGTCTATTATAAGCTCAGCTGATGAAGGTTTGCCCAAGATTTTATTACAAATAGACTGTATTGTTGGTCTCAGTTCTGTGTCGTCAACATTTTCGGGAATACCAATAAAACGGATATTGTTCCTTCGGCTATGGTTTTCCAGCTCGTCTACCTGTAGAAGAATTGAGGTAAACTTTTGCTACGCTGCAGAATTCGTTAATACCAGTTCATCCATGCACATATTCACATTATCTATTGCAGATTCTAGGTTGGTGTCAGAGGAATTAGTAGACCAGACTGTGTGAAGTGCACAGAGATAACCAAAAACGCATGAAAAAAGTGAATAATAATGATATTTATTAAGATAGGTGATAAATAGGAAAATACAAACAGTGCACAACCAACCCAGCAAACCCACCAACAACAACAGTATATACAGCAAGGGGCAGTACCAGAATCACAGATGTCAGCCAGGCCACCGCTGGGAACCACAATGGCAGGCTGGATCACAGGCACCGGCTCAGCAAGCTGGGTAACGGCTTGTGACCGGTGTCCAGCTCGTTGAGCCGGGGCCCATTACCCAGCCCCTGGCTCAGCGAGCTGGACACGGGGCACTGGTCCGGCAAACCGAATAACGGGTACTGGCTTAACAGGCCGAGTGACGGACTCCGGTTTAGCATACTGAGTAACGGGCACTGGTTCAGCAGACTGGGTAACGGACACCGGTTCAGCAGACTGGGTAATGGGCACCGGTTCAGCAGGTTGAGACACGGGCACCGAAACTTCAGGCTGAGACACGGGCACTGAAACTTCAGGCTGAGACACGGGCACCGAAACTTCAGGCTGAGACACGGGCTCCGAAACTTCAGGCTGAGACACGGGCACCGAAACTTCAGGCTGAGACACGGGCACCGAAACTTCAGGCTGAGATACCAATATCAAGACATCAGGCTGGGAGGCAGGCAACGAGACACCAGGCTGGAAGGCAGGCAATAAAACATTAGGCTGGAAGGCAGGTACCAGGATATCAGACTGAGAAGCGGGCACATCAGACTGACAAGCGGGCACATCAGACTGGGAAGTGGAGACATCAAGCTGGAAGGCAGGCACCGATACATCAGGCTGGAAGGTGGGCACATCAGACTGGAAAGCAGCACATCAGGCTGGAAAGTAGGCACATCAGGCTGAAAAGTGGGCACATC
The DNA here is from genome assembly GCA_037952925.1 of Lithobates clamitans. NCBI lineage: Eukaryota > Metazoa > Chordata > Amphibia > Anura > Ranidae > Lithobates > Lithobates clamitans. The sequence continues at coordinate 3,129,787 of JBBGZY010000922.1, read as the reverse complement.
AGGCAGAAAAGCGGGCACATCAGACTGGAAAGCGGGCACATTGGACTGGAAAGCGGGCACCGAGACATCAGACCGGGCAGCAGGTACTGGAACTTCAGAATGGGCAGCAGGCACAGGCACTGGCACATTAGGCAGAACAGCAGGTGCTGGCACAACAGGCTGAACAACAGGTACATCGGAGTGGACAGTAGTCACTGGAGCGTCAGACTGGAACATGGACACTGGGGTGTCTGGCTGAGCAGCAGGCACTGGGACCTCAAACTGGGCAGCGGGCACAGGCATTGGCACAACAGGCTGAGTAGCAGACACTGGCACATCAGGCTGGGCAGCAGACAGGAACACATCAGGCTGGGAAGCGGGCACATCAGACTGGAACACTGTCAGCGAAACTTCAGGCTGGAACAAGGACACAAGGTCATCAGACCGGTCAGCAGGTACTGAAACATCGGACTGGGTAGCAGGCCCTGGGGTGTCAGACTGGGTAGCAGGCCCTGGGGCGTCAGACTGGGTAGCAGGCCCTGGGGTGTCAGACTGGGTAGCAGGCTCTGGGACGTCAGGCTGGGTAGCAGGCACTGGGACGTCAGACTGGGTAGCAGGCACTGGGACATCAGACTGGGTAGCAGGTACTGGGTTGGCAGATTTAGGTGGGTCATCAGGTTCAACTGGCATGAACGCAGGCTGGAATAGGTTGGTTGGTGTGGAGGCAGGTTCGTTTACTGGCAAGATTGTGTGGGTTGGGAAAAACTTTTGTTTCTTCTTTGGTTTAGCCACTGCAGCTTTGTTGGTAACTGCAGGGCTGTAACTGGGCAAAAGGAAGACCAGGGAACAGTGGCTGGAGGAGGGTTTTGTGGGACTGTTACAGGTGGAAGAGAAGAGGCAGGTGGATTGAAAGCAGGATAGGTGCAGTGAGTAGAGACCGGGTAATAGTACTTGGTGGGAAGCTGTGTATATTGGGCTGTAGCTGAGGTTGCAATGGGCGACTGGGAGAAAGATTCTTGGTAAGGCAGGTGACTAATGGCAGGGCTGGATTGTTGTGGCTTAGCTAAATGCAGGAGATCTGACCATGCTTGTAGCACAGGTTGAACAAAAGTTGGTTTACATACAGCCCGTCTAATCAGAGATTGTACTGAACAAATGCAATCGGATAACACCTGCTGGGAACAAGAGGAATAATGTTCATCAAAAAAAGCCAGATCATTCTCTAACAACCATACCAGGGATTCAACCTGGTCACAATTGAAGGGAGGGGAGAAATCATCACTTCCTTCGGGAAAGCATGACAAGGCTGGCTTTGCACATAACTGGATCAAAGGTTGAACATCCTCAAATAACATATGACCCTGATCTACTAGAAAATGAGCTGATCGGATCGTTTCCAGCAGTTGGTCACTGGTCCAATCTTTAAGAGTCTGACGGCAATATTCACCATCCTCTGCCACCAGCAGAGAATAATAGACAATTTCATCAAAGTCCATTTTTCGCTCGCCCACCGAACCAGGATGATTTCTCAGTGCAGCCACGTCTGGTCAGGGATGGCCTTGGTATACTGTCAGAAGAATTAGTAGACCAGACTGTGTGGACTGCATAGAGATAACCAAAAACGCATGAAAAGTAAATAATAATATTTATTAAGATAAGTGATAAATAAGAAAATACAAACAGTGCACAACCAACCCAACAAACCCACCAACAACATTATATACAGCAAGGGGCAGTACCAGAATCACAGATGGCAGCCAGGCCAGGGTCATATGCAGCAGATCAGCAGAAGGACAAGGTAAGTTCCTGAAACATAAACATTAGCCAGGCCAAGGTCATACACGGGGAGATCAGAAGATGAGGGACTGGGAACCAGCAGGGCAGGGAGGGGATGGATTGGGCTAAGGGTAAAGCAAAGGGTACAGGAACACAGGAGGGACCGGGTCAGGATAAGCTTGGAACAAGGTCAGATGCAGGCTCAGGATTGGGTAACAGGTGAACAAGGTCAGGGCTTAAGGAGAGGGATACCAAGGCAAGCATGTGAGGGCTTGCCAGGTATTTATAAGGCTGCCAATAATTGACCTCACGTAACACCTGAGCGCAGAAGGTGGTGTCTGCTCCACACTGCTGCAATACACCCGCTGGTGGACACCAGTACTACCGCCTAAGGATCCAACAGTGCCACCAGCAGGTGAGTCCTCTCATTACAGGTCCTATGTGTTGGAAGACACCCGCTGGTGGACACTGGTACTGCGATCCAAGAGACCGACATCATCACCAACGGGTGAACTTTTTCATGACAGGTAGTAACCCTGGTCTCCACAATATCCAACTGTTCCCGCACCTCAGAAATCTCTTTCCATAAGGCCCCTTCTAAGCGTAATGCCACTGCTTCCAGATCTCCTCGATTTGGTAATAATGCTAGATCTTGTTTTGTGGGGAGTGAAAGCAATATTGCCCTCAACTCCGGATCTTCTGTCTATGGATGACGAATACTCAGTTGAGCTGGATATAGAGGAACCGATATTCCGAGTATATTGACTATACTCCTGGTCTTGTCTAGAGATACTGAGGCACGTGATTGAGCGACAGTTGCTATGTGTTCGGGTGCCTCCATTATTGCTGGCATAGTAGCAGAGGGGGCATTATAGCCAATAGGAGGGATTGGTAAGATAAATGGCAAGTTCACCGGTCCTCCCGTTCTAACCAAGTTATCCGCTGGCACCAAAATTGGGGAGGAGTTATCTCCACTGTTGCCGCTGATGGTTCCTGTTTCCGAGGCTACCATAAGTCCCTGGTTACCCTCCCCCCTCCCTCTGAGCCTTGCTCGACCCCTCTTGAACTAACAGCTATATCTCTCCTGTTATCAGAGGGGTTTCCAGAAATGTTCTTGTTTTCCTGGTGATGTTCCATATCAACCATGTCTGCAGGGGGGCCTATAGATTTAGCATTCCGGGTATTTTGAGCTATTGCTGAGGAAGGGGTAACTTTTATTTTTGTTTTTCCAGAGATTAAAGATGGAGAGGATGAGGAGGTAGAAATAGAGGTAGAGGTGGAGGTAGAAGGAACAAAGGACATATACCGATGAAGGCTATTTGGCCTAGACAGTTTGGGCTGTTTAGCTCTTGCTCCTGTACTTTGTTCTGCGTGCTTCCTACCCTTGTCATGTCCTTGTGATGTCTTCAGTAACACAGAACTGGCTAAAGGACTCCTGAAGAAAAACATTTAAAAACTGACCAATTCTATGAGGTCGGTACTCTGACCAGTATGACCGGTATTCTAAGGCCTGAATTGAGCTAGTTTGGTCAGGGCTAGTTTAAGCTTAAGCAAAACTGGGCCAGACTGGATCAAGCTAAGTTAAGCGGGTTAGGTTGAATTGAAATATCTTAACACGGGGGGGTGCCAAAACAAAAACACAAAAAAAAAAAAATGGAGTAGGCTCAGATATAGAACAAATATACTCAAATATTCATATCCCTATATACCTATAAAATATAACATATATCTATACATATATATCCCTATATACTTATATACCCATAAACCAAAAAAAAATAAAAAATTGCAGTAACAAATGAGTAATGACAGATATCTAATTACTAAAGATTAAAGCAATGGCTATGACTATATGGCTATAACTATAAAAAAATAAATAAATAAAAATAAACTATTAAAGCAACTGTTAAAAAAAAAGAAAAAAAAATCTTTGAAAAATGTGAAAAAAAAAAAAATTGATAGCAATCTCTAACAGTTCCACCGTGGCTCAGCTCCAGCTTTTCTTTTCAACTTTTCAACCCTTCAAATATTTCTGATTTTCCTTTTTTCTTTTTTTTTTTTCTTTCCAATCAGCTCTCTTATTTCTTTCAGTTTTTTCAGTTTTTAACCTGTGAGAGGTTATTGTCTCACTTATTTCATACTAATTCATCCACCCTCCATGCAGCCGCATATACCTTTATATACCTTTATACCCGCATACCCACATACTAGGGAGGGTGGGGGGTTAGGTTGAAGGGTTAGAGCTGAAGAAGACATTAAAAAATAATCACAAAATCGCACAGTTGCACAATTTCACAGTCTCACATGCAGGATGGAGGGTTAGCGCTGAAGAAGACCCTCAAAAAATAATCACAAAATCTCACAGATTTTTTTCTGTCTCACAGGCAGGTTGGAAGGTTAGTACTGAAGAAGACACTCAAAAATAATCACAAAATCGTACAGTTGTGCAATTTCACAGTCTCACAGGCAGGATGGAGGGTTATCACTGAACAAGACAGACATGCAAAAATAATCATAAAATCGCAAAGATTTTTTTTTCTGTCTCACAGGCAGGATGGAGGGTAAGCGCTGAAGAAGACACTCAAAAAAATAATCACAAAATCACACAGATTTTTTTCTGTCTCACAGGCAGGATGGAGGGTTAGTGCTGAAGAAGACACTCAAAAAATAATCACAAAATCGCACAGTTGCGCAATTTCACAGTCTCACAGGCAGTATTTAAACAGTTTTAAACAGTTTCCTTTTTTCCTTTTTACCCTTGGGACTTTTAAGAATTATAAGAAGCCTTGCCTTGCCTTGTCCCAATCCCATCGCCATTACTGTAATAGGCAGGGGCAGCAGCAGGTCCAGTCACCGGTGTGTTTCCTGTATGTGTGTGTACCCCGTGTGTCTCGGCAGCTCTCTTTGTGTTCTCCAACATGCCCCAGCGTGATCTAATGCGGTCCCTTAGCAGTCTCTCAGGGGCACATCTTCAGCCCCCACATCTACCGTGACTTTTGATTTCAGGTATGAATGAATGAAATTGAAGAGGCCGGGTGCAGAGTGTAGGGGAGATCAGAGAGACCGCTGGTTAAGAGGAAAGAAGACAAGAAAACCAACAAAACAACGGTAAGACTAGTCTCGAATGGCAAATTTCAGAACAGCTGCTCAATCCGCTATCCAACGCTCTCCACGCTCTGCATGTCTCCATACCCCATGGCCCATAGCCTGAGATACCGGCAACATGCGGGTCAGCAGGTTCAATCCAACCCTCAAGGCTCCTTAGCTTCTCTCTCTCTCTCACTAGATCTCTCCACCTCTCCGTCCAGGCTTCGATCACAGCACGTTGTCGCTCAATCTCCCAAGCTCTGGAGTTTTAGGCTGAAGCTAAAGTCTCTGCTCAGCAACTCCCAGGGATCCTCTGATATAATTGGGAGAAGCAAGGGAGAGGGTGACAGGGGGACCACTATAAGACTCCCAAGATTAAGTCATGCCGTATTGTGCAGTAACATGCACTGCTAGCCAGCCCAGATCCAACGTTCCATACCCTAGGAGGAAGCACTCAAGACTCTAGAAGCAACAGTTGACTTCCATAGCACCACACCCACCAGACCAAGACTCCAAGGTATTTTGTACTGTCACTTTGCCATAAATATTAAGATACAATTTTATTTTTTAAATGAAGCTACAGCAGCTGGAATAGCTGATCTAAATAAAAATATATATGTATCCATATACAGCAGGTAAAATAGGTATTTCACATGTCACAATTTTTCTAGATAAATATATTTCTAAAGGTGCTATTGACATGAAATTTTCACCACATGCCGGTAACAACCCATGCAATCCATACATACAAAAGAACCAAAACAAATACGTTCAGAAATTAAGTTACCGGTATGTGTAATAAAATGCAATGACACAGGTAAAAAGTATTGAACACGCTAACTGAAATTTATTTAATACTTCATACAAAATCCTTTGTTGGCAATGACAGCGTCAAGACAGCTTCTGTATGGAGAAACTAGTTGCATGCATTGCTCAGTTGTGATTTTGACCCATTCTTCCACACAGTCTTCAAATCTTGAAGGTTCCGTGGGCCTCTTCTATGAACTCTGATCTTTAGTTCTTTCAGGCTGGATTCCCACCAGTCCAGTGCGAATTCCAGCTCTATTTTCTCTGTGAAGAGAAAAAACAGCTGTTCAGCGGTCCCTCTCTGTTGTACGTGAGGATCAGCTGAGCAGGGAGAGGGGGGAGGTGTAGTGAGGAGGGGGAGAGAATGCCTGTTCACATTGGAATGTATCTGCGAATCAGATGCGTACCCATAGAAGAATATGTGCCTTCAATTTGCACCGCACTGCCTAGAAAGCGCACACTTTTTTGGGCAATGTGGAGTGTGAATGCAATGCACATATGTGAACCAGATGCATTCAAACTAATAGATTTTAAAATGTTATGCGAATTGGATGCGGTGTAATCTTCATCCAATTTGCATAGGTGTGAACCGGGCCTCAATACATTTTCTAGTGGATTCAAGTCAGGTGATTGTCAGAGCCATTCTAGCAGCTTTATTTCTTTCTTTGAAAACAATGGAGAGTTTCTTTGGCTTTGTGTTTTGGATCATTGTCTTGATGAAATGTTCACCCTCGTTTCATCTTCATCATCCTCGTAGATGGCAGAAGATTTTTATCAAGAATGTCTTGGTACATTTTTCAATTAATCCTTCCTTCAATGACATGCAGTTTTCCAGTACCGTATGCTGAAAAACAGCCCCACACCAGGATGTTCTCACTTCCAAACTTCATTATTGGTATGGTATTTTTGGGGTGATGTGCAGTGCCATTTGACCTCCAAACATGGTGTGTATTATGGCATCCAAAGAGTTCAATTTTTGTCACATCTGACCAAACTATATTCTCCCATTTTACAGGCTTGTCTAAATGTTGTGCAGCAAACTTTAAAGGAGCTTCAACATGCTTTTTCTTCAGCAATGGAGTCTTGCACGGTGTGTGCATACAGTCCATGGCTGTTGAGTGCATTACTTATTGTTTTCTTTGAAATCATGTACCTGCTAATTCTAGATCTTTTTGAAGCGCTCCACAAGTGGTCCTTGGCTCTTGGATAGCACTTCAGATAATTTTTTTCACTCCTCTTTTAGAAATCTTGTGAGGAACACATGGTCATGGCTGGTTTATGGTGAAATTATGTTCTTTCCACTTCTGGTCTATGGCCCCAACAGTGCTCATGGGGACATTCAGAAGTTTAGAAATCCTTCTGTAACCAATGCCATCAGTATGTTTCGCAACAATACGGTTGCAAAGGTCTTGAGAGAGCTATTTGCTTTTACCCATCATGAGATGTTTCTTGTGTGACACCTTGGTAATGAGACACCTTTTTGTAGGCCATCAGTTGAGACTGAACCATGTTGATATTAATTTGCATTGACAAGGGGCAGGATTGCTTTCTAATTACTGAAAGATTTGAGTTTGTGTCTTGGCTTTCCATTGCTTTTGTAATGTGACATTCCATTTTATTAAACATAACTTAATTTCGGAACTTCTTTGTTTTGGTTTCTTTGTATGGATTGCATGGGTTGTTACCGACAATTTCATGTCAATAGCACCCTTAGAAATATATTTACTGAGAAAAATCATGACGCGTTCAATACTTATTTTACCATATATATTTTATATATATATATATATATATTATACTGGTATATATTTTTTTTTTACATGTACACATAGATTTACCTATCTAGATAACCGGTTCTTTGCATCAGGCAGATGTTTTATTGATCCACAAAAATAAAAAATAAATTAATCAAATTGTCTTGTAGTTCCACATGCTTACTGATGCTAAAAACAATTTTAACCCTATAACAGCCTATAGCTGGAAAATAGGTAGTATAAGGTGAATTTTGAATGGATATTGTCTTTAAAACGGATAACAATATACGGTATATTATTCTTTTCTAAAGCTCATAGTGGAAACATGTATTCATGGAAAATTTTTATTTTTTATTTTTTTCACAAAGCAAGCCAAGGGATGGACTGGAAGATTTTCAAATAAAGAACCATAGGGAGGACACTTCTATTTCGTTAGATTTTTCATCATTTCTATAACAAAGTGTAAATCTATCCTAATACTGATTATTCTGAAAACTCCAATAAAACCAGAATAAAGCAAAATAATAAAGACAACTGGCCATCAAAATACATCCATACAGTTTTGAACGCTTTGCTTCAAAGGACCATCATCTATTAATCCTTGGCTGAATATTTCAATATTCTTTTAGAAATTCATATAAGCTTGGTAAATACTGTAAAGAAATTGAAATAATAGCTATATCTTTTCACGGGGCACTTAGGCAATTTATTTGGTAATGAAGAAATTATATAACAGAACCACCGCTACTGCAGATGGATCATTTATAGGTCATTATACTTAGGTAATATGCATGAGGAAACACCATTCCCAGGGGTGTATTACCCATTTTAGCTCCCTGGCTGCCCCCATTAAATCATTAAACCTTCATATCTATGCCTCCTAAACTCAACCCTGATCTTTAAAAAGCAGAGCATTAAAGGGCAACTGTCACACATCATTGAATATGCCTATTATTTTTTTTTTCTTCAGAGCATTTAAACATACATTACAAGTAGTAGAAACCAATCTCCAAAAGCTCAGATCACAAGGTGGTTATATTTTGGGACAGAATCAATGCTATGGCCACTAGAATTTAGTAGATTTTTTTTAAACATATATTCCCCAAGACCTATTTCAATTACCATTTGTTTCTAAGGGATGCATAAACATGTATTAAAGAGTAATACACAGAAAGTAAGAAAAAATTATAATTTATTGGCTATGAAATTCCCTAAAGCTAAAATCCAGCCTTACCTTCAGTCTTACACAGTTGTACAGGCTCCTCCCCGTAATAAAATTGCTTTATGTAATTTCACTGCACACTCTGGACTTCTCAAAGTGAGCATTAACAATGAAAGATAATCAGATAGAGCCCATCTAATTTCTTGGCAAGAGGTTGTCTAGCTTTATCTTTACTTTTCTCCCCAGTCTTACTTTCCCTGATCCACCCTTTTATCTATTGAGGCTTAACATTGCATGTTAGTGGATTGCATGCAAATCTATAGGAATTGCATGGAAATCCATGGATTGCATGCATAGGAACTCCCACTCCTCCAGCCTGACTTCCACCAATGAAGGCATTTTGACGTTTACATACAGTGGGGGTTATTTACGAAAGGCAAATCCACTTTGCACTACAAGTGCAAACTACAAGTGCAAAGTGCACTTGAAATTGCACTGAAAGTGCACTTGGAAGTGCAGTCGCTGTAGATCCGAGGGGGACAGGCAAGGAAAATAAAATACAGCATTTTAGCTTGCACATGATTGGATGATAAAATCAGCAGAGCTTCCCCTCATTTCAGATCTACCCCTCAGATTTAAAGCAACTGCACTTCCAAGTGCACTTTCAGTGCAATTTCAAGTGCACTTTGCACTTGTAGTTTACACTTATAGTGCAAAGTGGATTTGCCTTTCGTAAATAACCCCCAGTATCTCACAAAAGTGACTACACCCCTCAGATTTTTGTAAATATTTTATTATATCTTTTCATGTCACAACACTGAAGAAATGACACTTTACTACAATGTAAATTAGCGAGTGTACAGCTTGTATAACAGTGTAAATTTGCTGTCCCCTCAAAATAATTCAACACACAGCCATTAATGTCTAAACCGCTGACAACAAAAGTGAGCACCCCTAAGTGAAAATGTCCAAATTGGTCCCAAACTGTCAATATTTTGTGTGGCCACCATTATTTTCCAGCACTGCCTTAACTCTCTTGGGTATGGAGTTCACTAGAGCTTCACAGGTTGCCACTGAAGTCCTCTTCCACTCCTCCATGATGACATCACGGAGCTGGTGGATGTTAGAGACCTTGTGCTAATCCACCTTCCATTTGAGGATGCACCATGGATGCTCAATGGGGTTTAGGTCTGGAGATATACTTGGCCAGTCCATTACCTTTACCCTCAGCTTCTTTAGAAAGGCAATGGTCATCTTGGAGGTGTGTTTGGGGTTGTTATCATGTTGGAATACTGCCCTGTGACCCAATCTCTGAAGGAAGGGGATCATGCTCTGCTTCAGTATGTCACAGTACATGTTGGCATTCATGGTTCCCACAATGAAATGTAGCTCCCCAGTGGTGGCAGCATTCAAGCCTCAGACCATGACACTCCCTCCACTATGCTTGACTGTAGGCAAGACACACTTGTCTTTGTACTCCTCACCTGGTTGCTGCCACACATGCTTGACACCATCTGAACAAAATAAGTTTATCTTGGTCTTATCAGATCACAGGACATGGTTCCAGTAATCTATGTCCTTAGTCTGCTTGTCTTCAGCAAACTGTTTGCAGACTCTTCTTGTGCATCATCTTTAGAAGAGGCTTCCTTCTGGAACGACAGCTATGCAGACCAATTTGATGCAGTGTGTAGCATATGGTCTGAGCATTGACAGGCTGAGCCCCCACCCCTTCAACCTCTGCAGCAATGCTGGCAGCACTCATACGTCTATTTCCCAAAGACGTGCCCTCAACTTCTTTGGTCGAGCATGGCGAGGCCTGATCTGAGTAGAACCTGTCCTGTTAAACCTCTGTATGGTCTTGGCCACCATGCTGCAGCTCAGTTTCAGGGTCTTGAAAATCTTTTTATAGCCTAGGCCATCTTCATGTAGAGCAACAATTCTTTTTTTCATCTCCTCAGAGAGTTATTTGCCATGAGGTGGCATGTTGAACTTCCAGTGAACAATATGAGAGGGTGAGAGCGATAACACCAAATTTAACACACCTGCTCCTTATTCACACCTGAGACCTTGTAACAATAACAAGTCACATGACACCAGGGAGAGAAAATGGCTAATTGGGCCGAATTTGGACATATTTACTTAGGGGTGTACTCACTTTTGTTGCCAGTGGTTTAGACATTAATGGTTGTGTGTTAAGTATTTTTGACAGCAAATTTACACTGTTATACAAGCTGTACACCCACTACTTTATAATGTAGCAAAGTATAATTTATTCAGTGTTGTCACATGAAAAGATATAATGAAGTATTTACAAAAATGTGAGGGGTATACTCACTTCTGTGAGATACTGTTACTCCTCCCAAAATTTCAGCCCTGTGCTTGCAATAGGGCTAAGTTATTTTGAGAGAAGTACTGAGGCAGAGTGCTATGACTTTTTCAGGAAGCTATGTACAGCACCCTGTCAATCTCTCCTGCCAACCAGGATCAGTTTGCATTGCACATAAAAGCACAGAGACCTAGTGATGCTGTAAGGTATGTAATGAAAATGGAAAGGTTTAATAAAAGATTTAATTAGCATGCTGATGGGGGGGGGGCAGGCAAGGCTAAATATAAGCTGATTAAACTTCAGATTTTAAATGCTTAATAGTGTAAATTTTAGTACAATAAAAAATGACATATACTATATGCTGCAGTATGTCAAAAGTATTAACACAGACATTTTTGTTTTTCTGATTTCTCTCTCAAACGCATTTTTTTTTTTTTTTCCATTTCGTGATTTTTTTTTTTCCAAAATAGATTTTATTGAAAGAAAAATAGTACAATATGACAGTATCACAGTATCATCATACAGTTGTACAAAAGATGGGGATTAGACATAGATTCATACGATTGAGACAAATGTAACAGTGAATTGATTAATAACAGAGAATCTCTTGTTGATGATTTACGATTTACTATGTCAGCGCGGGAGGGGTTTTATACTAAATCTGGTAACATATTGAAATAACTATCGAGAGGTTGAAGTTAAATATTGTGGCATAAGATGTTTCTTCTTCCTTTTCTCCTCTCCTTCTCCCTCCCCCCTCCTCCAAGACGCTGTCATATTTCTCAGAGGAGGATTCCCAATCATTAGGTGATGGCATAGGGGATTGTATGATAATTCAGTCCACGTCTAAGGTAGAGGTGTTGGTCGGGAGCTCTGTTAAGGGGTTCCAAACCATGCAAGGGGCCAAGAGGGGTTGTAGGTGGACAATGAGAAATATATAAAAGAAGAAGAGAAAAAGGAAGAAAGAAAGAAAAAGAGAAAGAAAAAAAAAAAAAAAAAAAAAAAAGAAGATGGGGGGGAGTAAAAGAAGAGAGAGGGGAGGGAGGGGGGGGAAAAAAGGGGGGGGGAGGGGTGACTTAAGAGACTTGAGGGGGGGGGAAAGGAATAGAAAAGGGGGGGAAGGGGAAAGGGGGGGAGAATAAGGGGGCTAGAGGAGTGCCTGTCTCCTCGGTCTCCGCCACTTGTGGTATAGGTTCGGTTTGGTGTTGTTTTATGGTGAAGCAAGTCAGGTTTGTTCGATCTCTACTCTTGGAAAGTGAAATTGGGCTAATTTTGACGTGTGGCCCCCCCATACTCGTCCCTTGTTTAGGGGTGGGGGGTCCACGTCAGCCGGGGGAGAAGAGTAGGTATAGGAGTGGTGAGGCTGAGAGGATTGTACAATACAGATCGAGGGTGGTGGGTGGTGAGTTTGAATGGGTGGGTCCAGGTCAAGATTTATGTCATCAGTGTTAGGTATCTGTCGGTTGACCTAAAATGGGTCCAACATGCCCATGTCTTAGAGAATCTAGCTGGGGAGTCTCGTGAGATGGAAATAAGTTCTTCCATTTCTGCTATTTTATCAACTTGTGTGAGCCATTCTTGGATGGTCGGAGCATGAGGTGTGCCCCAATGTCTAGGTATGCACATTTTCGCTGCATTTAGTAGGGGTAAGATCAATGTTTTACGGTAGTACGACGTGGACAAATCTGAGTGATGAAACAGGCATTGTGTTGGCGTATGGTCTAAGTTATAGGTCGATATTGATTCCGTGAGTTCTCGGACTTGCGTCCAGAATGATTGAATAGCTGGACATGACCACAGGATGTGTAACAGTGTGCCTGGTTCATCCCCACATCTCCAGCATTTGTTGGGGAATGAGGGGTTAATTTTATTCAAGATAGCTGGGGTTCGGTACCACCGTGTCAGGGTCTTATAGTTATTTTCCTGAATGGATACGTTCAGGGAGCCTTTATGGGCAATCGTGAATATGTGTTCCCATTGGTCTTCTTCTAGTTCTGTTTGTAATTCTCTTTCCCAAGATTTGCAAGCTTTCCCTTCTTTGGAGGAGGTTTCAGTAAATAGTATAGCATATATACTGGAGATTAGATGTTGTTGGGGATTGGATTGAGAGCATAAATGCTCAAAAGGAGTAAGTGTTCTGGATATAGAAGAGTCGCGGTTGGCTTCCTTTAAAAAATGCCGAATTTGAAAGTAAGTCCAGAGCGGTAAAGGGTCCCTGGTGATGGCGGGTGTTAGTGTGAGGCGATCTAGAAAAGATCCGTCGCGGAAAAATTGATGTGCCAGCATGTCGGGGAATTGCCATTGATTCGCTAGGAATTGTGTGGACATGCCCGGAGGGAAGGCAGGGTTCTGTCTTATAGGAGTCAGGGGGCCCGGGGAGGATGATATGTGTAGCTTACGGCATGTTTCCCTGAAACAATCCAGGGTCGGTCCAATGAGAGGGTGTTCTTTGAGAATGGAGGGGATATGCGTCGATGCCAGCCAGGGTGCGGATTTCAGCGGAAAGGGGGACAGTGATCCTTCCAGTCTGACCCAGTCTTTGAGTTGGGTGTGTAATGACCAGTCCACAATACGGGTAAGGTGGCAGGCCCAGTAATATTTTTTCAGATCTGGAAGCCCAATGCCCCCCTTTGTCTTGGGCTTTGTCAGGAGATTATATGCGATTCTCTGAGATTTTTGTTTCCATAGAAATTCAGTACAAAGCCTTCTATAGGATAAGAAAAATGACGGGGGGAGTTTGATGGGGATAGCTTGTAGAATATATAGAATGCGGGGGAGAATATTCATTTTAATAATCGCTGCCCGCCCGAACCAGGAAAATTGGGGTTTGTTCCAATTTTTGAGATCAGTAGAGATCGTTCTGAGGATGGGAAGATAGTTTTGTGCAAAAAGGTCTGATAGGTTCGTTGTAAGGTAAATGCCAAGGTACTTAAATGCGTTCTGTCGCCATTGGAAAGGGAAGTTAGGTTCACACTGCGCAACTGTTTCTTTTGGGATAGTGACATTTAGGGCGTGTGATTTGGTGAAGTTTATTTTAAAATTAGAGATGCGCTGGAAGAGGTGGAAGTCTTTTAATAAGTTTGGAATAGAAATGTGGGGCTTGCTAAGGGAAAGCAGGATGTCGTCTGCAAAGGCTGCTAACTTGAAAATGTGGCCTGATATGGGTATGCCTTTAATATCCTCATTTCTCCTGAGGCAGTTCAGAAAAGGTTCAAGGGTTAACACAAAGAGGATAGGGGAAAGTGGGCATCCTTGCCTCGTTCCGTTGGTTATGGAGAAGGCGTTTGACAGATGTCCATTAATCCTGACTCTGGCCGTGGGTGTCATGTATAGCGACATGATTGAGTTAAACATGCGACCATGGAGGCCTAAGTGTCGTAGCACTGCCCCCATGTAGTCCCATGCCAGTCTGTCAAACGCCTTCTCCGCATCCAATGATAGAAAGAAACCTTTATGTTTATTAGTTGTCATCCAATGATGGAGATTTATGGCTTTAATGGTGTTATCCCTTGCCTCTCGACCTGGAATAAAACCGACTTGGTCTCCATCTATCAGTGATGGTAACAGGGGAAGCAGGCGGTTGGCTAGGATTTTTGCAAAAATTTTTATGTCAACATTTAATAGGGAGATCGGCCTATAGTTACTTACTATAGGAGTAAGGGAGTTGAAGGCTTTGAGAAAGGGGCCTGTGAGTGTCTCTATGAAGGTCTTAAAGTATACGGCTGTGAAGCCGTCTGGGCCAGGACTCTTTCTGGCTTTTAAATGTTTGATTGCATTTTTGAGTTCAGCTTCTGAAATGGGGAGTTCTAATTGGCGAGCATCTTCTCTGTCAATCGGTTTAGGGCAATGTTCCTTTAGAAAACTTTTAATGAGGGATCGTCTATCCTTGTTATTAGATGCACCGTCGGTAGTTGTGCCGAGATTGTACAGTGTGGAGTAGTATGCTTCGAATTGGAAGGCTATGTCTGGGGCTGTGACTTTCGCTCTACCTTGGGCGTCGTTGATCGTGTGGATATTGGAACGTGCTTTGTTTTTCTGAATGGCTCGGGCCAGATACTTTCCGCTTTTATTTCCAAATTCATAAAACAATTTCTGTTGTAGGATGAATGTACGTTTTGTTTTTTGTGACAGTTCTGTGAGTAGATGTTCTCTCGTTTGTGTGAGTTCTCGATATGTTTGTTGGGCCTGAGTCTGTTTGTGAGCTAGTTCTAGGGTTTTAATCTTCTGGATTAGGTTTAGGATACTGGCTTGGTGGGCTTTTTTCCGCGACGTTTTGAGGGCAATAAGCTTGCCCCTTAAGACGCATTTATGGACCTCCCACTGTGTTAGTGGAGATGTGTCTTCGTTGTCATTGTCGATAAAGAAGTTGTGTATGGTTTGTCTAATGTCTGTGATATCTCCTTCTGAGGTCAAGAGTGTAGAATCTAAGCGCCAGATTTTTGAAACATTCTGATGTTCAGGGAAGGTCAGTGTCATCGTGATGGGGTGGTGGTCAGATAGGACCATTGGTTCAATTGTCGCGTGGGAAAGGAATGGAAGGTCTGGTTGGGAGAGGAAAAGATAATCAATTCTGGAATATCTGTCGTGAGGGGCGGAGAAGAATGTATAGTCCTTGACATTGGGGTGAAGAGTGCGCCAGGTGTCATGTAGGAGCAGGTCGTTCAATTGCAGTTTAATTTGGCGCAGAGTTCGGTATGGCAGTGATGTGGATCCTGAAGAGGTGTCTAGAATTGGGTATAGGGCTACATTAAAGTCTCCTCTGAGTATGGTTAGACCAGTAGAGAAGCTTGATAAAAGTTGGGAGATCTGTCTAAAAAAGCTGGATTGTGCAGAGTTGGGGGCTGTAAATATTAGCCAGAGTTACAGGTCGGCCCTGTATCTTGCCTTTTAAAAAGATATATCTGCCTTCCTTGTCAATAAGTGAGTCATTGAGTTCCCATGTTAAGTTTTTGGAGATCAGGATTGAAACTCCCTTAGTCTTTGCTTGTGGGTTGGTAGAATGGTAGGAGTGAGGGAACCAGTGGTTTGTAAGCTTAGGAACCTTGTCTGCACGAAAATGGGTTTCCTGGAGGAAAGCTATGTCGGATTTTAGTTTGTGCATCATAGACAGAACTTGGCTGCGTTTTTCTGGGATGTTGAGCCCTTTTACAATTAGGGATGACACTTTTAGTGTGTCGTATTTGGTGGTAGGTGGTGTGTGCGACATGCTTTGAAAGGATGTGCTCTATTGTCGGTTTAGTCAGTATACCTCTTCGAGTATGTTGGGGGTGGATCGTGGGAGTATAGTTGGATCAGGAGGAGTCACGGAAGCGAAGTGGAGGTGACGGAGACCGAGGAGGCAGTCAAGGGGTGTGCGGGAAATGGAAATGGGCTTAGAGAGTTTGAGGGGGAGAGGGGGCTGTAAAGGGTAGAGGAAGGGGAAGGGAGAGGGGGAAAAGGAGAAGAAAGGATGAGAGGGGGCAAAAAAGGGGGGGAGGAGGAAGGAGAAAAGATAGAAAAAAGATCAAGAAGGATATGTGGGATCTGGGTGTACCGGAGGTAAAGAAGGGTTCAGAGACCCCTCTTATGGGATAATATGTTATCCGGTATAAGTCAATGGGGAAGATAGGTTCCCATTGTGTGGGGAGGTGGAGGGAGCCGGTGGTGACGGGTTAGAGATAGAGTGTAATCCTCTGGTCCTCAGAGGGGTGTGGGTGTTTAAGATAGAGGAGTGAGCCTATAGGTTATAGTATTAGTCTTGGGGGTTATGGATCAAATGAAATGAGGGGGGTCTTAGATTTAAAGTAGTGTCATTGTCTAAGATAGAATATCGTGTGAGGTCTTTTAGGGCAGGAGAGTGAGTCCGCCTGAGTAGGGGAAGTCGGCCTTAGCTATTGTGGGGAAGTGGAGCGAACGTCAAGTTGTGAGTCGTTTAGATAATTAGAGAGACAAGTAAGGAGTCATCTGTACCATCAACCTTATAACATTAACCAGACTATATATTTAGTAAATAATTCTAGCGTTATTTATGCTTGCCTTACTCTCAGAGTAGGCCTCCAGCATGTGCGACCGAATCCCACACTGTATAAGAACAGATAATTTGAGATTTCACCATAAAGGTGGTCCGGCCCGGTTTACTCATGTGTCTATACATCAGGATGTGGTAATATCGAGACTCATGACCAGGCGGAGTATGGGGTCTTTCACACATGCCGGAGGTCCCCCCGGGTTCTTTTGCTTGGTTGCC
Organism: Lithobates clamitans; assembly: GCA_037952925.1. Lineage (NCBI taxonomy): Eukaryota > Metazoa > Chordata > Amphibia > Anura > Ranidae > Lithobates > Lithobates clamitans. The sequence goes on along the minus strand of JBBGZY010000922.1, from coordinate 3,112,670 downwards.
AAAAAACAAACTTGTTATGTTGTGTTGAACTATTAATAACGAAACGAGAGTATTAAAGAAGTAAAAAAAATGTAGACTGAGATATCATATCAAGTTACGTACTCTGGTCTTAGGCTTGCCCTACGTGGGGTCAGCCATACATTTGGTGAGGTGTCTGTCAAGATTCACCATATACCTTAGGTCAGGGGTGTCCAAACTATGGCCCTCCAGCTGTTGCAGAACTACACTTCCCATGAGGCATTGTAAAACTCTGACATTCACAGACATGACTAGGCATGATGGGAGTTGTAGTTCCTTAACAACTGGAGGGCCATAGTTTGGACACCACTGCCTTAGGTCATTGTATGATGAGCATTCAGATAATGACAATAACAGTAATGATACTAGTATCTCCTAGCTGGAATATTAGCTTCCTATGGGTTGTAACTTAACTGAAGATAACTTGATATCTCCTTCCGGCAATGTACCAACCGGATGAGCGGCTCCACACAGAGTAATGTTGTTACTAGGGGCATTGGGGAATGTAGGCTATGTCTTAATCATCATCTTAGGGGATGCCTAGGTTTAGATACCCGTTAATCAATTGGGTGATCTCTTGATCAGGTGGGGGGGGTACCCGAGCATATGAGAATCAGCTCTTAATGTTGGGGGGACAACAGTAAGGGTAGGGTATGTGGAGCTTGGGCGGAATTAGGGTGTAGATGAGGTACTGTGTGGAACCGCCCCTCCAGGGAGGAATCAACATTACTGACAAACAACATCATTAACAAGCAAGTGTGAACCTCGGTTTGTTTTTTAACAAGGGTGCCAGTTAAGATAAGGGGATTCTAACCTGGGAATGTGACATATGTCTGTTACATTAGGGAATGACACTCGCCTAGGGAGGTTCAAAACGGCCCACTTGGGGGATGAGTTATGGGGGTGACATACTGGTAAGGTGGAGATAAAATAAGGAAAGGAGTTATTGTAATTTGGGGGTTATATAACTTTTACAAACAATAGTTATCTTCGTGCAGGTTCATGGTATACTTGCGTGTCCAATGTTCCATTGCTTGAAGACTGTGTTAAATTTGCTAAGTGAGCAGACTGGCACTAAGGAGGGAGGTAGAGGGGTGGGGGGTGCTTTCACAGGTAAGGTCAGTCTGTGGGGCTGAACAAAAAGCGTCCATCTTGGGCTAGGTGTGGGAGAGGTGAGGAATTGTGGTGGTCCTTTGCGTCCAGCCGTCTTGCTTCTGGTTTGTAGGGGGTCCAATTGTGGGAAATCGGATGGTCATACTGTGGAGTTACATCTGTCTTGCAAAGGCCTTCGTAGTGTAGGGGGTGAAATGATTTCAGGCGATCAATCGAAGATAGGGGTGGGTCACCCCGTTAGTCGGCACCGCCGTGGCGGGGTCTTCTGTGGGCAGGAGAAGCTGTGGGGCTGTTGTCTGTTGGGTTCCTGGGTCCTGTGGAAGTGTTGGCCCTGGGCGAGTTGGATCTGCGTCTTCTTATGTGGAACTCGTCGCGCACAGGGATGGCTTCCATGGAGCTGGACCTTCTGAGTTGTGGAGGTCTGAGAGAGCGGTACCAGTCGGGCAGTTCAATGCAAGGTATGTTCAGAATCTCACAGAATGAGGTGAGATTTTCAGGCACTCTCAGGTTAGCCGTTCGCCCTTGTGTTGATGCTGAAAGGCAAAAAGGGAATTTCCAGCGGTATTGAATTCCATTTGTGCGTAGTATATCAAGGAGAGGGCGTAAGTCTCTTCTATTTTGTAGAGTGATAGGTGATAAATCTTGAAAGATTTTTATTTCTGAGCCTTGGCATGAAAGATTGCGACGATCTCTGGCCCTGCGAAGGATTTCTTCTTTCAGCTTAAAGTTAACTAGGCAGCATACCACATCTCTGGGAGGGTCAGTGTCTCTACCCCGGGGCCTGAGAGCCCTGTGTAAGCGTTCACATTCAATAGGGGTCTCGGGGGGTCTGCCTAGGAGATCATTGAAGACAGCTACGGTTGCCTGGGTAAGTTGTGTATGATCGATCGATTCTGGCATGCCTCTTACCCGTAAGTTGTGTCGTCTGCCGCGATTGTCCAGGTCTTCCATGTATCTATGCAGGTCTCTGAGCTGGACGGAATGTGCCTGGGATGATGTCTGGAGCCTGTGGATGGAATTCTCATTTTGTGCTGTTGCTTCTTCTATGGTGTCCATGCGGACCGTCATGGAGTGGATGTCTCTCCTCAGGTCTGAGATGACCGATGCGAAGGTGGCTTTGATATCCTCTGCCACTATTCTCAGGTCCCCTATGTTCAGGGGGTGTGCTGTGACCCCATGCTGAGCGGGCGATTGATTCCTGTGCCTGCCAGAGGGGCTGAGGCTGGAGGAGCGCGCTGTGGCCGAGTAGGCCTGAGATGAAGCCGGGGCCTCGCGTGCCTGCGTCCGGAAGATCTCCGGAATGCTGCGGCCTGCCTGTGAGTCGGGTCTCCGCGGGGATCGGGAACGGGATGGGGACGGGTTCCCCTTAGATTTCCCCATGTTTTCGCTTGTGGATGGCTCTTTGAAGCTACTGTGAAACCCTCTGAGGACCGGAGCGCAGGGATTAGGCGTCCATTAGAGTCCGGCGCCAAGCCACGCCCCCCTCAAACGCATTTTTACTACCCACTGATCCTGCCAGTAGATCTGTATTTTTATACTTCCTGTCACAGGTGGGTATGTCCATAAAAAGTTTCAGTTTGAGGGGTTGTGACAAATTATATTGAACATTGGCAGGGGTGCTTACATTGGTAAGCATGTGTTCATATGATTTAAACCTTTTTCAAAACCTTAAGAACAAAAACTGTTGTAACTTTTTAAAAAGTGTAAGCTGGAGTTAATTAGTTGGGTTTTAATATGTTTGGCTTTTGCTTAAAGTGTTTGTAAACATTAACAATAAACTTCTTTTATTTTGTTTTTGCATCCTTTTGGTCTTTTGCATTTTGCTACATGTGTTTGATAATTACATAAAAATCTTTTCATCCTCAAATTCAGAGCTGGAATGTGTCCTGTTCACTCTACCTGTTTAATTTTAAGGAGCCTAATCAGCCCTTCCAGTTCTTATCCTGGACTACGGAACAATAGCTCTTTATGTTGTGGAGATGAGGAGAGTGGAATTGATTGTTCATTGTAGCACCCACCAGTGGACCCCTTTAAGCTGAATAGAAGAGCATCATCATCAACTTCAGCTCACAGATAGAGCATAGAGAGAGAAAAGACTGAATACAGGATTATGTTTGGCTGCTGCTGCAGCTGTGGATTGTGTTGGCACCTAGCAATGGGTTGGGGTGGATTCCTAACTGATTTTGTGTATGTTAAGCCCATCCATCACCCAAATGAAAGAGGAGTGCAGCCAGGACCCAGGGGGAGAATGGATATGTGCACCCAAAGGGCTTTAGCTGCTCCATCCCAAGAACAGAGCGGGGGTAGGTCTGGGTGCCTGGAAGTGCTCTGTGAGTCTAGGTAAAGGGGCTTCAGAGTGCTGCTACTGAGAGATATGTGGCAGCTGTGCTGCATCTGGGGTGAGTGTGCCAAAAGAGCCCCAAGTCTACCTTATACTGCTATAGTTTGTTGCCAGCTGCTGTGCCCACTAGAAACAGTGTCACTTTACAGGACTGTGAGCTGTCCTGTGTACCTCCAGGACCACGTGCTGTGCTCGGTACTACTGTTCTGGTCCTGCTGTGATTGGACCATGCGCTACTGGAGATTGAGCTGCTCTGCTCTGAGGACGGAGCAGACTGCAGACAGACCAAGAATCACATGCTAGAGAGATAGGCCCAGAGTTGCGGGCTGCCTTTTGCTTGATCCAACTCAGAAGCTACAACCTAGTGTAAGGAAGGATATGCCAATAGGTGAAATGGCTCCTTTGGACAGACTTTTGTCCACATGCTAATACATGTTCCCTCTCATACTCCTAGGAATTGGGCACCTTTCTAATGTGCATGCGCATCCCCGTGCGCTCATCTATTTGAGTATACGTACCTGTGTGTGCTGGCGCTCATGTGCACTTGTGACAAATGTTGACACCAAACAAGCTATTTAAACTGGGCTAGTGCTCAGGATCAGTGCTGCTTTGTCTTTAGCCTCTTGTGTATCCTGTGATTATGTATCCTGATTTCAGTTGCTTGCTGATCCAGCTTGTTTTGACTTCTCTCTGAGCCCCATCTGCATTGACCTCGGCTTGTCCCCTGACCTCCGCTTCTGTCTGCTCCATTGACTCCTGCTTCACTGATCAGTTCCAGACCTGGCTTGTTTTTTGACCACACTCCTGTCTGTGCCCTGTGTCCGATCTATCCTGTCTGTGTATGACCTGTCCTGCCTGACTCTGCTAATCTGCCTGCTATCACCGGTACCTGCCTACCACCCTGCTGTTCCGACTGACCTCCAATTAGCTACCAGCAACCGTCTCGGCTGCCTGCTGTTGCCAGTACCAGGCTTCCTCAGTCTGCTGCCTACCAGCTGCCTATCAGCTTGCCTGCTTACTGGAGCCTTCTGACGACTTCATCTGCCCAGCATGGACACCTTCCCTGCTACAAGCAAGACTTAAAGGCACTCTTGCCACTCTGTACTCCTGCGCCTCCTGTTTACACTACCAGGGGCGCCAAGTCTTTGGTGTAAGAGAGGCCTTCCTCATCATAGCAGGCTCTGCCACCAGGTACCTGATACCTAGTTTCAATCTTTATCCATCCTGAGTGTGGGAGTGGTCATCACCAAAACAGATTATGTCTAAGAGGACTTCATGCGGGGACAGGAGTAGTAAGACGCCTGTTGGACCTGTTTAGAAGCTGTTTAGATATTCTTGCTAAATTTCTGTCTTAAGAGCAGAGTTTTGAAAAAAGGTATCGGAATGCTTACTCTCCCTGTGGATTACAAATCTCCAATTTGAGAGTGAGTGTTCCATCTAGAGTTAAGGTTCCCAACATCGGCAAAAATGTAATTTACTGCCCAGTGGCTAGTCAGGGACTTAAAGAGGGAGTCCACCTTAAACAAAAAATATTAAAAGCCAGCAGCTACAAATACTGCAGCTTCTGACTTTTAATAAATGGACACTTACCTGTCCCAGGGTCCAGCGACGTCGGCAGCCGAAGCCGATCGATCGCTCGTCTCTCGGCTGCCTCCACCGCCATCCTCGGTCAGGGAATCAGGAAGTGAAGCGTTGCGGCTTCACTGCCCAGTTCCCTACTGCACATGTGCGAGTTGCGCTGCGCGTCTACACTGGTCCCCGTTGTGTTGTGGGAACTGTGTGTTTCCCACAACACAACGGGGGGGGGGCATTGCGGCTAGCTGCGGCTAGATATTCCTGGAAGTGGGTGCAGATACCTGTATTATACAGGTATCTGCACCCCCCTCCCCCCTGAAAGGTGCCAATTGAGGCACTGGAGGGGGGGAGGAATACGATGAGCGGATGGAACTCCGCTTTAATGAATTACCATTACTGACTGGCTGGTGGATTAAGGTACCTCATCTGAAAAAATCATTGAGTATTTGCAAAATAACACAGTGGACTTTAATGATATCACAGCACAAAGATAGATAGATATAGATATACTTTATTGTCATTGTATACATACAACAACATTTTTTTCGGATACCCTTTACAGCAGCAATAAAACATTTCTCAAGAAAACCACACATACAAACTCATAGCACATGCCCACATATCTATTTAAATATATCAAGATATAAAATGTTATTTAAAAATAAATAAAAGAATGTTAAAATTCTACATAAAATTCCTAAAACACTGTACCTGATGGGATTGTGGACAATACGGCCCTAGGAAAAAAACTATGCTTTAAGCGATTAGTGTGCGTTTTAAGTGTTCTATATCTTTTTCCTGATGGCAATGGGACAAACACACTGTAACCTGGGTGGGTTGGATCAATACTAATAGCTTTTGCCCGCTTTTTTAATCGGCTGGCATATGCGGTGTCCAAATTTTGTAGATCTGTTCCTATGATCCGCTGTGCTGTTTATACATGTTATACATGTTAATATCACATAATAAAACCAAGCTCAAAGATAGCATTAAAAACAACGTTTGACATGATCCTTTTGCAATTTATTTGCCTCTCTGCCTGCTTTTACCCCAATTTCCTAGTTATGCCCTGTACACACAATCGGACATTGATCGGACCTTCCGACAACAAAATCCATCGGATTTTTTACGACGGATTTTGGGCCAAACTTGTATTGCATACACACGGTCGCACAAAGTTGGCGGAAAATCCGATCGTTCTGAACGCACTGACGTAAAACACGTACGTTGGGACTCTAAACGGGGCAATAGCCAATAGCTTTCCTCTCTTAATTTATTCTGAGCATGCATGGCACTTTGTGCGCCGGGTTTGCGTACACACGATCGGAATTTAAACGAACAAATTTTGTTGTTGGAAAATTTTACATCCTGCTCTCAAACTTTGTGTGTCGGAAATTCCGACGGAAAAAGTCTGATGGAGCCCACACACGATCGGAATTTCCGACAACACAATCCAATCGCACTTTTTCCAACAGAATATCTGACCATGTGTACAGGGCATTATTCTTTTAACAAATCCATAATTTCACATGATTACTCCATCTTTTAGTGACACAGTGCTATGAGAGTAGAGTTCTGTACATGTTTTGCAGATGCAGGATTACCCACCTCCTTATCAGGGAAGCATGGGTAAACATATGTATCATGTTCTCTAGCCCACCCCTGGTAATAGTGCATATGCTTCCTCTGGGTGCACTAAAGGATATGACCTTAAGTCATCAAAATATGCTACTAATTCCTAATATAAAACCTTTTTGTGGTAGGTTAGTCCAAAGTTACCATGTTGTGTGCAATACTCTTTCCCATCAGGTCCATCAAATGCTCTTTTATTACCTAAAGTGTTGAAAATAGGGGACCAATAAGTAGTGTCCACCAATGCATATTTTGTCACCAGGGTAATTGATTAATGTTTCATATATAAAGGTATAAAGCCTTTGTATTTGAATATAAAGGTATAATGTGCCATGCTGTAAGAAAATACAGGGTTTTACCAAGGTCAGGGATCCTCCGCATTTACTTAAACATGCAACGCTTTAGTACTTAATGGCATCCAGCAGACAGCGCTTACGCATAAGTCCTTTTTCAATTGTGCTAGTGTCTGCAATTGCTTTTGCCAGTAGCTGACACTGTGCTCATCCTGCCTGTGTTGACCTATTATTCTTTTATTCTTTATTGCCTAACCCATCTTTCCTTTCAGGGCTTTTCCTATTAATAAAGCTCATCTCAACAGTTCCAGGTGTGTCAGTGTTTCAGTATAGGGCAGGTTATCACTGGAGGAATAAGTAGTGACGACAACATTTCTTGTGATTTTGGTGTATGCCTTAACATACACTTAAAAGTCATTTTTAAAACTAAAACTACAATGTACATGTCACTCTAATGCCCCGTACACACGGTCGGACTTTGTTCGGACATTCCGACAACAAAATCATAGGGTTTTTTTTGACGGATGTTGGCTCAAACTTGTCTAGCATACACATGGTCACACAAAGTTGTCGGAAAATCCGATCATTCTGAACGCGGTGACGTAAAACACGTGGGGACTATAAACGGGGCAGTGGCCAATAGCTTTCATCTCTTTATTTATTCTGAGTATGCGTGGCACTTTGTCCGTCGGATTTGTGTACACACGATCGGAATTTCCAACAACGGATTTTGTTGTAGGAAAATTTTATATCCTGCTCTCAAACTTTGTGTGTCGGAAAATCCGATGGAAAATGTGTGATGGAGCCTACACATGGTCTGAATTTCCAACAACAAGGTCCTATCACACATTTTCCGTCGGAAAATCCGACCGTGTGTACGGGGCGTTAGACTACTTTATCCACAGGTTGAGGACGCTGATGTGCTGTTTCAATGCCACACGAACAGTATGATCTGACTTCTTGTGAATCAGTCCAATGGAATATTAAGGAAAGAGGGTGGGTAACAAGAAAGATGACAAGGAAAATAAATTAGCAGAAGATTGAAAGCTTGAAATTTTTTTGTGAAAGCTGTAGTGTTAACTTTCGTTCGTCAAAACAAGCAAAATTGTAAAAAAACAGTGGCTACCTATTCATCATCTCTTTCAAGGTTTTCTTTCAATCTGAAAACAAGCAAGCATACAATTTGTCATACCCATTAAATTGGTATTTTATTTCTAAAGCTGTGACCATCTTTGTTACCAGTTGGAAAATTCAATTTCTATCATGGTTTTGATTGGAGATGATCAAAAGTGCCTAGTCATAACTTGTGGGAGGTACGTTAAACCCAGTATAAAATCTGATTAGCTGTTGCTAGGGATAGATGTCTGAGCCTGGATGCAGTCAATTGCATCCAGGCTCAGACACCTGTGCCAAACCACAGCTAATTAGATTTTACACCGGATTTTGATCTCTGTGTGTGGCTGCATGCTAACAGCAGCGGTTGCTGTCCGCCTGCTGCTGATTGCATGACCCAGTCATTCCAGCACCACAAATCTTCAGATTCTTGTCGCAGGAATCATGCAGATGAACCAACCCAGCATGCTCAACTCCTGCTTTAATTCCTTGGACCCCACACAAGCAACCCTATTCACTTAAATGGGTCACAATTGGTGGGAGTACAGGGGCTATAATTTCCACCACAGCTGCAAAGCATGGCAGCCACTGTATGTACTAACCCTGGTCTGTTTATTGACCACGTTTCAGCCTGTTGCCTGGACCAATCCTTTACCTGTTTGCGGATCATTTCTCTGCCTGCGCCTGAACTGACCCATCTGCACATCCTGCTGATCATATTCCTGTGAGACACTAGTCCTAGCCATCCCCTGTGGAGAACTGTATTCCTGGAACCACATGAACACTTTTGTTCTTGATTTCTTCAGCCTCCTGTACCTCCTGGCCAGTGAATATGGCCTTACTGGGGGCAGCCACATACCAGTAGGCTAGGCCTGCTTGGTTATAGGAATAGGGACCGCTATAGGTGATGCTATACTAAACTGTATTTTCACATCACTTGTATAGAGGTGACTATTCAAGTACAGTGGTTTTGATACAATTGGTTGATTTGTGTGATACACGGGATACAATGTCCAGTATATAATAATTCCAAACATTAAAAAAGTCTCACACGTGTGGTATCTTATATAATGTAGCAGAATGTGTTTTGGTGTGTAATTCTAAGTATGCCCATGCTGTGAGAAACATCCTATTAAATTGACAACTTTGTGTAAAAAAAAAAAAAAATAATAATTTTCATTACACATTTTCCAAAAACTTGTGGCAAAAGAAGTCTTCAAAAGACTCACTATGCCTCTTATAAAATACCTTGTGGTGCTTGCTTTCCAAAATGTGGTCATTTTTTGGGTGTTTCCACTGTCCCGGTGCTCCAGGGCCTCCAAAAATGTGATAGGTAGTCAGGAAATTAGATGCATAATTTATGCTCCTAGAAAGCCTAAAGGTGCTGCTTGGATTTTGGGCCCATCTATGAGGCTAGGTGAAAAAGTCTCACACATGTGGTATCTCCATACCTGGGAGCAATAGCAGAATGTGTCTTGGGGTGTAATTCTGACCTATTATGTGTGCTAGAAATTTCTTAATATATTATATATTAGAAACATTTTAAATAATTAACAACTTTGTATAAAAAAATAATTTTCATTATCTTTCCTGCATTCTCCAAAAACTTGTGGCAAAAAATGACATTTTCAAAAGACTCATTATGCCACTTAGAAAATACCTTGGTGTGTTTGCTATCCTTTATAGGGTCATTTTGTGGGTTCTTCCAATGTCCTGGTGCTCCAGGGCCTCCAAAAATGTGATGGGTAGTCAGGAAATTGGATGCATAATTTATGTGTAATTTATTTACCTTGAAAGACCAAAGGCGCTCCTTGGATTTTGGGGCCTTCTATGCATTTGGCTGTGAAAAAATCTCACACATGTGGTATCCCCATACTTGGGAGGCATAGCAGAATGTGCTTTGGGGTGTAATTATAAGTATGCCTATGCCGTGTTTGAGACATAACTTGTTAAATTGACATCTTTGTGAAAAACATTTTTAATTTCTTCATTTTCAAAAAGATTGTCACAAAAGATTACAACTTCAAAAAACTCACCATGCCTCTTACTAAACACTTTGGACTATCTACTTTCCAAAAAGAGGTAATTTGATGGGTATTTGTCCTGGCATGTTAGGGCCTCAAGAAATGAGTTAGGCAGTCAGTACATAAGGATTGATCAATTTTCAAATATATATATACTGCATATACCATAGATTGTAGACTCTATAACTTTCACACAGACTGATAAAAAAATAACCCAATCAGTTTATATTATTTAAAGAAATGTAACAGAATACATTTTGATCTAAATTATTGAAGAAAGACTACATATTTGCAAAATTTGCAGATAAACTTTAAAAAAAATAAATTAGTATTTTTTTAATTTATATAGCAAAAATAAAAATCTAGTGGTGAATAAATACCACCAAAAGGAAGTTCTATCTGTCTCAAAAATGATAAAAATTTGATTTGGGTACAGTGTTATCATTCAAAATTTGACAGCGCTGAAAACTTAAAAATGGCCTGGGCAGCAAGGGGATGAAAGTGTCTGGTTTTGAGGTGGTTAAAGTTGCATTTGGCATACAGGACAGTACAATGTAGTAGTTAAAAGTTGTTAAAAGAAGGCATGGGATCCCCCCCTTTTAATATCCACCCACACCCATGTCCAAGCATACAATCTGGGTGGCCAGGAAAGAGAGGGCAACAAGTGTAAACCCCCCCTTTTTGTACAAATCACTAGCTCATGCCTTTCAAACATTGGGAGGTAACTTGCAAGGCGGGTGGTTTACAGTGGAATCTAGAAGTCCCTTTTATTAGAAGGGGTCCCCAGATATCCACCTCCCCCAGGGGAAATAATACCGGAGTACATTAGTACCTCTTACCGATGCCTACAAGAACTAAATGTAAATAACACATACCCCTTAGAAATAGTTCTTTAATAAGAACACAACAAACATAAAATGTAATCAAAGTGTATTAATGTCCCCTATAAAAATCCAGCATCAATCACAATACAAGTCTAGATTTCTAGTGATATTAATCCACATCAGTTATGATGATTTGATTCCTTTCAATGTTTATGCACCTCTGAATGACAGATCTCCAGTGCTTCCATAAGGTAAACGCAGCATCATTATTGCAGCACCAGGGATCTGTCATTTAGCAATGAGAATGCAGCAGGCAAAAATCTGTAGGTGACAGGTTGTTGTATCTGGAAAGGATCACATCATTGGAAGTCTTGATTGACGTGGAATTAGATTGGGGAACATTGATAACATTTTTCAATTGTATTTTTATTGTAATGTTTTAAAATGTGATAAAAATTGTATAAAAAGCAACTTCCTGTGTATTGGAGGTGGTAAAGTGGCCCTTGGCTTTTCTATCTCCCTTTCAAAGTCCCCCCCCCCCAAATGTTGAGAGGCATGTAATCTGGTCTTTTACAGGAATGGGGTGCTTTAAATTAACCAGTCAGATAAAGTCACAACCAATAATAATAACAAAAGGGGCATTAAAGGGGTTGATTGCCCAAAGAGCTCCAAAGAGCAAGCAATTAGCATTAAAGTATAGTTTCACAATCAACACAGATCTCTCCCTTTTCAGTTTGATAGCTTCCCCTGCAACAGCTTCCAATATTGACACTTTGGCTGTTCTATGCATCTTTTATAGTGAGGGGATTGGCCTGTTATTGGCCCTTCAAAGCCAGCTGATAAAAGTTCAAATGCCCTTGCAGTGCATTATCATTACAATGTGTTATGGCAGGTGAATTGCTGCATTAATATACCAAGACCACAAATGAGTTAGCTTTGCCTTGAGCCCATGTCAATCCCACACTTGAATTGCATCCCTTATCAGGAAAAGCAGCACCAACACTCTTGCTAGTCCAAGAGTCAGCCTCATCTGCAAAGCGTATGGTTAGTGGCATAGCTTACTCCTCCTGCTCCTCCTCCCTTTGAAATATGCATCATGATGACCCTCCTAATCCTCTACTTTTTCCCACATCTGTGCCATCCCAGAATATAGATTCCTGACACCAGCACAGTAATGATTAAAATGGTGAAGTTACGCTCCTACCCGGTCTCACATAAATAAGGAGAATATTGTTTATAAAAAAAATAAAAAGGAATGGGTGATGCAGTTGATAGAACCGTTTTCTCAATTAACATATTTTGTCCATCTTCAATAGGGCACAACATGTGAGAGACATTTTGATAAGTTGCCACTGCCTTAAGGGGCAAGGTCCGTGCATGCTTCTTGCTTAATATATAAAGGGCAAAATTGTGCTCTTACCTCCAGTAAACTCTTAGAGAAATTTGTACAGAGAATCACCAAAAAACATTTACAGGTAAATGGTATATGAATTAGTAATTTCTTGCACTGGTGCGCTGCAGGCCAGGATTTTAGCCAAAGAGATCTCCACATCATATTAATAGCAAAGCATAGTGCCTGAGGGTTACAGTAAAGGTTGGCCCTGCATCTTCATCATGGTGGGTCTGGGTGCAGCCTTCAATGCAGCGCTGTGGATTTGCTGATCCAGATAACTGCAATTTGAGCTCAGCTCTGCAGCATAATGAAGAATTGTGATTGAAGAAAAATATTCTCGATAAAATGAAAAAAAATTGATAAATATTGCTCCAAGGAGAAAAAGCTGTCCATTCTCCAAGGACACTAGCAAAAAACCAAAGCATGATGGGGGTGGAAGGGATAATACCTGGGTGGCCAACAGTCGTTTGTGTTCCAGTGTCCAATTACTGCCGAAGCCAGCAGTAAAACTCAGTTTTACTTTTTCTGTGTCTTTTACAAAATGACAATGATCAAAACTGGAGCAGACAGAATCTGGAACAGCTGTGTATGGCATCCAATAAACTTCTATCTTCTGCTTATTCAGTAAGACTCTTAAAAATGAAAGATAGAAGATGATTGGTTGCCATGCACAGATGCTCCATATTCTGCCTGCTCCAGTTTTAATAAATTCTCCTAATTGAGTTCAATCAAGAATATTGTTTTCAACATAAGTGTATTGTACTGATTAATATGTACAAATTATTGATTTCAATTTTCTAATGGTATATTTGACCATGATTGGAATATTATTTGCATTCAGCATTTATATTTTCAACTTTCGGAAAAAAGTGCACTTTCACTACCCTTCCTTTTTTAATCTTATAACATATTTTGGTTAATTCTTCTGTGGTGAATTGCACTTGGGGTCAAGGTCTGTATTATTCTTATTTCAAATGGCATTTCCTTTCATTTATGTCACCTTTCAAATGTTAGTGTTATAAAATATAATGCATTGAATTAGGGCGTTTGTTCTACAGAATTAATTTAATTTATTCCTTTTGACTGTTCCTATCTCCAGGCCAATATTATGCCATTAATTCTGGAAAAGTAATATTTAATGAATTGGATTATTAATAATGTGAAGGTCTATAGGGGTCTGTTGGGCAAAGCATAGGCGTTTTTAAGTCACCTGATTTCAAGTTAATGTCCCATGAAAATAGAAGGCAGTACATTGTAATTATTAAGCAGTGTATGGTCCTGAAACATAAGATGATCCCATAATATTCTTTGACATTAGCTAATCTATGCTATTGATTACAAGTACAGATTGCAAAGATGGGAAAATTCATACAGCAAATTACTCATATATAGCTGTTGGGAATCCTAAATTTATACTTAAGATAAATTAAGTTATTTTGATCTAGGACATGCTTAAAATTCAAAGTCACTATAAAGCAACGATAAAGTAGCTTATATTGTTTATCTCAAGCAGGATTGTTGTGAACACCTTTATATAGATCAATGAGATCTATCTTAAAAATGTGCAACATACCCAGAGAATGTTTTACATTTTATGAGGGCGTATGTCATAGTTAAAACTGAGCATTCTCTTTTTGAAAGAAATTAATATGTAAGGGCTTGTGGTGTAAAATTAAAGTCATTCCATCAGCAAGTGTTTTTACCATCTATGCCATAGTTTCATGGACAAAATGTGACTTTGTGAAAAGGAATTTTTGGCATAGGAAAATTTCCCATAAATGTATGGGAAAGTTCAAGACTATGCAATCAAGATTTAACATTATACCAGAATGCATGGCTTTTAGACATGTATTAAAAATGTGTGTACTTGTGCACTGCTATGTTGTGCTATTGAGTGCTATAAGACTACAAAACTTACTAAGCGGATCGCTCACACCTTTACAGAACTCTCTAAATGTGTATCAACATGCACAATTATATTCAAAATGATGCCGCACTCCCAACTGCTAATGTGTTAGTATCCCTTTAAATATGCTTGCATAGCAATTTTCAAAATCAGCATATCATATCAAACCATATATAACATTAACAAAACAAAACAAACCATGCATCAGTCGATAAAATGTCCTTTGGTATGAATTTGCTTGCATATGCTCAAACTTTCATAAATAAACAGGCTTATGTTCACATATTCAAATGACTGCTTCCTTAATTAGTGTTCACCACTATGTGCTCCAATCATCCACATGCATTAGTGATAATCCCCTCATCCAATGTGCTCTCACCTGGGGGATAAGACCAACCAATAATCTATATGCACTTTTATCCCTCTCTGGGGATCTCTTTTATGCTGTTTTATACTGACAATCTTGAGATTAGAAACCTCCTTCTCTTACACGTATCTCCATACACCCAAATCATAAAGAGAGAAAGCTGGACATAGGGGGTTATTTATTAAAGACAAATCCACTTTGCACTACAAGTGCACTGCAAGTGAGTGGAAGCTCTGCTGATTTTCTCATCCAATCATGTTCAAGCTAAAATGCTGTTTTTTATTGTCCGTGCATGTCCCCCTCAGATCTACAGCGACTGCACTTCCAAGGTCACTTTCAGTGCACTTTCAAGTACACTTGCAGTGCACTTGTAGTGCAAAGTGGATTTGCCTTTAGTAAACAACCCCCATATTGTTTTATCTTTTAAAACAACCAGTTTATTAAACACTAATATATATGTGTGTGTGTATATATAAATATCCCCCTGAGGAAGCCACATGACCCTGTGACATAACATGTAGGGGAGGGGCCAATCTGTTGTCATGCCGAGGTGCGCATTGTGAGCACACCATGGTAATACTGTCTGATTGTCTTATACCCGCACTGTGAGGACTGAATGCTTTTTACATTTTGGTGCACTCAAAGGAAAATGTGAGTGTTTTTATACTTAGTGTTTAATAAACCGGTTGCTTGAAATATAAAACACTATGTCCAGCTTTCTCTCTTTATGATGTAGGTTTATGGAGATAAGTGTAAGAGAAGGAGGATTCTAATCTCAAGATTGCCAGCAAAGGAGTGAAACAGCATAAAACAGATCCCCAGAGAGGGACAAAAGTGCATATTGACCTTTGGTTGGTCTTATCCCCCAGGTGTGGGCACATCAGATGAGAGGATTATCACTAATGCATGTGGATGATTGGAGCACATAGTGGTGAACACTAATTAACCGCCGCACGCCGATATACGTCCTAAGTTTGAAGAGGAATATCGTTGTTATGGCAGCAGCTAGCTGCCATAACCCCAATATCCTCTTCTTCGGCCAAAGGTCTGCTTTCCGACAATAGTGGTCTCTATGGCGAATTCGCCACAAGATAACTTTTATCAGCGGCGGAAGACCGGAGCCGTCGGCAGCAGCGGAGGCAATCGGATCCTCTCACGTCAGTGGCATGGAGCCATCTCCATACCATTGCAGGGGGAAAGCGACGTCAAAACATCACTTCCGCCCATAGCTCTTAAAGGGCCTTTTTTTTTTAAATGACAAAATTATTTTTATTGCACTTTAGTGTAAATTTGAGATCTAAGGTCTTTTTGACCCCAGATCTCATATTAAAGAGGTCCTGTCATGCTTTTTTTCTATTACAAGGGATGTTTACATTCCTTGTAATAGGAATGAAAGTGACACATTTTTTTTAAAGAACAGTGTAAAAATAAAAAATAAAAGGTAAAGTAAATAAGAATTTTTTTTTTTTTTTAAACGCGCCCCGTCCCGCCGAGCTCACATGCAGAAGCGAATGCATACGTGAGTAGCACCCGCATATGAAAACGATGTTCAAACCACACATGTGAGGTATCGCCGTGATCGGTAGAGCGAGAGCAATGATTCTAGCAATGATTCTGTAACTCAAAACATGCAACCTGTAGAATTTTTTAAACGTCGCCTATGGAGATTTTTAAGGGTAAAAGTTTGTCGCCATTCCACGAGCGGGCGCAATTTTAAAGCGTGACATGTTGGGTATGAATTTACTCGGTATAACATTATCTTTCACAATATAAAAAAAAACTGGGCTAATTTTACTGTTGTCTTATTTTTTGATTCAAAAAAGTGTATTTTCTTCCAAAAAAGTGCGCTTGTAAGACCGCTGCGCAAATACGGTGCGACAGAAAGTATTGCAACGACCGCCATTTTATTCTCTAGGGTGTTAGAACCCTCGAACATTATACATTTTTTTTTCTAAGTAATTTTCTAGCAAAAAAAACAGTTTTTAACTTGTAAATAACAAATCTCAAAAAGAGGCTCGGTCCTTAAGTGGTTAAGGAAGCAGTTGTTTGGATATGTGAACATAAGCCTGTTTTTTATGAAAGATTGAGCATATGCAAGCTAATTCATACCAAAGGACATTTTATGGACTGATGCATGGTTTGTTTTGTTTTGTTAATGTTACTGTATATATGGTTTGATATGATATGCTGATTTTGAAAATTGCTATGCAAGCAGATTTAAAGGGATACTAACACATTAAACTATAGCTTGGTTGAATCTGGTCTTAACACCTATCTAATTTGTACTTCCCCCTTAATGACCAGGCCATTTTTTGCAATACGGCACTGCGTCATTTTAACTGACAATTGCGGGGGCGTGTGACACTGTACCCAAACAAAATCAATGTCCTTTTTTTTTCCACAAATAGAACTTTCTTTTGGTGGTATTTGATCACCTCTGAGGTTTTTATTTTTTGCGCTATAAACAAAAAAAGACCGACAATTTTGAAAAAAAAACAATATTTTTTACTTTCTGCTATAATACATAATACAAAAAAAGTAAAAAAAAATGTATTCATCAGTTTAGGCCAATATGTATTCTGCTACATCTACAAAATAGAGGATAGATTTATGGAATTTTTTTTATTTATGTTTTTACTGGTAATGGCGGCGATCTGCGATTTTTAGCGGGACTGCAACATTGCGGCGGATAAATCTTACACCTAGTGGCACTTTTTGGGGACCAGTGACATTATTACAGTGATCAGTGCTATAAAAAATCAATGTATAAATGATGCTGGCAGGGAAGGGGTTAACACTAGGGGGCGATCAAGGGGTTTAACTGTGTTCCCTGGGTGTGTTCTAACTGTGTGGGGGCTGGGTTCACTGTGACAACACAGAGATCCCTGGCCCTGATCACTAGGAACAGCAGATCTACACGTGGTCCCCTGGCAGAACGGGGATCCGCCTTGTTTATATAGGCAGGTCCCGTTTCTGCCTCTCTGTGCAGCGATCGCAGGTGGCCAGCAGACATCGAGTCCACCGGACCCGAGTGCCCCCACAATATCTATTGCATGAAACAATGTACAGGTACGTCGTTTCACGTAATAGAACCACCCTGCCTCAATATATGTGCGGTGGGCGGTCTTAAAGTGGTTAATAAAGGATTTGTCAAAAAGTATCTCTTGTGGTTTTTACTTTTTTGACACTTTTTTGGTGGATGGGTAGGGGTACGATGTACCCGATACTCATTCACATAGGTGGGGGATCTGGGGGCCAGATTCAGATAAGCCCCCGCCTGCAGACCCTGACAACCACAGCCCAGGGTTGTCAGGAAGAGGCCCTGGTCCCCATCAACATGGGGGCAAGGTGCTTTGGGGGCACCCCAAAGCACCCTCCCCATGTTGAGGGCAACTGGCCTGGCATGGTTCAGGAGGGGATTGGGGGCGCTTACTCCCCCCTCTTTTCTGGCCTGCCAGGCTGCATGCTCGGTTAAGGGTCTGGTATGGATTTTGGGGGTAACCCCCACGCCATTTTTTTTACATTTTGGCATGGAGTTCCCCTTAAAATCTATACCAGACCCAAAGGGCCTGGTATGGATTTTGGGGTGGACCCCATGCCGTCGTTTTGTTTCTTAATTCTGTCATAGAGTTCCCCTTAACCACTTCAATACACTGTATTACATACGCTACACTGCACTGTATTATATACTCTGCAGTGTACTGTATTATATACTCTGCACTATATACTCTGCACTACACTGTATTATATACTCTGCACTAAACGGTATTATATAATCTGCACTGCACTATATACCCTGCACTGCGTTATATACACTACACTGACTGAACTATATACTCTGCACTGGTATATACACTACACTGACTGCACTATATACTCTGCACTGCATTATATACACTACACTGACTACACTATATACTCTGCACTGTGTTATATACACTACACTGACTGCACTATTTACTCTGCACAGCATTATATACACTACACTGACAGCACTATATAATCTGCACTGCAATATATACACTACACAATCCACTAACTACCCTGCCTAATCTCTCTCTGTAACGAGAACCTTGCTCGCTCGGTTCCACTCTCCCGACACTCCTCTGCTACTATAGAATCAGACTGCAGATCACCACATGTTATTGCTCAGTCATCCGATGCTCCGGGATTAGAACTACAGCTCTGTGCCGTTCTAACCCAGTTGTGATAGCTCAGAACAAACACCAGGCAGGCTGTATGTAAGTTCAACCAGGAATCTATATTTATTGACAGGAATACAGTCGTATTTATGCAATAAAAGAGGAGGTGCAGACCTCCTGCTCATATTACTCTAACAATACAGCTGTAACCTAATTAACCTAATTAACATGAGCTAATTAACTAATCACTTTAGACAGCCTAGATGACTCAGACATAACCTTTAGGCCAGACTGGCCGTCTTGTAGTTCAGGAAACACAATCAACATAGACTCTTCTTCACACAATAGCAGAGTTAATTAACACAAACGACAAGGGGGATCTAATGACTCTTAGATCCCATAGTAGACTTATTTACAATACACATTTTAGCAGACAACAGACAGACAGGTGTTGGAATTTACATCAACATCTCCTAACAGTATCTGTCCCAGCATTATAAATCAGCCACTATTTCTAATATGGCAAATCCAGGGTCCCCAGAGTCTGTGTGTCCTGGGGGTCCAGGACCCAAATCCACAGTAATACCAACTCAAGGGTCCCCAGGCATACAGCTCACAAAGAGCACCGTTCCCCCAAATGCCAGGGCCCACGATCGATCGGCAAGAGGCTAGCATACAGTCCCCTCCAAAAGTCTCTCTCCCGGCTAGGTCTGTCACACTCTCCATTAATGCACACTATACATGGCTGCCGTTGGAAGCAGCCTCATATAGTGTGGGGGCGTGGACTTAGCCCCTGAGCCATGATTGGCCAAAGGCACCCTGCCATTGGCCAATCATGGCTCTCACTGTACATTGCATTGTGATTGGCCAAAGCATACAGGTCAGGTGCATGCTTTGGCCAAACAACAACCATCAATGCACTGAGATTTCGCAGTGCATTATGGGACACTCATAGTTGGGCGAACGTCCCTCGAGCGCCCCATATGTTCGTTGTTCTACAAACAAATGAACACCTGATGTTCGAGTCGAACTTATGTTTGTTCTGTCCCCAGCCAATAGAGATGGGCCTGATGTTTGAGTCAGTTTGCATAGCAATCACAGTCACACAATTATCTCCTGCTAAAATGATGCTTCACTGAAGATCATGAGCCTGATTTACTAATGGAGTTGAGAATAGTGATGAGCTGAACTGCCCTGGATTTAGTTTAGGGAAATTCAAAGAAGTTCGGATGCCGAACCTGAATCCCATTGAAATCAATGGAAGTTAAATCTGTCAAATAAAAAGTACCCATTTTCTGGGCTAACTAGTTTTAGCAAAATCAAACTAGAGATCTTTATCCTTTCTTTATATAGGCACCAAATTTACCTTGTGCCACATGTATTAATGATTACAGAGCTTCAGGAATATATCATTATTTTTTGTTTTTTTTTGTTATACGGTGTAAGTACCTAAATTTGACCTAATATCAGCTTCTTGCATTCCTGTATAACAGAGTTGGAGTATGAGAGGAAGAAGCAGTACAAGAAGGCAAACAGTTCACGTGTTGACAAGGTCATCATTAGTCACTCAGTGAAGACCTTTATCCTTTTTATATATAGGCACCAAATTTATCTTGTGCCAATCCATGTTACCAAGCCAGTCATTAAAGTAGTTGTAAACGCAAAAGGCTTTTTTTAAACCTTAATGCATTTTTAAAACTTTGCACTGTCTGTTTCCACCCGCCCCCCTTCCTAACACTTACCTGAGACCTGTATGGATCCAGCGATGTGCCCAGATGCAAGTCATCTCTCCCCTCTTCCTGGTCTCATGGGCTTTGCAGATAGTAGTGGGAACATTGGCTTCTGCTGATCTCAAACAAATACAGGGAGAAGGGAGGAGGGAGTAGGAACAGGACTGAGCCATGCTGTGTGTCAAGGGACACACACACTGGCTTGGGAGTCAGTCCACAAGTCTGACCCTATGGCAAGTGGCTTGCTATGGGGGCAGACACAGAAGAGGAGGAGCCCAGAAGAAGAGGGTCGGGACCGCTCTGTGCTATGAGGAAAAGATGATCCGCACTCCAGTGATTGCTCTTAAGAAGTATAATATTTATTGACAAGCCACAGTGACCAAACGCAAATAAGAACAGTTGACGCATTTCAGCCTATAAGGCCTTAGTCATAACCACATTACAGACATTTTTTTTACCAGGATCACAGAAGTTACAGTACCTACAGGTTTTTATATTACAAGGGTAACTGCCAGGATAGGAGAGCCAGGTGGGTTGGCATTGTTTGGAAGAAAATAGACTAGGTGATAGTGCAGTCCCCAGTGTAGGCGCATATTGGCAGATTCTTTTTTATTATTCTGACTATTTGATTATATTCTTGGGAAAATGTGGTTACAAATGTGATAGGTTTACCCATTTTTCTATTCCTAGAGTTGTAAGATTGATGAGGTTTGTTATTATTGTTATTTTTATTTTTATGCTCTCTCTCAGTTTTAGGCTTATCTGACAGTAATTCTTCTCTGTCCATCATCAAAACCCTTTCTAGTCCTTGGTGTATAACAGATTCGTTATAACCTCGGTCCAACAAGCGCTGATGGATGACCTTACATTCTAGTTCAAAGGTTGAGTTTGTTGAACAGTTACGTTTAGCTCGAATAAACTCCCCATAAGGGATGGCATTGATGGTGTGGGATGGATGACAACTGGTTGCAAAAAGTGTAGTGTTACCAGAGCAAGGTTTCCTATAGGTGCATGTTCAAACATCACCTGTGGTTGGATCACCCTTTAGGGTAATGTCTAAAAAGTTGATACTGGAAACATCATGCTCAATTGAAAAATGTAGGTTTAACTGATTATCATTTAGAAATTTCAAAAATTCATGCAACACCATAATGTCACCATCCCACACCATCACAAGGTCATCAATGAAACGACCATACCAAACAATCTTCCTAGCAAAAGGGTTGCTGGGAGAGAACAAAACTTGTTCCTCCCACCAACCCATATAGAGGTTCGCCATGGAGGGTGAGAATCTAGCACCCATCGACGCCCCGCAGCGCTGGACATAATATGTGCCATCAAATAAAAAATAATTATGCTTTAATAAAAGCTCAACACTTAACAGAATAAACTCCTGTAGCTCCTGAGAGTAGGAGCTGTAGCGTTGAAGATGATATTGGATGGCCTGCAATCCAGCGCTGTGGGGGATCGACGAATAGAGTGCCCTCACGTCTAGTGTGGCCCACACATAGGTGGATATCCATTTAACAGATGTGATATGGGATAGGACTGTGCTCGTATCTCTGATGTAGCCGGGCAATCTGTATAAAAAAGGCTGTAGGTGCCGGTCTACCCATTCTCCCAAACGCTCAAATAAAGAGCCAATTTCAGCCACGATTGGTCATCCCTGGATGGGACGATCAAGTTTATGAATCTTAGGGAGTTGATAGAATACCGGTACCACAGGTTTATCCACATAGAGATACTCAGCAGTTTTGGATTACAGAACTCTCATACTAAAGCCTAACTGTAAATGTTTCAAAAGAGTTGATTTAAAAACAGTAGAGGGGTTGTTAGACAGGGATCGATATGTGTCACTGTCACTGAGCTGTCTAATGGTTTCAGATTTATATTGTTCCCTAGTCATCACCACCACTGCTCCTCCCTTATCTGCTTCCTTAATCACTAACCCTTTATTGTCTTTTAATTGCCGTAGAGCCTCTTTCTCTTGCTTTGAGATATTAGTCTTTCTAGATGTTGAGCTATGTTGTTGTTGTTATAGTAGAGTTTCTTGCATTTACAGGGTAAAAAAACGTATCCACATATTGTGATGTACTGCATGAAGCTCCATATGCGATTCTGAATACAGCTGTTCTAAAGTTAATGATGCAGATAAATCCTGAAACATAAAAGACACATGCGGGCAAACATCTTGTTCTGCAATTGTATGGTTTTGGTCAGATTCACTCACCATCTCTGATGTCAGTGGGTCATCCACCTGTTCGTCAATTCCCTGTTGAAAATGTTGCCACAGTAAGAGGTTCCTGACAAACCTGTTGGTGTCCAAAATGGTATTAAAAATATCAAAGTGATAGGTGGGTGAAGAAGATAGACCCCGTGACAACAGAGACAATTCAGAATCAGTCACAACCTCATCCGTTAAATTAACTACTGAGGTAATGGTTGATAATTCACTATTTATTTCTTTTTTCTCTGTGGATATCGCCAATCTCCGTCTTTTCCCCCCTCGCCTTTGCCTTTTCTTGCAGTGCCCTGTTTTTTGGTTGTTTGTTTTTTCTTCGGCTGCTGGTAGTATGTTACAGACATGGCGTTTTGTGACCCCTCGGGGTTAACACTTCCACCGGAAAAAACCTTGTCTGAAGAGATTCGGGGAGTAGATGTTCTCAGAGCTATATCATTGCTCAGAGCAGGAATTCTTTTATGCATTGTTTATTATTTTTGGTACTTTATGTATTGTTTATTATTTTCATTAAAAAATAACTTTAGAAGGATGTAAAAATAGGATTTTTATGTCATGCTCACCTGTATAATCCTTTTCTTTGAGTACATCATGGGACGCAGAGTCAGGCTAATATTCATTATCTGCTGGGTTATATTTCATCATTAGGTGAATGGACACTGGTAGACCAAAGGTCTTCAGACAGGAAGTGATCCTCTATATAACCCCTCCCATACAGGAAGCACTTCAGTTTTGTAGCAAGCACTGAATCCTCAAAAAAAGAGGGGGGGATCTATGTATCCCATGATGTACGCAAAGAAAATGATTTTACAGGTAAGTATGACATAAAAATCCTATGATCTTTTTCATACATCATGGGACACAGAGTCAGGCTAATATTCATGGGACATCCCAGAGCAATAGCCTTGAGGGGAGGGAGACACCCTTGCAAACAATAGCCATCAGAACTTATACGGCAGCCCGCAGTACACTGTGGCCGAAAGCCGAATCCTCGGCTGCTCGAACATCCACTTGATAAAATTTTGTGAACGTATGCACTGAAGACCAGGTAGCAGCCTTAAAAATCTGACCCACAGATACCTGATGGCAAAAAGCCCAGGAGGTACCTACACCCCTGATAGAATGAGCTCTCACCCTAAATGGAGGCGCTTTATGTTTCAGACCTTAGGTCTGAATGATCCAAAGAATGCAGTCCAAGGCGCATGCGCGGCAGCTCAATGAACGGTCGCTCGTCCTGAGAGCTCCGCTCCACTCGGGCCTGCATCCACCGCCTCAGCTACAATAAGCGGCGGAACCAGCTCATCGGACCCCCTCCTCACCCCCCGGAGTCCTGAGGGACCCCCTCGCATGATCGAGGGCTCAGCTAGACGGAACCTATCCCGATTCCTGGATCCCGGCCCGCGGATCGCGGCCTGTTCGAAAATGGCGGCCGCCGGCGCAACACGAGGCCCCACAAAGAATCCAGCGGCATCCTTGGAAGACTTCCCACCCCTGACTTCACACAAAGACAGGATGAATCCTCCAACTGTGAGTAATCCCCAGGATGGGATATTTCCAACATCCCCCACAGACTCATTAGGCTGCAGCCCTATGGAAGTCCCCCCCCTAACCCAGATGGAGGAGAGCTTCCCCACATCCAGCCCTCAGACTGATCCCCCTGTGCCTATCCCCACTGACTTTGCAGCCCTCATGGACACTTTTTCTAATATGCTATCAAGAGGGTTAGCATACAATGCCTCACAAATCACCACCACTATACAGGCAGATCTGCAGCAACTGGGCATGAGAATTAAAGCAATTGAATCTAAGACTGGTCAAATCGCAGCAGTTGCCAACCAGAACACTGACAGGATCCAAGATTTACATGACCAACTGGACATGGTGTACTCAAAACTCGATGACCTCGGAAATAGGTCTCGTAGATACAATTTTAGGTTAAGAGGCCTTCCAGAATCATTTAAGGACACAGATAAAATCGCTCCTTCATCAAACACTTACTTCCGGACATTCCAGACTACAGACTGGAATTAGACCGAGCTCACAGGGCCTTACAACCTCCGCGCCAAGATGGCCTGCCCAGAGACATTGTGGTTAAACCCCACTTCTTCAGAGTTAAAGAAGAAGTTATGCACAAAGCAAGGGAAACGGAAAATCTCTCCTTCCAAGGACATCCGATTCAAATTTTTGCGGATCTTTCCCCCTACGAGACGAAGATCCTTGAAGCCTCTCTTGAGTAGCCTATCACAAAAATCAATCGCTTACAGATGGTCGTTCCCTTTTCGCCTCAACTTTGCCTACCTAAATAAATCATATAGCTTCACGAACTTTGGAGACGGAGAAAGGTTGCTGTTGCAACTAGGCCTTATTTCACACTCGCCTGCTCCACCTGCTGTTTTGGATCCCAGAACACCTCAATCAGCGAAAAGACCACCACCCTCAAGTCCCATTCAACCCTTATGGCACAAGCAACAAGCCAAGAGATCCAAAGATGGCCGCCCTCCTTAAAGAACAGTCTACTATCAACAGAGCCACTTTTTTCTTTTCTCCCCAGGACCTCCTGCGGTAGTCTTCTAAAAATGGGACGCTGACTTCCTAAGCCCCCGTTTTCCCCTGGCAGAACCTTAGCCAGACTCTCTAAAATGTTTTCTTTTTTTCGATTGTGAGACGCTTTCTTTTTTTGCTTCATTTTTCTCAGGACTCCTCTCAGTATGTTTTTTTTTTTTAATGGTTCTATTATTGGTTTTATTTTTGGCGGTTTAGCCGGAGTGGCTGCCCTTCGCCTCCATGAGTTTCGGAGTGGTATTTTCCCCCACTCGGAGACACCTCCATGACCCCATTTTTGGGGGTTTTTGTTCTAAGGGAAAACCTTGCAGGAGACGACTACCAGCCTTTCCCTCCTGTAGGGGTTCTTGATTGTTATCCAGTTATAATTAGAATGTTTTCTTGGTTATGGCTTTTGACATGTCTTGTCTCTCCCTCTCAGGGTCAACCTTTCTCCATTTCCTCCCCTCCTCCTCTCTCCTATCCCCGGAGTCACTCAGGAGCCCCACGAGGCAACTACAACTTGGAATCCCAGGACCTCAGGCCGTGAAGGCTTGGACGCAAGTACAACTCTTGAAATCCCAGGTAGGCACTTATTGTGTGATGCGCTCATCCCCCCCCTCTGATCCATGCTCTCTGACACACTTATACCTCCTCACCCCCTCTGCATAGCCACGCACAATGTGCAGGGAATGAATTCTTCAGTCAAAAGACGCAAACTATTTAACCTCTACAAATCACAAAAAATCGAAATTCTTTTATTACAAGAAACTCACTTCCCATCCTCATACAACCCCTCTTTCTTACATGGTCACTACACTCAGTTTTTTCTCTCCAATGCTGACAATAAGACTAAAGGGGTCACTATTTGCTTTGCAAAACACCTTAAATTTTCCCCCTCTGCAGTTATTAAAGACCAAGCGGGCAGGTATCTACTAGTAAAAGGCAAGATTGAGGGATCAATGCACTCATTTATTTCTTATTACGCCCCGAACAAGGGCCAGGCTTCCTTCTTCTCCACAATGATGTCCACACTAGGCCCACAACTTGAGGGGAAAATAATAATGGGAGGAGACACAAACCTCCCTTTTGATATTTCTCTGGACAAATCGGGGTCTGGACCTCCTCGCTCTAGAAAACCCCCAAAACAAAGTACTAAAATAGCCTCCACACTGTGTTCTCTAGGCCTCGTGGACATCTGGAGAGAAATGAATCCTAGGTCCAGGGACTTCACACATTACTCCGCCCCACACCACCTCTACACCAGAATCGACCATATTTTTATTCAATCACATAACATCCCCATGGCCATCAAAGAAGCTATTAGGGACACCCCTATTTAAGACCACTCGGCGGTTATCTTATATATGCAACAATCCCCCAACCCGGGCAACAAATTTACTTGGCGCCTTAATGAAGGACACCTAAGTGACCCAATCCAATGCTCGATTTTAGCAAAAGAAATACAGGAATACTTCAGTTTAAACGATACTGAAGAGGTCTCTCCGGAGACATTGTGGGCTGCTCATAAGGCAGTCCTCAGAGGGAAAATTATTCAAATCTCCACTAATCTTAAGAAAGAACGCACGGCTGAAACCAACAATCTTCGGTTAAGATTCCAATCTTTGTGTGGAGCCCATAAACGGAACCCCACCAAGGATTCTCTAGAGGCGCTGGAAAATGTGCGGACTTCTTTAAACCTGGTCCTTACCTCCGAAGCTGAGAAACAGCTCCGGTGGTCAGGAGCCCGCTTCTACTACCAAACTGATAAAATAGGAGCTAAATTAGCAGCCAAATTGTCACCAAGACCACGATCGTTTGCCTTCCCCAAAATTCGCACTTAGTCAGGTGATCTTTCCCAAAACCCAAAACGTATAATGGAAACATTCCACAACTTTTACACTTCACTATATAAAAAGAAAAAATATCATCTAACCACTCTATATCAGACTTCCTAGACAACCTATCCCTTCCCAAACTATCTCCTGACCATTCAGACCTACTAGATGATCCAATCACTGACTCAGAAGTGCTCAGGGTAATTAAGCATCTAACACAAAACTCAACCCCGGGCCCTGACGGCTTCTCCGTTGGATTATATAAAAAATTCGGTCCCATATTAACCTCGTACTTAGTCAAATTTTTTAACTCTCTCAGGTCTGGCTCTCCCCTGGATAAAGCTCTAAATCTTGCCTTTATATCGGTCATTCCAAAACCCGGCAAAGATACAACTATGGTCGCTAATTATCGTCCTATCTCCTTAATCAACAATGATTTAAAAATCTTAACTAAAGTTCTCTCCAATCGGCTAGCGTCCTGCATAGCTCTCTATGTCAATAAGGACCAGGTGGGCTTCATTCCGGGGAGACAAGGACCCGACCAGATCAGGAGAGCAGTTGACATTATTTCGCTACTCAAATGGGTATCTATTATCCATCGACCTGCAGAAGGCTTTCGACACGATTACCTGGCCCTACTTATTCCAGGTACTGGAACGTTGGGGCTTTGGTCCACGTTTCATGAGCATCCTTAGAGCCCTGTATTCTGGCCCAAGTGCACAGGTCAGACTGCAGGGATACTACTCCGAGCCCCTGACTATAGAAAGGGGTACCAGACAGGGGTGCCCTCTCTCCCCCCTTCTATTCGCCATAGCCATGGAATCCCTGGATATTGCGATTAGGAACCATCCCAACATTAAAGGGGTGATGTGTGGCAAACGTGAGCATAAATGCGCCCTTTTTGCTGATGATTTGTTGCTCTTCGTGACATCCCCTCTGATCTCCACTACTAATATCTTCTCTTTACTTGATAAGTTTGGTGAGGTATCTGGTCTGCGAGTTAACGTATCCAAATCCTCCGCCCTGAACATTACGGTCCCCCCAATGTCCTCAGTAGCCTACAAAACCACTTCCCATTTTCCTGGAATGAGGCCTCTCTCCCCTACCTTGGTGTCCATCTCACGGCAAGTATAGCCTCCCTCTATTCATCAAACTACTCGGCCATCTTCCGCAAATTAATATCGGACCTCTCCCTCTGGGATAAAGATAATTTATCCTGGCTGGGCCGTGTTAATGCGGTCAAAATGACCCTCCTCCCCCGTATACTTTACTTATTCAGATCCTTGCCCATCCCAATCCATAAATCGCAAGTACACCCACTCCAGTCCAAAATCCTAAAATTCATCTGGGGCCCGAAGGGAAGTCGTTGCGCACAACATATCTTATTCAGGCCTAAATCACAAGGGGGTCTAGCACTTCCTAACATTTGGTGGTACTATCAAGCAGCTCAGTTGGCTCAGATCTCCACCGTATACTCAAAGGGTCCGAAACCTGATTGGGTTTCAATGGAACGTCAAGCAGTCCCTCTCCACATGATTGATTTTTTGCTTTGGTCTCCTACTAAATTGAGACCACCCATCCTAGCCCCCACGTTATCACATTCTCTGGCCTTATGCGACCGACTTTATAAATTTCCCTCCTTGATTTCCTCCCTCAAACCCCTAACACATATTTTTCATAACCCCGATTTTCCGCCTGGAATGAACATCTTAGCATTTAGTTGGTGGCTGAATAAGGGATTACTTAGAATAGGGAACTATTTCACCTCCACAGGCCCTCTCTCTTTAGCATTCTGTACTAGTAAGCTTGAAATGCCTCAGGCTGAACGTTTTCGTTTTATGCATTCCCTTTGGCCAAATAAATCTATACCTCCCTCAATAACGAATTATGAATCTTGGTGTGCGGGTGCCATGGATCAGAGAGGGGGGATCTCCATCATATATGCCTCGCTTGCTTCAGTAGCGTCCAAGCCTCCTTAGGCCTTATCCTGGGAAAAAGACCTGGATATCTCTTGGGATAGAGACCAATGGTTCTCCTGCTTTCAGCGCTCTTTTAAAGGAATATTAAACGTTTCCCTCATGGAGGGCAGCCAAAGATTGACCATAAGGACTATAAAGGCATCCCATATGAGGAAGATATATGGGTTGCCTTTAAAGTCCTTATGGTCCATCTTTGGCTCTATATACTCATTTGCAGTCTAATATTTTAAATGTATTTACATGTGCTTCATAAGATTAAAAGGTGTTTTGCATTTATACTTCTATGGACATCAGTGCAGGATATTTTATATACTTATATCCTGCTTGATGTAAGGATACTAAAGATGTATCCCGCTTGGTGTCCAAATATACCTTTTTTTGGTTTAGTTTCTGTTTTTCCTTCTTACCACTGCTTTAACAGCGTTTTATATGCACTTCCGTAGACACAGGAAGTTGCTAGGATACGTGCGCTTTGTTCCGGCGCTCAATGACGTCTACTTATGGCGAATGGGTGGGGTTATCTCACCCCTGGCCGTATAATCTTACTGGCCTCTTCCTGTAACGAGAATGAGGCTTGGAGCGCATATGCCAGTGCGCGATGACATTTTTAACGTGTTTAGCTCCAGCCAAAAAATCTTTTTTAAGCTTTTTGGAAAACATAGGGAAGGGTTATCACCCCTGTGACATTTGTTTTGCTGTCTTTCCTCCTCTTTAGAAGATTTCACCTCACTTTTTGTCCCAATGACAAATGCTTTTTGAGAATTTGGGTTTTTTGTGGAACAAGGATTGGAAAGCATCAGTGGAAAGGAGAAATGTTTTTCCCATATTAACTCTTACAGGAGAGAATTTCCCTTCCTAGGGGTAGATTTCATCTCACTTCCTGTTGTCTCCTTCCGTTTCCAAGTAGGAGTCGTTTGTAAGTTAGATGTTTGAAAGTAGGGGCCTGCCCTATATACTCAGCAGAAATTCGGGCCTTAGGTGTTGTTGTGGCCACAACACTGTAAGCCTTCACAGGGCCCTGCTGTGAAATATTAGATCAAGAATTGTAATTACATGCCCCTGTTGAACAGGGGCAGAAAAACTGGGCCTTTGGTGGTGGTGGTGCTGGTGCCACAACACTGTAAGTTCTCACTCGCTCTTGGTGGGTGCAGAAATGGGCCCTGCTGTGAAATATTAGATCAAGAATTGTAATTACATGCCCCTGTTGAACAGGAGCAGAAAAATTGGGCCTTTGGTGGTGGTGCTGGTGCCACAACACTGCAACCCCTCACAGACACTCTAGTTGGAATGCAGGAACGAGCCCTGCTGCAAAGTATTGCATCAAAAATTGTAATTACACGCCCCTGTTAAACAGGGGCAGAAAAATTGGGCCTTAGGCACTGGTGCTGGTGCCACAACACTGCAACCCCTCACAGACACTCTAGTTGGAATGCAGGAACGAGCCCTGCTGCAAAGTATTGCATCAAAAATTGTAATTACACGCCCCTGTTAAACAGGGGCAGAAAAATTGTGCCTTAGGCACTGGTGGTGGCGCCCAGAACCAAAAATGTTCTTACAAGCTATCAGCGTGATGATTGAGGAGGAAGAGGATAATTACTCAGGGATAGTCACTCAGCATCAGCATAGGCAGTCTTTGAAGGGATCTGAGATTTCAAAAAAAATTATTCGGTTGCATCAGCATCAGGTGCTTGGTAGCTGGTGGTGATCCAAGACTGATTCATTTTTATGAAGATCAGTCGATCGACCAAGTCGGTGGACAGACGCACCCTGTGATCGGTTACCATGCCTCCAGCAGCACTGAATGTGCATTCCGAAAGAACGCTGGTTGCAGGACAGGCCAGTAGCTCAATTGCATACTGTGCAAGCTCTGGCCAGTGATCCATCCTCAAGACCGAGTAACCCAGAGGATTTTCGGTGGGAAAGGTGTACAAGTCTGATCTTGCCCCGAGGTATTCCTGCACCATGTAAAACAGACGCTGGCGATGGTTGCTGGAACTGATCATACCTTGGGGCTGCGGACCAAAAAATTGTCTGAATGCATCGGTCAGACGGCCACCTTCTCCACCGCTCCTTCTTTGACTGACCGAAGCCTCAGCAACACGTTGTTCAGAAACAGGAGTTTGTAACCTCCCAGTCTCTGGGAACGCATTGCACAGACCTTTCTGCAAGGCCTCCCAAAGATGTTTCATCCTCTGCTCCCTCTGCGATGGCAAGATAAGGTCCGCAACCTTACCCTTGTAACATGGATCAAGGAGGGTTGCCAGCCAGTATTGGTCCTTCTCCTTGATACCACGAATACGAGGATCCTTACGCAGGCTTTGCAGGATCAGGGAGGCCATGCAGCGTAGGTTTGCTGAGGCATTCGGTCCGGAGTCCTCTGGGTCACTAAGGACGACATGGTCCGCAGCCACCTCCTCACAGCCACATACAAGTCCATGTGTTTCTTGGGACTAATCCCTTAAAGACTGCTGCTGATGCTGAGTGCCAGGCTCCACCTCCATACTGACACAATCTTCCTCCTCCTCCTCCTCTTCCTGTGTGATCGGCGGGCACGCAGGAACACTGTCTGGATAAAGGGGGCCTTGAGAGCTAAGGAAGTCCTCCTCTTCCTGCCTCTGTTCTGCCTCAAGTGCCCTGTCCATTATTTCACACAGCGTGTGCTCCAACAGGTGGACAAGGGGGGCAGTGTCACTGATGCATGCACTGTCACTGCTCACCATCCTCGTGGCCTCCTCAAATGCTGACAGGACAGTGCATGCATCCCTGATCATGGCCCACTGGCGTGGGGAAAAAAAACAAGCTCCCCTGACCCTGTCCTGGTGCCATAGTCGCACAGGTACTCATTGATGGCCCTCTGCTGCGTGTGCAGCCACTGCAGCATGGCCAACGTTGCTGGGCATGTCACAGATTAGGCGGTTCTTGGGCAGGTTAAACTCCTTTTGGAGGTCCGTCAGCTGAGCACTGGCATTATATGACCAGCGGACTTTCCTGGCCTGCCTCAGGACATCTTGTAAGCCCGGGTACCTGCCCAAGAACCGCTGCACCACCAAGTTAAGGACGTGAGCCAAACAGGGCACATGGGTCATTTGTCCCTGTCGGAGGGCAGAGAGGAGGTTGGTGCCATTGTCACAAACCACCATTCCTGCCTTAAGTTGGCGTGGCGTCAACCACCTCTGAACCTGCCCCTGCAGAGCTGACAGAACCTCTGCCCCAGTGTGACTCCTGTCCCCCAAGCACACCAGCTCAAGAACCGCATGGCATCTTTTGGCCTGCGTACTTGCATAGCCCCTTGAATGGCTACGGAGCATCGGTGCTTCCGAGGACAAAGCACAGGAAGAGGCCATGGAGGAAGAAGAAGAGGAGGGGGTGGAGGAGAGAGGTGTGTCACAATCATTAGCATTTTGGAGGCGTGGTGGCGGAACAACCTCCAACACTACTGCACCTTGTCCTGCATCCTTCCCAGCTGCCAGCAGAGTCACCCAATGCGCCGTGAAACTTAGGTAACGTCCCTGTCCATGCCTGCTGGACCATGAGTCAGCGGTAATATGCACCTTACCGCTGACCGCCCTGTCCAGCGAGGCATGGACATTGCCTTCCACATGCCGGTAGAGAGCCGGAATCGCCTTCCGTGAGAAAAAGTGGCGTTTGGGTACCTGCCACTGAGGAACCGCACATTCCACAAACTCACGGAAGGGGGCAGAGTCTACCAACTGAAAAGGCAGCAGTTGAAGTGCTAGCAATTTTGCCAAGCTAGAATTCAACCGCTGGGCATGTGGATGGCTAAGAGCAAACTTCTTTCGGTGGTGCAGCAGCTGGGGCAGGGAAATTTGCCTGGTACAATCTGACGTCGGTGTACCAAAAGCAGATTGCCCACAAGTACTTGGCTGTGACACACCTAATTCTACACCTTCATTCCTCTCTGTGCAGGTCTCAGAGAGGACTGAAGGTCTAGTGGGGTTAGAAATCTCAGCTGATGAGGAGCAAGGAGAGGTCCTCTTTGTTCTTTGGTGTGGGTCTTTTAGATACGCTTGCCAACGAACTGCATGGCAGGTCAACATATGTCTGGTCAAGCATGTGGTACCCAAGCGGGAGATGTTTTGGCCACACGAGATAGGCTTGAGACATATGTTGCAAATAGCAGCGGTGCGATCATCTGATGCACTCATTTCAAAAAAGGCCCACACCAAAGAACTTTTTGAATAACGCGCAGAGACTGCAGCGCCCTGCACAAGTGGAGCTTTGGGGTGTGATGCAGTCAATGTGCTGCCCTTAGGCTGGCCCCTGGTGGGCATCCTGCCTCGTTGGTGATGTGCCGCCTCCTCCTCCTCTTCCTCTCTCCTATCAGGCACCCACGTTGGGCACCCACGTTGAGTCAGTGACCTCATCATCCCCTCCCTCCTCATCACTGGAGCAAACCTGGCAGTATGCTGCAGCAGGGGGAGCATGACTGCCAGATTGCTGTCCTTCTTGGGCACCCCCTCTGTCCGTGTTCATGTTACTGCCTTCATTGAGCTCAGTATCATCATCAGAGCCTTCCAAACGCTGGGCATCCTGCTGGAGCATGTACCCAACACTGTGGTCAAACAGTTCGAGGGACTCCTCAGAAGGACATGGTAGGGCTAGGTAAGGAGTCACTGATGACATTGAGCCAAGGGAAGAGGCCGCTGCTTTGCCAGACAAAGCACCCTGGGCATGGGTGAGAGAGGATGAGGAGGATGAACACTGTGAGCAGGACGCACAGCACTAACTTGTAGTTTTAGCTGAACACTGTGAGCAGGACGCACTGCACTAACTTGTAGCTTTAGATGAACACTGTGCAGAGGTCTCACTACACCAACTTGTAGTTTCAGCTGAACACTTTGAGCAGGACGCACTGCACTAACTGTAAATAGTCTAGCTGCCTGACTGTGGTACTAATAGGATCAAAAGAACACCAGCAATTTTC
This sequence comes from Lithobates clamitans, assembly GCA_037952925.1. NCBI lineage: Eukaryota > Metazoa > Chordata > Amphibia > Anura > Ranidae > Lithobates > Lithobates clamitans. The sequence continues at coordinate 3,078,657 of JBBGZY010000922.1, read as the reverse complement.
TTCAGGTAGCTGTAAATACTGTAACAAGACAAGCCTGCCTGTCAGTAGGAAGATAACAGGAACGGATCTAGCTAAACTGAATACAGTGTATATATATATATGCAACACCTGGGATGCATATATATATACACAATACACTGTAAGTGCAGCTAAACTGACTGACTGTTCTGCCTAATCTATCTAACTCAAATCAAATGTCACTGTCTGTCTCTCTCTCTCTCTCTCAATGAACGCCGGAACACACACTACACAGGGCCGCCATGCAGGCGGCCTTATATAGTGTGGGGCGTGTACTAAATCCCCTGAGCCATAATTGGCCAAAGCCTCCTTGGCTTTGGCCAATTACGGCTCTCTGTTCAGACGGCGCTGTGATTGGCCAAGCATGCGGGTCATAGTGCATGCTTGGCCAATCATCAGCCAGCAATGCACTGCGATGCCGCAGTGAATTATGGGCCGTGACGCGCCACACGAATTTGGCGCGAACGGTCCATATCGTTCGCAATTCGGCGAACGGGCGAACAGACGATGTTCGAGTCGAACATGGGTTCAACTCGAACACGAAGCTCATCCCTAGTCACCGCACACAGGGTTCCAGCCTTTAGCTAGCTTGACTGATTGTTACAATCACTGGGACACCCCACAATAACAAAATAAAGGGGTTTCACTTACCCGTCTAGGCGCAGGCCACTTAGAAGCTAAGGGCCCAATCTTCACTCTTCATGGCGGGTTCCTGTCACTTGGACCTTCAAGAACTGGTACCCTTTCATGTTTAGGGCCCACTGCCTTGGACCTGTACAGCACCCTGCAGGAAATGCCTTAGCACTGTAGTGTCCACAGGGTCCAGCGCCTTGAGGCCATGTTACAGGCAAAACCTCGCAGGATCTTGAGTCTTCTTTGCGCGGTACCATTTATCTAAGCATAAAAGCCTGTGTCAAATAGATCCGATTGGTCAATCCCTTGATTCATTTTTGGAACCGTTTGTGGGACTAGAGACCTGGAGCTCAGAGAGCTCAAACAAACCGTGCCATCCACCTTGCAGACACTGGTAAAAAACTGAAGTGCTTCCTGTATGGGAGGGGTTATATAGGGGATCATTTCCTGTCTGAAGACCTTTGGTCTACCAGTGTCCATTCACCTAATGATGAAGTATAACCCAGCAGGTAATGAATATTAGCCTGACTCTCTGTCCCATGATGTATAAAAAAGAAATACACACATTCCTGCAGCTTTGTAATAATTAGTACACCATTAAATGTTTTTTAATGCAGCAAAGGTACATGAATTCGACCTGGTGTCAGCTTCTTGCATTCCTGTATAGCAGATCTGGAATATGAGAGTAAAACGGAAAATTGTATACATACCGGATGGTAATTTTTCTTTCCTGATGCAAAAGCATGACAGCATATATGTGTGGGTAGGCTCCGCCTCGCTGTCCAATTCCAGGACCGGTTATACTATTAAAGTGTCTTCTCCCATCAGGTAGCATTCTCGTAAATTATTATCACTGTGAAGTCCTTAGGGAGGGACCTATATGCTGTCATGCTTTTGCATCAGGAAAGGAAAATTATCCTCAGGTAAGTATACAATTTTCAGTTTTCCTGACGCATGACAGCGCATACGTATGGGATGTAGCACTCAACCCCCCAAAAAAAGAAATGCTGGAAATGGAAAGTTTTTAAATCAAGGATTAGATTTATCCAACACTAAATGACTGGAATGTATTGTAGCAAAGGCTGCTGGGTCCACTTTAAAATGGGCCCCTAACATATGGAATGTAGACCAGGTCGCAGTTTACATATTAGTTCTGGAGATACTGCCTTGAGTTCAGTCCATGGATGCACAATTCGTCTGGTAAAGTGGTCTCTGCACTCAATTGATGGATTTGTCCTAGCCATCTAAGCCCCTTAACTAACCACTGCGATTGTCTTTTATGGAAGTGATTGTCCTCTTATGATGCTGCTAGGCCTAAAGAGTCCATTGTTTGCCCTTTGAAGAAGGGCCACTTCCATGTCTTTCTTCAATCTCAAATCTATTTCCAATGCTTGTGGCACTTCAGACACTTTAGTTTGGATGTGCTGGAAGGATGATGTCCTAACCCAGATGCAAAGATGCAGATCTCTGTATAGTGCTGAGGAAGAGACTAGAGCCATTCTGCCTTATAATGTAAGCGACAAGGTAGTTTACAGCTTGACACTTGGATATCTGAAATCCTTCTTCTAGACATATTAGCCATACAAAATAATGCTTCAGTGTTACTGGCAATATTGAGGACGTCTTATCCAGCTGAATGGAGAGTGAGGCAGCGTGTCCCTCACTATTTGAAAGACCCAAGAGGAAAAAACAATCTGCACAAGTCTTTCGGAATTGGTTTACCAAGGTATGCAACAGTTACTGGATCCCAGAGACTGAGGACACGACTGAGCGTCATTTACCATTTAATCCCATATCTAGACTTTTTTGCATACAATTCAATCCTTACAGCAGGGAACAGAGGATTCAATCCTTTAAATTCTGCAAGGTTTCTCGTGATCCAGTATAACTGAAGTTTGGAGTAGGTGCCCTGGCTTCAATAGGGTTTCAAATACTAAAGGTGAGACCTCTAGGTTAGCCTTCACTTTTGGTCTCCAACATCTAGATATAAATTGTCTGAATTTGGATGATACATTTTGCCATGCTGTTTGAGATATTGGATCTCAGGAAGGAGAATAGGAGGTTTCTGGGTCAGAGACTGTACCCAAGGATATCATGGCCTGCAGGCCACCGGGCAATTATTGTCCTCATCACCACTGAATGACTGCAGATCCTGATAAGGAGCCTGGAGACCACTAGGTTTGTTGGATATACATATTGGCTAATCTGCAGATCCAGCTGAATGTCAGTTGTTCCACTGCTTCCACCTCTGGGAAGCCATCAAGGTTGCTGTCAGGTCAATATCCTGATAGCCTTATTTGTTGTAGATCCCTTGAACGGTTTGCTAGTTTGGAGACCATCCCTTGACATCCTATGGCTTTGTACCTTACAGTGTCTGACAGGAAGTTCTAGGAAACCCAAACCCAAAGGGCTGGCAAACCTGACTGGGAGATACCTCTGACAGAAGTTGACTAGTCTCGCATTTCTTCTTGACAGGGAAGATAGGACCTTCCAATTTTGCTGACTCTTTGGAACATAGCTGAGGCTCACTTTGTTGCGTTTACAGAACAACTTCAGCCTGAGACCATTGCAACTCTGACTTTGGACACTTTGTCCTCTCTTGGCATGAATACCCAACAGAGTAGTAGATTGTGATGATTGGTATGCCCAGTAGCTGATAAAATCTGAAAAGATTAGCTAGCTTAGCTACCCCCAAAGGGACTTGTCTCCTCTGTGGAGTCACTGTTCCTGGTGCAGGAAGCAAGACTTCCATTACTACATATACCAGTTAATAAAGTTCACAACCTTCCAGTGAGCTCCTCGGACCACATGGCTTACTATAGACTACTTATCTACCCTTTTGCGACTGCAGGGTGCAACCAATAGGAAAGAGCTATAACTTGTTCAAGTGAGATACTAATACAATCGCTCTCTCTGAGGGTAACTCTACCGTATTCTTCAGAGTTTTGGAACTGCTTCCAGGATTGTCATTACTGTAATGAGACTAGTTGGTCTTCTCCTGTTGATGACTCATCCCAATTTGAATTGTTTGCAGTACCTGGAAGAGGTTGCATCAGCAGGCTGTTGCCCAAATAAGGATCGCCTGTAGCCCTTGCTCACGCAAAACTGCCACTACTGGCCGTAATGTGTAAAGGCCAAAGTCTGTCAGATGAACTCATAGCGAAACGCTGGAACAGCCAAGCAAAGGTACTCGAAGAAGCATGGGTGTTTTTTGAAGTGTGTATACAGTATACACACCTGCTAGGTCTAGAGACAGCCTATAAGCTTGAGTAATTGATTGCAACAATGTCATATGAAGTTTTGGATCTTAATCCTTCAGCTTCATGCCCAATTTTTTTTTTTTAACTAAGGACAATGCAGACATAATCCTTGACATCTTCTTTAGCTGGATGGCTCACAGTTGAACAAGATGTGGTAACACTTGTTTCCAGCGTTAATTGCTCTAAAACAGGAATATGCAATTAGCGGACCTCCAGCTGTTGCAGAACTACAAGTCCCATGAGGCCTAGCAAGATTCTGACAGCCACAAGCATGACACCCAGAGGCAGAGGCATGATGGGACTTGTAGTTTTGCAACAGCTGGAGGTCCACTAATTGCATATCCCTGCTCTAAGAAGTCATGGCGAGAAGAAAATGAGTTGGAGGAGAGGAATGAAAATTCCAATGGCTTCCTTAATGCACAGGTCCCATGAATCCTGAACCTAATACCCAAATTTACATATAATTTTGCCGGCTGACACCTACTGGGTGACTTGGGAAAAGAAACTTTGTTACTCCCAGAAAGGAGTAGACTATGCTTTTATGTAAGCAAATAAAGATAATTATGAATTCTTTCATTCTCTTCTATAGTTTTTCCCAGGTTTAACCTCTCACTCAATCTTTGTTACTTTGCCCCTTGGCTATCCTCTGGTCATTGGCGGCTAACATAAGGAATAAAGGAACATAAGGGATTAATCCCCCTTCTAGACATCACTGGATCCAACTTGAACAGTCATCAATTCAACTTAGAAGAGGTATGTGTCACCTGTGGGATGACCCATCAGGGTTGACTGACCACAACGGACTACTAGAGGAACAGCATACAGTCTTGCATCCACAGTGGCTGAACTGCATCAATGGCCACCTCATTTTCACTCTACGATCAGACATCATAGAGAGTTTATAACTGGCTAGAGCTTTGCTTTCATGTTGTCTGAGATCCAGACAGTTACCGAAGTGAGCTCAAGGGCAGACCACAAAACACTACTTAATAGTAGTATAAACCTTCTTCCTTTCCAGATCCATTCACTGTTCCAGGGCCTCTGCAAAGGATATTGCTTCTTCTGAGGCAAAGCTGTTTCAGCTTTTTTTTTCTTGTTTCGGTTCGTCAGGCGGCGTGAGATGGATCTACATCGCGGGACATTTTTATTTTTTTATTTTTTAATAAAAGACTTCTCCCAAAGTGTCTCCTGTCTTTTTAACTATTTTTGACACTTTTTTTGTGAAATGGTAGGGGTACAATGTACCCGTTACCAATTCACATAGGGGGGAGGCTGGGATCTGGGGGTCCCCTTGTTAAAGGGGACTTCCAGATTCCGATAAGCCCCCTGCCCACAGACCCCCACAACCACTGGGCAAGGGTTGAGGGGATGAGGCCCTTCTCCCCATCAACATGGGGACAAGGTGCTTTGGGGACCCCAAAGCAGCCCTCCCATGTTGAGGGCGTGTGGCCTGGTATGGTTAAGGAGGGGGGTGCTCTCTCGTCCCCCCCTCTTTTTGTGCAGCCTGCCAGGTTGCGTGCTCAGATGAGGGTCTGGTATGGATGTTGGGGGGGACCCCTACACCATTTTTAAAAAAATTTTGGAGCAGGATTCCCCCTGAAATCCATACTAGACCTGAAGGGTCTGGTATGGATTTTGTGGGACCCCTACGTCATTTTGTTTTTAAATTTGGAACAGGGTTCCCCTTAATATCCATACCAGACCTGAAAGGCCTGGTATGGATTTTGGGGGGACCTCCATGCAATTTATTTAAGAAATTTTCATTCGGGTTCCCCTTAATATTCATACCAGACCCAAAGGGCCTGGTAATGGACTGGGGAGGGAACCCATGCCATTTTTTTTAATGAGTTTTATCTATATTGTCGAGACCCGACAATTCATTACAGCCACGATCAGTTTTAAATGACTTTTTTTCCTTTAGAAATGTCATTTTGCTGCGTTACTGTTCTAAACACGGGAAAACTGCGCCACTTTACAGGCATACTATAGACACGCCCCAGGCATGATATTTAAAGAAATATTTTATTTTTATTGTTTCACTTTAAGCATTATTAAAATCACTGCTTATGAAAAAATGGCAGTTTTTAAAACTTTTTTTGCATTTATACATGTCCCCTGGGGCAGGAACCAGGTCCCCAAACACTTTTTATGGCAAAAGCTTGCATATAAGCCTTTAACATGAAAAACCAAAAGTGCTCATTTTAGTGTTCCATAGACTTTAACGGGGTTCCGCAGCTTTCAAATTTCCCGCGAACACCGCAAAATGTTCGTTGTTTGCCGAACGTCCGAACAACCGAAATTTGTCCCGAACTTACTAAAGAGTACAGACTAGCGTAGTAGGTCACTAGGGATGAGCCGAACACCCCCTGTTCGGTTCGCACCAGAACATGCGAACAGGAAAAAAGTTTGTTCGAACACGCGAACACCGTTAAAGTCTATGGGACACGAACATGAATAATCAAAAGTGCTAATTTTAAAGGCTTATATGCAAGTTATTGTCATAAAAAGTGTTTGGGGACCCGGGTCCTGCCCCAGGGGACATAGATCAATGCAAAAAAAAGTTTTAAAAACGGCCGTTTTTTCAGGAGCAGTGATTTTAATAATGCTTAAAGTCAAACAATAAAAGTGTAATATCCCTTTAAATTTTGTAGCTGGGGGGTGTCTATAGTATGCCTGTAAAGGGGCGCATGTTTCCCGTGTTTAGAACAGTCTGACAGCAAAATGACATTTTGAAGGAAAAAACCCATTTAAAACTACTCGCGGCTATTGCATTGCCGACAATACACATAGAAGTTCATTGATAAAAACGGCATGGGAATTCCCCACAGGGGAACCCCGAACCAAAATTTAAAAAAAAAATGACGTGGGAGTCCCCCTAAATTCCATACCAGGCCATTCAGGTCTGGTATGGTTATTAAGGGGAACCCCGGCCAAAATTTAAAAAAAAAATGACGTGGGGTTCCCCCTAAATTCCATACCAGACCCTTCAGGTCTGGTATGGATTTTAAGGGGAACCCCGCGCCAAAAAAAAAAAAAACCGCGTGGGGTCCCTCCAAAAATTCATACCAGACCCTTATCCGAGTACGCAACCTGGCAGGCCGCAGGAAAAGAGGGGGGGAAAAGAGTGCGGCCCCCCCTCCTGAACCATACCAGGCCACATGCCCTCAACATTGGGAGGGTGCTTTGGGGTAGCCCCCCAAAACACCTTGTCCCCATGTTGATGAGGACAAGGGCCTCATCCCCACAACCCTGGCCGGTGGTTGTGGGGGTCTGCGGGCAGGGGGCTTATCGGAATCTGGAAGCCCCCTTTAACAAGGGGACCCCCAGATCCCGCCCCCCCCTGTGTGAAATGGTAAGGGGGTACTTACCCCTACCATTTCACTAAAAAACTGTCAAAAATGTTAAAAATGACAAGAGACAGTTTTTGACAATTCCTTTATTTAAATGCTTCTTCTTTCTTCTATCTTCCTTCATCTTCTTCTTCTGGTTCTTCTGGCTCTTCTGGTTCTTCCTCCGGCATTCTCGTCCAGCATCTCCTCCGTGGCGTCTTCTTCTTCTTCTCCTTGGGCCGCTCCGCATCCATGGCATGGGGGGAGGCTCCCGCTCTTCTCTTCATCTTCTTTTCTTCTCTTCTTCTCTTCTTCTCTTCTTCATTTTCTTCTCCGGGCCGCTCCGCACCCATGCTGGCATGGAGGGAGGCTCCCGCTGTGTGACGGCGTCTCCTCATCTGACGGTTCTTTAAAAAGGGGGCGGGGCCACCGGTGACCCCGCCCCCTTCTGATGCACGGTGACTTGACAGGACTTCCCTGTGATGTCAGGGGGAATGCCACAGGGAAGTCCCATCATGTCCCGTGCGTCAGAGGGGGGCGGGGTCACTGGGCGGCACCGCCCCCCGTTATTTAAGAACCGTCAGACGAGGAGACGCCATCACACAGCGGGAGCCTCCCTCAATGCCAGCATGGAAGCGGAGCGGCCCGGAGAAGAAAATGAAGAAGAGAAGAAGAGAAGAAGGAAGAAGAGAAGAAGAAGAAGATGAAGAGAAGAGCGGGAGCCTCCCCCCATGCCATGGGTGCGGAGCGGCCCGAGGAGAAGAAGATAGAAGACGCCAGGGAGGGGATGCTGGATGAGAACGCCGGAGGAAGAACCAGAAGAACCAGAAGAAGATGAAGATGAAGGAAGATAGAAGAAAGAAGAAGCATTTAAATAAAGGAATTGTCAAAAACTGTCTCTTGTCATTTTTAACATTTTTGACAGTTTTTTAGTGAAATGGTAGGGGTAAGTACCCCCTTACCATTTCACACAGGGGGGGCGGGATCTGGGGGTCCCCTTGTTAAAGAGGGCTTCCAGATTCCGATAAGCCCCCTGCCCGCAGACCCCCACAACCACTGGCCAGGGTTGTGGGGATGAGGCCCTTGTCCTCATCAACATGGGGACAAGGTGTTTTGGGGGGCTACCCCAAAGCACCCTCCCAATGTTGAGGGCATGTGGCCTGGTATGGTTCAGGAGGGGGGGGCGCACTCTCATCCCCCCCTCTTTTCCTGCGGCCTGCCAGGTTGCGTGCTCGGATAAGGGTCTGGTATGGATTTTTGGGGGAACCCCACGCCGTTTTTTTTTGTTTTTTTTGGCGCGGGGTTCCCCTTAAAATCCATACCAGACCTGAAGGGTCTGGTATGGAATTTAGGGGGAACCCCACGTCATTTTTTTTATTTTGGCCGGGGTTCCCCTTAGTATCCATACCAGACCTGAAGAGCTTGGTATGGAATTTAGGGGGACTCCCACGTCATTTTTTTTTTAAATTTTGGTTCGGGGTTCCTCTGTGGGGAATTCCCATGCTGTTTTTATCAATGAACTTCTATGTGTATTGTCGGCAATGCAATAGCCGTGAGTAGTTTTAAATGGGTTTTTTCCTTCGAAATGTCATTTTGCTGTTAGACTGTTCTAAACACGGGAAACATGCGCCCCTTTACAGGCATATTATAGACATCCCCCAGCTACAAAATTTAAAGGGATATTACACTTTTATTGTTTGACTTTAAGCATTATTAAAATCACTGCTCCTGAAAAAACGTCAGTTTTTAAAACTTTTTTTTGCATTGATCCATGTCCCCTGGGGCAGGACCCAGGTCCCCAAACACTTTTTATGACAATAACTTGCATATAAGCCTTTAAAATTAGCACTTTTGATTTCTCCCATAGACTTTTAAAGGGTATTCCGCGGCATTCGAATATGCCGCGAACACCCCAAATTGTTCGCTGTTCGGTGAACTTGCGAAAAGCCAATGTTCGAGTCGAACATGAGTTCGACTCGAACTCGAAGCTCATCCTTATAGGCCACCATAATTTTACTTATTTTGGAAGAAGAGGTGACAAGATGCCCTGAGGAACCCTTCAGAATAGTATTACGAATGGACTTGTAAGGACTTGTACAGAGCCTTACCAGAAATTTACCAGATTTTTTTTGTCCAAATTTAGGGAACTAAAGTGTTTCAAAGGATCTTTTTATGTATTCTTGCAAATTAGCCCACAGATCAAATTGCTTTTTGGCCTCATGCCAAGCTTGCCTATAGTAAGGTATGACTTTCTGTTAAATTGGCCTGAGCTATGCATAGGAACTCACTAGCCCTCAATACTGGTCAGAAGAATTTTTTTAAATTGTGTAGTGTAAGATATAATTTTGCCTCTTAAATAGGCCTTGCTCGCTTTTCAAAACAGAGTTTTGGTTATGTGGTCACTAGTGGATAGCTCATATTCACTCCACGCACATCTAATAGTATGACAAAAGTCCTCATGATTAGCTAAATAGAAGGGAAATCCCCACAATCTGGCATTTTCTTGAGGCTTGGGGTCCTCAAGGACTAAGGAAATAGAACTATGGTCCAAAATAGCTATATCATGAATCTCAGGCACCCATAAGGTAGCATAGGGAGAGAGCAGAGGAAATCTAGAGAAGAAGTCATGTGGTGGGGAGTAAAAAGTGAACTCTCTTTCACTGGGGTGTTGCAACCTTCATATATCAGCCAAATTAAGGGTTAAAGTCATATGAAACAGAAGGGTAGGGGGTTGCACACTCATTTTAGAGTTTTTAGATGTGCAGGGAGATGATTTGTCCTCCATGGACTCCATAACTGATATCAAATATCAGCCAATTATTTGCAAAGATTCAGTAGTTTTTGTTATCCATGTGGATAACTCCCTATAGAAGGATTGCCTACGGTAAGTTAATAGCAATATCCCAGGAATCGACAGATATAGGAATTGTTAACTTGGGACTGGTCTAGTTCACATCTACAAAATTTAAACTATAGTGTAGGCTTTTATGTAAAAGTATAGCTACTGCAGCCTTGCGCCCTACGACTGGTGGCGATAATACCTCCTCTCCCCAATGTTTATGTAATGGCTGGATATTGGCTCCAGATAGGTGTGTCTCCTGGAGTTATCACAGATGGCATAGGACTGTTACCCTCTTAATGGGCAATTTCAGCCCCTTTGACATTTCAAGATACTACTTTCATACAAAGAGTATAATAAAAGGGATGAGAATTAGAGAGATTCTGTAGATCTAATACTGGTTAAAGTTAAATTCATAGACCATAGAATTGCTAACTGAGCCCATGGAAGGTAGGTTTTTGATACATCTGAGGAAACTCCTGGAGCAAAGAAGTAGATAAGTGAACAATGACTTCAAGAACTTAAAAAACAAAAATACACAACAATAACTATACAGTAAACCAATATGGATTTCACTTTTTTCTGCACAGTCAGGTCCTTTGTTAAGCATAGAACAATTAAAAAATGTAGTTTAGTGCCCTGAGGGTACTGTAGTGGTGTGGGAACAGATCCCAGAGATATAGATTTTACATTGGAGGTTGAGGGCTGATACATTTCCTGTTATACATCAAAAAGATATTTAATGCTCTCATTATTCTAAACTAATTGATAGTACAGGTCTATAATAGCAACAAACAGATATCAGCTATCAAGTATCCACTGTATCAAAGGATATGGCCAGGAGGCCGTAAAGAAAACCAAGCATTACAGGACAAGTAGATATCAACTAAATATGGTCTGTCCTGCTTGGTTAGAGTACTTGAGATGTTTGGAGAGAGTTTTTCATGGACTGCCCTGTGTCTTGGGAGACTAGGTAACAACAGAGGTAGGAGAGTCTGAGATATGAGTGTGGATGTCATTATTTCCCTGAGTGGATTCGAAAAACTTTTCTGCATCTGCTGGTGTCTTAAAGGTCAGATTTTCTCCAGTGGGCTACTGGAGGTGCAGTATTTTGCAGGTAGGCAAATTTGATTTGCTGGCGAAATAAGTTAATGAAGGCAGTGGTGAATATTTTCTGTTGGTGGGTGACATCAGAAGAATAATTTGCAAAAAGTAGAAACTTGTGGCCATCAAGGTTAATTGAAGAAATGCACTATTACAGGTCTAGATGATGTTCTATCATCAGAATTAGGGATGAGCTTCGAGTTCGAGTCGAACTCATGTTCGACTCGAACATTGGCTGTTCGCAAGTTCGCCGAACACCGAACAATTTGGGGTGTTCGCGGCAAATTCGAATGCCGCGGAACACCCTTTAAAAGTCTATGGGAGAAATCAAAAGTGCTAATTTTAAAGGCTTATATGCAAGTTATTGTCATAAAAAGTGTTTGGGGACCCGGGTCCTGCCCCAGGGGACATGTATCAATGCAAAAAAAAGTTTTAAAAACGGACGTTTTTTCAGGAGCAGTGATTTTAATAATGCTTAAAGTCAAACAATAAAAGTGTAATATCCCTTTAAATTTCGTACCTGGGGGGTGTCTATAGTATGCCTGTAAAGGGGCGCATGTTTCCCGTGTTTAGAACAGTCTGACAGCAAAATGACATTTCGAAGGAGAAAACTCATTTAAAACTACCGCGGCTATTAATGAATTGCCGGTCCGACAATACACATAAAAGTTCATTGATAAAAACGGCATGGGAATTCCCCACAGGGAAACCCCGAACCAAAATTAAAAAAAAAAAAATGACGTGGGGGGGTCCCCCTAAATTCCATACCAGGCCCTTCAGGTCTGGTATGGATTTTAAGGGGAACCCCGCGCCAAAAAAAAAAAAAAAAACGGCGTGGGGTTCCCCCAAAAATCCATACCAGACCCTTATCCGAGCACGCAACCTGGCAGGCCGCAGGAAAAGAGGGGGGGACGAGAGTGCGGCCCCCCTCCCTCCTGAACCGTACCAGGCCACATGCCCTCAACATTGGGAGGGTGCTTTGGGGTAGCCCCCCAAAACACCTTGTCCCCATGTTGATGAGGACAAGGGCCTCATCCCCACAACCGTGGCCGGTGGTTGTGGGGGTCTGCGGGCGGGGGGCTTATCGGAATCTGGAAGCCCCCTTTAACAAGGGGACCCCCAGATCCCGCCCCCCCCTGTGTGAAATGGTAAGGGGGTACTTACCCCTACCATTTCACTAAAAAAGTGTCAAAATAGTTAAAAATGACAAGAGACAGTTTTTGACAATTCCTTTATTTAAATGCTTCTTCTATCTTACTTCATCTTCTGGTTCTTCTGGCTCTTCTGGTTCTTCCTCCGGCGTTCTCGTCCAGCATCTCCTCCGCGGCATCTTCTATCTTCTTCTCCTCGGGCCGCTCCGCACCCATGGCATGAGGGGAGGCTCCCGCTCTTCTCTTCATCTTCTTCTTCATCCTCTTCTCTTCTTCATCTTCTTCTTCTTCATCTCTTCTTCCTTCTTCATTTCTTCTTCGGGCCGCTCCGCAGCCATGCTGGCATGGAGGGAGGCTCCCGCTGTGTGACGGCATCTCCTCGTCTGACGGTTCTTAAATAACGGGGGGCGGGGCCCCCCGGTGACCCCGCCCCCTCTGACGCACGGTGACTTGACGGGACTTCCCTGTGACGTCACGGGGAATGCCACAGGGAAGTCCCGTCATGTCCCGTGCGTCAGAGGGGGGCGGGGTCACCGGGTGGCCCCGCCCCCCGTTATTTAAGAACCGTCAGACGAGGAGACGCCGTCACACAGCGGGAGCCTCCCTCCATGCATGGATGCGGAGTGGCCCGCAGAAGAAAATTAAGAAGAGAAGATGAAGATGAAGAAGATGAAGAAGATGAAGAAGATGAAGAAGATGAAGAAGAGAAGAGGATGAAGAAGAAGATGAAGAGAAGAGCGGGAGCCTCCCCTCATGCCATGGGTGCGGAGCGGCCCGAGGAGAAGAAGATAGAAGACGCTGTGGAGGAGATGCTGGACGAGAACGCCGGAGGAAGAACCAGAAGAGCCAGAAGAACCAGAAGATGAAGAAGATGAAGTAAGATAGAAGAAGCATTTAAATAAAGGAATTGTCAAAAACTGTCTCTTGTCATTTTTAACTATTTTGACACTTTTTTAGTGAAATGGTAGGGGTAAGTACCCCCTTACCATTTCACACAGGGGGGGGGGCCGGGATCTGGGGGTCCCCTTGTTAAAGGGGGCTTCCAGATTCTGATAAGCCCCCCGCCCGCAGACCCCCACAACCACCGGCCACGGTTGTGGGGATGAGGCCCTTGTCCTCATCAACATGGGGACAAGGTGTTTTGGGGGGCTACCCCAAAGCACCCTCCCAATGTTGAGGGCATGTGGCCTGGTATGGTTCAGGAGGGGGGGGGCCGCACTCTCGTCCCCCCCTCTTTTCCTGCGGCCTGCCAGGTTGCGTGCTCGGATAAGGGTCTGGTATGGATTTTTGGGGGAACCCCACGCCGTTTTTTTTTTTTTTTTTGGCGCGGGGCTCCTCTTAAAATCCATACCAGACCTGAAGGGTCTGGTGTGGAATTTAGGGGGAACCCCACGTCATTTTTTTAAAAAAATTTTGGCCGGGGTTCCCCTTAATATCCATACCAGACCTGAAGGGCCTGGTATGGAATTTAGGGGGACCCCCCCATGTCATTTTTTTTTTTTTTCAATTTTGGTTCGGGGTTTCCCTGTAGGGAATTCCCATGCCGTTTTTATCAATGAACTTTTATGTGTATTGTCGGACCGGCAATTCATTAATAGCCGCGGTAGTTTTAAATGAGTTTTTTCCTTCGAAATGTCATTTTGCTGTCAGACTGTTCTAAACACGGGAAACATGCGCCCCTTTACAGGCATACTATAGACACCCCCCAGGTACGAAATTTAAAGGGATATTACACTTTTATTGTTTGACTTTAAGCATTATTAAAATCACTGCTCCTGAAAAAACGGCCGTTTTTAAAACTTTTTTTTGCATTGATCCATGTCCCCTGGGGCAGGACCCAGGTCCCCAAACACTTTTTATGACAATAACTTGCATATAAGCCTTTAAAATTAGCACTTTTGATTTCTCCCATAGACTTTTAAAGGGTATTCCGCGGCATTCGAATATGCCGCGAACACCCCAAATTGTTCGCTGTTCGGTGAACTTGCGAAAAGCCAATGTTCGAGTCGAACATGAGTTCGACTCGAACTCGAAGCTCATCCTTATAGGCCACCATAATTTTACTTATTTTGGAAGAAGAGGTGACAAGATGCCCTGAGGAACCCTTCAGAATAGTATTACGAATGGACTTGTAAGGACTTGTACAGAGCCTTACCAGAAATTTACCAGATTTTTTTTTGTCCAAATTTAGGGAACTAAAGTGTTTCAAAGGATCTTGTTATGTATTCTTGCAAATTAGCCCACAGATCAAATTGCTTTTTGGCCTCATGCCAAGCTTGCCTATAGTAAGGTATGACTTTCTGTTAAATTGGCCTGAGCTATGCATAGGAACTCACTAGCCCTCAATACTGGTCAGAAGAATTTTTTTAAATTGTGTAGTGTAAGATATAATTTTGCCTCTTAAATAGGCCTTGCTCGCTTTTCAAAACAGAGTTTTGGTTATGTGGTCACTAGTGGAGAGCTCATATTCACTCCACGCACATCTAATAGTATGACAAAAGTCCTCATGATTAGCTAAATAGAAGGGAAATCCCCACAATCTGGCATTTTCTTGAGGCTTGGGGTCCTCAAGGACTAAGGAAATAGAACTATGGTCCAAAATAGCTATATCATGAATCTCAGGCACCCATAAGGTAGCATAGGGAGAGAGCAGAGGAAATCTAGAGAAGAAGTCATGTGGTGGGGAGTAAAAAGTGAACTCTCTTTCACTGGGGTGTTGCAACCTTCATATATCAGCCAAATTAAGGGTTAAAGTCATATGAAACAGAAGGGTAGGGGGTTGCACACTCATTTTAGAGTTTTTAGATGTGCAGGGAGATGATTTGTCCTCCATGGACTCCATAACTGATATCAAATATCAGCCAATTATTTGCAAAGATTCAGTAGTTTTTGTTATCCATGTGGATAACTCCCTATAGAAGGATTGCCTACGGTAAGTTAATAGCAATATCCCAGGAATCGACAGATATAGGAATTGTTAACTTGGGACTGGTCTAGTTCACATCTACAAAATTTAAACTATAGTGTAGGCTTTTATGTAAAAGTATAGCTACTGCAGCCTTGCGCCCTACGACTGGTGGCGATAATACCTCCTCTCCCCAATGTTTATGTAATGGCTGGATATTGGCTCCAGATAGGTGTGTCTCCTGGAGTTATCACAGATGGCATAGGACTGTTACCCTCTTAATGGGCAATTTCAGCCCCTTTGACATTTCAAGATACTACTTTCATACAAAGAGTATAATAAAAGGGATGAGAATTAGAGAGATTCTGTAGATCTAATACTGGTTAAAGTTAAATTCATAGACCATAGAATTGCTAACTGAGCCCATGGAAGGTAGGTTTTTGATACATCTGAGGAAACTCCTGGAGCAAAGAAGTAGATAAGTGAACAATGACTTCAAGAACTTAAAAAACAAAAATACACAACAATAACTATACAGTAAACCAATATGGATTTCACTTTTTTCTGCACAGTCAGGTCCTTTGTTAAGCATAGAACAATTAAAAAATGTAGTTTAGTGCCCTGAGGGTACTGTAGTGGTGTGGGAACAGATTCCAGAGATATAGATTTTACATTGGAGGTTGAGGGCTGATACATTTCCTGTTATACATCAAAAAGATATTTAATGCTCTCATTATTCTAAACTAATTGATAGTACAGGTCTATAATAGCAACAAACAGATATCAGCTATCAAGTATCCACTGTATCAAAGGATATGGCCAGGAGGCCGTAAAGAAAACCAAGCATTACAGGACAAGTAGATATCAACTAAATATGGTCTGTCCTGCTTGGTTAGAGTACTTGAGATGTTTGGAGAGAGTTTTTCATGGACTGCCCTGTGTCTTGGGAGACTAGGTAACAACAGAGGTAGGAGAGTCTGAGATATGAGTGTGGATGTCATTATTTCCCTGAGTGGATTCGAAAAACTTTTCTGCATCTGCTGGTGTCTTAAAGGTCAGATTTTCTCCAGTGGGCTACTGGAGGTGCAGTATTTTGCAGGTAGGCAAATTTGATTTGCTGGCGAAATAAGTTAATGAAGGCAGTGGTGAATATTTTCTGTTGGTGGGTGACATCAGAAGAATAATTTGCAAAAAGTAGAAACTTGTGGCCATCAAGGTTAATTGAAGAAATGCACTATTACAGGTCTAGGTGATGTTCTATCATCAGAATTAGGGATGAGCTTCGAGTTCGAGTCGAACTCATGTTCGACTCGAACATTGGCTGTTCGCAAGTTCGCCGAACACCGAACAATTTGGGGTGTTCGCGGCAAATTCGAATGCCGCGGAACACCCTTTAAAAGTCTATGGGAGAAATCAAAAGTGCTAATTTTAAAGGCTTATGTGCAAGTTATTGTCATAAAAAGTGTTTGGGGACCCGGGTCCTGCCCCAGGGGACATGTATCAATGCAAAAAAAAGTTTTAAAAACGGACGTTTTTTCAGGAGCAGTGATTTTAATAATGCTTAAAGTCAAACAATAAAAGTGTAATATCCCTTTAAATTTCGTACCTGGGGGGTGTCTATAGTATGCCTGTGAAGGGGCGCATGTTTCCCGTGTTTAGAACAGTCTGACAGCAAAATGACATTTCGAAGGAGAAAACTCATTTAAAACTACCGCGGCTATTAATGAATTGCCGGTCCGACAATACACATAAAAGTTCATTGATAAAAACGGCATGGGAATTCCCCACAGGGAAACCCCGAACCAAAATTTAAAAAAAAAAAATGACGTGGAGGGGTCCCCCTAAATTCCATACCAGGCCCTTCAGGTCTGGTATGGATATTAAGGGGAACCCCGGCCAAAATTTTAAAAAAAAATGACGTGGGGTTCCCCCTAAATTCCATACCAGACCCTTATCCGAGCACGCAACCTGGCAGGCCGCAGGAAAAGAGGGGGGGACGAGAGTGCGCCCCCCCCTCCTGAACCGTACCAGGCCACATGCCCTCAACATTGGGAGGGTGCTTTGGGGTAGCCCCCAAAACACCTTGTCCCCATGTTGATGAGGACAAGGGCCTCATCCCCACAACCGTGGCCGGTGGTTGTGGGGGTCTGCGGGCGGGGGGCTTATCGGAATCTGGAAGCCCCCTTTAACAAGGGGACCCCCAGATCCCGGCCCCCCCCCTGTGTGAAATGGTAAGGGGGTACTTACCCCTACCATTTCACTAAAAAAGTGTCAAAATAGTTAAAAATGACAAGAGACAGTTTTTGACAATTCCTTTATTTAAATGCTTCTTCTATCTTCCTTCATCTTCTGGTTCTTCTGGCTCTTCTGGTTCTTCCTCCGGCATTCTCGTCCAGCATCTCCTTCGCGGCGTCTTCTATCTTCTTCTCCTCGGGCCGCTCCGCACCCATGGCATGAGGGGAGGCTCCCGCTCTTCTCTTCATCTTCTTCTTCATCCTCTTCTCTTCTTCATCTTCTTCTTCTTCATCTCTTCTTCCTTCTTCATTTCTTCTTCGGGCCGCTCCGCAGCCATGCTGGCATGGAGGGAGGCTCCTGCTGTGTGACGGCGTCTCCTCGTCTGACGGTTCTTAAATAACGGGGGGCGGGGCCACCCGGTGACCCCGCCCCCCTCTGACGCACGATGACTTGACGGGACTTCCCTGTGACGTCACGGGGAATGCCACAGGGAAGTCCCGTCATGTCCCGTGCGTCAGAGGGGGGCGGGGTCACCGGGTGGCCCCGCCCCCCATTATTTAAGAACCGTCAGACGAGGAGACGCCGTCACACAGCGGGAGCCTCCCTCCATGCATGGATGCGGAGCGGCCCGCAGAAGAAAATTAAGAAGAGAAGATGAAGATGAAGAAGATGAAGAAGATGAAGAAGAGAAGAGGATGAAGAAGAAGATGAAGAGAAGAGCGGGAGCCTCCCCTCATGCCATGGGTGCGGAGCGGCCCGAGGAGAAGAAGATAGAAGACGCTGCGGAGGAGATGCTGGACGAGAACGCCGGAGGAAGAACCAGAAGAGCCAGAAGAACCAGAAGATGAAGAAGATGAAGGAAGATAGAAGAAGCATTTAAATAACTGAATTGTCAAAAACTGTCTCTTGTCATTTTTAACTATTTTGACACTTTTTTAGTGAAATGGTAGGGGTAAGTACCCCCTTACCATTTCACACAGGGGGGGCCGGGATCTGGGGGTCCCCTTGTTAAAGGGGGCTTCCAGATTCCGATAAGCCCCCCGCCCGCAGACCCCCACAACCACCGGCCACGGTTGTGGGTATGAGGCCCTTGTCCTCATCAACATGGGGACAAGGTGTTTTGGGGGGCTACCCCAAAGCACCCTCCCAATGTTGAGGGCATGTGGCCTGGTACGGTTCAGGAGGGGGGGGGCGCACTCTCGTCCCCCCCTCTTTTCCTGCGGCCTGCCAGGTTGCGTGCTCGGATAAGGGTCTGGTATGGATTTTTGGGGGAACCCCACGCCGTTTTTTTTTTTTTTTTTTTGGCGCGGGGTTCCCCTTAAAATCCATACCAGACCTGAAGGGTCTGGTATGGAATTTAGGGGGAACCCCACGTCATTTTTTTTTTAAAATTTTGGCTGGGGTTCCCCTTAATATCCATACCAGACCTGAAGGGCCTGGTATGGAATTTAGGGGGACCCCCCCACGTCATTTTTTTTTTTTTAATTTTGGTTCAGGGTTTCCCTGTGGGGAATTCCCATGCCGTTTTTATCAATGAACTTTTATGTGTATTGTCGGACCGGCAATTCATTAATAGCCGCGGTAGTTTTAAATGAGTTTTTTCCTTCGAAATGTCATTTTGCTGTCAGACTGTTCTAAACACGGGAAACATGCGCCCCTTTACAGGCATACTATAGACACCCCCCAGGTACGAAATTTAAAGGGATATTACACTTTTATTGTTTGACTTTAAGCATTATTAAAATCACTGCTCCTGAAAAAACGGCCGTTTTTAAAACTTTTTTTTGCATTGATCCATGTCCCCTGGGGCAGGACCCAGGTCCCCAAGCACTTTTTATGACAATAACTTGCATATAAGCCTTTAAAATTAGCACTTTTGATTATTCATGTTCGTGTCCCATAGACTTTAACGGTGTTCGCGTGTTCGAGCAAACTTTTTTCCTGTTCGCATGTTCTGGTGCGAACCGAACAGGGGGGTGTTCGGCTCATCCCTAATCAGAATAGGGCCCTATACAATATGCTCTTTCTATCACCCAGAGCTTCTGGAATATGCTTGCTACAGATATCATCAAGCTGAGAGCTGAGTTTGTAAGATTCAGGTAAATATCCAGAGATTATTTCACCTGGAATGGTTCTCCAAGTTCACTACGGTTTCTGTGCCCTTGTGTATATGGAGATGTCAGTTTTAGCCTGGTGTAACTCATCTTCCAAAGAGGAGATTCACCCCTCCATTTGTGTGATCCCTTGGAACTGCTCCTTAACATCTCTACAGAGCTGTTCCATACCCAAGGAAATAGCTTTGTCAATTGCCTCAGTAATTTTAGGTGTTAGCAGCATAACTACAGCCTGGGAGATTTTTGTGTGTTCCAAATCCTCTACCACCTACAATAGTATTGGTGAGGGAGAGCACCCACTATCCTCCCTTGTGTCTGGTGCTGTGGCTGTCTTGGAAGTCATGGCAGTGTCTATGTCCTGGAGGGGATATGGGAGGGAATGCAAGTGGGTGTGGGACTCAGCTTAAAAGTGATCCATGAGTCTCTGGAGGTTTATGGACTGTGAGAAATATATGTCCGGGGACTTACTTGGTGCAGCACGGTGATGTTAGCTGGGATGAGTGGGAGCTGAGGAGAATCTCCGCCTCTCCATGTGACTCTAGAGCCAGAAGTTCTGCCAGGGTTTTTTTAATGAGACATCCAAAGAGAATGAAATCAGTCTGAACTCAGAACTCCTGATCTTCATACTTATTTCGAATTTGTGACTTAGAAAGTATTGAAGCCATGCTATCAACGTGACAGTTAGGCACCAAGTGCTTTTAAAAGGAGGTCAGCACTTGCAGCCTCCTTAATTCTCTCATTACATATTTCTCTTTGCATGAAGGGGGGGGGGCTTGCATAATTGGAGAAAGACCTTAATATATAAACTCTATGTGGGAGATTTACTAAAACTGGAGCACACAGAAACTGGAGCAGCTGTGAATGGTAGCCAATCAGCTTCTACCTTCAGCTTGTTTAAAGAAGCTTTGACAATAAAACCTGGAAGCTGATTGGTTTCTATGCAGAGCCGCACCAGATTTTGAATGCTCTAGTTTTTTTTTTTTTAAATCTGCCCTATTGTGTATGGAAAAAGTAGCAACTGCTTTTACCCTGGATTATTTTTAGCACTACAAACAAATTTGAGTCTCCTATTAAAATGATACATACCTGGTATCATTGGATATGGGAGAAATAGGAAAATAGTTATTACAATATTCTATAGTGTTAGTTTGGGTAACCATGTGGAAATTTTATGACCATTTGTTCACTCATTCGGTCATACATTTTGTTGTTGTACATTCATGAATTCTTAAAAAATTCTCTTTTTCCAGCTTATGAATGTCTGCAAAGCAATTCACAGCTAGTATATATATATATATATATATATATATATATATATATATATATATATATATACAGTATATTCATTATACAATGTATATACCATTTAAAAACTGTTTTTATTTTTAAAGAATGATGTACTGGTTTCTCACTGGTCATACTAAAAACACAGAAAATGTGACATTATTTATAGGAAACATAGGCTTAAAAGGGATATAAGGGAAAATAACTAGACAGTTAGTTATATAGTATCAAAGAACACTGTATACTTGTAAAAAAGATTTCATGTATTTTCCATGTATCTGGCCTACTTAAAAATGTGCCTTTCCTTAAAGGATGAAGGACATTGATGTACTGTAGGGCAGACGTGTTTAGTTATCCTCCCATCATCTTTATAAAAGGCAAATATGCAGTCAGCAAATAAAAAGTGATAATGCCTGCCAATTAATAATTATCCTGAAGGTTTCATCAAGATACAGAGCTACTCAGGTCATCAAGGACAACTGCATGCCCTCTTCATCCTTCACCCTGTGGTGTGTTGCTGTCTCCTGATGCTTTTGCCAGCCTTTTTTACGAGGCATCCAGAGTGTAAAAAATATGGCCTGCCTTTATGGTGCTCTACCACGAATGAAGCTATAAAATTATGAACAGTTTTTATGATGGCTATTCAGAGGATGCTTCTATATTGATGGTGTACATGCTGTATCTATCTTTTGCATGCGTCCCCTGCCTTGAAAAGATCACGGTGCAGGGAGTGGACCCTGTGTAACTATTTTTCATGCATTTAATATATTAATTATCCAGTAAATGCTCCCCAGGCTGCACTTGGGATGGTAAAGAGTGACAGCTTTTCAACAGAGCTCCAAAGGCAGCCCATCAGCCCATAGTGTATTATGTTGGAGAGGTCAGGGTGGGGTTAATGTAACTTTTTATTTGCTGATTTTTCATAGGCTTGCAAATGGTGGATAGAAGAAATATAAGAGGCACAAAATAAGGAGGTATAGGAAGTAGATGAAAAGGGCTGATAATATCTCTGAGGCAATAAATGATAAATTGATATGCATCCTGAAACTAGAGATATCTTTGAGTGTGTATTTAAAATCCTATATTTTAAATGTAGCCTGTAAATATCATGACAGCTGCAATAAGTTAAGCATCAGCTTTTAACAATTTACAAAAATTAAATAAACTATGGTAATTTTAGCACCATTAAAATGCTTTTTAATAACAGTAAGTCACAATATCAATTATCATTTGTTAGGAAAATCAAAGTGATGTATCTCCCAAATGAACTCAGGTATAACAGTAGTAAGTGCTAAACAAATATTAAAATAAAAATATTTATTATTATTTAAAAATAAAACAGTCTGCCATTAAGCAATTATATATATACTGTATACATAATATACCATAATGTACAGTATATATATATATATATATATATATATATATATATATATATATATATATATATATATATATTGAATTTAGATTAACTAGAAAAATGAAAGATGAATACTGACTGGTGGACGTTTGTATTAACATCTTTGCTTGTTTCTTTTAAGTCCGTTTTTAAAGAAGCCTTACCATGATCAGTTTAGAAGTGCAAAAATAATACCAAATAATATATTTTTTAAATTTGAATATGTTGGCATACTCATAGAAACATACATTATTAGCTCCTTACCGACCAGTGGTTGCTCAGGCTCAGACCAGGTTTAGCTTAGTTTAACTTGACTATAACTCATATAGGGCCCTGTCCAGGATTGATTTTGCTCTATTTAAGTCTGATTACCCTGGGTGGATCATATCTCTTATTTGACTCAAACACTGTCAGATCATTCACCCCTTAAACTCTGAATATCATTGGGCCACAAACCTTTCCGTACCTGGAGATTGAGTCCTCTGTGGATCACAAATGAGGAAGGTGCGGATATTGTTTTATATCTGCATGTTTTAGACATGACGCAAAGGAACAAAATATAAATCTATTAGAGCATCTATATGAACACAGTGAGAAGAACAGTGGCTTGTCACTCCCTGACTCCCCTGACACTGCTATACCTAGCATTTGCTCAGGGCTGGAGCTGGAGCCAGCATAGTAGTAGGTAGTTTGGCAGCTGCCTTAGGGTGCCAGCATGGAGCATGGAGATTGCTGGGGATTCAGATTTTTTTAAATATCTCTCCCCCCAGCTAGGCTGCTGATGGACTGCTGACAGAGAGAGCACGGAGAGTGCAATAGACAGGCAGTGCATTCCACTGTCCAAGCGAAACCAAGGATGTAGAGTTGGGCGGAGCAGTGGGTGGCTCCCAAGTATGTGTGGGGAGGGAGCGGGGCCCACTGTCAGGCAGGCTCTGATGAGGGATGGCGGTGTTCGTCCGGCTGTGTGGGGTAGGTCAGCAAGGTAGGAGGTCAGGGTGAAGGAAGCTCCCCACGTTTTGCTGAAGCTGCCACCACCACTGGAATACCTGGTGGATATATTCTCCTTCCTGAGACACAGATAACCTTCCCAGCCCTGATCTGCGCAAATTCTGCCACTGACACCATTTGAAGGGTGCACTGCAGGACTGTGAAGATCTAGGGAGTATTGCTAAACCCAAAGTGTGTGTGTGATGGAAAGAGGGATATCTGGGGGGTGTGATGGGGGAGGGGGTATGTGGGGGTGTGATCAGAGTGAGGGGGTATGTGGGGGGTGATCGTAGTGGGGGGGTATGTGGAGGGGAGTGAACAAGATGGGGGTGTGAAGGGTGTGATCAGAGTGGGGGTATGTGGGGTGTGATCAGCATGAGGGTATCTGGGGGCTGTGATCAGAATAGAGGTATCTGGGGGTCTGACCAGGGTGAGGTTGTCTGGGGAGATGCGATCAAAGTGGGGATTATCTGGGGGGTGTAATCAGAATGAGGGTATCTGGGGGATGTGATCTGAGAGTTTGTTTATGGGGGGATGTCTGGGTGTGGGGTGATAAGGGGATTTATGGGGGAGGTGTGATGTGAACAGAAGTTTATGCACTGGGGTATGTGTATGAGGTGGCTTCCTCTGGAGTAGAATATACTGTAGGGTGGGAGGTCAGCAACCCGTAGATCACAGCCTGGTGATTGGTGGATCGCGGTCTGGTCTTGCTGACCTTCCATCCCAGAGCATCATATAGAGTGCAATGTAGAGGGACTACTTGTAAAGTTGGAGTTGTAGTAGGGAGCAAGAACCGCATAAGTCAATGCCTGCATTTTTGGTTAGCCTAACAATACATTGTTGCTAATTTAAAAATTGTTACCCCAACTTTTTATATTCCTTATATGTGCTTGTTGTACCATGTACTTGTGTTAAAAAGTATCCTGTTCTCTTTGTATTGCTTCCTTTGTGTGAAATTGCTTGTGATCCTGCCAGTCCCCCTGCTTTCCTATTTCACACTGGCCACATGGATGAGAGCACATCCATCCCAATGTGGTCAGTTTTCTAGCTGTGCTGTGAGAATAGCCTGCCTGTCCTCCATTGATCAGACTTGTACTGACATGCCCCCTCAGCAGAACCATTCATTCGGAAGATCAGTGTTCCTCTGTTACTCCACATAATTAAAAAAAAAAAAAAGGAAAAGAAAAGATATTTATATATTTTTTTATATATACACAAATGTTTTGACTTTGATTTCTATTTTTAACTGAATGTGTTGTTTTACAAGGTAAAGGTTCACATATACTTTAAAAGGTAAGATAGTTCAGTTTAATATTTTATAGTTATAGCCTAAAATAATAATAAAATAATAACTATAAATAAATAACTACCCAATTAATGAACCAATAATTAATTAATTAATAATTGTATTTTAGGTAAATGAATTCTACTTGCTTTGGTATACATCTCAATGGCATTGGAGGTACCAGGAAAACTATTAACATTCATTAACTTTTTTAAATGTATTTTTTCACACACTGCAACACTGTATTTTTATCAGCTGAAGCTGCTATTGGTGCTCTGGAGCATGACAATTTTGCAGCTGCTTCTGGAGGAAGGTCAGGTACTGTTTGTGTAAAAAAAAAAAAAAAAAAGAAAAAAAAAACAGCCAACCCAAACTCTTGTCACTAGAGTTCTCCAGCTCGACCACCAACAGGCTCAGTTAAACTTCTAGCTATTAAGCCACCTGGAATGCAGTAGAATACCTGACACTTTCAAGCAGGGGTGAACATGAAACCCATTCTCCCTCTTCCATTTGAAAGCCCTATTGCCTAGCCCAGCATTGTCACATGGGGCCCATGGGGAAGGAATTCATAACCCTCTGTAAACTCCGGTCAGTCGGGCACTTACACAAGGCTTTCTTTACCTGATCCTGGCAGCCTAAATGAGTAGCTTTGGATTGAAGAAAAGAGAGTATATACTGCTGAGAAGCAGGTAGCTATTGATTGTTTACTTTTCACCGTATGGGCTAAAGACAGGTTTAATTTTAATGTTGTTTTTTTTAAAGTGTTACTAAACCCAGGACCCTGCATTCACTATATCTGGTCTCCCACAGTACACAGAACATGGAAATGCAATTGTTTTAGTAAATATAAACTGCTGAATACCTTTTTTTCACCAGTAGTATATAGCAGTCTTGTGACATCTATCAGTGTCTGGTTAAAGCTTGTAGGAGGGGTTTTCCTACTGCCCTGGCTGTCCTATTATGATGCAGAACCCTTGACCCTCTGTCTGGACAGAGCCAATTGGCTCTGTGTTAATCACATACATTCTCCCAAGAAAAAAAACAAACTCTCTAGCAATACCCACCAAATTGAGCATGTACAGCCTGACTCCATAGACTTTGTCTTATCCAGATCTGTTTTGGAGTCAGTGGAAGAAGGGGAGGATCAGAGAAGACAGGATCAAACAGCCTGTTTACACAATGCAGATGATTAACCCCTTAGGTTCCACAGTGAGTATAACAAGCATTCTTTACTGCATATATAGAATGATTTTACTGTGGTGGGTTTAGTAACACTTTAAGTCACAGTTTTGCTTTAAAGAAAATTAACTTGCTATGTTAAAGCAGAACTCAATGAGAAATTATATTTTTTTTAAAGTTTTGTAACAAATAATTAACTTCTTAATAAAATAAATTGCCTGGCAATCTGCTTTAATTTGACAAATCACATTAATATTATATGGCACTCAAATGTAGGCATATGTAATAAGGCAGCTTAAAGTGCAGAAACCTTTAGAAACAAATAACATTTCAGATGACTGCACCCATAGGAAAATGTGAAATCAGTATGCAATAGGTTGGTGTAATTTGCATAGTCATTGAGGTGCACTAGTTTATCACATGCAGTATGAAATCGGTTGTGACTGTTTTTGGGGCTTTTTAAAATATTTTCTATGTGGTGTACAATATATATTCATAACAAAGAGACCCAAATAGCTACACATACAACATTTGTAGCAATATCTATAAGTGAATAGGCACTAGTAAGTACATTAAAAACAGTCACTTTTTCATAGTTCTGCCTGAAATATGTTAGGACTAAAATTCACAACAGACTTGGTTTTCTATGATACAAAAATGCATAGAGCACATTGCATACAATAAGCAACTCCTGTATAAAATCTCCAGTCCACATGATTTTCACAGGTGATTTTACAGAAGCAGAAAATTGCCTGTAAACGCTGGTGACTTCATGACCCTGCAGCCTTACAATGTATTTATCCTGAAGATAGAACATGAATTCTTCTTTAGTCTGCCTTTTAGTTTGTGCTATCTAGACTCCAAGAAGAAACCATTGTTTCCAAAAACATTACACTACAAACAACGTTAATTAGGGATAGAATTATGCATGTATTCTGCAGGGGGATTAAGGAGGAAATAAATTGGTAGATTTGTTGATGTTTTCCATTCTTCCTAAGTATATTTATACATGTACATTATTTGCGAGGAGATCTCTACTGTTCCAATACCCTCCACGCTTTACACTTCATGCCCACAGGTACAATCATTACTTCCCTCTTTCAACCCCACCACTATAGACAAGGTTGCTAAACTACTTGCTAATGTCCACCTTACCACCTGCCCTCTGGATCCTGTTTCCTCACAAATGCTATGTTCTCCCTGTGGCTCTATGCTACACTCTCTAATCCACATCTTCAATTTCTCCCTCTCTTCTGGCATCTACCCCAACTCTCTAAAACATGTACTTGTCAGACCCATTCTTAAAAAGCCCTCATTGGACCCATCCAATCTTAACAACCTACGCCCCATCTCCTTGCTCCCCTTCTTATCCAAACTCCTCGAACGTCTGGTCTACAACCGACTGAGCGTCCACCTCACTGATAGTAGCCTTCTTGGTCCCCTTCAGTCTGGATTTCGTCCTCAACACTCCACAGAAACTGCTCTCCTAAAACTAACAAACGATCTACTAACGGCCAAAACCAATCGAGACTATTCTGTATTCCTACTCCTGGACCTCTCTGCTGCCTTTGATATGGCTGACCACTCCCTCCTCCTCAAAAAACTCCACGCCTTAGGTCTCCGTGACTGTACTCTTCGCTGGTTCTCTTCCTGCTTATCCAACCGCACCTTTAGCTTCTCTTACAACTCTACTTCCTCCTCTCCTCTTCCTTTCTCGGTTGGGGTCCCCCAAGGTTCTGTTCTTGGACCTCTCCTATTTTCAATCTACACCTCCTCCCTGGGTCAGCTGATAGCCTCCCATGGCTTTCAATACCACCTCTACGCTGACGACACCCAAATCTATTTCTCTACCCCTCAGCTCACTCTCTCTGTCTCCTCACGTATCACTAATTTACTTTCAGATATATCAGTCTGGATGTCACACCACTTCCTCAAACTCAATCTATCCAAAACCGAACTTATAATTTTTCCTCCCCCATATGCCCCTTCCCCTGATCTCTCTGTCAAAATCGATGGCATAACTATAAGCCCATCCCCACATGCCAAGGTTCTAGGTGCAGTCCTGGACTCTCCTTTAAGCACCACGTCCAATCACTATCCTCAACCTCCGCAGCATCAAAATACGCCCCTTTCTAACCAATGACACAACAAAGCTCTTAATTCACTCGCTGGTCATCTCTCGCCTTGACTGCTGCAACTCTATTCTCATTGGCTTAGCTCTACATAGTCTATCACCTCTTCAATCCATCATGAATGCTGCTGTCAGACTCATCCACCTTACCAATCACTCTGTCTCTGCTACCCTTCTCTGTTAATCCCTCCACTGGCTTCTGCTTGGCCAAAGAATTGAATTCAAAGTACTAACAACTATATACAAAGCCATCCACAATTTAGCCCTAGCTACATCAGTAGCCTAGCCTCTAAATACCAACCTACTCATTCTCTTTGTTCCTCTCAAGACCTTCTGCTCTCTAGCTCCCTCATCACCTCCTCCCATGCTCACCTCCAGGACTTTTCCAAAGCCTCCCCAATCCTATGGAATGCCCTACCCCAATCTGTCCTACCCTACCCTACCCACACCTAACAACCGTTTTTTTCATTTTCTCCATCAGCTCACCCCCCAGTTATTACCTTTTGTTTCCACTTGACCCTCCCTTCTAGATTGTAAACTCTAACGAGCAGGGCCCTCTGATCTCTCCTGTTTTGATTTGTATTGTAAGTGTACTGTCCGCCCTCAATGTTGTAAAGCGCTACGCAAACTGTTGGCGCTATATAAATCCTGTATAATAATAATAATAATGTACGTCCATAAAAATGTTGTGGATTTCAGTTATAGACCAGTAAATAGTTAGCAGGGCCATTTTCAGAAGTACTTATCCTGTAGGCCCAGACAAATTAGTACACAATTCATGTATCAAACGGTAAATGTTGGAATTAATTGTAGGTAGCTTAATTGAAAAGATACAAGGCTATCGAATGAGCAGAGAAGGTACTACTCATGTAATAAATTGTGCTGCTGTAGCATTGACTACCCACTGTATGTGGTAATGTGTTCTGCAGCAGTACAGGCAAATTTCCGTCTGCTGTCAGAACAAATTCAAATCTGCCTGAATTCTTCCCCACCATTCAGGAGAAGCCTTGTTTCTCAATGAATACAAGGCTTCCTTTTATTGACTGACGTGGAAAATAGAGCTGATAAAGTCACAATTTCAAAACATTTGTCAGCTAGAGAGTGGACTAGCATCACCATGGACTGCAAGATGTCAGTGAAAACAGCCAGAGGAGACAGAGAGCGATTACTGGGGAATGGGATCCAAACTAAGCAGAATAGCTTATTGCAGGTAATCGTTTCATAATGATTATAACAGATGATTTTAGCTTGAAAATCTGATTGGCTGCTAATTACATTTTTTTTAAGGCTAAGTTCAACTTTTTAAAAAATAATAAATGC
Organism: Lithobates clamitans; assembly: GCA_037952925.1. Lineage (NCBI taxonomy): Eukaryota > Metazoa > Chordata > Amphibia > Anura > Ranidae > Lithobates > Lithobates clamitans. The sequence continues at coordinate 3,049,484 of JBBGZY010000922.1, read as the reverse complement.
ATGTTTTTGCAGATAAAGACAATTTGCATTATTATGTTTTCTTTTGGAGCCTGCAGAGCATTGCACCAACAATCAGCAGATCACAGGTGCACTATCGGGCTCTTGCAGAATCTCAATATAGCTGTCTGCTCATACCTCTTATATAGGCAGACATTTAATGAAGAGCATAAACATCAATGAACTACCAGAGCGTCCATCGGTGCCCTTACAGTTCATTGTGAACCACAAGCTGTCTGCCGCAAAGGCAGATGGTAGTTGTAATTCATTGATTCACAGCCTTGCACACCCATGCTCTTTTTAAATTGTGACAGTGGGTGCAGGGAGAAAATCCCCAGTCAGCTGTGTTTCGGCAATATTTATACCTCTCTTAAACCATTAACGATACAAATATAAGTGATTAAAACCTTTTGTCTATATATGAATCAACCCATGAAATTAAGAACGAATGATATCTGTTCGAAAAGGGTAACAATCAAATTTATTTAAACTTACTATTGTACAGAAAAGAAACTTGTGGTAATATGAGATTAGCAACTAAAACATAAATGATATAACCTTAAAAACAACAATGTTACCAATGATAATAAATATTGCTACAATGGTCATACCCACCACAAGGTTTAGGAGTGTGTCTATAGGACGTGTTCATCACACACACCCTCACGTGAGGGGAGGGGTCGGATGCGGAAGTCGGGCTGACCTCATCCTCATCGCTCTGGGATGCCGGGTTTCTCCTTCCTCCCCGTGGTCGGCGGTGGGGTGACGCTGACTACAACTCCCGTATCTCTGGTGCGGGCGGCCGCCCCCTAGCCCCATATACCCGAGATTCGCCGCGGGACTCAGGTCCCTGTACGATCGCGGCTGCAGCTCTCCCTCCCCCCCCGTTGCGCCCCCCCCTCCCCCCGCCGCGTCTGTGTTAGATATCCCCCTCTCGGAGCCTTGGTAGAGCAGGAACCGAGGAGGTGAGAGGAGAAATAGCAAGCAGGGGAGCCCTGAGACAGCACCGTAAAGCACTGACACAAGCCCATGGAGTGTGGCAAACAGACGGAGCTGCTGACAGACATCAAGAGACACAGAAGCAGCTGAAGAAAGGAGAGACAGGCAACCCTCAGATAAGTGATATGGTCTTTTGAATAGACGGAAGGAGAGGGTAAGTGCCTTATACATATCAACATGGTGGGAGTTCCAATGTGAAATTCGTATTGTCATTGGAGAGATAAAGGTGAAAGGCAAAGTCCTGGCAGTACAGGCATGGACATGGATGTGTATATCACTTTTCAGATCTCTCCTAGTGCACTAAACCATTGAAAGTGTCTTTTATCCACTTAAAGGAGAAGACGCGTTGGATTGTTCTCAGAATCAGATTCCCTCTCTCTTATTCGTTTGTCTCTAGAGTAGCTGAAGTCCATATGGAGATCTGGTGTATACAATGAGTGAACTATCATGAGTGGCTCCGCTTGAATGGTTTGTGAAGGGACTGTTTGGTTTTGAGTCTGCTGAATCAAACGGCTATATTAATATATGGAACGATTTAACCCTCTTCTGGAGAACTTTTGAAAATGGCTTTATGTTTATATAATCTATATGTAAAAATCTAAATATCCGTCACCCCTGGATTCTGGGATAAGATCTAGGATAAGGGCTGTATATCAGTATCTCAAGGATAATGTACTGCCAGTAAGAACAACTTCACCCGTTACTTGCCAAAGCGGAGATATCCATCCAGTGTCTGGAGAAATATCTTTAAATCAATAAAGGATTAGATTAGCCTAAATAGACAAGTAAAGACGCCACTGGTGGTACAGGCCCCGACATACCCCAAGATAAGTGGAGCAAGTTTAGCTTTGTGGTCCCTCATTAAGGGGGGGGGGGGTGCTGACATATTGGTGGCTCAACCTCAGCTTCTGGTGGAGTAAAATAAAGTTAAGGGGGTGAAAAGATAATAAGAATGAGAGGAAAAACAAGCAGGGGGGGAACAACAACTAATCCAACTGGGGTGCCCGCCAGATTAAGTGCAAGTCCAGGAACGATAAGGAAATACATGGTACAGGATAACACTACAAGTCCAGGCAAGGGTCCGGGAGTTAAAGGTAAAATCTCGGACGGTCCGCCCAAAGTTAATACAAGGAGGCAGGCTGCAGAAGCAGAATCCCTAGGTTTAAATACAGCGACGTTGGCAACCTTAGATGAAGCTCCAATGGAGAGTCAAAGGGAAGGAGTTATGCCAACAAAGAATGATATAGCGGAGATGTTCGCCAGGCTGGAAACTTTCATTAGAGCGGAAACAGAAGCCATAAGAGGGGATATGGGCCACATTTTGAGAAGAGTGGAAGAGGCTGAGATGGCAGTTGAGAGCCAGAAGACTGAAATAGGAACACTGAGATCCCAGTTAGAGGAGATGCAGCGTGAACAAAGGGACTTAAGATATAAATTGGAAGATCAGGAAAATCGAAGTAGATGAAAAAACTTGAGAATTAGAGGCCTCCCAGAACCACAAGGGGAGGGCGAAGACCTACAGGAAAAGATAGATCAAATATTCGGAGGCCTAATCAATCTGGAGGACAAGCCGGTTAAACTAGATAGAGTGCATAGACTTAGGAAACCTGTTCAGATCAGCAGGGAAACTCCTCGGGATGTGATAGTGAGGTTTCATAACTATCAAGACAAAGAAAAAATCAGGGCAAGTCTGAGAAACAATCATTCAGTGAAATACGGGGAATCCAGTCTACAAATTTACCCAGATCTGGCGAATGAGACACGGGCAAGAAAAAGAGTCCTCAGACCTCTACTGGATCTACTCAAAGCGCGAGAAGTGCACTATTCCTGGGGCTTCCCAGCATGTTTGATTGGGAAAAAAGATGGGCGCTCAGCGACATTAATGTTTCCAGAGGAGACCCAAAACTTCTGCCGCAAGTTGGACATTCCACTCATAGAAATCCCGGGATGGTGGGAGAGAGGGGGAGGTCAAAATGTTGCTGAAGATACACAAAATTGGAAACCTGTATATAAAAGGAGAGGTGTATAGAGGTGAAATTGTAGCTAGTTATCCCTTGTCTAGTAGGTCAGAGTCTTGTGCGGCTGGGGGTGGGGGGGGGGCGGGTGGCAACGGGCTTAGAGCCCGGAGTCTTGGGGGGGGGGTTGTTCTGGGGGGGTGATGGGGGAATGGGGGGGGGTGGCCTGGTAGTTCCTGGGGCGGGATGGGAGATGCATGGCTCTCGCACTGTGCTCAACCCTTGAGGGGCCAACCGTAGGGCCGGGTGGAGAAGGCGAGGCCGCGGTCAGTAGGGTTATGGGGAGATGGGATGCTTCTAAGAGTAGGGGGGGAGGGAGGGTGGAGGGGTGTTGTGGAGGGGGGGAGGGGGGGCAAGGGAGGGGTGAGACCAGTACAACCTTATTCGTCTCCTGTGGTAGCTGCGATGGGGTATTGAAAAGAAGATAAATGGCTGGAATCAACTTGATAACCTATAATGTGAGGGGGCTCAACTCGCCCATAAAATGCGCGAACGTGATGTGCGAGCTAAGAGCCAATAAAGCTGAGGTGGTTTTCCTCCAGGAGACACATCTATACTTGGGGAGAAATCAGAGGATTCTGTCAAGGGACTGAGAAATATAAGTGTAGCGCTAAAGTGAAAGTGAAATTTTGAATAAATAATGTAAGTAAGGGTAGAGGATGGAAAAGTAGTCAATCTATATCTAGAAAGACTAGTGACCACATATGATCCTAGACCCAAAAATTATAAATGATAAGTGATTATAAAAATAAATTTAACCACATCTAAAAGCACGTGAAACACTCTTTCTTCTCAGAGAGAGTACAAAAAATCACAATGTGTATGATAAATAGTGACAATAAATTCAATATAGAAATATCCAAATTTGTGAAAATAACTTTGCATAAATGGTAACAAAAGTGTCCGCAATATTGATGGGGAGATGTGACTCCCGAGTGAGCAACATAAATATGACCAATTAGTCCATATAATGCAATCAGTAATTGGCCCAACTTGAATCCAAGGTAGATATCATCACAATAGACATCCAGATCAAAGTAAGGGATGAAATACTCTTACCGACTTCGGTGGACTCACAGGCCGTGGGCGGTGAGTCAGATAGGCTTGTACTGTCTTACAAAGGATGACAGTGTGAGAGTGGCTTGTACATCAGATGGAGGGCTGGGGATCTGCCCAGACGGTTTCCACGGTCAGCGTCCTTGTCGGCAAACACGGACCACGTGTAAAAAGAAAACAGGGAGCCTCCACATAGTGTAAATCCAAAGATTATTAAAAAATGATGTTTATTACATCACTCAAGATCATCAAACAGTCCATAGAAAATTTTTTTATGAATCGATTCCAATAGCAAAAACGGGTATGAGAGCAAAAAGCGTGGTATAGGTGGCTGGGTACAGCAAGAAACCCGACCGGTTTCGTCCACAAAGACTTCGGCTGGGGTGTATGCCATCCTGCCACCTCCACGCTTTTATACATATGTTGTAATACTCGACTGAAAACAGCTGTTACAGCGTTATGCAGACTTACTTCCTGAATCAGTGGCGTGCGCTCCATTCAGGGTCATGTGTTATCTTAATTGGCCAATAGGGGAATGAAGCGATGGATCCACCTCTATTTCCCAAGCCTCGCTGTGGATGTCATCTCAGCGCGCGCACTCATTGGAGAGAAAAGTGCGTTCCTCAGTTATTCACCCAATAGGGGCCGTCGCCGTGTGACGTACATGCAACGAACGTCACGTGATGGCGCCTGACGTAACGAACGTCACGTGATGGCGTCTGACGTACCCATAGGTGTCCATCATCGTACTCTGCCGGAAGTATAACCACACTACCGAGGCTGTTGGAACGCAAACAGCGTTCCGAAAGGGATCATTAAGGGAGGGAATAAATGATATAAAAACCAAAACAGACAAACGGCGATCATTATAATCCGCCGTAATACTAGGTATATGAACCCAATTTAAATTTGGAAAACCCTTGTTATTTATACTAAAATGTTCAATCGGGAAGTAAGTAGGCATTGCAGCCATATCACAATTTTTAAGAACGAAGAAGACTATATAATGAATGACCATGCCTATACATCAAACATATACATATATTAATGTACTCTAGAGAACTTGTGGCCATGCTAAAATAAATCCTTCACAATAATCTTTAATCAATAAAATTAAGTAAAATAGGAAATAAAGTAAAATGAAACCTGGGACTAGTGTTAAAATAATAATCTTTAGATAAATTCATATGCACCCTTAATGATAACCAAATCGGGATAGAGTTAACCCATGAAGCTAGTCGGTCGACCATCCATTTCCTCGACCTTGAGATCTCAGTTGTCGATAACCATCTTACTACCAAGACCTTTTTCAAGGCCACCGATCGGAATGGGTACATTCCGATCGATAGCTGCCACCACGCAGCTTGGCTCAAATCCATTCCCCGAAGCCAAATGTTGCGAATTAGACGCAACTGTTCAAAACTCACTGACTATTTTGACCAAGCTAATGTTTTGAAGTCGAGATTTACAGACAAGGGTTATGATGCATTGGAGATAGATAAAGTAATTCAAAGTGTCTCCCTAGTTGATAGAAATATACTTATCTCAGATCAACCTAAACCCATTGTAGAAAACAAACACAAATGGTCTTTTTTCACCAATTTTTCTATTCAACATAAGCAGGTTAAGGATATCTTCCATAGGCATTGGAAGGTCTTAAAAAATGATACTGTACTTGGACCAGTTCTTCCAGAACAAGCAGGGGTGATCTACAGAGGTGCTTTGTCCCTGAGGGGCCAGATTGCGCCTAATATAATAGACCCCCCTTCGGCCCCTTCTTTCTTTCAGAACATGAAGGGTTTCTTCCCTTGTCGAAGATGTAAGGTGTGTATAACTAACACACTCAAAACCCGGAAGATCGAGACTTTTAGATCAACTGTCACAGGGAAAGAATATGTGGTTAAACATTTTGTCACATGCTCAACGAGGTACATTGTATATCTCATCACATGCCCTTGTGGGAAACAGTACGTCGGGCGGACCATCCGTACTTTTTCCATAAGGGTCAATGAACATATCAAATCCATAAAAAAGGGGCGTACAAATCATAGCGTCCCCAACCATTATTTAACATATCATAACCGAGATCCCACCGGCACGAAGTTCCAAATAATAGATAAATTTACCCCTCATTGGAGAGGAGAGTCATCTATAAGGGGGGTGTCAAGGCTTGAAACCTTCTGGATACACCAATTAAGATGTTTTACCCCTCATGGATTAAACGTGGAGTGGGACATCAATTCATTCATCAACCAATCCTGATTACAGCCTTCCCTTCCCTTTCATCAATTTCCTTCCTTAGTCTTATTTACAATATATATAGTAAAGAGAAGCCCAATTGGTTAGAAGGTATTTTAAGCCTAGCTCTGGAACATTTGACCAAGCTAGCCTTCCTACATATGAAGATTAGTTCTACAATTAATATCTTGCTCACTATTAGATTTTTTACATACAAATATGAGTGCTATAACTGGTATTTTGCCCAATATTAGTTTTTGCTTATAACTCCATTTTTAACTTTATTTTTCATTATTATTTTAACACTAGTCCCAGGTTTCATTTTACTTTATTTCCTATTTTACTTAATTTTATTGATTAAAGATTATTGTGAAGGATTTATTTTAGCATGGCCACAAGTTCTCTAGAGTACATTAATATATGTATATGTTTGATGTATAGGCATGGTCATTCATTATATAGTCTTCTTCGTTCTTAAAAATTGTGATATGGCTGCAATGCCTACTTACTTCCCGATTGAACATTTTAGTATAAATAACAAGGGTTTTCCAAATTTAAATTGGGTTCATATACCTAGTATTACGGCGGATTATAATGATCGCCGTTTGTCTGTTTTGGTTTTTATATCATTTATTCCCTCCCTTAATGATCCCTTTCGGAACGCTGTTTGCGTTCCAACAGCCTCGGTAGTGTGGTTATACTTCCGGCAGAGTACGATGATGGACACCTATGGGTACGTCAGACGCCATCACGTGACGTTCGTTACGTCAGGCGCCATCACGTGACGTTCGTTGCATGTACGTCACACGGCGGCGGCCCCTATTGGGTGAATAACTGAGGAACGCACTTTTCTCTCCAATGAGTGCGTGCGCTGAGATGACATCCACAGCGAGGCTTGGGAAATAGAGGTGGATCCATCGCTTCATTCCCCTATTGGCCAATTAAGATAACACATGACCCTGAATGGAGCGCACGCCACTGATTCAGGAAGTAAGTCTGCATAACGCTGTAACAGCTGTTTTCAGTCGAGTATTACAACATATGTATAAAAGCGTGGAGGTGGCAGGATGGCATACACCCCAGCCGAAGTCTTTGTGGACGAAACCGGTCGGGTTTCTTGCTGTACCCAGCCACCTATACCACGCTTTTTGCTCTCATACCCGTTTTTGCTATTGGAATCGATTCATAAAAAAATTTTCTATGGACTGTTTGATGATCTTGAGTGATGTAATAAACATCATTTTTTAATAATCTTTGGATTTACACTATGTGGAGGCTCCCTGTTTTCTTTTTACACGTGGTCCATGTTTGCCGACAAGGACGCTGACCGTGGAAACCGTCTGGGCAGATCCCCAGCCCTCCATCTGATGTACAAGCCACTCTCACACTGTCATCCTTTGTAAGACAGTACAAGCCTATCTGACTCACCGCCCACGGCCTGTGAGTCCACCGAAGTCGGTAAGAGTATTTCATCCCTTACTTTGATCTGGATGTCTATTGTGATGATATCTACCTTGGATTCAAGTTGGGCCAATTACTGATTGCATTATATGGACTAATTGGTCATATTTATGTTGCTCACTCGGGAGTCACATCTCCCCATCAATATTGCGGACACTTTTGTTACCATTTATGCAAAGTTATTTTCACAAATTTGGATATTTCTATATTGAATTTATTGTCACTATTTATCATACACATTGTGATTTTTTGTACTCTCTCTGAGAAGAAAGAGTGTTTCACGTGCTTTTAGATGTGGTTAAATTTATTTTTATAATCACTTATCATTTATAATTTTTGGGTCTAGGATCATATGTGGTCACTAGTCTTTCTAGATATAGATTGACTACTTTTCCATCCTCTACCCTTACTTACATTATTTATTCAAAATTTCACTTTCACTTTAGCGCTACACTTATATTTCTCAGTTATTGTGCACAAATTAGTCGTTTTGTAGTGTTGGCTGCTATTTTGACGGTTTGGATTGGCGCGGTTTTTCACATATCCATCTGTCAAGGGACTACCCGTTGTGGTTTTATAGCGACTCCCCGATAAGGGGTGCAAAAGGGGTAGCGATCGGCTTTGCTAGGGAAACCCGTTTTCAGATAGAGGAGAGAATGTCTGACCCTGAGGGCCGATTGTTGTTTTTGAGGGGAAAACTAAATGGTGAGGTATATACATTAGCTAACATCTACTGCCCTAATAACAATCCAAGTAAATATCTAATCGGAGCCTTATTAAAGCTAGAGGGTTTCAGGAGAGGGAGGATGGTCCTGGCAGGAGATCTGAATCTGTGCCTTGAGCCGGGCAGGGATAGTGCGTCGCGTGCTCGGGGGACAGGAGGGGTTTGGTTGAATAAACTTAAAAAAAAATTACATCAGCTTCAACTAGTCGATGTTTGGAGGATGCAACATCAAAAAATATTGGATTTCACTTACTACTACCCCGTGCACGCGACGTACTCAAGACTCGACTATTTTTTTATAGACCATAGGTTCTTAGAGGAGGCTGAAAGTACAAATATTGGCTCTATAACATTCTCGGACCACGCCCCGGTGACATTACGGATAAAGCAAAACAAGCAATCTCCCCCGTTTCATAATTGGAGACTAAATGAAGATCTCCTTCACGATAAGGAAATAGACAAATTAATAAATGAAGAACTGGAATTTTTTTTTAGAACCAATTCCTCTGAAGAAATATCAGAAGCAATGGTATGGGAGGCCCACAAGGCATATATTAGGGGGATAATAATAAAGGCGGGAGTGGAGAAAGAAAGAAGGCAGAAAAAAATCTTGAGCACCCTCCAGGAAGAAGTTAAAAAACTAGAAAGGCAGCATAAGGATACGGGGGAAGGAGGGACTTTGGGAAAATTATACGGGGCTAGAGAGGCCTTGAGACAGCAGATAGAGGCAGAAAACCGTAAGAAATACAATCTAGTCAAAAAAGAAAGATATTTATCTGGGAATAAACCAGGTCGGGTTCTGGCTAGGGCATTGTGTAGAAAGAAAAACAAAAACTACATCGACAAGATAAAGACGAAATCAGGAGAATATAAATATAAGGATAAGGATATAGCAAAAACCTTCCAGGAATTTTATGGGGAACTCTACTCAATAAATATAAAGGATAACGATAAAATGAGAGAGCAAAAGCGAGAAAAAATAAATAACTACCTAAAAGATACTGGGATGATCAAGATAACAAAAGAGGAGAGTCTCGTGTTAGATGCCCCCATTACAGAGGCTGAGGTAAGGAAAGCTATTAAGGAGACCCAGACAGGAAAGAGCCCTGGTCCAGACGGACTGACGGTATTATATTATAAGAAATATCAAGAGCAGTTAGTACCAAAATTATGTACCTATATGAATGAGATAGGAGTGAGAGGGGAAATGAGTAGAGACGCATTGGCAGCCACTATAGCGCTCATTCACAAGGAGGGTAAGGACAACACACTATGCTCTAGTTTTAGGCCTATTTCCCTATTAAACAACGACACAAAAATCTTTGCAAAAGTTATCGCGGGTAGAGTAAAGCAAACGATTAAAAACATTATCCACCCTGATCAAGTGGGGTTTATACCAGGTAGGCAAGGAAGGGACAATAGTATTAAGACGCTACTGATAACTCAGGAAATTAAAAAGAGTGGGGTCCCAGGTCTGCTGCTATCAATAGATGCTGAAAAAGCATTTGATAGAGTAGACTGGGACTTCATGATAGAAACACTCAAACAAGTAGGCTATGGGGAGAGGATCTGCAGCTGGATAAAGGCGCTTTATACAAAACCATCAGCGAGAGTAAAAATAAACGGGATCTTGTCCGAGCCTTTTAGTATGTACAATGGCACAAGACAGGGGTGCCCAATCTCCCCAATGCTCTTCCTGATGGTTTTGGAGCCCCTCCTTACCAGGATAAGACAGAACCCTGACATTGGCGGGGTCAATATAGGGGGAACTGAGTATAAGCTCGCTGCTTTTGCGGACGATATTCTCCTTTATATAACTAATCCAAGAATCTCTCTTCCGAATGTCCTAGCTACATTAGAAGAGTACGGGAAATTGTCTAATTTTAAAGTAAACACCACCAAATCAGAAGTACTAGACATTAACCCAAACAAGACAAGAGACTTCGCTTACCAAAAATATTTTCCTTTTAGGTGGGAGAGGGAAGCCCTAAACTATCTAGGAATCAAAATTACAACATCAGTAGAAGAGCTATTCCAGGCTAATTTCATCCCGCTCTTAAACGAGGTTAAAGTAGGACTAAAGAGACTACAGCAGGGGCAACTGTCGTGGTCGGGTAGAATTAATTCACTTAAAATGGTTTTATTACCAAAAATTACATACAAATTGCAAATGCTCCCAGTGGCTCTTCCGTCTGGTTATCTTAAAAGGTTGCACTCAATGATATTAAAATTCATATGGAAAGGGAAAACCCCACGGATAAAATATGATCAATTAATAAACACTAAAAACAAAGGGGGATGGGGAGCACCTGATATCAGTAAATATTATGAAGCTATTGCACTGGGGAGGGTAATAGATTGGTTTAAAAACAAAGGTAAACAATGGGTAGAAATTGAAAATAATATCAGTAAGATAAAACTTCACAAAATAATATGGTACTCACCAAAATTAAGAAAACAAGACACAAAAATGCACGAAATCACTAGACATGCACTTGGAGTATGGGACCGGGTTCATAAAAGGGAACACTGGCAATACAACTCACCACTAATGTCTTTGAAGGAAGTAGATTATTTCCCACCGGGAAAGGAAGAGTGGTTCGGGAAATGGCTTTTAGACGAGAATTTGCAATTAAAGGATGTAATAGACCGGGGGAAAATCTGTTCAATTCAGGAGCTCAAGAAAAGAGAAGATAAGATGATTATTAATCCATGGCGTTACGCTCAGTTAAAACACTTCGTAGCATCTTTGCCGCAACCTATCAGAACAATGAATAACCTACTCCCATTGGAAAAAATATGTATAGAACGAGACGAAAAAAGTGGTTTCTCTAGAATATATAAAATACTGGTCGAGTAAGAAATTAATGGTTTATGTTGGAAATAGCGGGGGGGGGGTGTAATTATTGAATATGTATGTTAAGAAATCTCCCAATCAATGCAATAGTTTAAAGCCACAATGATGTGACGGAAAAAGGGAGGTATTTTTCTTGATCGTCAACTTGAAAAAAGCTACTCCCATGGTTCATCCTCTCGCTGATGTGGCAAAAAAGAAAGAGAAAAAAAAAAAAAAAAAAAACAATGGTCATACCCATGCTATCAAGAGATTAATAAGGTATTAAGGCCAAATCCTACAGTAGAAAAAGTTACAGAAAAGAAAAGAGACATAGAGATACATTGTATGGAGAAGTCTTACGTAACCATCCTTCATCTAGACCATCAGCACAAGAGAATGGGCAGTGATCTGTGCTACAATATATACACTTGTAAACCCCCCCTTCCTTCCATATGCCAAAACTGCTACATTGAATCAATGGGGGTGGGGGGCTCTCTTACCAGCTACTATATCCTGACCAGGTTATTCCTGTTCCCTTCACACCTCCCACCTGCTTTGAAGTGACACTGTACTATCAAATGGTCAGATAGCCACTCCAGATAACATTCCACAGCAGGGCAAGATGTCTCTGTTGATTCCAAACTAGGGTTCTCAAACTATGTTCATTGAAAAGTCACTGCAAGTAACATTAATAATAAAGTCCATCACCTTCAGGGCCCAAATCTCCACCACAGTCCCCCCTGAAGTTCATTCTTGAACTTATGCCCTCCTTCAATGATTCTGTACCCACCCACAACAGCCCAGAAGCCCAGACACTTCCCCACCACCACTGCGGCCTCCTCTTCCTTTCTTGAACACGCCGGAACTCCTCAAGGTAGGCTTAAGACAGCAAAGAAATCCTGGTGCCTTTGAGACTTCACATCCAAACCATGAGTGTCTGTACTGCAATGTTTCATCGCCCCTCTGCCTTGGAAGAGCGGAACTCCGACATTGATGGCGGGATCCTGGCATATCTAGTCCTGTATCTTTGTAAGACCATGTAACAGTTGCATCGATTGGATCGGACCGCGAGACAGCACTTTTCAGCATGGTGAAGGAAAGTCCAGGAAAGTCTTATCCGTGACACATTTATCTCAAGAAATAACTTGGTGGTCGCTGTTTCTTCAGGTGGGGTCGGGCGGGCCTCCAGACAGTCGTGCATGAATACAGACAGAGAGAGGAGAACGTTAGTGTACAGATATTGGAGAAATGCTGGACAGGAGCAGAGTGTTGGCCATTAAGATTAAATACTCCTAAAGGGTGTAATGTGGACGAGTAGAGTGGGTTCCCCACAGGGTACAGAGTCTGAGCAACAGCCAGTATCATCCATGGCCCTTGATGGTAGGGATAGTCAATACTGTCTGTTATTGCCAGGTCCCTGGGTTCACCACACCTGCTCACGGGGCTCAGGTTAAGGCAGTAGGTAGACTAGGGGAGGTGGAATTACATTAAGACATAAAACTGGATGTCCAGGGATACTTTAGTTAAAATATGGTACTTGCGGGCAGGCAAAGTCTTTTTTTAAAGAAAAATGATATGACTGATGTCTTAGTTACATTATCTTGAGAAGATAAATGATAGAAACCAAAGGAAAAACTTAGAGAGCATAACATTAAAGAAGAAAAAGGAATAGAAGAGAGGTGAGTAATGAAAATAAACAGGAAAAATAGTGGGAATAATAATGAAAAAAAGAACAAAAAACGGAAAAAACTACAGATTGAACGCTGCTCCAACCAAGACTGTTAAAGAGCCTTGAATCTGTATATAAAAAAATGAATACATTGGTTAAAAAAACATAATAAAAAAATAAAAACAAAAAAACAAAACAAAAAAAACAAAACAAATGTTTTTTTTTTTTTTAAAAACTCCTCTCCCATTAACAGTATTTTTTCAGGTCAGGTACACAGATATTAACAACAAAAGGGAGAGAAAAAAAATAAAAAATAAAAATAAAAAAAAATGATTACAACTTTTGGAATTTAGGTAAACCTGACTGCACTTTATTACAAAAAAATTGAAGAGGCTTATCCCTGGAACAAGAAAAATATAGTTCTAGGGTCCTCTCTTAAATGCGCAACTTCTTTGTACTGGTCTGGATTGGATATGGCTTCCTCAGAGATTTTTTTCTGAGTTAGTGGCCTTTCTGTTCCTTGAGAGAAGATCCTTGAGGTGCACATTCTCATAGCTTTGGCATTCATTCTCCTGATAGTAACGCACATTATTACCTGCATCAGGAAAAGCAATAAGGCTGCACAGGTTAGGACAACAACAGGGTGGAGCAAAATGTTTAGGAAAGCTCTAGCGTTAGGACTGTACCCAAATAAACTTTCCCACCAGGAAAACTTAGCGTCTGCGTCTAAAGCGTGGGATACTTGGAACAGTCTATTTTGATCATGGGTGAGTCGTATGGTGGCTTGTTTTTCAGCATCTCTTAGTACATTTAATATTTCATCCTGTTGTCCGAAATCCATCAGCCAAGCTTTTAACTCAGCCCCAAATACCAGAGGAAGTTTCTGTAGGTGTAAGGGGATGTCAGGTTTACTATAAAACCTTTCTTTAGGGGTGATCGGGGTACAGCCCTGTGTTCCTGCTATATCCATGCCACCGGCCAGAGGAGGTGTACCATAGACTCCCTGAGGTAGTGTACCCTGCTGAGTACCATTTAACCTGATGCTGAAAACAGTGCATCATTAGACATGTGATACTAGCACTAGTACCCTGGTCTCCAGTCTCAAGTAGTTTTAACTTTGTTTAGGACCAGTTGGGACACTACCCCGGCATCCATTAGACATGACCCCCCCTGTGCCAGCATTGTTGCCTTTTCCCATAGCACAACCCCTACCTTCCTCTAGCACTTATCAGTACCAGTCATCTGAGGCTGTCCAGACTCAAACCATCAGAACAAGATGGACTCCAGGGTGTAATCCAGTAGAGTCTGATAGGATAGTATCCAGATTGACCGTGATATCTGCACAATGTTCCATCCCTGCCATTAGGGATGAGAACAGTGCAAGTAAGATTTTTGACGATCCTGGAACTGAATCATCCACCAATCTATTACGGCTCATAGGCAACCTGGATACTACCCCCCCCCCCCCCCCCCGTCTGTCCTTGCAAACTGATGCTGGACAGAGCAAGTTGGCTTTCCTAACCCCTTCCCTGGTATGTAGCACAAGACCCCCCAATGTGATCCTGAATATCTCAAGCTCCATAGTGTTTTAAGGTACCCAGTGCCCCACCTCCAGCTCCAAAGACAGTCTCCATTAAGCCTCTCTTTCCTAAGGATGGGAAATAGTCAGAATACCTGGATTGAAAACCACCTGCCACCAGGTACATTTGTCTCTTCATTGAGGCTGCACACCTTATGGGGCACTGGTCTTCCTGTCATGCAGGACACAGACCACTAGTTAAGGTACGCAAGGAGTCTAGGACAGGAAGGATACCTATGGGTATCCACTGAGGAGAATACAGCATGCCCACACAACTCCATCCCTGTGCCTAGATTTCAGAGACCATGCCCAGGGTATACAATGCACCTCTATCTATGGTTAGGTTCAAAGAACCCTCTAGTTCCCTGACTAACGTTACATCGGTATTCCTTAGGACACAGAAACAAACTCATCTATGTCTCAAATAATACCCAGGTGCTTCTTTCCCAGCAATGACCTCTCCATCCAGAACACAGAGTGCAATATACACAATCTTCCTGCACAACTCTTCTCCAGGCTCTCCCAAAACTATACACTCTCAACTTGTATGCCATCGGGCAGGCCCTCATACTACACATCTGAAGGTAAATCTGAAGGAAATTGGAAAACAAAAATTGCATAATGTGTATCCAACTCGAGGAACTTCTGCTACCAAACACAACTGGCCAAAGGGCAAAGAAAAATCCCTTGCAGTACTGAGGCGCCGGGATCACTGAACAGTAGTGGATACACGAGCCGACCGATGTGCCCTTTAAAGCCAGGAAACCAAATTATCGAATCTGGGAAATAAAACACCAATAAAATTTAGTAATAAATATTCAATTTTCCTCCTAGAAACAAAATAATCCAATGGTTATATACCTGTAACAAGACATTAGCATATGCAACACAAATATACATTACATTACATAAACAGTGGACTTTTTTTTTAAGATACCAAAAAATTGTTGAGCTCAACTTATCATTAATATGTATTACTTAATACACATTAATACCACGTGGATTTTTGTTTTATGGTATACCAATAATTCCCCAAAAAATGTATTCACCATGGTTGAAAAAAATTAGCAATCCGTAAAAAACCTTTTAGCAGTACCATTTGTCAACAGATCATAATACCTCACCACAAAGAACCTCTCCAGTACTGTTTTCCTGAAAAACAAAGTCATTTTAATACATGTATCTTTCAATTCACTAGTACAGATAATTATCTTGGCTCAGGTCATTTGCATGTCAATACAGTTCACTGTACCTTTTCGACCTGGTGAGAAAGAAGGGGGGTTATTTGGGTGGGCAGTCAGCAGCTGAGAACAAACGTCACACAACACAAAATATATTGCATATTCCACACACACACACAAATGGCTAGGTTATAGATGAACTCTAGACATCACACATATCAGCATGTTTTCTATAATACCCGGTACTTCTTCTTAAACCCATAACATCTGTTTGGTAAGGTTGAAATTCTTTCAGAGATCCATCCCATTTCATTAGCCCCTTCTCAGGAGTTTGGAATGGGACCCCTGACCCAGGTGGTCCATACTTCCTACCTCTAGGCCATGTGGCGAAGCGTACAGAGTACACTTCAAAATCACGTCTTGTGGTCCTATATGGATTATGCTTACCGACTTTTTGACTGGAACTGGATAGACAGAATCTCGCGATGTGACCCAGTAATCCGCATAATTGGCATTTTATGTTATTTAAAGTGGTACAACACCTCTTAACAAAGGGCTTTGTTTTAGATGACTGTGAATATGGGTTGGCCTCTTCTGGATTAGTAGTTTTTACCTGCGGCTTACAAAATATAGGGGCAATTTTTAAAGAGCTCTTACCTTCCTGGGATTTATTCTTGTTGATACATACCTTAGGTGTGGAGGACGTCCCCCTGAATTCAGACCTGCCCAAATCAGTTA
The DNA here is from genome assembly GCA_037952925.1 of Lithobates clamitans. NCBI lineage: Eukaryota > Metazoa > Chordata > Amphibia > Anura > Ranidae > Lithobates > Lithobates clamitans. Next base: position 3,032,991 of record JBBGZY010000922.1, on the reverse strand, counting down.
CCTTGTTATCTTCTCTATCTGAAAACTGATCCAACGGCTCCTGGCAGCTGACAGATAATGGTTTCACCCCACCTTCTGCATCCTTCAGTCTCTTTCCCAACTGGAGAATGTCCTCCTGTAATCTTTTGTTTTCTAGTACTAATTGCTGGTGGATAGCCTCTGAATTTGACATGGAAGCTTCTAAAGTACTGATGTTACCTTTGGTGATTTCTAGCTCTTCTTTTAGGTATGTGTTTTGCACTTTTAAATGCTCATACTGTTTTGCTAACCACCTGGCCGCAAAGATTAGCGGCGGTTTTTCCGTGCGCTTATTACAGCTTCTTTCAGTGAGATTTAATTTCACATCCTCTCCCGTCAGCGGGACACAAAGTGTCCCTTCTGCCTGGAGACCTTCCTCCCTTAATGCCAGCATGACCATTTCGTCTCCTTGTCTTGCTACTCTGCCTTCTTCTTCCTGTACCTCCCCATCCCCCTGTAATCCACATTTTACTGAGGTATCAGACTTGTGTTGTGGCTCTACCTTTTTGTCCACCACTGAAAGGTGACAATTCATGTCAGCCCCTGAGCATTCAGCTGACAAGGACAGGGCAACTGCATAAGGCCCAAGTCCTGACAACTGTTCCTTGTCTCCCTGACAATCACTGTCACCCCTTGTTGGGGGTCGTGATGGTTTACGCTTGTCCCTACCTTCAAGCATTGTTTGGAATGATTTCTCCTTAAATCCCATAGTAATAACATTCACTTCCTCTGTTTTATTCGCTGACTCCAGCATCCATATAAATAAAGTATCTTTTTCATATGGTCGTGTCATCTTTCTGTGATGAGCACGGTACAGATTTTCCCAAGCTTTTGGCTTAAAAGTACCTCTTTATAAAATACTTCTTCCCAGTCCAAGGATCCCAATCTTGAAAATATTTCACAACCCAAGGTCCATATCTATCTATCATCTCTTCCCTTGGGGCCATTTGATAGGGTTTACCCCATTCAGACCCCCTCTGAAGCGATTAGATTACCCATCCTTTACGGACTCCGGACCCTGAACTGATTCCCCAACCTTTTTACAGGTTGCCTTTACTTCAGAGGTAGCTACTCTCTGACCAAGAATTGGGTTGACAGGTACCGCCCCTGTCACCTTTGCCGATTTTTTTTTCACTACTTGCCAGACCAATTCCCTGTCCTGGCTATAGTCCTTCAAAAAATTAGCCTGGAGATTTCCCAAACTAAACAATAGTTTAATCCCCCCGTGGACTTTTCTGAAGTACTCTAACAGAAATGCTTAACGAAAGGCTTTTACTTCTGTTATATCAAGACTTGGATAATCAGGACCCTATGCGTGCTTGTAGTACAGGAGGTAGTTAACTAATGCACACCTAATTGCAATATGATTGGTAGCAGTTTACAATATAGCCAGTGTATACAGGTCTAATTACAAAGCTCACCATCCACAGTTAGTAGTTTACAAAGAGACAGATCCATACTAGGGCTGAAACAACTAATCGACTAATCTACAACCAATCGACCACAAAATCATTCGACTACTACCTTCACAATCGATCAATCGGCCAGTAACACAATGGGGGTTAAAAAAACAAAAACAAAATGAGCCCTCTATAGTACAAAAAGAGCTAACAATTGCAAACGTAAATATAACTTTCACCATTCTACAGTAAAAAATGAACCCCTTACAGTAGTGACTATCTGCTCCCCCCTTCACCACAAAGGGCCAACCCTAGCCTTCTCAACCCCATTATGTTAATAAACGTCTTAGACCTGGTTCACATCTATGTGCTTTTCTGATGTCTTTTGCAGAAACACACTACAGTTCATTCAAATGGCCTCCCATGAGACACGTTCACATCCATGCCCCCCCCCCCCCCAGCATATTTGGAAAGGGTCAGGGACTCCCTCCTTAATGCAAAACAGCACCTCTTCTGTTCAATACACTTCAATGGAGAAGCTGCAGAAAAACATACAATGCACCCCTGCAGCAACCCGTGTCCTCCAATCTGACCTACAACAACATGGCCAGAAAAAACAAAAACGCAAATTGCAGCAAAATCACGTGCAAGAAAATCGAAAACGCACAGCAAAAAGCACTGCAGAAACAGATAAAAAGCAAACTGCATAAGCGTGCACCGAGCCTCATGCTGGCCACACAGATCAATTTTCAGACAGGAATATTCAGACAAAAAATCTTTGTACCTTCGCTGAATGGAAAAAAATGTTTGAAATTTTGACTTGTTTTTAACATTCTGTTTTTAAAATCAATGTAATTTCTGAACGAAAACCACATACACTGTCTGACAATTTCCTTGACCAAGAAGTTCCCTATTATCTCCAAATCTTCCCATCACTGTGGTTGAAAATAAACGTCGAACCGACCCCACTAACGATTAGAAAATCAAATGAATGCTCCCAAAAATGACACCCTTCTTAGAAGAAGACATTGTTTTTTTTTGTTTAAATAAAAAAGTTTGATCTCTAAGTCTGATGATATCCGCCAGACTCACCCCCCCACAGTACACACAGCATATCTCTCTTCTAATAGTCCACACAGTACATCTCTTCTGTCTGCCACTTCCAGAGTAGACCAAACATCCTGCTCCCTAACCATAACTGCATAGAGATATCTAAGAATAAATTGCCCCCTTCCTAAACTCTTGCAGGATATACAATACAAGTCTCAAAACAATGAATTGCCCTCTGAAGAACTCCAAAAATATTTTAAAAACATGCACCGCTAAAAGTACAAAAACTCAGTTGAAGCTATTAAATTCAATGCAAAGTAGACTGGATGGCTACACCCATACAAAGGAATTGGAGCAGCTTCCCCTCTGGGATGATACACAGGCTAAAAAGCACAAAATCCTTAAACGGCACTTCTCAAAATGGCTGCCGACCATGGCCTCATGGTGACTACAACAAAAGCCAGGCCACAACAAAATGGTGCATTTTCCCACCAAAACAGAAATCCAATACAAAAATCGCCACTCTTCTACTGAAGAGTTGACAAAAAGTACAAACACAGAACCCCTACAAAAGCTTACATTCCCTTAAAACAGAAATAATGCCTAGAAACAAAATGGTGGCTCATATCACATGGTTTCACACACAAAGGAATGGTGGCTGCACCTTCCCCTATAGGATGACCCACAGGCCAAACAGCACAAACGAAAGCCAGGCCACGACCACATGGTAGACTACAGCAAGATGGCCCTCAAAAACCACAGCACAGTCACATGGTAACAACAAAAGGAAATGGCAGACGAAAGCCAGGCCACAACAAAATGGCGAATTTTCCCGCCAAAACTAAAATTTCTCCCTACAAAATTACACATTTGAGATACTAAATGAACACTTACAAACATTTCATTCTGCATATCACTAGGGACCCTGGCAGGCCTCAAATACAGGCTCTCCACCCAAACAACCCATCTAAAAAAGCCAAAAGTTACATAAAACATAAACTGGTAGTTGCAAATGAACATCGAGCCACAGGGGGTCATTTACTATAACTCCAGGAAGTACTGGGCACTATGGCAAATAATAGAGCCAATTTTAGCCAAATGGAAACAAAACGGCGAATTTGCGCATGAAAATCAGCGATATGAGTGGAGAACAAACGTTTGAAAGTTCTAAATTGCCGCTAATTAGCGCTTCCGCGTATATACAAATGCCAATTCTTATCAAGTTGTTATATAGCAGTGTACTGTAGCCATGATCCATGTATGTGAAAGAAACATTTTTATGTGAGATGTGCTCTACCTCGTGTGCATCTATTGATGTATGTTGCAATTAGTATTCCTATTTCTTTCCTTCTTTTGCTAACTAATGCAGTTATATATGATTATTACATAGTAATGTCTGCTATTCTGTAAAGTTACATGTATTAAACATTTAGGTTACCTATTTGTTGTATGTTGTTTTTTATTTTTTAATTTAGGTGACTATAAAGCGGTAATTATTTATATTCATTCTTTAATCATACTACACTATTATGTAGGTCTCATACTTAGCACAATGGCTTAGTAGTCTGCTCAGATGTCTCCACAGCACTCACGGTACAAGTTCAAATACCAGTCAACCTACCATCCCCCAGCTGTGTTTATTTTTTCAGTGCACAAGCGAATTAAAATGAACAAACAAAAAAATGTAATCTGCCCATTAGTTAGTGTGTGGTGTTTGGAATTTCACACCATAATAGTATTGAATACTTACATATCATTGCATGCATTTGAAGAGTTAATATAATCAGCCAAATTTAAAGTGCATTGGCTAATTGGCATTCACCTATTTTCAGCATATGCTGCTTTGGCTAATTGGCTAATAGTCATTTGCTTTTTTTTTCACCAATTCAATCTTTTAGTATTTCTCTGTGGGATTTGAACCCATGAGTTCTTCAAGGTAGAAGTGCTGACTGCTAGCCTATTGGGTGTAGCACAGTCATAAATAGAAAATACATAGAAAATACATTCACTAGTGTTTGATGTTTCTTCTCCCCGAGCTGTCTCTCCTGCTGCCACCATCTTCCCCCGCTGATGTGTTCTTCAGCGCAGCCGGTTACCCACTAATTAAAAAAAAGCCGCTCTTCTTGTGGCGGTCTTCTGTGGCCATCCGATAATGTCACCCGGAGAGTCCGCTCCATGGCTATGTAAGAGACGCCACACAGCGGGTGACAACACAGCAGAGGAAGACCACCATGGAAAAAGAGCAGCTTTTTTTTTATTAGCGGGTAACCAGCGGTGCGGAAGAACACAGCAGATGGAGAAGATGGCAGCGGCAGGAGAGACGGCTCTGGGAGAATACAGCTCGGGGAGAAGATGGAGGAGGGAGAGACAGCGTCTGGAGAAGATGGCCAAGGGAAGAAGACAGCTCGGAGCTATTTTACAATAAAGGACTTGTCAAAAACCGGCTATTGATTTTTTTTACATTTCACTGCTTTTTTTGGTGAATGGGTAGGTGTAAAATGTACCCTATACCTATTCACATAGGGGGCAGGATCTGGGAGCCGACTTTTTAAAGGGGGCTTCCAGATTCTGATAAACCCCCTGCCTGCAGACCGACAACCACCGACCAGGGTTGTCGGGAAGAGGCCCTTGTCCCCATCAACATGGGGAAAAGGTGCTTTGGGGCATGTGGCCTGGTAAGGTTCAGAAGGGGAGGGTGCTCACTCGTCCCCCCCTATCCTGACCTCCAGGCTGCATGCTCGGATAAGGGTCTGGTATGGATTTTGGGGGGCCCCACATCAAATTTATTTTACAATTTGGTGTGGGGTTCCCCTTAAAGTCCATACCGAAGGGCCTGGTATGTACTGGGGGGACCCTACGACATTTTTTTCCTAGAATTTTGGAATTCCATACCATAATATTATTGAATAAGTACATACCATTGCATGCATTTGAAGAGTTAAAATATGGAATAAAGCAAGCTGATGTGCTTTGGCTAATTATGCTTCTGAGTACAATGCACACTTCTAGGAGGTAATGCTGTCAGTGGGATTTGAATTCATGGCTTGAACTTTTGGGGGCAGCAGGGTATACCGCTATGCTACAGAGCTGAGCACTTACCTACAGAGAAAATACATTTACTAATGTTTGATTCAATACAATAATGTTTTGCATTTCAGGCATTAATATTATAGTAACAACCATGCTCATGCCGATGTGCCGATGTGGCATTGGCTAATAGGCGTTCGCCTCTTTTCAGCATACGCTGCTGAGTACAATGCAAGCTTTCAGTAGGTGATACCATCTGTGTGATTTTCAGCCATTTGAGCACAATTATATTGAGAACATATGTTTACTAGTGTTTGATGGTGGGACTACTTTATATTCTAGGTATAAAATAGTACTCAGCACAGTGACTTAGGCACCTTTCACACTTGTGCGACCTGAAAGTTGCGAGATTTTAATGCGACTTTAAGCAATGCCTGTGTAATCTTGAGGTCTATGGACGCAGGAGTCGCAGGGAAAGACACGCAACTTTCCCACGATTTTGCATCAGCAATTTTGCCGCAATTCCAGGGAATGCCTGTGTAAACTTGAGGTCTATGGACCTCAACTCGCATCAAAGTCAGACCAAAGTAGTACAGGGACTACGTTGAAGTCAGTGTTACTTGAAGTCGCACAGATATGAATGGTACACATTGAAAATCATGGGGTATGACTTGTCATACGACTCTGATGTCCAAAGTTGCACAAGTGTGACTCAGCCCGACTTTGTCAGCGATTTCAGAGACATCAGTGCACTTTCCTGCACAAATGTCTAGTGAAATCACATAGGTCCCAACTGTTCTCCTTTAGGAAGGTGTCCTATGCCTACTTACTTTTGCTAATAGGTGTCCCTTATACCCATCTCAAAAAGTTGGGAGGTAAGAAATCGCCCCCTGAAGTCACCCAAAGTAGTGCAGGAACTACTTTTGGGAATTGTTGTGGCGTCGCACCAATTTGGACAGTTCCATTGCCATCAATAGGCGCCGATTTGGCCTACAATTTGACATGTCAATTCAGACCTATGTGAACATGGGTGAAGTTGCATAGATATTAGAGCTGCACGGTTCTGGCCAAAATGAGAATCACAATTTTTTTGCTTAGAATAAAAAGATCACGATTCTCGTGACATAAAATCTTTCACATTATCCCACAAGAAATTGGGCTAACTTTTCTTTTTTTTTTTTTTAAATCATTAAAGTAATTTTTTCCAAAAAAAATTGCATTTGAAAGGCGCAAATACAGTGTGACATAAAATATTGTAACAACCACCATTTTATTCTCTAGGGTCTCTACTAAAAATATATATATATAATGTTGGGGGGTTTTAAGTAATTTTCTAGCAAAAAAAAAAAGATTTTAACCTGAAACCAACAAATGTCAGAAAAAGGTTTAGTGTTTAAGTGGTTAAACTTTCTTAACTTACACAGAAGTCAATTTCATTGACAAATTGTTACAAGGTTTCTAGTCAAGTTCACTGATAAAGAATGTTCTAATTCTTGGCAGACTTCCTGGTTTTTCGGCTGTGGCTTCAGAAGAGCAGAGAGAGTTCTTTGCAATAGCAAGAATCGTGAAACGCTTTTTTCAAGATCGTAAAGGGGAAAAAAATTACGATGACGATTAATCGTGCAGCTCCAATAAATATTAATGGAAATCAAGGGGGACAACTTTTCATGCGACTCTGAGGTCCAAAGCTCCATGAAAAGTCACCCAAGTGTGAAAGTAACCTAATGCGATTAATTGATAACACCTTTGAATAAGGCCCCATTTGCACAGCTTTGTCATTACTTGAAGCAATGTCTGTGTAATCTTGTGGTGTATGGACCTCAAATTGCATCAGTCAAACCAAGGTAGTGCAGGGACGAATTTGCTACACTTTCAGGATGCACAAGTGACAATAGGGCCAAATTCAAAGGTGTTATCCTTGAATCTCATTCACACTGCTGCGACCTGAAAGTCACACTATTTTGCTGCCACTTTGCCGCTGCAACTTGGCCCCAACTTCTGGGAATGCCTGTGTAATATTGTACCCGATATACCTCAAGTCACACCAAAGTAGTACAGGGACTACTTTGAAGTTGGTGCGACTTAAAGTAGCACAGATATGAATGGTTGTCATTGAGAATCATGGGGTACAACTTGTCATGCAACTCAGAGGTCCAAATTTGCTGGAAAATTCGCCCAGCTGTGAAACAAGTCATATATATTTTAATAAAAGGATCTCTCATTTATACTTGCATAGTCCTTACTGATTTACATCAGCAGAACAAATGCAGGAAGTGATGTGTGCACATGGGACGGAAGCAAATGTGTGGTGATGCCAAACAAATCAATGAACCCCACCCACACCAAATCTAACTATGGCATCCACCCCTACATTGATTAAGTACAAGTACATATCCTACACTTACCCGGCCAATGAGCAGCGCCTCCTCTCTGCTAAAGAGACCTCGCCATGTCCACCTAGATGGAGATCCTGACCAGCACAGGAACTTCCAGGTGCATACAATGAATAATTTCCAGGTCAGAAGGTGAAACCACACTTTTGATTGCAGCTGCGAATATTTGATCTCAACCATGATTAGTATTTTTTTATTTTCAGATATGCAAATCTGTATTTCTACATATATTTGAAGGTAAACTTAAGGGAGTTTGCTAAGAAATGGTGTCCCTGGGTTAGCAGCAGGTGAATTACAAAGGCAAAAGGCCCAGTTTGGGCCCTGGTTCACACTGACAGCAGGAGGAAAACGTTCAGCTGAACTCCCACAATTTCATTCCTGCATGTCAGTCCCGACTGTGGGGGCAACATCAGAGACATCGTTGCAGGTTTCTGCACCAATATCAATACAAATCGCACTAATTAGAACAGTGCAATTGCCACAGATTTGACATGTCAAATCACACCAATGTGAACCAGAGCTGACACATTCAAACACTGCCTATCCACCAGCTGAATTCATTACCTGCAATTCTCCACAGCTGTTAATGATAAAGGTGGAATCTTTATATAGAACTTGCAGTTGTGCAGAAGCCTAGGTTTACATTGGAGCGACTGGTCATGCGATTTGAGAGATCAAATCGCGTGACTATTGGCAATGGCACTGTTCCAATTGATGCAACTTTTTTTGTGGCACCAATTTGCTAAAGTAGTTCCTGCACTACTTTTGCCGATTTCAGGTGCGACTTCAATAGACATTTGTGTATGAAGCCACCTGAAATCACGCTGACCTTGCTACTTTGAAATCATGCTACTTCAAGTGAAGTAGCACAATTTCAAAGTAGCATGTGAACCAGGGCAAAGAGATTAGTTTTTTGGTGCACAAATACATATTGAAATAAAATATAAAAGAGATATTGCACTTTCCCAAAACCACCACCCACAAAAACTAAAGAAAGAAAAGTAGAAGAAAAAAAAAACCCCACACACACCACAACAAGAGCTCAATGTATTTTTATTTTACCAGCAGAAAAAAAATAAATTTACATTTACTAGCTTCAAAAAAATTTGGACAGGATATATGGTACTACATTTAGCAACGGAATTTTAAAGGCCCTGCTCATAGGAGCTTACAATCTAAAATTAGACAAAACCTTATAGTGGACACAGCTTTAATTTCAGTGCATAACGGGCAACACATCACATTATTATCTGAAAGATTATAGAAACATACTTAACAGTCATTCTTACAAAGCATTCCAACATAATATTGCAAAAGACTTATTCAAAACACCCACCACCAGCCCACAATCCACACATACATACATTGGTGACCATGTTCTACTGGAAGCTGCATTTCGGTGTACACAATTAAACGAGATCAAAAATAGTAGGTCAGCAGATGCTTCCAAACGATGTTTGCATGATCAGACAGGAACAATACACACACAACATTGACAGCATGGCCACATAAACCCACTTTTGATTGAAAAAATGCACAAGAATTTCATCAAATCTCCCAATATCATTCCTTCTCCATCACAACAAAAAACCTGACCTTCTCAGGCCAAACGAACCCCCCCTACTGCAGGCCTTTATATAAGAGAGGTTGTATTGTTAGCACACTGACACACCCAATAGAAGTACACGCCCACCAGTATCTTTCAATCTGTCTCTTCATGTATGTCTAAAGTGATTGCACCTGATGAGCAGGAACACATAATAGTATTCGCAACTGTGTTAGCCTTGGCTATGTGCATCAAATCTCCAACTACAGGACAAAGATCAAAGTCCATTTGCATCCACATAAACAAAGCAAAAGTTTTCTAAGCATATGTACCTGTGCAGTGTAAATCCTAAAATTTGAAATGTCCAAGTCCCTGGGCATGATTAGTGCTAATAAACATTAACATCAGTCCCTGGCTGCAATGAGCTTCCAATATAAAGTCCAAAATTAACTTTCTTACATTAGAACCTATTTCGACAGGAGACAAATAAGATGCCAGCATGTCTTTAGATTGTGGTGAGAAACCCACACAGGGAGAACATATAAACTTCAACACAAGCATTAGCATGTTGGTGGAAGTGAACCAACAACCCAGGTGCTGCTAGACAGAACTGCTACCCACTTAGCCACCAGGGCAGACCCACACATGTTCTCTGCATCTCTGTGGTGTGAACCAGCCCTAAGTCCATAGCCATGCTCAGTGTCACAAGCAATATACAGTATATTGGCGTAAGTATTGGGATGCCTGCCTTTAAACACACATGAACTGTAATGGCATCCCAGTATTAGTATTGGGTTCAAAACTCATTTGGCCCACCCTTTGCAGCTATAACAGCTTCAACTCTTCTTGTCCACAAGGTTTAGGAGTGTGTCTATGGGAATGTTTGACCATTCTTCCAGAAGAGCATTTGTGAGGTCGGGCATTGAAGTTGGACAAGAAGGCCTGACCTACAGTCTCCTCTCTAATTTATCCCCAAGGTGTTCTGTTGTGTTGACGTCAGGACTCTGTGCAGGCCAGTCAAGTTCCTCCACCCCAAAATCACTCATCCATGTCTTTATGGACCTTGCTTTGTGCACTGGTCCAAATGATTTGGTGGAGGGGGATTATGGTGCGGGGTTGTTTTTCAGGGGTTGGGCTTGGCCTCTTAGTTTCAGATAAGGGAACTCTTAAGGCGTCAGCATACCGAGACATTTTGGACAATTTCATGCTCCCAACTTTGTGGGGACAGTTTGGGGAAAGCCCCTTCCTGTTCCAACATGACTGCACACCAGTACACAAAGCAAGGTCCATAAAGACATGGATGAGCAAGTTTGGGGTGGAGAAACTTGACTGGCCTGCACAGAGTCCTGGCCTCAACCCGATAGAACACCCTTTGGCTGAATTAGAGTAGAGACTGCAAGCCAGGCCTTCTCATCCAACATCAGTGCCTGGCCTCACAAATGCACTTCTGGAAGAATGATCAAACATTCCCATAGGCAGACTAAACCTTGTGGACAGCCTTCCCAGAAGCTGTTCTAGCTGCAAAGGGTGGGCCAAATCAAATTTTAACCCTACGGACTAAGACTGGGCTGCCATTAAAGTTCATGTGTGTGTAAAGGCAGGCGTCCCAATACTTTTGGCTATATAGTGTATCTGGAAAAGACTTACAATGGTGGAACCCTCCTACACATAACTACTACATTTAGACATAGTTATAGGACCTGGGAGATGAGACAACTTCTTCACATGCAGTAACATGGTTGGGATTTGAACCCAGACCCTCAGAGATACTAAGCAGAAGTTCTAACCTCTAAGCCACAGAGCTGCCACGTGTGAGACCCTCCTACACATAACTACACATAAATACACATAAAAACACATAAAAACACATAAATACTGCATTTCTATGGACATACAGGTGATGGAATTACATTACTCAAGAGTTATTCTTCTTGATTTATTCTGTGATATTTGGTGTTTTTTTGTGGGTGAGAGTAGAATATTACCCTCAAATTTTTGGGAATTACATTTTGATTTCTGATGTTTGTACACATATCACATTTTTGGGCTCAAATTATGAATATTTGCAAATAATACAAAGCACAAAAAATTGTGATTCATTTTAAATTTTCATCAGCAATGGTATTGTTTGTGGATTGTAAAGACACCTGTGTGAGTTTGGGGTAAAGATGGTTGTGAGATGAAGAAAAACAAGTGAAAGTGACAGAGAAAAATATATTTTACCAAAACATCAAAACATTCCACATTGTAGCATTCTTAAAATCAAAATATTTTAAGTAGAAGCAACAATGTTGCAAAGGAAAATTTATTTCACAGAAAGATACATTTCATCTCAACATTAAAAGGGTTTTTTTGTGAAAGTTAGAATTGTTCCATTAGAATCAGTGACTGAAACTTCATTTGGACTAAATTAGAGCAGATTTTAACTCCCAAAAAATGCTCTCTAATTAGCTCTCATTTTGGTATTTACTATACCTCCAGGTAAAAAAGACACTTGAGTTAAAATGAGAGTTATTTTCAGGTCTGAGCATGCTCAGTTGTGTTGGCACCTAGTTGTCCAAAACGGGGAATTTTTCACTTTTCAGACTTTTAAAGATATTTCAGTGTAGAAATCACTTTTTCACACAGTTTAAAAGCAGATAATCTTTAAATAATATACCGCATATTTCAGTACCATTTAGGCAATTATATCATGCTCTAAACATTATTTCCATGTGCAATTCTCTAGGTTTTAGCAGAGTAAGGGTTTGGGCTCTATTTAGTTTCAAGGAGGTATAGTAAATTCGATTTTGGGAGAATTTTCTCACCAGCGCTATAGTGAATACCGTTTTAGCGCGAATTACCGCTATTAGCGCTAATTCGCGCTAAATTGCCGCGAATTAGCGCTAAATTGCCGTGAATTAGCGCTAATTCGCGGCAATTTGCGCGAATTAGCGCCATAGCGCTATAGTAAATGACCCCCACAGTCTCACGGCGACCACAAAATGGCCAATGAGAAAAAGGGCACACTAAAACACCAACACGTGAAATGCAAATTGTTGATCCTGCTAAATCAGACTTCTTCACTAGACTCCTTTCTCCACAAAGACTGACTACACATTTGTAAATGCACACTTAACCATAGACACACAGTTTAGGAACAGTTCCACTGAAAAGTATGTAATCTCGCCACACAATTGAGAGTGCACACTTAGCAACACATGCTTTACAATGAAACAACAACGCCACAATATAACACAGCTCAAACATACCCACTTTTCTCAAATAAAGTTCAATCCTTCTTCTGGCATCAGCTTTCACAGAAAAAACATCTCAGAAATACAAACAGCGTTCCTGGGATCCTGAGACCATCCCACCCACAGTGAATGCTTGCATGGTCATGGAACAGCGAGCCTGGCTGCCCATCCCCCGTGCATGGCCACAAACATGCAGTTGCTCACAAAACCCACACATTGCAGCTTGCAACTAATCCCGCATCTATAATCATACACAATATACAGTTTCCATTTCTATTTCTCATATGCATTATTCAAAATCAGTCTCATCAAAGTATTAGCACAGACAAAAGGTAAAGTTCTAATAAGTTTTTTTTTAGTCTGGGTATTCAGACGGGAGACAGGTAAACACAAAACCAGCTCTGTCTTCTATACAAGAATCATATTCACCCCAAAATTAAACTTCCTCACACAGGGGGCACCATCTGTTTCGGCAATATTTATACCTCTCTTAAACCATTAACGATACAAATATAAGTGATTAAAACCTTTTGTCTATATATGAATCAACCCATGAAATTAAGAATGAATGATATCTATTCGAAAAGGGTAACAATCAAATTTATTTAAACTTACTATTGTACAGAAAAGAAACTTATGGTAATATGAGATTAGCAACTAAAACATAAATGATATAACCTTAAAAACAACAATGTTACCAATGATAATAAATATTGCTACAATGGTCATACCCATGCTATCAAGAGATTAATAAGGTATTAAGGCCAAATCCTACAGTAGAAAAAAGTTACAGGAAAGAAAAGAGACATAGTGATACATTGTATGGAGAAGTCTTACGTAACCATCCTTCATCTAGACCGTCAGCACAAGAGAATGGGCAGTGATCTGTGCTAACAATATATACACTTGTAAACCCCCCCCGTTCCTTCCATATGCCAAAACTGCTACATTGAATCAATGGGGGTGGGGGGCTCTCTTACCAGCTACCATATCCTGACCAGGTTATTCCTGTTCCCTTCACACCTCCCACCTGCTTTGAAGTGACACTGTACTATCAAATGGTCAGATAGCCACTCCAGATAACATTCCACAGCAGGGCAAGATGTCTCTGTTGATTCCAAACTAGGGTTCTCAAACTATGTTCATTGAAAAGTCACTGCAAGTAACATTAATAATAAAGTCCATCACCTTCAGGGCCCAAATCTCCACCACAGCTGTCACAGCGGGGGATCATAGGAGCATAGGCAGGTGCTCTTTGGTAACATGATACATGTTACACCCTAAATACTGGTGTAACATGTAACATCTTACTAAAGGTGAATTTATCCTTTAATTGCAATAAAGAAGTAAATTACTTGCTGGATATGTCTTTCAAACATTCTGAAAGCTCTCTTTTTTGTTTAAAAGAGCACATTATTCCTTGCCTGATGCTGTCTGTGGATCATTATCCAACTAATCTGACTAGTTATACACAGTTAGTCAAGTTGAACACAAGTCCATCAAATTTAACCAAAAGAAACAATAAATATATAGAAAACTTCCATGTACTCAATCTTATACCCACAGTTGATCCAGGGGAAAGCAAAAAAAAACCCTGAAGCATGGTCCAATGTTCTCCAGCAGGGGAAACAATCCTTCCTGATCACCCAGGAGGAAATCGGATATTCCCTGAATCAACAATTGTTGATGTTCTTATCTATAAATGTTAATGTCCATTTATATTTTATGCATTTGGGAATGTATCCGGTTCTTTTTTAACCACTTGACCACTGGGCGCTTAAACCCCCTTAATAACCAGACCAATTTTCAGCTTTTGGTGCTCTCACATTTTGAATGAAAATTACTCAGTCATGCAACACTGTATCTATATGAAATTTTTGTCCTTTTTTTTCACACAAATAGAGCTTTCTTTTGGTGGTATTTAATGACCGCTGGGTTCTTTATTTTTTGCGCTATAAAAGAAAAAAACTGAAAAATCTTTAAAAAAATGCATTTTTCTTCGTTTCTGTTATAAAATTTTGCAAATTAGTATTTTTTCTTCATATATTTTGGCCAAAATTTATACCGCTACATATCTTTGGTAAAAATAACCAAAATTGGTGTATATTATTTGGTCTTTATGAAAGTTATAGAGTCCACAAGCTATGGTGCCAATATCTGAAAATTGATCACACCTGAAGTACTGATGGCCAGGGATGAGCCGAACACCCCCCTGTTCGGTTCGCACCAGAACATGCGAACAAGAAAAAAAGTTTGAACATGCAAACACCATTAAAGTCTATGGGACACGAACATGAATAATCAAAAGTGCTAATTTTAAAGGCTTATATGCAATTTATTGTCATAAAAAGTGTTTGGGGACCTGGGTCCTGCCCCAGGGGACATGGATCAATGCAAAAAAAAGTTTTAAAAACGGACGTTTTTTCAGGAGCAGTGATTTTAATAATGCTTAAAGTCAAACAATAAAAGAGTAATATCCCTTTAATTTTCATAGCTGGGAGGTGTCTATAGTATGCCTGTAAAGGGGCGCATGTTTCCCGTGTTTAGAACAGTCTGACAGCAAAATGACATTTCAAAGAAAAAAAGTAATTTAAAACTACTCGCGGCTATTGCATTGCCGGTCCGACAACACATAAAATGTAATTGATAAAAACGGCATGGGAATTCCCCACAGGGGAACCCCGAACCAAAATTTAAAAAAAAATGACGTGGGGGTCCTCCTAAATTCCATACCAGACCCTTCAGGTCTGGTATGGATTTTAAGGGGAACCCCGCGCCAATTTTTTTTAAAAAAATGGCGTGGGGTCCCCCCAAAGATCCATACCAGACCCTTATCCGAGCACGCAACCTGGCAGGCCGCAGGAAAAGAGGGGGGATGTGAGAGAGCGCCCCCCCTCCTGAACCGTTCCAGGCTGCATGCCCTCAACATTGGGAGAATGCTTTGGGGTAGCCCCCCAAAACACTTTGTCCCCATGTTGATGAGGACAAGGGCCTCATCCCCACAACCCTGGCTGGTGGTTGTGGGGGTCTGCGGGCGGGGGGCTTATCAGAATCTGGAAGCCCCCTTTAACAAGGGGACCCCCAGATCCCGGCCCCCCCGTGTGAAATGGTAAGGGGGTACTTGTACCCCTACCATTTCACTAAAAAACTGTCAAAAATGTTAAAAATGACAAGAGACAGTTTTTGACAATTCCTTTATTTAAATGCTTCTTCTTTCTTCTTTCTTCTATCTTCCTTCATCTTCTTCTTCTTCAGGCTCTTCTGGTTCTTCCTCCGGTGTTCTTGTCCAGCATCTCCTCCGCGGCATCTTCTATCTTCTTCTCCTCGGGCCGCTCCGCACCCATGGCATGGGGGGAGGCTCCCGCTCTTCTCTTCATCTTCTTCTCTTCTTCATCTTCTTCTTCATCTTCTTCTCTTCTTCATCTTCTTTTTGGGCAGCTCCGCATCCATGATGGCATGGAGGGAGGCTCCCACTGTGTGACGCGTCTCCTCTTCTGACGGTTCTTAAATAACGGGGGGCGGACGCACGGTGACTTGACGGGACTTCCCTGTGACATCAGGGGGAATGCCACAGGGAAGTCCCGTCATGTCCCGTGCGTCAGAGGGGGGTGGGGTCACCGGATGGCCCCACCCCCCGTTATTTAAGAACCGTCAGACGAGGAGACGCCGTCACACAGCGGGAACCTCCCTTCATGCCAGCATGGATGCGGAGCGGCCCGGAGAAGAAAATGAAGAAGAGAAGAAGAGAAGAAGGAAGAAGAGAAGAAGATGAAGAAGAAGATGAAGAGAAGAGCGGGAGCCTCCCTCCATGCCATGGGTGCGGAGCGGCCCGAGGAGAAGAAGATAGAAGACGCCGCGGAGGAGATGCTGGACGAGAATGCCGGAGGAAGAACCACAAGAGCCAGAAGAACCAGAAGAAGATGAAGGAAGATAGAAGAAAGAAGAAGCATTTAAATAAAGGAATTGTCAAAAACTGTCTCTTGTCATTTTTAACATTTTTGACAGTTTTTTAGTGAAATGGTAGGGGTAAGTACCCCCTTACCATTTCACACAGGGGGGGGCCGGGATCTGGGGGTTCCCTTGTTAAAGGGGGCTTCCAGATTCCGATAAGCCCCCCGCCCGCAGACCCCCCCAACCACTGGCCAGGGTTGTGGGGATGAGGCCCTTGTCCTCATCAACATGGGGACAAGGTGTTTTGGGGGGCTACCCCAAAGCACCCTCCCAATGTTGAGGGCATGTGGCCTGGTACGGTTCAGGAGGGGGGGGCCGCACTCTCGTCACCCCTTCTTTTCCTGCGGCCTGCCAGATTGCATGCTTGGATAAGGGTCTGGTATGGATTTTTGGGGGGACCCCACGCCGTTTTTTTGGCGCGGGGTTCCCCTTAAAATCCATACCAGACCTGAAGGGTCTGGTATGGAATTTAGGGGGAACCCCACGTCATTTTTTTTTTAATTTTGGCCGGGGTTCCCCTTAATATCCATACCAGACCTGAAGGGCCTGGTATGGAATTTAGGGGGACTCCCACGTCATTTTTTTTTTTTAATTTTGGTTCGGGGTTTCCCTGTGTCAAATTCCCATGCCGTTTTTATCAATTAACTTCTATGTGTATTGTCGGCAATGCAATAGCCGCGGGTAGTTTTAAATGTAATTTTTCCTTCCAAATGTCATTTTGCTGTCAGACTGTTCTAAACATGGGAAACATGCGCCCCTTTACAGGCATACTATAGACACCCCCCAGCTACGAAATTTAAAAGGATATTACACTTTTATTGTTTGACTTTAAGCATTATTAAAATCACTGCTCCTGAAAAAACGGCCGCTTTTAAAACTTTTTTTTCGCATTGATCCATGTCCCCTGGGGCAGGACCCGGGTCCCCAAACACTTTTTATGACAATAACTTGCATATAAGCCTTTAAAATTAGCACTTTTGATTATTCATGTTCGTGTCCCATAGACTTTAACGGTGTTCGCGTGTTCGAGCGAACTTTTTTCCTGTTCGCATGTTCTGGTGCGAACCGAAAAGGGGGGTGTTCGGCTCATCCCTAATAACCATCTATTGAAATTCGAAATTCATATAGAATGAATTCAAATTCGAATAGAAAAGATTAGAATAGAAAAAAAAATAGAACACAATAGAATAAAATATAATATATACACATTATATTTTACTCAATTCTGTTCTATTGTTTTCCTAGTCTTTTTTCTATTTCTAGTCTAATCTTTTCTATTCGAATTTGAATTCATTCTATATGAAATTCGAATTTCGGAAAATGGTTTTATATATATATATATATATATATATATATATATATATATATATATATATATATATATATATATATATATATATATATATAAAATATTTATATATATAACCATCTTTTGAAATTCGAAATTCATATAAAATGAATTCAAATTCGAATAGAAAAGATTAGAATAGAAAAACAATAGAACAGAAAATAATCTAATATATATATATAATATTTTATTCTATTCTGTTCTATTGTTTTTCTAGTCTATTTTCTTTTCTGTTCGAATTCATTCTATATGAAATTCGAATTTCGTAAAATGGTTATATATATATAATTATATATATATATATATATATATATATATATATATATATATATATATATATATAAAATCATTTTCCAAAATTCGAATTTCATATAGAATTAATTCAAATATATATATATATATATATATATATATATATATATATATATATATAGATTGTTAATTTCCAATCTATTTTCGAATTTGAATTTATACTATTCGAAATTCGAATTTCAGAAGATGGTCATATTCTGTTGTATTTTAATAAATTCTATTAAATTCTATTCTACTCTTTACAATTCTTTTATGTTTATTCTATTGTTTTATTATTTTATATTCTATTTTATTGTATTCTTTTTTAGAAATCAATTTATATTTTTTCTAATTCGATTCGAATTTGTTTTCAAATTCGAGTCGAAAAGATTTCGAATTTGTTTTCAAATCGAATATATTTCGAATTTGGTTTCGAATTTGATTCAAATTCGATTCGAATTTCGTCCGTGGGTTTTCGATTCGAAACATTTCGGATTCACTTAAATTCGTTAGTATTGTAATTCGGTATTTCAGATGCATCCGAATGTCCGAATAATGAAAATTTCGTCCGAATTTCGATTCAGAACTAAACGAAATGCACATGTCTACTGTGCAAGCTCTGGCCAGTGATCCATCCTCAAGACCCAGTAACCCAGAGGATTTTCGGTGGGGAAGGTGTCCAAGTCAGATCTTGCCCCTAGGTATTCCTGCACCATGTAAAACAGACGCTGGCGATGGTTGCTGGAGCTGATCATACCATGGGGCTGCAGACTAAAACATTGTCTAAAAGCATCGGTCAGACGGCCACCTTCTCCACCGCTCCTTCTTTGACTGACCGAAGCCTCAGCAACACGTTGTCCAGGAACATGAGTTTGTAACCCCCCAGCCTCTGGGAACACATTGCACAGACCTTTCTGCGAGGCCTCCCGAAGATGTTTCATCCTCTGCTCCCTCTGCGACGGCAAGATAAGGTCTGCAACCTTACTCTTGTAACGTGGATCAAGGAAGGTTGCCAGCCAGTATTGATCCCTCTCCTTGATACCACAAATATGAGGATCCTTCTGCGGGCTTTGCAGGATCAGGGAGGCCATGCAGTGTAGGTTTGCTGAGGCATTTGGTCCGGAGTCCTCTGGGTCACTAAGGACAACATGATCGGCAGCCACCTCCTCCCAGCCACGTACAAGTCCATGGGTTTCTTGGGACTGTAAATGATCCCTTAAAGACTGCTGCTGATGCTGAGTGCCAGGCTCCACCTCCATGCTGACACAATCCTCCTCTTCCTCCTCCTCCTCCACCTCCTCGTCCTCTTCCTGTCTGATCGGCGGGCACGCAGGAACACTTTCTGGATAAAGGGGGCCTTGAGAGCTAAGGAAGTTCTCCTCTTCATGCCTCTGTTCTGCCTCAAGTGCCCTGTCCATTATTCCACGCAGCGTGTGCTCCAACAGGTGGACAAGGGGGACAGTGTCACTGATGCATACACTGTCACTGCTCACCATTCTAGTGGCCTCCTCAAATGGTGACAGGACAGTGCATGCATCCCTGATCATGGCCCACTTGCGTGGGGGAAAAAAAACAAGCTCCCCTGACCCTGTCCTGGTGCCATAGTCACACAGGTACTCATTGATGGCCCTCTGCTGCATGTGCAGCCGCTGCAGCATGGCCAACGTTGAGTTCCACCTAGTGGGCATGTCACAGATTAAGTGTTTTTTTGGGCAGGTTAAATTCCTTTTGGAGGTCTGCCAGCCGAGCACTGGCATTATATGACCGGCGGAAATGCACACAGACTTTCCCGGCCTGCCTCAGGACATCCTGTAAGCCCGGTTACCTGCCCAAGAACTGCTGCACCACCAAGTTAAGGACGTGAGCCAAACAGGGCACATGGGTCATTTGTCCCTGTCGGAGGGCAGAGAGGAGGTTGGTGCCATTGTCGCAAACCACCATTCCTGCCTTAAGTTGGTGTGGCATCAACCACCTCTGAACCTGCCCCTGCAGAGCTGACAGAACCTCTACCCCAGTGTGGCTCCTGTCCCCCAAGCACACCAGCTCAAACACCGCATGGCATCTTTTGGCCTGCGTAGTTGCGTAGCACCTTGAACGCCTACGGAGCACCACTGGTTCCGAGGACAAGGCACAGGAAGAGGCCATGGAGGAAGAGGAAGAGGAGGGGGTGGAGGAGAGAGGTGTGTCAGAATCACCAGTAGTAGCATTTTGGAGGCGTGGTGGTGGAACAACCTCCAACACTACTTCACCTTGTCCTGCATCCTTCCCAGCTGCCAGCAGAGTCACCCAATGCGCCGTGAAACTTAGGTAATGTCCCTGTCCATGCCTGCTGGACCATGAGTCAGCAGTAATATGCACCTTACCGCTGACCGCCCTGTCCAGCGAGGCCTTCCACATGCCGGTAGAGAGCCGGAATCACCTTCCATGAGAAAAAGTGGCATTTGGGTACCTGCCACTGAGGAACCGCACATTCCACAAACTCACGGAAGGGGGCAGAGTCTACCAACTGAAAAGGTAGCAGTTGAAGTGATAGAAATTTTGCCAAGCTAGCATTCAACAGCTGGGCATGTGGATGGCTGGGAGCGAACTTCTTTCGGCGGTGCAGCAGCTGATGAGGAGCAAGGAGAGGTCCTCTTTGTTCTTTGGTGTGGGTCTTTTAGGTATGCTTGCCAACGAACTGCATGGCAGGTCAACATATGTCTGGTCAAGCATGTGGTGCCCAAGCGGAAGATGTTTAGGCCACGGGAGATACGATTGAGACACATGTTGCAAATAGCAGCGGTGTGATCTGATGCACTTGTCTCAAAAAAGGCCCACACCAAAGAACTTTTGGAATAACGCGCAGAGACAGCAGCGCGCTGCACATGCGGAGCTTTGCGGTGTGATGCAGTCAGTGTGCTGCCCTTAAGCTGGCCCCTGGAAGGCATCCTGCCTCGTTCTTGATGTGTCTCCTCCTCCTCCTCCTCTCTCCTATCAGGCACCCACGTGGAGTCAGTGACCTTATCATCCCCTCCCTCCTCATCACTGGAGCAAACCTGGCAGTATGCTGCAGCAGGGGCAACATGACTGCCAGATTGCTGTCCTTCTTGGGCACCCCCGCTGTCTGGGCTCACGTTACTGCCTTCCTCTAGCTGAGATACCATCATCGGAGCCTTCAAAACTTTGGGCATCCTCCTGGAGCATGTACCCAACACTGTGGTCAAACAGTTTGTGGGACTCCTCAGGAGGACATGGTGGTGCTAGGGAAGGAGTGACTGATTCCATTGAGCCAAGGGAAGAGGCCGGGATGGCAGCTGCTTTGCTAGACAAAGTACCCTGAGCATGGGTGAGAGAGGATGAGGAGGATGAGGACGGCTTGGTCATCTACTCGACCAAGTCTTCTGCATGTTGTGGCTCAACACGGCCAGCTGCCGAAAAAAAGGCCAATCATGTCCCACGGCCACGTGCTGATGAGGATGCACCGTGTCCACGACCAGCACTGTTGCCTCTAGACACAGAGCCTGCTTGCCCTCTTTTATTGGCTTGTGACTGTCTGCCTCTCCTTGTTGGCCTTCCACATACTAATGGCCTGCAGTGAGATGTAGCTGCACTAAGCTGGGATATTTATATATATAAATCTATATAACTATATATATATATATATATATATATATATATATATATATATATACTGATACTGCAGCTAGCAAAATCAACTGCCTGCCTGTAGTATTATTAGTATGAGAACACCACCAATCTTCTACAGGTAGCTTTAGCTGACCACTGTGCAGAGGTCGCACTACACTAACTTGTAGCTTTAGCTGAGCACTGTACAGAGGTCGCACTACACTAACTTGTAGCTTTAGCTGAACACTGTGCAGAGGTCGCACTACACTAACTTGTAGCTTTAGCTGAACACTGTGCAGAGGACACACTACACTAACTTGTAAATAATGTAGCTGCCTGCAGTAGTGATAGGATCAGGAAAACACCACCAACCTTCTACAAGGTAGCTTTAGCTGAACACTGTGCAGAGGTCACAAAAAACAAACTTGTAGCTTTAGCTGAACACTGTGCAGAGGTCGCACTACACTAACTTGTAGCTTTAGCTGAACACTGTGCAGAGGACGCACTACACTAACGTTTAAATAATGTAACTGCCTGCGGTAGTGATAGGATCTGGAAAACACCACCAACCTTCTACAGGTAGCTTTAGCTGAACACTGTGCAGAGGTCACACTACACTAACGTGTAAATAATGTAGCTGCCTGCGGTAGTGATAGGATCAGAAAAACACCACTAATCTTCTACAGGTAGCTTTAGCTGAACACTGTGCAGAGGTCGCAAAAAACTAACTTGTAGCTTTAGCTGAACACTGTGCAGAGGTCGCACTACACTAACTTGTAGTTTTAGCTGAACACTGTGCAGAGGATGCACTACACTAACTTGTAAATAATGTAGCTGCCTGCGGCAGTGATAGGGTCAGGAAAACACCACCAACCTTCTACAGGTAGCTTTAGCTGAACACTGTGCAGAGGTCGCACTAAACTAATGTGTAAATAATGTAGCTGCCTGCGGTAGTGATAGGATCAGGAAAACACCACCAATCTTCTGCAGGTAGCTTTAGCTGAACACTGTGCAGAGGTTGCAAAAAACTAACTTGTAGCTTTAGCTGAACATTGTGCAGAGGTCGCACTACACTAACTTGTAGCTTTAGCTAAACACTGTGCAGAGGTCACACTACACTAACTCGTAGCTTTAGCTGAACACTGTGCAGAGGATGCACTACACTAACGTTTAAATAATGTAGCTGCCTGCGGTAGTGATAGGATCAGGAAAACACCACCAACCTTCTACAGGTAGCTTAAGCTGAACACTGTGCAGAGGACGCACTACACCAACGTTTAAATAATGTAGCTGCCTGCGGTAGTGATAGGATAAGGAAAACACCACCAACCTTCTACAGGTAGCTTTAGCTGAACACTGTGCAGAGGACGCACTACACCAACGTTTAAATAATGTAGTTGCCTGCGGTAGTAATTGGATCAGGAAAACACCACCAACCTTCTACAGGTAGCTTTAGCTGAACACTGTGCAGAGGTCGCACTACACTAATGTGTAAATAATGTAGCTGCCTGCGGTAGTGATAGGATCAGAAAAACACCACCAATCTTCTGCAGGTAGCTTTAGCTGAACACTGTGCAGAGGTTGCAAAAAACTAACTTGTAGCTTTAGCTGAACACTGTGCAGAGGTCACACTGCACTAACTTGTAGCTTTAGCTGAACACTGCGCAGAGGTCGCACTACACTAACTTGTAACTTTAGCTGAACACTGTGCAGAGGTCGTACTACACTAACTTGTAGCTTTAGCTGAACACTGTGCGGAGGTCGCACTACACTAACTTGTAGCTTTAGCTGAACACTGTGCAGAGGATGCACTACACTAACGTTTAAATAATGTAGTTGCCTGCGGTAGTGATAGGATCAGGAAAACACCACCAACCTTCTACAGGTAGCTTTAGCTGAACACTGTGCAGAGGTCGCACTACACTAACTACAGCTTTAGCTGAACACTGTGCAGAGGTCGCACTACACTAACTTGTAGCTTTAGCTGAACACTGTGCAGAGGTCACACTACACTAACTTGTAGCTTTAGCTGAACACTGTGCAGAGGTCACACTACACTAACTTGTAGCTTTAGCTGAACACTGTGCAGAGGTTGCACTACACTAACTTGTAAATAATGTAGCTGCCTGCGGTAGTGATAGGATCAGAAAAACACCACCAATCTTCTACAGGTAGCTTTAGCTGAACACTGTGCAGAGGACGCACTACACTAACTGTAAATACTGTAGCTGCCTTACTGTGGTACTAATAGGATCAGAAGAACACCTGCAATATTCTTCAGGTTGCTGTAAATACTGTAACAACACCTGCCTGCCTGTCAGTAGAAAGATAACCGATCTAGCTAAACTGAATACAGTGTATATATATATATATATATATATATATATATATATATATATATATATATACACATATATGTATATATATATACACACATCACTTGGGATGCATATACAGTGGGAACGGAAAGTATTCAGACCCCCTTAAATTTTTCACTCTTTGTTATATTGCAGCCATTTACGAAAATCATTTTCTCTAGGAAGGGTTCTGGTTGTCCCAAACTTCTTCCATTTGAGGATTATGGAGGCCACTGTGCTCTTAGGAACCTTAAGTGCAGCAGAATTTTTTTGTAACCTCTGTGCCTTGCCACAATTCTGTCTCTGAGCTCTTCAGGCCGTTTCTTTGACCTCATGATTCTCATTTGCTCTGACATATGCACTTTGAGCTGTAAGGTCTTATATAGACAGGTGTGTGGCTTTCCTAATCAAGTCCAATCAGTATAATCAAACACAGCTGGACTCAAATAAAGGTGTAGAACCATCTCAAGGGTTATCAGAAGAAATGGACAGCACCTGAGTTAAATATATGAGTGTCACAGCAAAGGGTCTAAATACTTAGGACCATGTGATATTTCAGTTTTTCTTTTTTAATAAATCTGCAAAAATGTCAACAATTCTGTGTTTTTCTGTCAATATGGGGTGCTGTGTGTACATTAATGAGGAAAAAAATGAAC
The DNA here is from genome assembly GCA_037952925.1 of Lithobates clamitans. Classification (NCBI taxonomy): domain Eukaryota; kingdom Metazoa; phylum Chordata; class Amphibia; order Anura; family Ranidae; genus Lithobates; species Lithobates clamitans. The sequence continues at coordinate 3,008,112 of JBBGZY010000922.1, read as the reverse complement.
TTAAATGATTTTAGCAAATGGCTGCAATATAACAAAGAGTGAAAAATTTAAGGGGGTCTGAATACTTTCCGTCCCCACTGTATATACACAATACACTGTAAGTGCAGCTAACTGACTGACTGTCCTGCCTAATCTATCTAACTTAAATCAAATGACACTGTCTCTCTGTCTCTATCTCTCAACGCCGGAACACACTACACAGGGTGTCAGGAAAGGGTCCATTCGCTGGTAAGTTATATTATTTGGCATGCAGTACTGGGGTCCACCAGCAGGTGTCTCCTGGCAGTGTTGAACTGTCAGGAGAATATTTCCCTGCTGGTGTCTTGTCATCTTTTGGCTGCAGTACTGATGTCCACCAGCGGATGGATCCTGGCAGTAGGGAGCAGGCAACACTCCCTGCGCTCAGGTGTAACTTGAAGCCAATTAGTCAGCCCTATAAATACCCGGCGAGCCCTCACTTGCTTGCCTTGGTATCTATCTCTCTCTCCCTGCGTTCTGACCCTGCTGCCTGTTTGACCTTGAGCCTGCTATCTGCCTTGTCCTGATCTGATCCAATCCCTATCCTGAGGCCTTCCTAGTCCTGTCCCTTCTGTCCCTGGTCACCTTGGATCCCTTCCCTGAACCCCATCCATCCATCCTCTCCTTGTCCTGTTCAGTTTCCCGTCCTTACCCTTCTGCTGACTTCCCTGTGTATGACCTTGGCTTGGCCTGTTTACGATTACGGTATCTCCATTTACTTATATATATATATATTGTTGTTTGTAGTGGGTTGTTGTGTGGGTTTTTGCACTGTTTGTTCCCTTTTCTTATCACTTGTTAATAAACACCATTTCACTTACATGTGTTTCTGGTCTCCTCTGTACAGTCCACACGGTCTGGTCAAATAAATACCCTGACAGTATACCAAGGCCATCTCTGACCAGACGTGGCTGCATTGAGGAAACCATCCTGGTTTATCGGGTACGCTAATATGGATTTCGATGAAATCCTTTATTATTCTCTGCTAGCAGAAGAGGATGGTGAATATTGTCGCCAGATTTTAAAAGGGTGGACTAGTGACAGGCTGATGGAAACTATCCAATCGGCTCATTCCCTAGTGGATCAGGGGTATATGTCTTTTGAAGATGTCCAGCCCCTGATCCAGTTATGTGCAAAACCAGCCCTTTCATGCATTCCCGAAGGTAGTGACGATTTCTCCCCTCCTTTCAGTTGTGACCAGGTTGAATCCCTGGTATGGTTGTTAGAGGACGATCCGGCTTCCTTTGATGAACATTATTCCACTTGTTCCCAGCAGGTGTTATGCGATTGCATTTATTCGGTACAATCCTTGGTTAGTCAGGCTGTATGTGAATCAGCGTTTGTTCAACCTTTGCTGCAGGCATGGTCAGATCTCCTGTCTTTAGCTAAGCCACAATATTCCAGCCCTGCCATTAATCATCTGCTTTCCAAAAGATCTATCTCCCCGTCACCTATGGCAACCTCAGCTACAACCCAGTTTAATCAGCTCCCTACCAAATACTACCACCCAGTCTCCAAGTGTCGCACCCAGCCTGCCTTCAATTCACCTGTCTCTTCTCCTCCACCTGTAACAGTCCCACAAAACCCCTCTCTAGCTACAGTTCCTTGGTCTTCCTTCTGCCCAGCTACTTTCTTTTCTTACAGCCCTGCACCTACATACAAAACTGCACGGGCTAAACCAAAAAAGAAGCAAAAATTCTTCCCGACCCACACCATCTTGCCAGTAACCCAACCTGTTCCAGCTTTGCAGTCTGACGTTCCAGCCCGCCAGTCTGATGTTCCAGCCTTCCAGTCTGATGTTCCAGCTTTCCAGTCTGATGTTCCAGCTTTCCAGTCTGATGTTCCAGCCTTCCAGTCTGATGTTCCAGCTTTTCAGTCTGATGTTCCAGCCTTCCAGTCTGATGTTCCAGCCTTCCAGTCTGATGTTCCAGCCTTCCAGTCTGTTCCAGCTTTCCAGTCTGATGTTCCAGCCTTCCAGTCTGATGTTCCAGCCTTCCAGTCTGATGTTCCAGCTTTTCAGTCTGATGTTCCAGCCTTCCAGTCTGATGTTCCAGCCTTCCAGTCTGTTCCAGCTTTCCAGTCTGATGTTCCAGCTTTCCAGTCTGATGTTCCAGCCTTCCAGTCTAATGTTCCAGCCCTCCAGTCTGATGTTCCAGCCTTCCAGTCTGATGTTCCAGCCTTCCAGTCTGATGTTCCAGCCTTCCAGTCTGATGTTCCAGCCTTCCAGTCCGATGTTCCAGCCTTCCAGTCCGATGTCCCAGCCTTCCAGTCCGATGTCCCAGCCTTCCAGTCTGATGTTCCAGCTTTCCAGTCTGATGTTCCAGCTTTCCAGTCTGATGTTCCAGCCTTCCAGTCTGATGTTCCAGCCTTCCAGTCTGATGTTCCAGCCTTGCAGTCTGACATTCCAGCCCGCCAGTCTGACATTCCAGCCCGCCAGTCTGACATTCCAGCCCGCCAGTCTGATGTTCCAGCCCGCCAGTCTGATGTTCCAGCTTTTCAGTCTGATGTTCCAGCCTTCCAGTCTGATGTTCCAGCCTTCCAGTCTGATGTTCCAGCCTTCCAGTCTGATGTTCCAGCCTTCCAGTCTGATGTTCCAGCCTTCCAGTCTGTTCCAGCTTTCTAGTCTGATGTTCCAGCCTTCCAGTCTGATGTTCCAGCCTTCCAGTCTGATGTTCCAGCCTTCCAGTCTGATGTTCCAGCTTTCCAGTCTGATGTTCCAGCCTTCCAGTCCGATGTCCCAGCCTTCCAGTCCGATGTCCCAGCCTTCCAGTCCGATGTCCCAGCCTTCCAGTCCGATGTCCCAGCCTTCCAGTCTGATGTTCCAGCCTTCCAGTCTGATGTTCCAGCCTTCCAGTCTGATGTTCCAGCCTTCCAGTCTGATGTTCCAGCTTTCCAGTCTGATGTTCCAGCTTTTCAGTCTGATGTTCCAGCCTTCCAGTCTGATGTTCCAGCCTTCCAGTCTGTTCCAGCTTTCCAGTCTGATGTTCCAGCTTTCCAGTCTGATGTTCCAGCCTTCCAGTCTAATGTTCCAGCCCTCCAGTCTGATGTTCCAGCCTTCCAGTCTGATGTTCCAGCCTTCCAGTCTGATGTTCCAGCCTTCCAGTCTGACATTCCAGCCCGCCAGTCTGATGTTCCAGCCCGCCAGTCTGATGTTCCAGCCCGCCAGTCTGATGTTCCAGCTTTTCAGTCTGATGTTCCAGCCTTCCAGTCTGATGTTCCAGCCTTCCAGTCTGATGTTCCAGCCTTCCAGTCTGATGTTCCAGCCTTCCAGTCTGTTCCAGCTTTCTAGTCTGATGTTCCAGCCTTCCAGTCTGATGTTCCAGCCTTCCAGTCTGATGTTCCAGCCTTCCAGTCTGATGTTCCAGCTTTCCAGTCTGATGTTCCAGCCTTCCAGTCCGATGTTCCAGCCTTCCAGTCCGATGTTCCAGCCTTCCAGTCCGATGTTCCAGCCTTCCAGTCCGATGTCCCAGCCTTCCAGTCCGATGTCCCAGCCTTCCAGTCCGATGTCCCAGCCTTCCAGTCCGATGTCCCAGCCTTCCAGTCTGATGTTCCAGCCTTCCAGTCTGATGTTCCAGCCTTCCAGTCTGATGTTCCAGCTTTGCAGTCTGACGTTCCAGCCCGCCAGTCTGATGTTCCAGCCCGCCAGTCTGATGTTCCAGCCTTCCAGTCTGATGTTCCAGCTTTCCAGTCTGATGTTCCAGCTTTCCAGTCTGATGTTCCAGCTTTCCAGTCTGATGTTCCAGCCTTCCAGTCTGATGTTCCAGCCTTCCAGTCTGATGTTCCAGCCTTCCAGTCTGTTCCAGCTTTCCAGTCTGATGTTCCAGCCTTCCAGTCTGATGTTCCAGCCTTCCAGTCTGATGTTCCAGCCTTCCAGTCTGATGTTCCAGCCTTCCAGTCTGATGTTCCAGCCTTCCAGTCTGTTCCAGCTTTCCAGTCTGATGTTCCAGCTTTCCAGTCTGATGTTCCAGCCTTCCAGTCTAATGTTCCAGCCCTCCAGTCTGATGTTCCAGCCCTCCAGTCTGATGTTCCAGCCTTCCAGTCTGATGTTCCAGCCTTCCAGTCTGATGTTCCAGCCTTCCAGTCTGATGTTCCAGCCTTCCAGTCCGATGTCCCAGCCTTCCAGTCCGATGTCCCAGCCTTCCAGTCTGATGTTCCAGCTTTCCAGTCTGATGTTCCAGCTTTCCAGTCTGATGTGCCAGCTTCCCAGATTGATGTGCCAGCTTCCCAGATTGATGTGCCAGCTTCCCAGATTGATGTGCCAGCTTCCCAGATTGATGTGCCAGCTTCCCAGATTGATGTGCCAGCTTCCCAGTTTGCTGTACCAGCTTCCCAGCCTGATGTCTTGCAGCTTGCCTTCCAACCTGATGTCTTGATGCCTACCTACCAGTCTGATGTGCCAGCTTCCCAGATTGATGTGCCAGCTTCCCAGATTGATGTGCCAGCTTCCCAGATTGATGTGCCAGCTTCCCAGTTTGCTGTACCAGCTTCCCAGCCTGATGTCTTGCAGCTTGCCTTCCAACCTGATGTCTTGATGCCTACCTACCAGTCTGATGTGCCAGCTTCCCAGATTGATGTGCCAGCTTCCCAGATTGATGTGCCAGCTTCCCAGATTGATGTGCCAGCTTCCCAGATTGATGTGCCAGCTTCCCAGCCTGATGTCTTGCAGCTTGCCTTCCAGCCTGATGTCTCGAAGATTGCCTCCCAGTCTGATGTGCCAGCTTCTCAGTCTGATGTGCCAGCTTCTCAGTCTGATGTGCCAGCTTCTCAGTCTGATGTGCCAGCTTCCCAGTCGGAGGTGCCAGCTTCCCAGTCGGATGTTCCAGCCCTCCAGCCTGATGTCCGGGTGTCTGCCCCCCAGCTCAAGTGTTTCCTGTCATCTGCTGCCCAGCTCAAGTGTTTCCTGTCGTCTGCTGCCCAGCTCAAGTGGTTCCTGTCGTCTGCTGCCCAGCTCAAGTGGTTCCTGTCGTCTGCTGCCCAGCTCAAGTGGTTCCTGTCGTCTGCTGCCCAGCTCAAGTGGTTCCTGTCGTCTGCTGCCCAGCTTAATGACTCTGACATGCCAGCCGTCTGCCCGGATGTGCCTGATGACCAGCCTGACATACCTTCCTCCACCATGCTGCCTGATGCCATAGACCATGGACAATTAAGACCAGTTGGAGCGTCCAGAGGCCGCTCCTTTAGGGAGGGGTACTGTCAGGAAAGGGTCCATTCGCTGGTAAGTTATATTATTTGGCATGCAGTACTGGGGTCCACCAGCAGGTGTCTCCTGGCAGTGTTGAACTGTCAGGAGAATATTTCCCTGCTGGTGTCTTGTCATCTTTTGGCTGCAGTACTGATGTCCACCAGCGGATGGATCCTGGCAGTAGGGAGCAGGCAACACTCCCTGCGCTCAGGTGTAACTTGAAGCCAATTAGTCAGCCCTATAAATACCCGGCGAGCCCTCACTTGCTCGCCTTGGTATCTATCTCTCTCTCCCTGCGTTCTGACCCTGCTGCCTGTTTGACCTTGAGCCTGCTATCTGCCTTGTCCTGATCTGATCCAATCCCTATCCTGAGGCCTTCCTAGTCCTGTCCCTTCTGTCCCTGGTCACCTTGGATCCCTTCCCTGAACCCCATCCATCCATCCTCTCCTTGTCCTGTTCAGTTTCCCGTCCTTACCCTTCTGCTGACTTCCCTGTGTATGACCTTGGCTTGGCTTGTTTACGATTACGGTATCTCCATTTACTTATATATATATATATATTGTTGTTTGTAGTGGGTTGTTGTGTGGGTTTTTGCACTGTTTGTTCCCTTTTCTTATCACTTGTTAATAAACACCATTTCACTTACATGTGTTTCTGGTCTCCTCTGTACAGTCCACACGGTCTGGTCAAATAAATACCCTGACACAGGGCCGACGTGCAGGCAGCCTTATATAGTGTGGGGCGTGTACTAAACCCCCTGAGTCATAATTGGCCAAAGCCACCCTGGCTTTGGCCAATTACAGCTCTCTGTACAGACGGCGCTATTATTGGCCAAGCATACGGGTCATAGTGCATGCTTGGCCAATCATCAGCCAGCAATGCACTGCGATGCCGCAGTGAATTATGGGCCGTGACGCACCACTCGAATTTGGCGCGAACGGCCCATATCGTTCGCAATTCGGCGAATGACCGAACAGACGATGTTTGAGTCGAACATGAGTTCGACTCGAACACAAAGCTCATCCCTATTTATAAGTTATGGACATTATATGGTTGCCTTTTTTATATCTATTTTTAATGTTTTCTTAAAGGGATATGCACATCTATTTTGCATATGAAGCGGTACTCCCATGGGGCCACTGAGTGTAGTAGTTCCATCTGCCACCTTGCCCAGCCTGGCATTCATTTCCAGTCACTCTCCAGACAATTAACAGTCCATCAGCTTTGTTTTTGTTGTTTTATTGAGGGATTAAACTTGGATGGGGTAAAAGGATTATGGGGTGCCCAGATCAATAGCATTTAATTGATGAAAATGTAGATTGGAACCTCTATTCACAGTCTCTAAAGCCCCAGACTACTCCAGTACAACACTTCTTGCAGGAACTGTTACTTCCTCTCCTGTGCAATACTTGGTTCCTACTGCAGCTAGCACATGGCTAGGCCCAACTCTGAATTAGTGTCAGGAGAGTTAGTAGACCAGACTAGGTGGACTGGACAGAGATAACCAAAAATGCATGAAAGGTGAATAGTATTGATATTTATTAAAGATAGGTGATAAATAAGAAATACAAACAGTGCACAACCAACCCAACAAACCCACCAACAACAACAGTATATACAGCAAGGGGCAGTACCAAAATCACAGATGTCAGCCAGGCCAGGGTCATACACAGTAGATCAGCAGAAACACAAAGGATGTTCCAGAAACGTAAACATTAGCCAGGCCAAGGTCATACACGGGAGATCAGTAGATGAGGGACTGGGAACCAACAGGACAGGGAGGGGATGGATCGGGCTGAAGGGTAAAGGAAAGGGTACAGGAACACAGGAGGGACCGGGTCAGGATAAGCACAGAACAAGGTCAGATGCAGTCTCAGGATCGGGTAACAAGCGAACAAGGTCAGGGCTCAAGGAGAGAGATACCAAGGCAAGCATGTGAGGGCTTGCCGGGTATTTATGGGACTGACAATAATTGTCTTCATGTAACACCTGAGCGCAGGGAGTGTTGTCTGCTCCATACTGCCAGGATCCATCCGCTGGTGGACATCAGTACTGCGGCCAAAAGATGAAATAACACCAGCAGGGAAAGATTCCCCTGACAGTTCCAAACTGCCAGGAGACACCTGCTGGTGGACCCCAGTACTGCACGCCAAATGATATATCTTACCAGCAGACTGACCCTTTCCTGACAGTACCCCCCTAAAGGAGCGGCCTCCGGATGCCCCAACTAGTCTTAATTGTCCATAGTCTATGGCATCAGGCAGAACAGTGGAAGAGAGTATTTCAGGCTGGTCATCAGGCACATCCGGGCAGACAGCTGGCACATCCGGGTCATTGAGCTGGGCAGCGGGCATCAAGACATCAGGCTGAAAGGCAGGCAACGAGACATCAGGCTGAAAGGCAGGCACTAAGACAACAGGCTGTAAAGCTGGCAAATCAGGCTGGAAAGCTGGCACATCGGGCTGGAAAGCAGGCACCGAGACATCAGGCTGGAAGGCAGGCATCGAGACAACAGGCTGGAAAGCGGGCACATCTAGACTGGGAAGCTGGCACATCAGACTGGGAAGCAGGCACCGAGACATCAGGCTGGAAGGCAGGCATTGAGAGAAAAGGCTGGAAAGCGGGCACATCAGACTGGGAAGCTGGCACATCAGACTGGGAAGCTGGCACATCCATCTGGAAGGCAGGCACATCAGGCTGGAAGGCAGGCATCGAGACATCAGGCGGAAATGCAGACACCGAGACATCAGGCAGAAAGGCAAGCTTTGAGACATCAAGCTGGAAGGCAGGCACTGAGACATCAGGCTGGAAGGCAGGCATTGAGACAACAGGCTGGAAAGCGGGCACATCAGACTGTGAAGCTGACACATCAGACTGGGAAGCTGGCACATCAGGCTGGAATGCAGACATGAGACATCAGGCTGAAAGGCAAGCTTCGAGACATCAGGCTGGAAGGCAGGCACTGAGACAACAGGCTGGAAAGCGGGCACATCAGACTGGGAAGCTGGCACATCAGACTGGGAAGCTGGCACATCAGGCTGGAAGGCAGGCATCGAGACATCAGGTGGAAATGCAGACACTGAGACATCAGGCTGAAAGGCAAGCTTCGAGACATCAGGCTGAAAGGCAAGCTTCGAGACATCAGGCTGGAAGGCAGGCATGAAGACATCAGACTGAAAAGCGGGCACCGAGACTTCAGGCTGGAAGGCAGACATCAGGACATCAGACTGGAAAGCGGGCACATCAGACTGGAAGGGGTGCACGTCAGACTGGAAGGCGGGCACATCAGACTGGAAGGCAGGCACATCAGACTGGAAGGCAGGCACCGAGACATCCGGCTGGAAGGCAAGCATCGAGACATCTGGCTGGAAGGCGGGCACTAAGACATCAGGTTAAAGGTGGGCATCAGGACATTGGACTGGGAGGCAGGCACATCAGACTGGATAGCAGGCACATCAGACTGGAAAGTGGGCACCGAGACTTGGGGCTGGAAGGCAGGCATCAGGACAGACTGGACAGCGGGCACATCAGACTGGACAGCGGGCACATCAGACTGGGAAGCAGAGACATCCGGCTGGAAGGCAGGTATCAAGACATCAGACTGGGAAGCGGGCACATCAGACTGAAAAGCGGGCACCGAGACTTCGGGCTGGATAGCAGGCTTCGAGACATCCGGCTGGAAGGTGGACACCGAGACATCCGGCTGGAAGGCGGACAACGAGAAATCCGGCTGGAAGGCAAGCATCGAGACATCCGGCTGGAAGGCAGACACGAGACATCCGGCTGGAAGGCAGACACCGAGACATCCGGCTGGAAGGCAAGCATCGAGACATCCGGCTGGAAGGCGGACACAGAGACATCAGGCTAGAAGGTTGGCATCAGGACATCAGACTGGGAGGCAGGCACATCAGACTGGATAGCAGGCACATCAGACTGGAAAGTGGGCCCTGAGACTTCAGGCTGGAAGGCAGGCATCAGGACAGAATGGACAGCAGGCACATCAGACTGGGAAGCAGAGACATCAAGCTGGGAGGCAGGCACCGAGACATCAGGCTGGAAGGCAGGCATCAAGACATCAGACTGGGAAGCGGGCACATCAGACTGAAAAGCGGGCACCGAGACTTCAGGCTGGAAGGCAGGCATCAGGACATCAGACTGGAAAGCAGGTACATTAGACTGGAAAGCGGGCACATCAGACTGGAAGGCGGGCACATCAGACTGGAAGGCAGAGACATCAAGCTGGAAGGCAGGCACCAAGACATCCGGCTGGAAGGCAAGCATCGAGACATCCGTCTGGAAGGCGGGCACCGAGACATCAGGCTGGAAGGTGGGCATCAGGACATCAGACTGGGAGGCAGGCATATCAGACCGGATAACAGGCACATCAGACTGGAAATCGGGCACTGAGACTTCAGGCTGGAAGGAAGGCATCAGGACAGACTGGACAGTGGGCACATCAGACTGGACAGCAGACACATCAGACTGGAGAGCGGGCACATCAGACTGGAGAGCAGAGACATCCGGCTGGAAGGCAGGCATCAAGACATCAGACTGGGAAGCGGGCACATCAGACTGAAAAGCGGGCACAGAGACTTCGGGCTGGATAGCAGGATTCAAAACATCCGGCTGGAAGGCGGACACCGAGACATCCGGCTGGAAGGCGGACACGAGACATCCGGCTGGAAGGCAAGCATCGAGACATCCGGCTGGAAGGCGGACACCGAGACATCCGACTGGAAGGCGGACACCGAGACATCAGGCTGGAAGGTGGGCATCAGGACATCAGACTGGGAGGCAGGCACATCAGACTGGATAACAGGCACATCAGACTGGAAAGTGGGCACCGAGACTTCAGGCTGGAAGGCAGGCATCAGGACAGACTGGACAGTGGGCACATCAGACTGGACAGCGGGCACATCAGACTGGAGAGCGGGCACATCAGACTGGAGAGCAGAGACATCCGGCTGGAAGGCAGGCATCAAGACATCAGACTGAAAAGTGGGCACTGAGACTTCGGGCTGGATAGCAGGCTTCAAAACATACGGCTGGAAGGCGGACACCAAGACATCCGGCTGGAAGGCAAGCATCGAGACATCCAGCTGGAAGGCGGACACTGAGACATCTGGCTGGAAGGCGGACACTGAGACATCCGGCTGGAAGGCAAGCATCGAGACATCCAGCTGGAAGGTGGACACCGAGACATCTGGCTGGAAGGCAAGCATCGAGACATCCGGCTGGAAGGCGGATACCGAGACATCCGGCTGGAAGGTTGGCATCAGGACATCAGACTGGGAGGCAGGCACATCAGACTGGATAACAGGCACATAGACTGGAAAGCGGGCACCGAGACTTTGGGCTGGAAGGCAGGCATCAGGACAGACTGGACAGTGGGCACATCAGACCAGACAGCGGGCACATCAGACTGGAGAGCGGGCACATTAGACTGGAGAGCAGAGACATCCGGCTGGAAGGCAGGCATCAAGACATCAGACTGGGAAGCGGGCACATCAGACTGAAAAGCGGGCACTGAGACTTCGGGCTGGATAGCAGGCAGAGGTTTGGCAGAATCAGGTGGGTTATCCGGTTTAGCTGGCACGCAAACAGACTGGAGTGAGTTGGTTGGTGTGGAAGTAAGTTGGGTTACTGACAGGATCGTGTGGGTAGGAAAGAACTTTCGTTTCTTTTTTGGTTTAGCCAGCGCAGCCTTGTAGGTAATTGCAGGGCTGTAAGGAAGGGATGTAACTGGGCAAAAGGAAGACCAGGGAACAGTGGCTGAAGGAGGGGTCTGTAGAATTGTTACAGGTGGAAGAGAAGAGGCAGGTGGATTGAAAGCAGGATAGGTGCAGTGAGTAGAGATTGGGTAATAGTACTTAGTGGGAAGCTGTGTATACTGGACTGTAGCTGAGGTTGCCATGGGCGACTGGAAGAAAGATTCTTGGGAAGGTAGGTGACTAATGGTGGGGCTGGATTGCTGTGGTTTAGCTAAATGCAGGAGATCTGACCATGCTTGTAACAAAGGTAGAACAAAAGTTGGATCACATACAGCCTGTATAATCAGAGATTGTACTGAACAAATGCAATCGGATAACACCTGCTGGGAACAAGAGGAATAATGTTCATCAAAAAAAGCCAGATCATCCTCTAACTACCATACCAGGGATTCAACCTGATCACAACTGAAAGGAGGGGAGAAATCGTCACTTCCTTTGGGAAAGCATGACAAGGCTGGCTTTGCACATAATTGGATCAAAGGCTGAACATCCTCAAATAACATATGACCCTGATTTACTAGAAAATGGTCTTTTCGGATCGTTTCCAGTAGTTGGTCACTGGTCCAATCTTTAAGAGTCTGGCAGCAATCTTCATTATCCTCTGCCACCAGCAGAGAATAATAGACAATTTCATTAAAGTCCATCTTTTGTGCGTCCACCGTACCGGGATGGTTTCTCAGTGCAGCCACGTCTGGTCAGGGATGGCCTTGGTATACTGTCAGGAGAGTTAGTAGACCAGACTATGTGGACTGCACAGAGATAACCAAAAACGCATGAAAGGTGAATAGTGATGATATTTATTAAAGATAGGTGATAAATAAGAAATACAAACAGTGCACAACCAACCCAACAAACCCACCAACAACAACAGTATATACAGCAAGGGGCAGTACCAAAATCACAGATGTCAGCCAAGCCAGGGTCATACACAGCAGATCAGCAGAAAGACAAAGGATGTTCCAGAAACGTAAACATTAGCAAGGCCAAGGTCATACACGGGAGATTAGTAGATGAGGGACTGGGAACCAACAGGACAGGGAGGGGATGGATTGGGCTGAAGGGTAAAGGAAAGGGTACAGGAACACAGGAGGGACCGGGTCAGGATAAGCACAGAACAAGGTCAGATGCAGGTTCAGGATCGGGTAACAGGCGAACAAGGTCAGGGCTCAAGGAGAGAGATACCAAGGCAAGCATGTGAGGGCTTGCCGGGTATTTATGGGACTGACAATAACTGTCTTCATATAACACCTGAGTGCAGGGAGTGTTGTCTGCTCCATACTGCCAGGATCCATCCGCTGGTGGACATCAGTACTGCGGCCAAAAGATGAAATAACACCAGCAGGGAAAGATTCCCCTGACAGTTCCAAACTGCCAGGAGACACCTGCTGGTGGACCCAAGTACTGCACAACAAATGATATATCTTGCCAGCGGACGGACCCTTTCCTGACAATTAGGCCTAACTTTGTAGATACGCTATTTGCTGGCAGGGGACTGCGATCCCTTTGGTGTAGCAACCAATAGCAATAGAAAATGTCTTGTTTGTGCTAGTTGTATATAGGTGGACTACTGGTCCCAGTCAGTCCTGTGCAAACTCTGCCAGCCCTCCTGGCTGCAGCAGCCTGACCTCAATGCCAATAACATCACAGTCTCTCCCTCTGGCTCTACATCCGCTCCTGGCATGCCTCTCCCAGATCTCCAGACTGTGCCTGTCACTCACTGAACAACAGGTGAATCATTCCTGAAGATTTGCCTGGCAGCGTTGTCCACTGTCCTCTCCTGCTCCTGTTCAGGACACCCCTTGGGTTGTGTGGGGTGCCCTCACAGCTCCAAGCCCCGACCCAATGACACCCCCCCAGACAGGGGGGTTCCCTCCAAGGCCCCGACAGCCTAACACTCCATCTCTCAGTTCTTCCACACGAACAAATTCCTCCCTAGCTCGGCTGACCCAAGGTATTTAAGGAGGCCTGTCCCCTGCCAATCCTAGTTGGGGATTGGTCAGGGCTCCTTACCAAACCCCAGACAGCTCCACCTCTCTTCCCCTTCTCTGCTTCCAGAATCTTCTGAGAGCCAGAGGGAGGTAACCAAGAAGTGACACTGCCTGTGAGTCACCAGCCTACACTAAGCAACTCCCAGCCCCACATATCAAAACAAACAGGACTAGATTTTAGCTAGGCCTCCCTAAAAGTATCTGCACTGGCCAAAAAAACTAACTCTAGCACCTACCTTCACTTATATTGTTCCAATGTTTAGTATTTAAATGCTGTAGAGTACTGCAATGTTGTGATTTTCACTGGGTGCACTAATCACAAATGTTACCTATTTAATTTTTTTAAGCAATGGCCTTTCATGAATTCACACTGTCCCTTGCTTAAAATATTGTTTTCTAGCAAAATATCTTCTTTGTGTTCTTTTATTAAACTCAACTACAGAAGTTAATCTAACTGTAGTTACTTGATTCCTTTGATCCTTTTTAAATATAGGCCCACGTTGGCCTTCCACCAATCCAGTGGTACCACACCAGTCATTAAGGAGTCTCTAAAAAATTTGAAACAATGGCTTTTAAATAACAGAGCTCAAATCTTTGAGGACATGTGGGTGCAAGCTATGTGGTCCAGGTTCTTTATTCTAGGCTTTTTTTTCCTCTAAATGTTTCTGGAGCGCCTCAGTTTTGAGCCATTGTGGTTCTTTTGGTGCTACTATGCCTATTATGGACACGAGCTCCACCATTCTCCTTGTAGCTGAAGAAGGTATTTAATACATTTACCTTCTCTTTGTCCCCAGTCATCAACTACAAATTATAGTCACCCAAAAAAACATACTCTAACTTCTCCAATTCACTCTTTACTAATGATGTGCCAAACCTACCTGGGTTTGGTTTGAGACAGGTTCAGTGAACATGACTGAACCCCATTGAAATCAAAAGTAGTTAAATGTTAAAAAAACAGTAAAATTTTCTAGGCTTATATGCTAAGGATTGTCAAATGATATAGAGATTTGGGCACTGCCCTGAGGGACATCAAAGCAAAACATTTTGTTTTTAAATTCTGTTTGCTGGGTAGCATCACTTTTGGTAATGCTTAAAGTAAAACATTAAACTGCAAAATTCCTTTAAATAACATGACTTGGGGGATGTCCCGAGCCTGTCTGTGAAGTGATGCATGTGTGCAAAGTCTACTACAACACTGACCTTACAAAGAAAAAAAGTGTTTACATTGTCAGCAAAATTACAGCTTCCAGCTGTTTCATTCTTTTTGTAAACAAAACTTTCTGGGATCCTCTTAATATTCTGTGTATCATACCATTATCCTAGATAAGGGACTGATATCAATGTTAATGTGGGACCCCCACAAAAAAGTATTAAGTTAGGCCCCTAATTTATAACATGCCCTTCAGGTCTGATGAACTTCAAGGAAGACTCCACATAAAAAGAAAAAAAAAGGTTTGCATTATAGATTTTAAGGGGAACCCAATGCAAAATAAAAAGAGTGTGAGGAAACCCTCTTTAAAAGTAAGCGGGCACACAGGGGCAAACAGATACTGCCCCCCCCCCATGTGAAGGAGTAGGGTGTACATAGTACCCTATCAATTCATAAGAAATATAAGAATGTAAAATGTAATAAAGACAGTTTTCACCGTTTTTGAAAAGTAATTTATTAAAATAAAAAAATATCCCATGATGTACATCCATGACCACCATCACATTGTCTAGCGATGTAGGTCCATGTCAGTCATGGGGTATGACATCTGGCTGACTTACAGAAAGAAGAAACCCCTCTGACCGCTGACACATGTCTGTTCCTATCACTATATGGTCAATGATGTCACCCAGGAGTTCCCACCTCTTTATTTATAATAGCTGTCATCCGCTGAACTTGTAATTTTTCAGGAATTAATTCATGGGAACAGACATGTGTCAGTGGGTATCAGGCATTATGAATGATGTAGATATACATAGTTAGATGAAATTGATGATAGATGTACATTGTGAAACGTGTTTTATTTTATTTATTTGTTTTTATTATTTGATTTGTCTAAACTGTGTCTATCTTTATTTACACAAAGAGAGCAATCACACTGCTCCAGGTCAGTCTCCTGTTCCACCTCCACTACCACACTTTAATGGGTACAGTCCCTGCCCACTGCAGTCTTCATGTAAATGAAAAATTCTGATTGGCCGCACATCCAAAGAAATCACCTTTTTTAAAATATCTTCATTAAAATTATTGTTAAAGGGGCTTCCAGATTCTGAAGTCCCCAACCTCAGACCACCGCAAACACTGGGCCAGGGTTGTGGAGAAGAGGCCCTTGTCCTCATCAACAAAAGGAGAAGGTGCTTTACCAGGGGGATATCCCCCATGTTGAGGGCATGGTATGGTTCAAGGGGGGGTACGTTTGCCTCTCCATTTCTGACCTGCCAGGCTACATGTTTGTATAAGGATCAGCAAAGGATTTTGCTTATGAGGGGCTTACAGGTGCTCCATATCACACGCATTTGTTAGCGCATGGTATTTTAAGGAGTTTTGTATTTCTAATGTTTCACTTTCAGCCTTATTAAAAGAGCTGCTCCTAGCAGAACCTTCAAATTGGTTCAAGTCCCCAGGGCAGTGCCCAGCTCTCAAAACCCTTTGTATAGCAATCCTTTGCCTATTAGCCTAGAATTAATTTTCAAGATTTGCTTCCCATCAAGCATTGCAAAGGGAACAGGATACCTTTTAATACAAATACATGGTACCACAGACATATATCAGGAATATTAAATGTTGGGGTAATGCAAACTTTAAAGCATACTCAAACTTTAAAAAAAATGAATATATTGCAATTAACCAGCCTATAGATGTGAGGACTAAAAACACTTTCAGTAAGAACAGAAAACCTGTTGATCCTGTCAGAAATGTAATTGTTATTTCCTGTGAGCTTAAAAGAAAGCGCAGACATCATTTTCTTTCTTGTGTAAACTACTAGTCCCATTAAACCACCATGCAAAGGAGATGAAAAAAAAAATAGAAATGTTTGAGGTCCAGCCTGTGTGAAATCAATAGCTTCTTCTTTAATAGATACAGTGGAGAAATCAGTGTAGCCACAACAGGACAGGAAGTGTATCAAAATGTACTGATTACTGTGTAAATGTCACTGGTAGGGAAGGGGTTAACATTAGAGGGTGATCAAGGGGTTAACTGTGTTCCCTAGGGAATGATTCTAACTGTGGGGGGAGGGGACTGACTGAATGAGGAGGCTGATCCTTGTTCATACTTAGTATGAACAATAGATCGCTCATTACACATTGTGGCACTAACAATTGCTTGCCACCTTTTTCCCTTTAATACATGTTATCCTTAAAACACTGGCACATTTATTAGTCTTCCATGAACAGACTAGCTTCCCTCTTATTTTATATGAATACTATAGCTGAATCCATGTACCCCTCCTTTTTCAGGAATTTTGTTTCTCCCCGTAACCTTGTGCACTGGCCTCTTTTAGTACATAGAAATTAATTCAACTTCCTCGAATCAGGCTTTAAATTACTCAAACAGCAACTGTACTTCCTGTCCCGATAAAGTGTGAGAGACAAAGCAGGAAGTTAAAAGAATTCTTCTAACAATGGAAACAAACAGTTAAAACCTGACAGATGTTTTAAACCTTACCCAGTGAGTGCCTTATTGACGTGAATTGGGCTTTCAGTAAACACGTAGGGATTTTGTGTAATGGTTAGGAAAAATAATTGTGTTACTATGGCCATTTTAGTTATTTTTACAACAGTTATTGAATATTTTTAGCTACCATCTAGAAGCTAAAGGGTTAATTGTGTTTCTAGTGAGTTTCAGATAGTAGCTAGGCTTTCTATATTTAAATGATAATTAATGTCTAGGGATGGGCGAATGGTTCGGCCAGACCATAAGTTTGGGCCAAACTTTGGTTGTTCGGGATGTTCGGTGAACACCAAACAATATGCAGTGTTCGGGGCAAATTGTAAAGCAGCCTGAACACCGTTAAAGTCTATGGGACACTATCATAAAAAATCGAAAGCGCTAATTTTAAAGGCTTATATGCAAGTTATTGTCATAAAAAATGTTTGGGGACCTGGGTCCTGCCACAGGGGACATGTATCAATGCGAATTTTTTTTTAAAAAGAACTTTTTTTCGAGAGCAGTAATTTTTTTAATGCTTAAAGTGAAACAATAAAAAGGACATATTCCTTTAAATATCATGCCTGGGGGATGTCTATAGTATGACCGTAAAGTGACGCATTTTTCCCGTGTTTAGAACAGTACCACAGCAAAATGACATTTCTAAAGGAAAAATTGTCATTTAAAACTGATGGCGGCTGTAATGAATTGTCAAGTTTCGCGAATATGGATAAAACTCATTGAAAAAAAGAGCATTGGATCCCCCTCCAGTCCAATACCAGGCCCTTTGGGTCTGGTATGGATAATAAGGGGAACCTCGAACCAAAATTTAAAGAGAAATTGCGTGGGGGTCCCCCTAAAAATCAATACCAGGCCCTTTGGGTCTGATATGGAAATTAAGGGGAACCCTGCACCAAATTTAAAAAAAATGGTGTAGGGGTCCCCCCAAAATCCATACCAGATTCTTCAGGTCTGGTCTGGATTTTATGGTGAACCCTGCACCAAAACTTAAAAAAAAATGGAGTAGGGGTCCCCCAAAATCCACACCAGGCCCTTATCCGAGCACGCAACCTGGCAGGCCGCAGGAAAAGAGGGGGGGACGAGAGAGCGCCCCCCTCCTGAACCATACCAGGCCACATGCCCTCAACATGGGGAGGGTGCTTTGGGGTAGCCCCCAAAGCACCTTGTCCCCATGTTGAATTGGGACAAGGGCCTCATCCCCACGACCCTTGCCCGGTGTTTGTGGGGATATGCGGGCGGGGGGCTTATCAAAATCTGGAAGCAGCCCCCTTTAACAAGCGAACCCCCAGATCCCAGCCCCCATGTGAATTGGTAACGGGGTACGTTGTACCCCCACCATTTCACAAAAAAGTTTCAAAAATGGTAAAAAAGACAGGAGACAGCTTAGGATAAGTCCTTTATTAAAAAATAAAAAAATAAAAATATCCAGCGATGTAAATTCACGCCACCCGAAAGACCACAATGAAAAAAAAAAAGCTGAAACAGTTCCACCTCCATGAGAGGCTCCCACTGAGTGACGCTTCTTCTGGGTGACAGCTGTTATATAGCTATGGGCGGGGCCACCCTGTGAGGTAAGCGGGTGACCCAGCCCTTCTCTGACGCCACTGGGGCTTCCCCATGGCTTCCCTGTGGTGTCAGAGGGGGACGGGGTCACCTGTTTACGGCACCGGGTGGCCCCACCCTTGGCTATATAAGAACGGTCACCCAGAAGAAGCATCAATTGGTGGGAGCCTCCCATGGAGGCAGAACTGTTGTGACTCTTTTTTTCTTTTTTGGTCCGTCGGGCGGTGTGAATTTACATCGCTGGACATTTTTATTTTTTAAATAAGGACTTGTCCTAAGCTGTCTCCTGTCTTTTTTACTATTTTTGACACTTTTTTTGTGAAATGGTAGAGGTACAATGTACCCTGTTACCAATTCACATGGGGGGCTGGGATCTGGGGGTCCACTTGTTAAACGGGATGAGGACAAGGGCCTCTGGGCCAGGGTTGTGGGGGGTCTGCACAGTAAAAATTATCAGAATCTGGAATTACGTTACATATCATCCACTTCAAATGTAAATGTGTAAGGGGTAAACAATTCCCCATGGTAACCCACTCACAAATAATGTGTGAAAATAAACACAGGCACAAAGAAGTTCTACAATGTAAATTCATCATCACTCACATCATCCAGTGATGTAGTTCCGTGTGAAACCAGATTAATGACCTGCTGACCCTCCTAAACAAAAAAAAAACACTGACCTGTCTACGCATCTGAAATCATAATAAAAGAGAGGTCTCTAACTGCAGAAGAATGGTATTAGAGGGGCCAGGTTTCCTGAGTGACCACATAGGAACAGGACCATGATATAATGGGAGATCCATTCTCCCTGCAGGATTCACAACAAGTTTCTAGCAGGTATTGATATGTCAGCATGTTGGAATGTTTATTGTTTTGGCAGACAGTGTTTATCATGATTGACATGGATCTGCATTGCTGGATGCTATGATTGACACTAAATTTACATCATGAGCATTTTTTTTTAAAAAAGGACTTTGCTAAAGGTGTGTGTGTTTACTTTACAATGGTTTTTTTTTTTTTGTCAGTGAGCAACCAGGGGTACTATGTACACCTTACTTATTAATGTGGGAGGCAGTATCTGGGTGACCCCTTATTTAAGGGGACTTCCAATTCTGATAAGTCCCCTTCCACAGACCTCTACAACCACCAGATCATGGTTATGGGGGAAGAAGCCCTTGTCCTTATCAACTTAGGGAAGGTACCCTCTCCAGGTCTGGTATGGAATCTGGGGAGCCCCAGTTTTTTTTCCTTACATCAAGAATGAGCGTCTGTTATGTTTTTTTTAGGAGAAAACTCGTGCTTTTTTTGTATGGAATCCCCTATTAACATGTGTACCAGTCCCTCACCTAGGGTAAGGGTCTGTTATAGATGAAGGGAATCCCAAGCTGCTTTGTTTACATGTGTAAATGTCACTTTTGCTGTAGTACATTGTATACATATTACTGATGTGCAACTTTACAGGCAGGTTTAGGACATCCTCCAAGTATGTTAGTAAAAGACAATTTTCAGTTTTAATGTTACCCTTTAAGCATTATTAAAAGAGTTGCTCACCACTAAAGAGCACTTAAAACGTTTTCTGCATTGGTGAATGTCCTGCAGAGCACTAGCCAGCAGCCTGTATGTCCTTTAAAATCAATTCTGACCATTTTGCAAAGCTGATAGGCAATGAATTGTCATACAAAGAGTGGGTTTGTTTGACTGCCATGACATTTAGACTAGCATTTAGAACTTAGGAGCAGTCCAGCAAACTTCCCTCAAACCAAACCCAGGTACATTTGTCTCATCTCTAAGCTGCACCTGACTAGCATTTGATGTAAATACAGGGTTAATGAACCAGCATACATTTGTCCCTTTAAGAAATCCCCCATATATGTGATTGCTAGGTTTTTAACAGTATGTAAATGCATATTATATTAATCTGTAATTATTATGCTGAAGTTCACTGGCAGGTGAGGAGGTCATAAGGGTCATTGCCCAATTTGGAAATATATAAACGTTTTCTGTCATATGGTACATGCAATATTGGCAGCAGCTATACTTGGACAACTGTTTACCAGAGCAATCAAGTAGCTGATAACTTCATCATCCAAGTACAATTGTGCAGATGGTTGATGAAACAAATCTCCTGCTTGACTGCAGTTTACCAGTCCCAAATGACACAGCTGCAGACTCATTCTTTCAAACCCATGGCAAGCTATCTGAAGAAGTGATGTTTTCTTAGTTTTTTTAGTTTGCAACAATAAAAGGATCCAATCAAATAACATATTTCTTCCAAACCATTTTAACAAAAGTTAGGACACATTCCTCTTTTTAAGCGAGGATAATAAAACATTTGTCCACAAGCTGCCATAAAATTCACGAGTGGAAGAAAAAAATATTAAAGAATATACACTACACTGGCAATCAAGTGGTTAAGTAATATAGTTGACAGCATCAGGGCTATTACACCAGTTCCATACAACTTTCAAATATGCCTAGAAATAAGAAGAGATAGGAAATTATAGGCTTTACAAAAGAGGAAAGTAAAAGTAAAAGCTCTATAAAAGAAAGAGGAACTATTATGGAGCAAAATGCCAGCTCATTTCAAAATAGCCAAATATGAGAGAAATACAGCTTTGCTTGTAATAGCAGTTTACAACGGAACATTGTATTGCAACATAACAGTGGTGCTATAATTTGCTCTAACAACTCCAATTATGCCTTTTATTGATTTGGCAACACATTTAATAGGAATAGCCACACCTCTTGTGTTAGAAATCATTAAAGGTGTTGAACGGTGTAATTTTAAAATCGCCTGCCTTCTACAGATGTCAGTGTGACAGCATAATTTCCCCTGAATTTTGCTATGTAAACAGTGTGTTACAGTAATTTCTCTCTTACAAGTGTTCGAATGTTCTTAGCACTGGTTTTGTATTGAAACATGTTTTGATTTTTTTTTTTGATTTTTCTCTGTTATAATTGCTTTTTTTTTTCTTTCTTATTTTCAGCCATGGAAATAAACATGCTGTCTCTCGTATCTACGTCTCTAACCTTAATTATTACTTAAATCTTCAATATGCACTTAACAGTGCAAGTAAAACCTTTGAGTTTAATTTTGTTCCTCTTCAGTTTAGAGGAAACATAGATCTGGTTAATGGCATCTAGCTCTGTTAGTCATTTGTAATTCAGCCAGTCAATTTTGCTTTCTTCAGTACAAAAACCCTTTTAACTAGAAAAATATTAACAGTTATCATGCCTTCACAATTATCTTGAACAAATATATTCCACTGATCCCATTATCATAAAGAAATACTACTTCTAAATAATAATAATAAAAAATAATAATAATACATATTTTACAAAGTACCTTTATTAGTTAAAACACTATAATGGTTTGATCATGTATTTCCTAATTTATTGCATTTTTAGTGGTATAAAATCACTTGCACCATGGCTGAATAGCTTAAAAATATTCTTTCCAAATTAATTCAATTTTATCACACCCTTTTAGTGAAAGGGTGTGATTACAATTATTTTTTGGGGAGATGAAAATTTTTGAGCTGGTGTAAAAGGTAGATATTAAGATAAAGTGGCCCTTATTTTTTATGTCTGAAAGGGGTTTTGTCTAGTTAATCAAGTTAATAGTCAAATTCTTCATCTGTAGCGAGACTGGAAGAGAGAAACAAAATGGTCACAGTGGGTCAACTCTGTCTGAGAAAATACTTCTCTGAAACACTCATGAATAAGGTTCTTATTATATCATAAGGTTAATAGTTAAAAACTGAACATCAATACATACAGTATGTAGTTAAAACAAGAGATCAGCAAGGTAAGAATTAATTATTCATAAAAAAAGTCCACTGTGTTTGTGTACTTAGCCTTTATTGAATGGTTTTAACAGGTCTCAAATGAATATGTCAAATTATAAAATATGTAGAAAGATTAAATACGTCACTGTGTTTGTCAATAATTACATGATCTTATTGGATACAGAGTACTTGTTCTTGAGTGATAATTCCACTGCTCAATAATCCATAGCAACCAATGATAATGCACTCCAATGATGTTAGACTAGTTTGAAATGAATTATGATTGAAGTTATAGAACCTGTTATTAATTAAAGTAGAACTATAGGCAAAACTTTATCTTCATTGTGTTTAGAATAAGGAAGAGTTATTACAGCTGTCAGTTTTTTGCCCAGTTGGGTCCCATTGATGAGATTTACCTTCATCTGCTGTCCCATAGCCAAAACAGGAAATGTGAGGAAATCCCTGCAAGCTAAGGAAATCCCTTGGGTCTCCTGGTCACAGAACTAGAGTCCCCATTGGAAGATTTCCCCTCCATTACTTTTCTATTACTTTTAATGTTAAACAGGACAAATAAAAATCTCCCTAACAGGGGCACCGATGGCAATAAATCCTAATAGAGGTTCTAATCCTGCTCCACTATTTCCAAAACATTTTCCAAAAGTTTGCCTGTAGCTATACTTTAAAGCCTTTAAGCATATAGTTCGGAGTTACTTATACTAGAAGAAGCATATGTGAAGGTATAAGGTAACAATATACTATACCAGAATCTCCCATGCTACCACATAGAAAAGTGAAACAAAATCAATAAATTATATAAATGATTGCAGCAGTTGTTGTCATGTGTTACCACACCAATGAAAATAAAATGAAAATGTGCACTGGATGAAGTGCACTTATTTTGTGGGTGAGATTTTAACCCTTTGTTTTAATAAATATACTTGGTGAGCTGATATATTGTGCAATAAGGTTCTTTTTGTTCCCTTGAGCTACATAAGAAGGAATGGTGTACACATGCGAATAAAGACACAGATTAAAGTTGCATGGAGACAGAAGGCAAGGCACATATTGACCTAATTTTCAGTTGATCAAAATTTGGGGTAAGCGGTCTGGTTGGAAGGTGGGGGGAACACTTTTGTGGTGGTGATCCATTGGATTTTTTACTTGTGCATGTTTGTTCATGGACTTAAACTGAGGTAGAAGAAAAGCTGGACTATTATTAATATATATTTTTTCATTTTTTTATTATATTCACAAAAGCGGATACTACACTGAATTATGGATTTTGCACATTATACTTAGTGATGATTAATACTGTTTAATAATGTTTTTTATATTAAATCCGTTATATAAATTTATTATATATGCCTATGGTTTAATTTTAGGTGTCACAATTTTAGATTTGTTTGATTGCTCAGAGTTTACTTTTTCATTTTATAATGTAACAATATATCTGCAGGTTTTTTAACTTCAATAATCTTTATTCAATTTTTCAAATAGTACAAAAAGAGAGAAAATAAATTTTTCCTTATTTTAACAGCATTTCTTAAATACACCTTGTACATACGCCGTTTGTAACTACCAAACAGGGAAAGCCAAACAAATACTATTCATTTTCCCCCTACCCCACTCCCTAACCCCCCCCCTCTTTATCCCCATTCCCTCCCCACCTATCTTACTCTTATTCCTACCACGTCAACCTAATTACTTAATATCGTACATTCATTACCTTATCGCTTCCTACAACAGTTTTACATGGGATAACCCATTTCCTCTAACCAAGGCATCCAGATTTTTTTAAATTCCTTTAAATTCCCTCTCCTTGCATAAACTACCTTTTCCTTCCATATTGTTTCTGTTACTGTTTTAAACCAGTCTTCTTTGGAGGGGGGTTTCTCTGCCTGCCATCTCTGCGCTATTAATTTCTTTGCCTGGAACAGGCACCTTAACACTGCTTTATTTTTGAAGTTCCCCAACCTCTCTCCCACACCCATAATACACAGATTAGGATGCAATTTGAGTGACAGCTTGAAGATCTTATTTATAATATCTAATATTCCCGTCCAGTAACGGTGTAGTTTCGGGCAATTCCAAATCATGTGGATTAGGTCCCCGGTGTTTTGGCACCTAGGGCAATTAGCGTCCCTCCTCCGCCCCCATTCAAACAGTTTTTTTGGAGTGTAATATGTTCTATGTAAGAGCATTAAGTATGACATCTTCTGGGCGGGTGAAAGTGAAACTTGGTTCCCCCCGGCTAATATCTTTTTCCATTGGTCATCCGGGATGCTTCCCAGGTCTCTTTCCCACTTACTTCTGCATTTTAGATTTTCTGAGCTCGTAATACTGTTTCTACATATATATGGATAGAACTCAGCTATGGAACCTTTTGGTCCGTCAGAGCTGCTTATTCTTTCATATATGGGGGCCGTGCTCCACACCGGGCCTTGTTCTCCAAACTGTGCTTTTAGAGCATGTTTAATTTGTAGGTAGCTATAGTATGAATTATTTGGTATATTAAAGTCCTCTTTTAATATAGAAAACGTTTTTAGGGAACTACCATTATATAGTTGATCCAGGCTAACTATCCCCTTCCTTTCCCATGACTTTATTTTCCCTATTAATCTTAGCTCTTGTAAATTCTTATTATCCCAGAGGGGCACACCTTTGACCATACCTCCCATATCCCTCAGTGCCTTTATAGATTTCCAGACTTTTATCACTAATTTAACCGTAGGGGGTCTATAGAAAAAAGAGTTAGCCTCCAAGACTTCCACTAATGTCTTATGTGGCGCATCTGCAATTATCAATTCCCCACTTTTGTCCCCTTCCTTGTCCGAGCCCAGGTGCTGCAATTGGGCTGCTAAAAAATAACTACGCGGATGTGGTACTGCCAGGCCCCCCTCCAAAGTTGGTAGTTGTAAAGTCTGGAGGCCTATTCTAGGCTGTCTTCCTTTCCATATAAGGGATCTTAGTAGAGTGTCTATTTTTTTAAACCATTTTCTTTGTATCCATACTGGTGAATTGTGCAGCAGATATAATAACTGAGGCAACCACAGCATTTTAATCAGATTACATCTGCCAACCACTGATAAAGGGAGTTCCTTCCATATATCACTCTTGTTCTTAAATTTAGACAGTAGAGGGACTAAGTTATTGTTTATGTAATTATTTGGGTCATTTGTTATATATATGCCTAAGTATTTGATTTTCTCTACTATTTCCACTTGAACATTATCCAAGTCTGGGCTCCTACTAATGGGATCTATTGGTAACAATGCTGACTTTCCCCAGTTTATGGTAAGACCCGAAATTGTTCCAAACCTCGAAAAGATGTTCATCACCTGACTGAGCGATCTCTCTGTATCCCCCAGATAAATGAGGACATCATCCGCATATAACGCTATCCGTTCTTCTCTGTCCCTTCTCCGGAACCCCTCCAAAATCCTATCCTGCCTTACTGCAATAGCGACTGGCTCCATTGCTAGAGCAAAGATCAAGGGTGACAGGGGGCAACCCTGCCTAGAACCCCTTTCAAGTCGGAATTCATCCGAAGAGACATTATTCACCCTGATCTTTGCCCTGGGGTTGTTATAAAGGATTTTAACCCAGTTGATATAGGAAGGACCAAACCCAAACTCCTTCATTACTCGCCATATGTACCCCCATTCAAGACTATCAAACGCCTTTACCACATCTAGCATCATCACAGCCCGTGCACCTGTGTTTTCAGTTGGTATCTGCGTGTTCAAAAATAGCCTTCTAATGTTCCTGCTGGTTGATCTTTGGGGTATAAAACCAGTCTGGTCGGGATGGACCAGTTTATGGATTAATTTCTTTAGCCTAGTAGCCAAAATCTTTGATAATATTTTCACATCGGAGCATAATAGGGAGATAGGTCTATAGGACCCAGGATCTAAAGGATCTTTCCCTTCTTTGTGCAGCACTATTATCGTGGCTTCCGTCATTGATATGGGAAGCTTCCCCTCCTTTTTTGCCCATTCAAACGTTTTAAGAAGCTCCGGAAGTAGCACCGTCCCGTAATTTTTATAAGTTTCAACAGGGAGTCCATCAGGACCTGGGGATTTCTGATTTTTCATTTCTGTTACGGCTAATTTAATTTCCTCCAGAGTTATTGGGGCTTCTAATATCTCACTATCTGACTCTGTAAGGGAGGGCATCTTGATATCCCCAAAAAATTTATCTGAATCCCCGCGCTCCATATCCCCCCTGGATGTGTAGAGCTCTTCGTAATAATTTTTAAATGTGTCTATAATCACGTCTACCTGAGATGAAATCTCTCCATTCTTTGTCCTAATGGCGGGTATCGTGGAGCCTGAGGATCCAGATCTAACCAAATGGGCCAGCATTTTCCCAACCCTTTCCCCTTCCCCATATATTATTTGATTTTGGAATAATTTTTTATGCTCAGACTTCCTACACATTACATCTGAATATACTTGTTGTTTATTTTCCCATTTACTTTGTTTATCCGGGGTTGGGTCCTTCATATACTCCCTTTCTGCTGTTATTACCTCTCTCCTAGCCTTGTCCTCCCAGTCCAGTGAGGATTTTTTAATTTTAGAAACTTGTTGTATAAATAAACCCCTCAAATAGGCCTTCAGGGCATCCCACAACATCCCTCTTGTTGTAGTATCTGTATTAAACCTTATGAACTCATTTACCTTGGCTATTATCACATTTTGATCCTCTATAATCCCAAACCACACAGGGTTCATTTTCCAAAACCTGTCAACCATCTTATTTTTAGTACTTAATGAAATTATTAGGGGCGAGTGATCTGATACACCCCTTGGTTGGTAAGTTATATTTTTGATTGTTTGAGAGCCTAGCTCATTGCCCAGTACAAGATCTATTCTTGAAAATGTAGAATAGGAACCCGAGTAACATGAAAACTGTAGTGTCCCAGGGTTCCGTATTCTCCATAGATCCAATAGCCCAGCTTCCTGAAGGAAGTGGCTCATACGGTTTCCCTGTGATGTCTGGCCCTGGTTACTTGGGGGGAACCTATCAATCATTTTATTTATTACCACATTAAAGTCCCCAACCACTATAATTGGTATACTGTTCTTGTCTACAATAAACTCCAATAACTCATACAGAACATCTAGTCTAAATGGCGGAGGAATATATACATTTGCCAACACATATTCCTGATTTTCTATTGTACAGTGTAGAAAAATATACCGACCCTCCTTATCTATTATGCTCTGTCTGCAGGTAAAAGCCACTCCTCTCCCAATTAACACTGATACCCCCCTAGAATAGGAGGAGTATACAGAGTGGAATTGATACTGAAATCTCTTGTTTCTTACCTGCGATTTAGTATCTTGAGTCAGGTGTGTCTCCTGCAGACAGGCAATACCTATTCTAAAAATACCTAGCATATCAAATACAACTGCTCTTTTGATCGGGGTACCCAATCCACGCACATTCCATGATCCAATATTCAATGCCAATGCGCTTTTATATAACATCTATCGAAGGGAAACCAAAAGGTAGTAGCAGTGAGCTAGATTCTAATAGAGTCATAAGGGTATACCCGTTTATCCGTAAGGGGAAAAAAAAAAAAAAAAAAAAAACCCCCCCTTTTTCCCCTTTTCATACTTTTTGTTATACCCCTTTGTGTCAAATAGTATATCTACCCCAAGCTTACATAAATCCCATATTTTTATACTATAAATATTCATATTCTGTCTGTGTTTTTTTTCGGTGCCCAGAATATTAACCGGTGTTCTAATGTACTTTTTATATTTTGTTTAACCAGTGCCCAATGTGTTATCCTACTTTCTACTGTACAAAAAGAAGAAAAAAAAGATTCTTTGTGATTCCGTGTATCATAAGATCTCCTAAATAAGTTCCTTTTCCTGTGAACCCTACCCCACCACCCTCCCTGTCCCCCCTCCACCCAAAGAAGCCCGCCCACCCTACCCTCCCTCCCCCACCCCACTCCACACCTTTCTAGGTTACCTCTAGAGGCTTTTTTAATAACCGTCTCACACTCTTTAATCTTCCTGCTCTCACCTTCCCTCCCCCCTACCCCCCGCACAGCCATTTCCCACCCCTTGCTTCCAAAATCTAAACCCATTTGTCCTTCCATTTCTCCACCCGCCCTACCCCTAAACATCAAAAATTTAAATAAATCATTATATTTATGCCCCTTACTCTATAACATCTTCAACCCACATTCCCTATAGTTTCCTTGGTAACTGATCTCTTTTATCTTCTAGCCATGCTAACGCATCCGCTGGCATATCAAAAAATTGACTACCTCCGAGTGCGTTTATCCGAAGCCTGGCAGGATAAAGGAGAGCATAAGTAATATCAAATTTTTGGAGGCTACGTTTGACTCCCAAAAACTCAGCTCTACGTTTTTGGAGGTCCAGAGAGAAATCAGGATATATTGATATTTTAGCCCCATTATAGGAGATACTTCCCATCTCTCTGGCCTTCCTAAGGAGTTTTACTTTATCTTTGTAGTTTAAAAGTTTCACTAACAGTGGTCTCGGGGGTCTTCCTTGAGGGGGGGGCCTAAAAGGAACCCTATGTGCTCTTTCGATTGAAAACTGTTGTGAGAATAATTCTCCTCCAAAAGTTTCAATCATCCATTTCTCTAAAAAAGCTATTGGGTCTGAACCTTCACACTTTTCGGGGAGTCCCACCACCCTCACATTGTCTCTACGAAGTCTATTTTCCATCTCATCAAATTTTTCCGTGAGTTTGTCTACTTTCTCTTTCCAAGCCTTGGATTCTTGCTTCATAGGGTACAGATCATCTTCTATCAAACTTATCCTCTTCTCCGTTTCTGTTACTCTTCCTGTTGTTTCCTTTAGTTCTTGCCGTACCATGATTAACTCCCCTTTAATATCTTCCATTTGATTACTTAAGTCACCCAAAGCTTGTTTGCATGCTTTAACTGCCATGCAAATATCTTTCAGGGAGGGCTCTCCTTCTAGTGGGGGTGTTAAACTAATAGAAGTTTCTGTTTCCTTCCCAATCGTGCCTACCCCTTTGCTTGGAGGGTTTTTGGTGCCAGTGGTCCCTGTGGATGAACTCAGGTGCCCCTGACTCTTTCTGTCCGTAGTTGATTTAGCTTGAGCTTGCTGCCCCCCTTTGCTTGGTGTATGATCCGCAGCATGGATCATTTTCTCTAGCTTGGCAGTTGCTGCGACAGCTGCTGCGGTTGCACCCGCCACGGTGGTCTGGGCTCCTTTTTCCTTATCTTTGGCCGACCGCAGGGATTGACCTCCCACATTTTCATGGCTAGCTTGCTCATCCCCTTTCCTTCTTGTTGACATCATGTCTATCCCACTGTGGCGCTTCTCCCACAAGGTCAGTGGAACAAATTCTCAGAAAGCAAAATAAAGCAATGTTAAATGGCCTCCGAGTTTTAAGCCCCCCGACCCTGCTGTTTATTAACGCTGTCGCCTGTAGCAGTCAGGTAGCAATCAGGTACAAAAACAACATAAGAACAGCTACGTATGAAATATTCACATTCAGTCCACTCTAAGCATCTAGTCCTGCATCCAATATATATATCCGGTATTGAAAACCTCAGTCCGGCCGTTCAGATGTTATCCTGCCCGCCATACAATTGCATACAACAGTAGACAACAGTGGGTGTTGCAACACACTAGAGGTTCTGTTCGCCTGGGTTCATTATTGTCCTCCCTCCTATGACAAGCACCATATGCAAGGAAATAAAACACAGTACCTCGTCCCTCCAACCTTGATAAGTCACACCGTTTCCCTTCTCCGCTGCAGGGCCACTGTGACCTCTCACTTTTACACCCGGGCGGCTCTCTCTCCTCTTTCAATTCGAGCGGCATGTATCATACACCCGCTGAAGTCTCCCCTTCGGGCTTGCGTCATCAGTGTGCTCCGTGGCTTCCGTCCTCCTCTTCCCGTTATCGCGGTATTTCGCCGGCACTATGCCCGTGCCCGTCACCAGCCGCGGAGCAGGGAATCCCGGAAAACGCCCACACATCCGCCTCCAGGCGCGCCGGCCGGGGATCAGAAGGACCGAGAGTGGTAGGAGAGGGGAGAACAAGGCACTGCGACACCCCTTACCACAGGGGTAGAGTCTGGTTCGTTTAACCTCGGGGCGACGCGGTCATGAAGCGGGGAGAGCGGGGTGGACACACACGCGTTCACACCATTCCAACTAGCACCACCATCTGCTTCCGGTTACGCCCCACAACCCGATATCTGCAGGTTATATCCAGAGAAGATGTCTGCATGGGTTCCTACAGAGTTTCCATCTCCACTTTAAAACAAACAAAAAAAAAAAAGAAGCAAAAAAAAGGTTTTACTTTATTTATACTTTAGGGCCTCTAAGCATATAGTTCAGAGTTACTTATGCTAGAAGAAACATATATGAAGGTATAAGGTATCAATATACCTAAAGATTATATCCAAAGAAGATGTCTGCATGGGTTGCGACAGAGTATCAATAGCTTCCCACTTCAGATTCAGAATGGGCAACATTAGTACATCTTACAATCATCCCCATCATTCCCCAAATACTTGATGGCCAAAACTGTTAGGGAGAGCTGGGAAGTAGAACTCGCAAATAACTTAACAATGCCAGAGTGTACAGCAAATACATTGCAATTAATAATTTGGCAGAATAATTAGGAGGCCATTAAACATGTACTGAATTATGTGAAATCAACACATTTAACAAATGATCCCACCAGGGCCCAGAACATATTCAGACTTCCCTCCAAAATATTAAACTGGCAAGTAAAAACTTCAAGGTTGGCTACCAAGACACCAATGACAACTTTAAATGAACTGCTAAAATAAATCTCTTTAACTGATTGCTTTTTCTATATTAAAAGCTTGTGGTGTACGTTAGGGTAACATTATTTAAGCTAGTTTTAACAAAAGAAAATACCGTAAATGCCCAGGTATTGGGGTTCCAACATAATGCTACGGATTTGCATTTACCCAGCAATAGGGACATAGAGGGGAAAATCAATAGCACAAATATGAATGTATACAAGTCTTGGCAATCATAAACATCATTGATTCAAGTAAATTAGGAGACTTAGCCAATCATTTCTCAACATTAAGATGACTTAGCCTAAAAACGGACTAGTTTAATGAAGTGAGCTTATTATTCTTTCAATACATATTAGCAAAGCACAATGAATTTTCTTTTGCTTTGTAAATGTTTTTCTTGAAATGGACAATAATTTTTTACTTAAAATTTTGGGTTACAGTATCCTATGTAAGCAGCAAATGTGTTTTATTTAATTTCCTTGCTGTCAGAAATGCAATGGCATAATCAAGTTTGACTTTGACAAATCAAACTAACTATATTCTTAAGGGATTGAATGAATTTTTTGATTGTTTTTAGGTTCTTCTTCACAAATTCTTTCTTTGTTTCTTTCGTACAGTACAGTACTGCAAATGTTCCTTCAAACATTTTTCCTTTGAATCTGTCTTATTGTAGTGATGATCTGCCTGTCAAAACGTTCCCAGTATAGTGAAATGGTTACAATGGACAACACTGCAAGTTTTGAAATTATGTTTCACATGCTTCACTTACATGAGCACAGAGGATTCATCCACTACTCTGAACCAGAGGAGTTGCAACCATCTGCATGGAGCCACGCGTCGGTGGGGCGTACACACTATTTTTGGAAGAAGGGATTAAAAACTCCCGTGTTGCAGCGCTAACGAAGCGCTTTTCAGACTTTTATTTCAATAGCAGGGCATTTTAGGAGCACTAAATACAGCCCTCCCAACCTGCCCCAAAGATGCTATTTGCAGGAATTTTTGGAACGGCCTGCAAGCGCACCGCCCCAGTGTGAAAAGTCACACTGAATGGGAGGCGGTTTTCAGGCTCAAAGCAGAGGCTATTTCCAGCGCTAAAGCACCTGAAAACTGCCCCAGTGTGAAAGGGGTCTTAGTGTTTTCTTGTATATGATTTTAATTTGAAGTCATGTTATTTCACATACAGATATTGTCAATGACCTTATCAGTTCTCATACAAGTAAAATTTCATGCAAGGAAAAAAACACATAAACACAACACATGATTGAATGATGCAAATCAGCACAGCTTCATCTCACTCACTAACTTCTGGGTCAAATCCCTTTGGAAAAATGCAACTTCCCTTGCAAAGTGAAGTCTATTTGCCATTTTCCAGAGTATATCAGCCTCAATGTGAGAGATTTACTAAAACTGCAGCACTCAAAATCTGGTAGAGCTGTGTATGGTACCCAATCAGCTTTGAATTTAATTTTGTTCAATTAAGCTTTGCCAATAAAACCTGGAAGCTGATTGGTTTCTAAGCAGATCTGCACCAGATTTTGCACACTGGTTTTATTAAATCCCCCCCAATGTGAACTATTTTGCTTGCTTTTCCCCAACAGTAAAGGGATACGTTTTCCATGTAGTTTAGCATAGTTAGAAAAGTTGGGATCTGCCCATATTCTCAATATCTTGTCATCCTGATGACAAATTTTCATCAAATACTGTTGCTTATGACTAGCTTAAAGTCAAACCAAAACCTTCAATCCTCCAAGGATGGTGCCAACTCGTTTTAGATCTGCAGTGCTGCACATGTGGTCAGCTATTACACCAGCCATTTGAAGGCTTGAACATTTGTTGAGAGCAAAATAAGTGCACTAGCAACTTTGACAGTCATCATCAATGGCATGCTTTAAATATAGCATATAGCACTGTTCAAGCACTAGTAGCAACATTTAAATGAAAACACTGCAGAAAATAATATTGTTGTGTTTGATTAAGGATTCAGCAACCCTTATTGACGGTTTATAACTTCCCTTTGTGCAACAGTTAAATCAATGGGTTTATGTCACACAGTGCTGTCTACACAGTTGAGTATATCAAATTCTTTAAAGCTTATCTAAACCCAAAAACAAACATTGTATATATTGTAGCTCACCCATTCTTAGATTAGATGGTTCCATTTCTTTTTTCAGGCAAAGAACATTTTCAGCAAGTACAGAAATACCTGAAATAATTTTGATAGAAATACATTGGTTTTTGTCACTTGCTAGTTGAAATGAAAGACAAATAAATTCTATCTTTCTTCTATAATCTATTGATCTCATCAGCCCCATGTAATGGGGGTGAACAAAGACCTACATATTTGAAATTTAGTCTGGGTGTTACCCATGGCTCTTTCTATAGGTACAGCGGAGTGAGTAAACATAATCACAAAGAAAAAATAAATGTGTAAGTTGTCTGTAAATTGGCGGTCCTTCAAGGTGAGTATTGAAGAAAACTCACAGGGGTGTCCACCAGAAGAAAGAAGGGGAAGAAGAGTAGAAATGGGACAGCCCTTATGGTTTGGTTTATTACTGGTGATATTTGATGTAGTAGGAGATCATGCATCACCAAAAGATGGAAGACACAACCTCCCAAGTGCACTTTTAGAGAATGCTCCTGTCTCCATATTGGGTAGATGAGGTTGATCTTGATGCCGAGGGGAGACCCAATCCTCATCAGGAAATAGAATGGTGCGTGGAATGTTTTAAGGTTAAAAAACTTTCAATCCCTGGTGTGGCATAGGTACCTGTAATCCCATATGGAATGTAAAAATGGTTTCCAAGTTTCCAAGTCATAGTAGATGAACTTAAAGAATCAAGATGTGTTTTGTATTGTATTTAAAGATGGCCATCTGCCATGGAGAATAGTCCTTTTTTTCAGGAAACCCTTTCCGAACACAGTATAAGGGAAATTTTTCCCTCATATGTCCATAGAAATTGTACTTCATGTAGAAAGCTTCATATGTAAAGATTCATAGAATAAATAATTAAAAATTGAATGAATGAACAAATAAACTGACAATAAATAGATTGCAAACAATATGCCAACCCATTCTGGACACAGTAAAAAGTTTTCATAAAAAAATACTTCTTTTATATATATATATATATATATATATATATATATATATATATATATATATATAACAATTTTTACTGTGTTCAAAATGGGTTTACCTATAAATTGCTATTTTTTTATTCATTTGTCTATTTATTTATTTATTTTTCTTATATATTCTATGAATCTTTACAAGTTTTCTACATGAAATGCACCATTTCTATGGACATATGAGGGAGAAATTTTCCTTGTACTCTATTTGGAATGGGTTTCTTGAAAATGGGATATTCTTCCTTGGCAGGAGACATCTTTAAATATAGTACAAAAACCTTTAAATTCATTAATTATACTTATTGTTTTTACAGGTTTTTATGATATTCATGTATTCATGTATGGAGTGCCTCTACCAAACCAGTGATTGGTGGGATTTTTTTCAACCTTAAAACATAATTGTGCAATTTGTAGGATTTCCAGGTGAAAATAAAAGGAAAACACTAGAAAAAAAAAGAAAACCAATGCAGCCATCTAATCAAATGACTGGTAAGTTGAATACATAAACCTGATAATTCTGCAAATGACACATTCACTTTTCCTTTGTAGCTACAGTATGTTCAATTGTTTCCATGTACCTATGGAGGGAGCCATGGGTGTCACCCAGGCTAAACTTGTATGTCAGCCTTTGTTAATTTCCCATGATATGGGGGCTGATAGGATTAATAGCTTACAGAATAAAGATAAGATTATTTTTGCTTTCACTTCACAGTAGGTGACAAAGACACTACATTTCCACCACGACAAACAGGTATTTTCTGTACTTGACAAAAATGTTCTTAGAATGAAAAATGAAAACTAATGCAGCCAGCATTCCTAAGGGACTGGTAAGCTGCAATATAATAAAATAATATATATTCTTTTCCTCAGGTTTAGTTCTCCTTTAAAGACAACATTTACACAATGCAAACAATAACAATAGAAAACTTGGAACAGACTCCCTCAGGAGCTGGTTCTGCCCTGCGCAGTAGATTGCTTTAAAAAAGGCAGGGATTCTTTCATAAATGTACATAATGTAACTGGATAGATACTAACATTTATAAGTAAAGTTGATCCAGGTAATATCCGATTGCCTCTTGGGGGATCAGAAAATAATTTTTCCCCCGCTGGAGCAACTTGGATCATGCTTTGCTGTTTTTTTTTTCCTTCCTCTGCATCAACTGTGGGTATAAGATTGTGTATATAGGATTGCATATTTTTTTTTCCTTTTAGGCTTAATGTATGCAGGATGTTTTACAACCTCTCCTGAACGATTAACTTGACAGATAGTAACCAACGTTAAAAAAGTCAGTTTTGCCACGTTCACATACTGCATTTAGCTGTGTCTGCGTTTAGAAGTGTTTTTTTTTAAATAGTCCAAAGTTAAAAATGCCTGTAAACGAAATGCGGCTAAACGCGAGTTACCGCATTTACAAGCTGTTACGGGCGTTTGCCGTTTCAAATTTCTCTGAACATCCATCCTGAACGCATTTTTTTGCTTTCCAAAAATGCTTCTAAACTCAACTGCCTAGAAACAACTATAAACAACCCTGTGTACATGTACTGATAAGATAACATAGATGAGAGTTATGGGGCAGCTGAAAAAATGCCCAACTGCTCCTAAACGTCCATTTACCAGCAGCAGTGTACATGAAGCCTTATTGGTTGAACTAGACGGACTTGTGTCTTTTTTCAACCAGACTATGTAAAACTATGTAGATAAAAGAATAAAAAGCCCAAATAATGTTGTAATATGATTGCTTTAATAATGATGCCCTATGTCAATATGTGATGATAGTGTCTTTTTAGGAATCCCTATTGATCTGCATACCAAATACTTGTTAATACTTGTTAATGCTCACAAAATTGCATAGGATTGTGTTGACAGAAATACATTTAAGACCATTTTATAAAGTTAAAATATTATGCAGCACTGTAGATTATATAATAGAAGTTAAAATTAGAGACTTCTCTGACATGACCCAGGAGGGAATGAGAGCACTGTCAAAAGCACCTTTAATTGGTCTAGGTATTTTACCAATAATAACTTAAATATTGGTAATTTATTTAATTGTAAACTTAAGGTTGACAACAGAAATATTTTAACGATGCAGATATTTACAGTACATGTCTCTCTGAGGCAGACTTGCTGTTATTTGTTTTCACCCTAATTGTTTTTTCCATCAGGGAGAAAGGCTGTGTGTACATGAAATGCTGGCAATGTGTAAATGAACTTGACAAGACATTTCAAAACAAACGTAGGCAACCTACCAATCACTGGCACACAAGTCTTCCACATGTTTACAACAGAGGTGCCACATTGGATTCTCTCCCCGCTATTTTGCTTGGAGCCTGAAGCAGTATGAATGCCTGCATGCATTTGTTTAGCGGCAACAAACCGTCTCATTAACAGCTGTGTGAAAAACCAACAAGGGTGACATTTTTCACGCTGGAGTGATCACACTATAGAGTGTGTGTCTGCCAAAGCTGACCCTATCCACCTCCCATCTGGCTGTTCCTGAACAAAGAAGATCAAATAGGCCTACCTGACCTGACACCAAACACAGAACCAATATGGCCCTGCTGTGAAGTTTGTTTAGAAAATATCCTCAGTCTTTCACAAATGACACAGAAATAAGTGTTGTAGGCCTTTCAAGATATTTTTATCTGTAATTGTCTTTGACTGAACATAGCTCATTCCTTGCTGTTCTGACAAGGCGGCAGTGCTTTGTGTGGGAAGATTAAGAGATACAAGCTAAGTGAATGCGTAGAAGCAAACTGCTAAAATTCATTCTGTAATGTAGAGTTTTTCATGATGTTACAAAAGTGTTGGTTTACAGCAAAAATATCAGCTTA
This sequence comes from Lithobates clamitans, assembly GCA_037952925.1. Taxonomy (NCBI): domain Eukaryota; kingdom Metazoa; phylum Chordata; class Amphibia; order Anura; family Ranidae; genus Lithobates; species Lithobates clamitans. The sequence continues at coordinate 2,971,381 of JBBGZY010000922.1, read as the reverse complement.
TGGAGAATTAATATAATGTAAAAATGTACCCTTAGCCTAACTACATGCTTGAATAGAACACAGGCTCACTAAACCAGCATTAAAGTGATACTAAAGTCTAATTTTTTTAAATTTAAAAATAACAAACATGTTATACTTACCTGCTCCATGCAGTGGTTTTGCACAAAGCGGCCAGGATCCTCCTCTTCTCGGGTCCCTCTCGGTGCTCCTGGCTCCTCCCTCCTGCTGAGCCCCCCACAGCAAGCAGCTTGCTATGGGGGTACTCAAGCTAAGCCATAGCTCCGTGTGTCCATTCAGACATGGAACTGCAATTCGGCCCCACCTCCTCTCTCTCCTCATTGGCTCACTGACTTTTATTGACACCAGTGGGAGCCAATGGTGTCTCAGCCAATCAGAAGGGAGATTCCTGGACAGTCGAGTTTCTCGTGCAACACCGCTGGAATGAGATGAGCTCAGGTAAGTATTAGGGGCTGCTGCACACAGAAGGTATTTTTATCTTAAAGTGGATGTAAACCTTCTCCTATACCCAATGAAGTGAAACAGCCTCAGATGATACATAGGGATGAAACAAATCTCCCTACATAAGTTTTACATGTATATCTGCTGTCTACAGCTTAATATACTGATTTGAAAGTGCACATCCTGTTAGAATTTTCTCTTCCTGTTCCAGCTGGGGGGTCTTGCCATACACTGTAAGACAGCTGTTTGGAGGAAAGGCACACACACCCCCTCTACCTAGACAGAGACTTGCAGAGCTGTGCTGTGAAATGACCAGCTGTCTGTTAATCTATTTATAGCACCCGCCCTGGCACAAATTTCAGGCTGGTTTTAACGCATGTGTCACAGAACTTGTCAGAAGTTTTCATCCTGATAACAGAAGAACGGAGAAGGAGAAAGTCACGGGACTTAGGGTTTTGGAGAGAGATAAGAAAACACTGCAGATATATGTGCCCAACTCAAATGTAATGAATCGGGTTTACATCCACTTTAATGCATAAAAGATAAAAAACCTTCTGCCTTTAGAACCACTTAAAAAATTTCTTTAGCATATTACTTATTTTTTAACGTAAACATTATAGGGACAGTTGCATATAATATAAATTTTCATCATATGTAACAACAGTTTTACTATAAATGTAAACAAATTGTATGAAAACCATCTAACCAATATCTAATACTGGGTTCCATTCACGAAGCGTTATCTACCGCTTTAAGAAATGCTGTATAATATCACATAGCATTTTTCAATTTTTTTTTGCCAATAACTAAAAAAATGGTTCTAAAATACCACATGCAGTATTTTTCCAAAATATGCGGTATTTATCTTGTAAAACCATGCAGTATTTTATTTCATGCGATATGTAATCAAGCCAGTGGGCAAGGGGGACATGTGGTGATGTGGTGACATCTGAGCAATATTAAAAGATGGTAATGCAGATTTTGAATAACAGTCAGTAGTACAGAATAGTTTCAGGCATGGTGATTAGCCTATACCAGCATAGGCTGATTGCAATCATAGACCAAGATGTGGGAGATGCTGTTATAGATAAAATATTTTTTTAAGTTGAAATGTCCTAAAACCCCTGTATTATATGCCATACCTAAAATACATAAAAAACAGACAGGCCCTTCAGGAGGACCTGTCATATCTGAAAAGGATCTCTGACTGCATCTATATAGCTTCTTTCCTGAGAGACAATGTGAAAACACTCCCATTCTATATAACAGATACACCTCACCTTATCTCAATAATAAAAGCCCTTGAAGTACTTCCAGACACATTTTTGGTTGGTTTGGATGCTGAGGCTTTATATTCCTCTTTTTCCCATGAACAAATACTTTTATGGACAAGTGTTTCTGAGGGACCATGGTCTGTTTGTATGGGGACATTATTATTTTTTTTTAATTCCATATATTTATTGATTTAACTTATGAAATACATTGTACAATTAGATATTGTACGTCGTACAACGACGTCGGTGTAAATAGTTCAAGGTATTAACTTATATCCACTAACAGGTTTCAGATGTAACTAGTAGTAAACGTATATGTATGAAAGTTCCTAGAAGTATGATCAGTCCTCTTCACTAGTGTGGCACGCCAAATGGGAGCTTTAGTGCCACAGGAGTGGAGAGGACCTCGTCGTCATAATCCATACGGTGACTGAGGTTTCCTAGTAGTAATTTACTAGAGCATGTAACGCATAACTATTGATAAAGTAACTGGTATTGCTCGGTCAAGAAAGAGAGGTCTGTGTGTCAGTAACTTTAGGTGAGATTTGCAGTATTAGTCCAATCAGACCATGGTTGCCAGTTTTTGTGTGTTTTTGCAGCCTGGCCATTGTTGGTGGCTGTTGTGGTTTTATAACTGAAGTGTAGGGCTACTAAGTTACTAGGGCTACTAAGCTACTAAGCTACTAAGACTTCCATTGTCTGGTTATATTGAGTCTGGCTGCCAGGAGAATATGTGTTATTACGAGTCTGGGTGAGTAATGTTGTCAATGGTTAGGTTTAGGATTGCAAGTGCAGGTGAGGGGGATCATTATTTTAGTTATGGTTGAGATTAGCATAAAGATGTCTTCCCAGAATTTCTGTAGGTTGGAGCATGTCCAGAAAATATGGAGTATGTTGCCTGTGGTAGATTTACATCTCCAGCGGGTGTTTTTGAGGATCAAAAAATGCCATTCTGGCTGGAGTAATGTACCAACGTAGTGATAATTTCTGTGTGGGTTCCCATAGGGCCGCACATTTGGTGGCTTTGTAAACGGTCTTGAGGTCTTGTTGCCATTGTGTGTCTGTATAGGTAAATGAAAGATCGGTGTCCCACCTGTGCTGTGAGTTTAGTTTGGAGAAGGTGCATTTTTGGTGAAGACTGTTATAGAAGTAGGAGATACCCTTGATTTTTGTGGCGGGGTTAGTGAGGTATTCCCAGGTCTTGGGATGTATGCTATATAGAGGAAGGGGTATATTGCGCAGGCAATGATGTATGCGTAGATAGGTAAAGTATTTGGATATAGGAAGGGTATATTGGGATTTTAGTTTGGAGAAGGGCTTAATGCGATTGTCCTGTAGTAAGTCTTGTAGGAAGTGAATTCCTTCGAGGGTCCATGGTGATAATGGGAGATCAGGTGTTAAGTATAGGAGGGTGCTTAAAGGAATATTGAATTGTGGGGTGATGGGGGTATATGTCAGGAGGACAATCATTTTCTTCCAGGCAAGGGCTGAGGCCTTCATGGTTGGAGATAGAGATGTTGGGACTGAGGCGCCGAAAGGTGTGCTTAGTAACCACATTAATAATTTTTGTTATACCTACTTGAATTTCTGTTCACACATAATGTGTTCTTGTTTGATGGCTCCCACTACCTCCAGGTGCAGTGGACTGCAATAAGCACTACATGTGCACCATTATATGCAAACCTGTACCTGGGGATGTGGTAGCATGACATCTGGTTCAACAATGGTCTCTCTGTGTATCTGTGCCATGTATAATCATGGCACAGGTACATAGATGATATTTTCCTTCTCTGGACTGATGGCATGAATCAGTTTAGAATGGTTGTATGAGAGCTGAATGTGAACAACTATAATCCTAAATTCACTTTTGAGGTGAGCGATACAAGATTTCCCTTCCTTGACTTAGTGATGTAAAAGGATGGAAATGGTAGGCTTTACACTTTATAATAAGAAAAAAACAGCAGGGAGTACCATTTTGAAGGCCAGTAGTGGTCGCCCAAGGCATTTACTGAAGAGTATCCCCTGTGTGGTACTATGTAAGAACATGTAGGAACTATAGTCAAGATAAGTATTTTGAGGAGGAGGCAAAAAGGTTATGGAAAGTATTAAAACAGAAGGTATATAAGGATAGTAAATTGTGCAAAGCCTATTAAAATTCAAAATATGGCCAGTAAAATAAGAATGTAAGAGACAAGGTACAACAAGAAGTTAAGTCCATTTTGATGTGTTTTAATCAACATGAGTGACAAATTTTGCTGGCTGGAAGCTGAAAAGTTGGAAATTTGAGTGGCAAGTGAAAAACAGGAATTGTGCTTTTGACTGCTGGTGATTGCTTGTGGTGGCGATTGTTTTATTTTCTTCTTTGGGATCTTTTCTAGCAGTTTTTTAAAACACCTTTTTCTGTCACTTTTTAATCTGCATTTTTTTCTTTCCTTCCTTCAGTTTGCCAAACAAGGGGGGTGGGGTGGTCAATTGTTCACATGTGCTACAGATAGTATATAACTTTCTGTAAAACTCACTTTGTCAAAGCAAGCAAAAATGTGAGCAAGCATAAAGTGGGAAATTTAAGTGGAGGGTTATAAAACTGGAGTTGAAAACAGGAGACTGAAATAGGAATCTTCTAACCTGTAAGTAACATCTAAAATTTCCTGTAAGTAATATTGTAACTGGGATAATGAGTGCTAGCAAGGTTAAAGGTTTTGTGCAGTGCACAGAGTGCTGCAAGTATACAGTAGTGAAGCAACAGCTCCAAGATGAATACCGCTGCAAAAGATGTGAACGATAAGAAAGAAAGAGAGCGCACCAGCCTAGTGCATCATTCCAAGGTATATTTATTTATTAAAACCAAGATTAAAATCTACTCACAAAGGTAGGAAGAAAAAAATCTCACTATTAATGATCACAAGGTGATTGGTCCACTGGTAGCAGTTTCCAGGTCCTAGGAAGAGGACGTACGAACCGCTGCTAGCTAGCGCATTTCAAAGGTGTCCCTTCTTCTTCAGAGCCTTATCTGTACCACTCTCTTGCAGCTATTTATACATGTGTCTATCTGTTCATCTGGGAATCACATCTCAGATCAGTACTGAAGCCCCTCCCCTAATTGGTGGGAGGTCTTACAAAGGGCAGACCTTAGCCACATTGTATATGTATAATGATAATTTGTCTCTCATATCTTATATTATTATTATGTTATATTTTATTTTGTTTTACTTTATTTTATTTTATGTGTGTGCACACTGGGAGTGTAAGCACCCGGCAATAGGCTGACTCTATTGGTGAGTGCCGTACATCTAGTTGGCCTGGGTATTGTAGATTTCAGATGGAGAATATCAAGTGTCATGTATATAGAAAAGATGGCTTTAGCTCTCACCTTCACCCAAAAAGATCCCTCTGTGAGAATCACAGCTGCCCCAGCGTCTATAGCCGACAGCTTCATTCTGATCGCATATCCCGATACTCCATTCCGGCGGGTGGAACGCACGCTGCGCTGTCATTTCCTGGTTGTGATCCACTGGGCGGAAGTGCGGTCATGACGTCACTTCCCGTGTGCCTGGTGGCGCACGGGATTGACGTCTAATAGTAAACAATAGCTGCCATATTGTCAGAGGAAAAGGTAGAGGGCAAAGTCAGACAGTTTCTATAGTATTGCAAAAGATGTGAGCAGGTTTTCCTTCTGGGAGCTCACATTAGAGATCTGAAGGCGCAAATTGGAACACTGACCAAAACTGACATCCTTGAAAGGAGTCTTCAGCTAACTGAAAAAGTGGTTAATGGGGCTGATTTGGAGGGTGGGTAAGTTAGGATTATCAGGTAGAAAGACGGGTTACTTTAGTCAGAGGGAGTGGTTGGAGCTCACAGGAAAGGAAGGCCAGCCCTGGGTTTGAGCATCCAAACAGATTTGCCAAGTTGGATGAAGATGTGAGGGTGGAAAACTCAGAGGTCCTAAATGTCCCTGATACTCCTAACAGCCAGGAGAGCAGCCCATCTAGTAGGGGAGGTGAGGGTAGTGCCTGAAGACCTAGACAATTGGTGGTAATAGGAGATTCTATAATCAGAATTATTCTATCAGACTGATAGAATAATTTGTTGCAAGGATCGCCTCAATAAAATGGTTTGCTGTCTCCCTGGTGCCAGAGTTCTGCATGTGGTGGACCGGGTTGATAAATTACTGGAATCAATTTATTTAAATTAATATTGGAACCAATGATAGAATACATGGAAAGTGGAGGCTCTGTAAGAATCAATTTAAAGAACTAGGCTCCAAGTTGAAGGGGAGGACCTCCAAGGTGATATTCTCTCAAATATTGCCTGTGCCATGCGCAACACAGGAAAGACAGGGGGAGCTGAATGCATTGCTAAAGACTTGGTGTAACAGGGAAAGATTTTGGTTTCTAGAGCACTTGGCTGATTTTTCATTGGGGTACACCCTGTATGCAAAATATAGTTTGCACCTAAATAGAAAGGGGTTTGCTGTGCTGGGGGAGAGGTTTATGGGAAGGCTTGAGGAATATTTAAACTAGGATTCAGGGGTGAGGGTGAATTAGATTATAATGATGGTGGGTGGAATAGGAGAAGATCGGGTCAAGGGCTACAGCTATGATATGAAGGTTCCCATGTTACAAACAACCAATGTAAATAGTACTACAATAAAATATGCAAAATATATGTGCATATGTATGGGATCCAGAGAATAAACTTCCCAATCACTGCACGGTGCAGCTGCAAATAACAATTATCCTCTGGAGAAGAACCTGTATTTATGGACTCTTCTTTTGTTTGAATTTGTCACTATATTTGGATTATTATTATTATTATTTATGAGATTGAACTTAGATTATTATTTTATTTCACATATGTTGATAGCACTGCACATTATGTATTGTTAATTATTGGAGTTTGCTATAGGCTACCGACTATTAATGAGGAGGTGGAAACTCAGCTCCTTGCATAGATAGAAAGGGCTGCAAGGGCTGGCACAGTGATAAAATGAGGGATTTTAACTACCCTGAAATTAACGGGAGTAATGGCACTGTTGGAACAGCTAAAGGGCAAACATTTATAAACCTATTACAAGACATTTTTATGGTACAGTTCATAAAGGCCCTAACTAGAAATGATGTTCTGCTGGACCTGGTAATCTCAAACCATGCTCAGCTTATTACTCATGTTCGTAATAAAGAATATCTGGGTAGCAATGACCATAACATGATTTCATTTAATGTTAGCTGTAAGCAGCAAGCACATACTGGAAGGATAAAAACATTTCACATTAAGAGAGCGAATTTTCCAAGGATGAGGGCTGCTCTCCAAGACTTAGACTGGGAGAGAACATTGGCATCAAAAAACACTGAACAGAAATGGGAATTGTTCAAAACGACTGTATGCAACACACTGCAAAATATATTCCTATGTGCAATAGGTTTAAAAGGCTAAAAATAAAACCTATGTGGCTCAGGGCTAAAGTTAAAAAGCTATACATAATAAGAAAAGAGCTTTTAAGAAAATATAAAAATGAAGGAACATTATCGTCATTTAAAAGTTACACGGAATATAACAGAATATGTGAAAAGGAAATCAAGGCCGCAAAATTTGAACCAAACAACAGATTGCAAAAGAGAGTAGGACAAACCCAAAACAAATTCTATTTTAACCCCTTCACGCTGACCGTACACAAATTTGCATTCATGGCTTGAAGGGGTTAAACCGGAGTGATGCCTGCACTTGCAGGCATCAACCCTATACCGCTTTTTAGAGCCAGCAGTTGGCTCTTTAGTGATAACAACTGATGTGACTAAAAGCCACTCGGCTGTTATCCTAAAGGAGCGTCCCCCCTCCCACCGCCTTCCCGCTGCTCTTTCCAGGCCTCCCGTCCCACCGGGAGACCCGAGTCACCAGCCTGCACATCCACCGGCTAGGCTGAGACCCGTACGAAGCTGGATTTGGCTCTGATCGGGTCTCCAATGTAAAATCCTTGAAGCTATGTCACAACATCACTTTCGGTTCACTCGGCTGCCAATGGCGCAGATTTTTAAAAAATTACAGTATTCAGAATCGCCATTTTTGGCAATCTGAATACTTTTAAGTGTAAAGGAGGTATTTGGGGCCCCTGCATGCTCGCGCAGCAAAGAAAATGCATACGTAAGTCACGTCCGCAAATGTAAATGGTGTTCAAATCACACATGTGAGGTATCGCCACGATCGTCAGAGTGAGAGCAATAATTCTAGCAAAAGGCCTCCTCTGTAACTCTAACCTGGCAACCGTAATTTTTTTTTAAAACATCGTCTATCGAGATTTTTAGGTACCGTCGTTTGTCGCCATTCCACGACTGTGCGCAATTTCAAAGCATGACATGTTACGTATCTATTTACTTAGCATTACATCATCTTTTACATTATACAAAACAATTGGGCTAGCTTTACTGTTTCATTTTTTTTTAAATTCATGAATGTGTATCTTTTCCCCAAAAAATGCATTTGAAAGACTGCTGTGCAAATACCGTGTACCATTGCAACGATCACCATTTTATTCGCTAGGGTTTCTGCTAAAAATATATATATATATATATATATATATATATATATATATATATATATATATATATATATATATATATATAATGTTTGGGGGTTCTAAGTAATTTTCTAGCAAAAAAATATGGACTTTACCTTTTAAGCAACAAATGTCAGAAATTGGCCTGATCCCTACCAACGTTAATGCCCTGGACACACGGTCGGATTTTCCGACGGAAAATGTGTTATAGGACCTTGTTGTCAAAAATTCCGACCGAGTGTGGGCTCCATCACACATTTTCCATTGGAATTTCCGACACACAAAGTTTGAGAGCCTTCTATAAAATTTTCCGACAACAAAATCCTTTGTCGGAAATTCCGATCGTGTGTACACAAATCCGATACACAAAATGCCACGCAAGCCTGTTTATAGTCCCGACGTACGTGTTTTACGTCACCGCATTCAGAACGATCGGATTTTCCGACAACTTTGTGTGACCGTGTGTAAGCAGGACAAGTTTGAGCCAACATCCGTCAGAAAAAATCCATGGATTTTGTTGTCGGAATGTCCGTTCAATGTCCGATCGTGTGTACAGGGCATAACAGTTTTTTTAGGTAGCCGTTGAAGCAGGCTCTGACAATCAGGTGCTCTTTTTTCCTGTGAGTCGCACAAGCTGTACTGTACCTATAAATTTAGAGACCAAAATGTCCAATCACTAGTGAAGAAGTATACTTGTTGCTGAGCATGACAGATGAGAGTGAAGGGAAAGCAGACTCACTGTCAGATTCAGGCTCAGTATATGAACCAGTAGACAGCAGCGGCACCCTGATAGATAGCTCTGATGACAGAGTAGTGGTCCCTGCTAAGGTCAGGCGTACCCGATCCCCCTTCTTCTGTTGTTGTGGTGCAACAGCCGCAGGGCTCTCATATAGAGCAGAGAGCCAGTACTAGTGCCGCTCATCCTTCTGGTGAACTGGGAAGCACCAGTGGCCTAGTACATCCTGGTCATAGACAAACCAGCACTGCAGTATCACGTGGTGACATGGCGAGTCCCATAAGTGCAGTTCAAGCTGGTGCGGTGGCTAGCACAAGTAGTGTCCTGCAGCCACCAAGAAGACAAATTCAGGTCTGTAAAGCCCATAGTGCCCTTCCCGCTGCATTTGCCAATCCTAATTGGGAGCCCACCATTTCTGCAGTGCCTGTACTTCCCCCATTCACTGGCCAACCCGGAATTCAGGTGGAAACAGTTGATTTTACGTCACTTGATTTTTATTCACTGTTTTTGACGGAAGATCTCTATAGATCTATTGTGGACCAAAGCAATTTGTATGCTGGTCAGTTCATCACCACTAATCCCCAGTTGACCCTTGCCAGAGATTGGAAACCTATTACGGACCTTTCTGGGCCTATCCCTCCTCATGGGAATAACTAAAAAGAGTGAGTTGCGGTCATATTGGTCCACTGACCAAATTCATCATATGCACGTGTTCTCTGCTTCCATGACCAGGGCTTGATATGAGCAGATCTTGCGGTTTATGCACTTCAACGACAATGAACTCTGTCGTCCTCGGGGTGACCCTGGATTTGATTAGCTCCACAAAATTTGGCTCCTCATAAACCACTTCAACCAACAATTTGCAGCCTTGTTTACTCCCGATCAAGTTGCCTGCGTTGATGAATCCCTGATTATGTTTTCTGGACGCTTGTCTTTCAAACAGTATCTCCCCAGCAAGCGTGCCAGATATGGGGTCAAGTTGTATAAGCTCTGTGATAGGGCAACAGGCTATACATATAGTTTTATGGTTTATGAGGGAAAAGATAGTCACGTGAAGCCCCACAACTGCCCAGACTACATAGGGAGTGCTGGCAAGATTGTTTGGGACTTGGTTTTGCCTTTATTTGGAAAGGGGTACCACTTGTACGCGGACAATTATTACACAAGCGTGCCACTTTTTAGTCACCTTTTTAATTGTGGAATTGGCGCATGTTGCTCCGTACGGTCTAATGGCCGGGGCTTCCCCCAATGGCTTGTGGAATCACCAGACAGGGGGAGAAAGCCTGCTTGAGATGTAATAATTTGCTTGCAGTGAAGTGGAGGGATAACCGGAATGTTTTCGTTCTGTCCTCCCTTCACGCAGATATGACAGTTGAAATTCCAACCGTGATTGGTGTTGTTGTGAAGCCCCTCTGTGTCCACGAATACAACCTTAATATGGGGAGGGGTAAACTTCAACGAACAGTTGATGGTGCCATACTTAATTGAGCCAGACGCTGGTACAAAAAAGTGTTTATATACCTATTTTAATTTACTCTGCTGAACACTTATGTGTTATACAAAGCAACAGGACAAACTGGATCCTTCCTTAAATTCCAGGAAGAGATCATCACAGCCCTTCTGTTTCTAGACAGCGCTGTGCCCCAACTTCCCAATGCAAATGCAGTGAGCCGGCTGCATGAGAGGCATTTTCCGTAGGTCCTCCCTGGTACCTGTCCTGGCCATCCTGGTCTCTGCATTGGTGAATGTTTCAAACACTACCACACACTAATGGAGTATTAGCCTAGGGTACAGCACTGCACAGTCCTAGGGCATACTTTCACAGGGTCTCCAAAGATTCCATCAAATTTTTAGAGACCCGAACCTGGGACCTTTACAGTTACAAAAAAAGTGTAAGAAAAAATGAATAATAAAAAAAGTACACATACACACATACACATATATATAAATAAAGTAAGAAAGGCAAAAATAGTTGTAATTTTCTTGTTCTTCTCTTTCTATTGTTATTCTCTGTTTTACTGTATTTTATGCTTAACTGTAATGTTTTATTGTTACTATGTTTTATCATGTTTGCTTTGCAGGTATTAAAGGTCAAAATTATGTGGCGCTAGTCTAAGTTTACCGCTTGATGTAAATCTCAAACTAAAAAATCTCAATGCTTCCTTACTGCTCAATACTCAAAACTCTCTTGATAGACAATACTCACTTCTCCCATTAGGGGGCAATCAAATCAACAAAAAAATTGAATACTGGTAAATAAAACAAAATAAACTATATATCATCCAATAAATCAAGTGTTCCTCAATCAGACTATGTGAAACTGTGACTGAAGGTGCTAATTAAAACACAGTCAAAATGATGAAAATTAACAATTCCTCAAAATGTGTCATACATTGTGCATAATTTTCTTCAGCTTAATGAATAAAAACAAAATTTACTACACAAAATAAATATTACTGATGGAAACTGTGATGCAATAATAAATATAAAATGCAACTCTATATCACATATATAAATACAAAGTGATCAAGTGCAAAAAAGTGACATAAGTGCAGAGCATAATATACAGATCCGACTCTGAAATAGACTCCCAAAATCCAACACCTCTCCCCCAAAAAAAGAAAAAAACTGTGACAATAAACTGTGATCAAGTCCAAAATTATAATGCTTCATGCAATGTGATTCATAATGTCCATACAAATGGTTGATATTAACATGCCAGTAGCGTGACTTTGTGCTGGATAAAAAATTAGAGAGACAAGTGTGAGACACCTCCTAGCTAGTGTTTTTCCCTACTGATACACTCATTGTTTCCCGCTAGATTTTATCTGTCTGATACACTCATTGTTTCCTGCTAGATTTTAGAATTATTTATTGGCTGTCATTTCCTGAGTCACCACTAGATGGTATTAGTGAAAGGAAGGTTTTAGTTTATATTGTAATTTTTTAATATACATAATTTCTACATAGTATTTATGTGTTATTATTTTAAAATGAATTTTTTACTTGGATTAATTATGTATGAAGCAGCACTGATAATTTCACATAGTCTGATTGAGGAACACTTGATTTATTGGATGATATATAGTTTATTTTGTTTTATTTACCAGTATTCAATATTTTTGTTGATTTGATTGCCCCCTAATGGAAGAAGTGAGTATTGTCTATCAAGAGAGTTTTGAGTATTGAGCAGTAAGGAAGCATTGAGATTTTTTAGTTTGAGATTTACATCAAGCGGTAAACTTAGACTAGCGCCACATAATTTTGACCTTTATTACGCTACTTATTAGGGTGGGTGAGGCCACCTCATATGTTGGCAGCTTCTCTAATCTTTGTTCTAGTGCCCTTGATTCTGTGAGAACTTGGTTGTGCGCATTAGTTCTGTATCATTTTAATTTGCTTTGCAGGTATGTTACTCTTTTATTCTTTAATATTTACTGTGTTTTATTGTAAATGATTATTTTCTTTGTAGGTACGACATTCCGCTGCAGCACTGATTTATGTATCTTGACAGCAACAGCGTTTGCTCTCACAATATGTAAATCAGTGACTCCAGTGCTATAGGAGATGATTTCAACACCACATTTATAAAAAGAGCATATATGCTGAAGCATGGGGGCAGGGGTGGAGGAGCAATGTGCCCCTAACATTAGGGGCAGATTGCCCCCATGCTTTGGCATATATTTTTTACTTTTTTTTAGCACAGATTGCAATAAAAAAAGTTTTTTTTATTGAGTTAATGTTTTATTGTTACCATTGTTTGCTTTTCAGGTATGCCATTCAGCTGCAGCATGGATTTATTTATTTTGACAGCAACAGCGTTTGCTCTCATGATACGTAAATCAGCAACTCCAGTGATGTAGGAGGTGATTTAACCACCACAGTTTAAAAAAAAATGGTGCATGTATGCTCATCATTAAAAGTTGGTGGATGCACGGCGGTATTCTAATGGTGGACATACCCACCGATCAATCTCTTTTTTCGTTCAGCCCAAAGGCTGCATGAAAAAAAGAACATTACAATATATGCCTAACAAGCACCAGCAACATACTGGTCTGTTGCTGGATTTTGAGTGGTTATACCAGAATAATGCCTGCAGGTTTAGATATCATCTTGATATTGTTAGTTTCAGCCAGCGGTTGGCTAATTAGCCTCTAGACTGCTTTTACAAGCAGTGGGAGGGAACGTCCCCCCTCCCCCTCCCACCATCTTGGTTGTCCCACCGGGTAACCTGAGAAGGCAGCTGGTGGTTCGGCCAGCTAACCATAGAGCTAATCGGAGACCAGAATGGCTCGAATGGCCTAAGAAACCGGAAGCTTCAAGCATTTCATGACTTTAGTTTCGTCGGATATAAACAGCGCCATTGGGAAATTTGGAAAGCGTCTTATCACACCGATCTTGGTGTGGTCAGATGCTCTGAGGGCAGAGGAGAGATCTAGAGTCTAATAGACCCCAATTTTTTTTAAAAAGAGTACCTGTCTTTACCTATTGCTATCATAGGGGATATTTACATTCCCTGTGATAACAATAAAATGATGAAAAAAATAAAATAAAAATGAAAGGAACAGTGTAAAAATGAAATAAAAAAGCAAAATAAATAATTAAAAAAATAAAAATTAAGCACCCCTGTCCCCCTGTGCTCGAGTGCAAAAGAGAACGCAAGCATCGGTCTTGTGTCGTATGTAAACAGCAATTGCACCATGCATTTGTGGTATCACCACAAATGTCAGATCGGTGGCAGTAATTTTAGCAGTAGACCTCTTTTGTAAATCTAAAGTGGTAACCTGTAAAGGCTTTTAAAGGTTTGTAAAAATGTAAATGGTTTATGTAGGTGGTTTGTCACCTCTGCACGGTTGTGCACAATTTTAAAACATGTCATGTTTGGTATCTGTATACTCAGCATAAGATCATCTTTTATATTTTACCAAACATTTGGGCAATATAGTTTTAGTGCATTAAGAATCAAAAAAGTGTTTTTTTTTTTAAATGCGTTTGAAAAATTGCTATACAAATACTTTGTGAAAAAAAAATGCAACACCCACCATTTTCTTCTGTAGGGCCTTTTCTTTGAAAAAAAAAAAAATAAATATATATAAATATATATAAAAATATATATAAATATATGTTTGGGGGTTCAAAGTAATTTTATAGCAAAAAAAAAACTTTTTTCATGTAATAAAAAAGTGTCAGAAAGGCCTTTGTCTTCAAGTGGATAGAAGAGTGGGTGATGTGTGGGATAAGCTTCTAATGTTGTGCAAAAAATGCCAGGACAGTTCAAACAACCCCCAAATGACCCCTTTTTGGAAAGTACACACCCCAAGCTATTAGCTGAGAGGCATGTTAAGTCCATGGAATATTTTAATGATTAGCCATAAGTTTCGGGAAAACTATAATTGATTTTTTTTTTTTTACACAAGGTTGTCACTAATTGATATATTGCTCACACATGCCATGGGTATATGTGAAATCACACTGAAAAATACTGTACATTCTGCTGCTTCTCCTGAGTACGGAGCGACCACATGTGTTTTTTGGGAGCCTAGCCATGTACAGGACCCCAAAGACCAATCATAGCCTTTTAAGATTTCTAATGCCGCATACACACGACCGGACTTTCCGGCAGAAAAGGTCCGACGGAATCATGCCATTGGACATTCCGATCGTGTGTTGGCTTCATTTGACTTTTTACATTTAAAAATTCTGATGGACCTAGAAATAGAACATGTTTTAAATCTTTCCGACAGAATCAATCGGGAAAGCGTTCGTCTGTATGCTATTCCGACGGACCAAAAACGACTCAAGGGCAGCTATTGGCTACTGGCTATTGAACTTCCTTTTTCTAGTCCCGTCATAAGTCATCGCATTCTAAATGATCAGACTTTGGTGTGATCATGTGTAGGCAAGTCCATTTCAGCAGAACTCCGTCGGAACTCCCTCGAAAAAAACATCAGAGTTTATTCTGCCGGAAAGTCCAGTCGTGCGTACGCGGCATTAGGGAGTAAATTTTTAGGTAGTTAGGAGTGAAATCAAAAATTTACGCCCTTAGAAAGCCTGAAGGCAAGGCTTGGTTTTCGGGGTCCTTTATGCGGCTAGGCTGCCAAAAAGTCCCACACATGTGGTATCCCCGTACTCAGGAGAAGCAGCAGAATGTATTTTGGGGTGTAATTTCACATATAAACATGGCATGTTTTAACAATATATAATTCCAAACGTTGTGTAAATTTATTTACTTGCTTGCTTACTTTGTCATTTTTCAATCACTTGTGACAAAAATATTAAATTCTCAATGTGCTCAACAGGCCTCTCAGCAAATTCCTTTGGTCTACTTTCCAAAATGAATTTTACTTTACCCAAGACATGTGGCTGAAAGCATTTTGGCCTAAATGTATGACTAAAATTGAGTTTATTGTATTTTTTTATAACAAAAAATAGAAAAAAAATTTTCAAAACGTTTGGTCTTTTTTTGTTTATATTGCAAAAAATAAAAACCGCAGAGGTAATCAAATACCACCAAAAGAAAGCTCTATTTGTGGGGAAAAAGGGACGCAAATTTCATTTGGGTACAGCATTGCATGACTGCACAATTACCAGTTAAAGCAGCACAGTGCCAAATTGTAAAAAATGCTCGGGTCATTAAGGGGGCAAATCCTTCTGGGGCTGAATTGGTTAAAGAGTTTTTTGCTGAAAAAAATACTTTAACCGCTTGCCGACCAGCCACCATCATTACACTGTGGCAAGTCGGCATGATCCCGCCAACTGCTGTAGCTATACGTCAGTCCCTTTAAGTGGGATAGCAGGAGCGTGCGCCCCTGCTGCATTGCGGGGGTGCCGATGCTCGTGACAGGCGGCCGTGATGACCACCGGCCACGAGCGATGGTGAGCATGAGAGTCAGAACAGGGACGTGTGTGTGTAAACACACAAATCCCTGTTCTGTAAGGAGAGACAGATCGTGAGTTCCTAGGAATCATGATCTGTCATTACCTCTAGGTCAGTCCCCTCCCCCACAGTTAGAAACACACACAGGGAACACAATTAACCCCTTGATCACCCCTAGTGTTAACCCCTTCCCTGCCAGGGACATTTTTATAGCACTGATCGCTGTATAAATGCCAATGGTCCCAAAAATGTGTCAAAAGTGTCCGATGTGTCCGTCATAATGACGCAAACCCGATAAAAATCGCAGATCGCCGCCATTACTAGTAAAAAAAATAATAATAATAAAAATGCTATAAATCTATCCCCTATTTTGTAGATGCTATAACTTTTGCGCAAACCAATCAATATTGCATTTTTTTTTTACCAAAAATTTGTAGAAGAATACATATCGGCCTAAACTGAGGAAAAAAAATGCTTTTTTTTTAAAAAAAATGGGGATATTTATTATAGCAAAAAGTACAAAATATTGTGTGTTTTTCAAAATTGTTGCTTTTTTTTGCAAACAATAAAAACCGCAGAGATTATCAAATACCACCAAAAGAAAGCTCTATTTGTGGGAAAAAAAGGATATCAATTTTGTTTGGGTACAGTGCCGCACAACCGTGCAATTGTCAGTTAAAGCGACGCAGTGCCAAATTGCAAAAAATGGCCTGGTCATTCAGCAGCCAAATCTTCCGGAGCTAAAGTGGTTAAGCAACAGACAGCATGGATTCATGAAAGAAAATCAAACAAATCTGGTTTCTATTAATGAGGGGATAAGAAAAAACCTTAGACAAAGGAGTGGCTATGGATCTAGTATACTTGGATTTTGCAAAAGCATTTCACACAGTTTCCCACACATGACCAATGTGTAAGATAAAGTCTACAGGCTTAGAAAAATCAGTTTGTGAATGGATAGAAAACTGGCTAAAAGACCATATTCAGGAGAAAAATGGTAATGATTCGTACTCTGATTGGCCTAAGGTTATTAGTGGTGTACACCAGGGTTTAGTGTTGCGACCCTTACTTTTTAATGTATTTATAAATAGTATAGAGTCTGGGATTAAATGTACCATTTCAGTCTTTGCAGATTAAATCAAGCTATGCAGTGGAATAACATCCTTACAGGATGTATTTAATTTACAAGCCAACCTCAATTCACTGCTTAATTGGGCAACTACAGTATGTGGCAAATGAGATTTAATGTTGATACATGTAAAGTTATGCACTTGGGGCTAAAAATATGCATGCATAATACATAATAGGGGCTACAACAAGGGGAAACAGTGGAGAAGAATCTGGTTGTTCTGATAGATCAAAAGCTTAATAATAGTATGCAATGCCAATCTGCCAAAGAGAGCAAAGTCCTTTCTTGTATTAAAGAGGTATGGATTGCAGAGAGAGATATGATTTTGCCCCTGAACAGATCATTGATGAGACCTCATCTTGAATATACAGTTCAGTTTTGGGCAACAGTTCACAAAAAAGGATATAGGAGAACTGGACAAAGTGCAGAGAAGGCCAAATAAACTGATAGGAGGCATGGTGAAGCTCATCAATGAGGAAGGATTAGCTGAACTGAATTTATTTTCTCTTGAGAAGAGGAGATTAAGGGGGATATGATCAATATGTAAAAAATACATAAGTAGTCCATATAGTGGACTTGGTGTAGAATTATTCACTTTAAGATCATCACAGAGGACAAGGGGGCACACTTTACATGTAGAGGAAGAGATTTAACTTTCAAATATGGAAAGGACTCTTCACAGTAATGCCCCGTACACACCTTCGGACTTTCCGACAACAAAACCGTGGATTTTTGTTCGAAGGTTGTTGGCTCCAACTTGTCTTGCATACATACTGTCACGCAAATATTGGCCAACAATTATGAATGTGGGAATGTGGTGAAGTATAAGACGTATGACTAGCCGAGAAAGAGGAAGTTCAATAGGCAGTGTGGCTCCTTCTGCTTGATTCTGAGCATGCGTGAACTTTTGTGCGTTGGACTTGTGAAATTCCGACAACAAAGTTTTGTTGGCGGAAAATTTGAGAACCTGCTAGCCAACATTTGTTGGCAGAAAGTCCGACTACAAATGTTCGATGAAGCATACACACGGACTTACAGCCAACAAGCTCACATTCAATGTGGAATAGACTCCTTCAAGAGTTCTGGCCAGCTCATTAGATTGTTTTAAAAAAAGGCCTGGATTATTTTCTGGCATTGCATAACAAAGGTATACCTATTGTTAATAATTCGGTGAGGTTCTAACAGACTGAATTGGAATATTTATTATATAGTTGTGCGTTTTGGTTGTTAGTTATTGATAATCTTGTTTTCACGCATTACTATACACATGTCTCCCCGTCTCCCAACCATTCGTCCCAAATCCTTGAGTATTTGTGGCTGTTTCCCCTGTGTTTGTAGATCAACTGCTTGTATGGGAGGGAATTGTTAACTTCCCTCTTCCAGCTTGTTATAGTGGGGGTTACGTTCTGCATCCAAGTCTTGGCAATCACTTTTCTGGCCAAAAACAGGACTTCAGATATAAATATGGCTTGGTATTTATCAATGTCCACGTCTGGAAGAAGACCGAGTATACAAAGTTTTGGATCTAATACCACAGGGGAACCCATTTGGTCGTGTAAGAACTTAATCACTTGACTCCAGTATGTTTGAAGGATAGTGCATTCCCAGATTAAGTCCTCTGCCTGGCAGTGAGGACACAATATAGGTCGTGTAGGTTGAAACTTCCTTATTATGTTAGGTGTCAGGTATGCTTGGTGAATAATGTATATCTGTGTTAACCTATCAGACAGTTTTGGAGATGTTACTTTTACATTTTCTAGAATTTCTTCCCAGTCACTAACGGCTCCTATATCTCTTTCCCATCTTGCTTTGGCTTTTTGTATCACTTCTCTAATTCTGGGTAATCGTATGGAGTAGTAAAGATTAGATATCAATTTTTGCGATTCGGCTCCCATTATTATATCCAGGATTTGGGGATATTCCAGGATGCAACTTTCGTTTCTGAATTGAGAACGCAAGGCATGTCGGAGTTGTAGGTATTTAAACAATAATTGTTGCGGAATAGAGTATTCTTCCTTAAGAGTTTGAAACGCTTTGGGCCTAGCACTTGCCATTACCTGGTGCAGGTATATAATTCCATATCTGGCCCATATAGTAGGGTCTGGTATTTTTTAAGTTCCGCGAGCTGGTTGTTAGCCCATAAAGGAGTGTGAGAGTGAATATACCCTATTTTAAGTTTTTTCTGGGCCAATCCCCATATTCGTTGATGGTGATTGAGTAACCCGTCATTAAATTGTGGACCTATCCTATGAACCTGACCCCCTCGTAGTATAATTTGAAGTGGGGTAGATAAGGGACTGTCAGGGCTACTAGATACTAGTGTACTATATTGTTGTCTTTCATTATTATGGTAGTGATGCATGTGTGACAGTTGTGCCGCTATGTAGTATTCCTGCAGATCTGGCAGAGATGTTCCCCTCATATCTGTAGGGTTTTTAAGGACATGCCAAGCTACCTTATGTCTTTGATGTCCCCACACAAAGGTGTTCAAAATAGATTCCATTTTTTTGAAAATCCCTATGGGGATATATAGTGGGGCGTGCCATACCATGTATAGGATCTTGGGTAAGATAATCATTTTTATGATATTTATCCTCCCCATTACTCCCAGTGGTAGCTTGGACCAGGCTTGTGTTTTGGTTTTTATCATGGCAAACAATGGTTCTATGTTGTTGGTTGTATATTCGCGTAAGTCTCTTGTAACCAGTACCCCTAAATATTTAATAGTGTTTACTCTGACTAATGGTAGTTCTGGATGTATATTGGTTGGGGGAAACTGGTCTATGGGGAGTATCTGTGATTTTTCCCAATTTATCCGTAGGCCTGAGAATTTCCCCATTTTATCTATTGTGTCTGGAGCTGCTTGTAGTGATGGGCCCTGATCGGCTAGATAGAGTATCGTGTCATCTGCATATAGTCCGATCTTCTCTATATAGTCGCCTATTCTAAGACCCACTATGTCCATGTCAGCTCTTATAGCTATGGCCAATGGCTCCGCTGCCAGGGCATATAGCAGTGGAGAGAGGGGACATCCCTGGCGTGTGCCTCTTTCTAGAGGGTATTACTCCGACATACAACCATTAACGAAAACCCGTGCTTTTGGTGACTGATAGAGTATTTGTACCCACTGTATGAAATTGGGACCAAATCCATATTCTTGTAGACATTCCCATAGAAAAGGCCATTCCACTGAGTCAAAAGCCTTCGCTGTGTCCAGGGCCACCACTACTCTGGTACCCCGATTGTCGTGCTGTGCTTGAATATTTAGAAAAAGTCTTCTTATATTCATGGCCGTATTTTTCCCGGGCATAAAGCCGGTCTGGTCTGGGTGAATTAAAGAAAGAATGACTTTATTTAGGTGGGATGCTAGGATTTTGGCCAGTATCTTAATATCAACTTGAAGTAGTGAGATTGGGCGGTAGGACTCGGGGTATCTAGGGTCTTTTCCTGGTTTAGGTAAAACTATTATCTGTGCTTCTTGCATTGATGGAGGGAGTGATTTATGTTTAAATATTTGTTGATTTAGTTTTTGCAAATTCGGGACTAGTATATCAGGGAATGCAGTGTAGAATTCTAGTGGCAGGCCGTCTAGTCTGGGGGCTTTAGATTTAGCTAGTTGGGACAGTGCTTCAGATATATCTTCTTGGCTAATGGGGGCGTCTAGTAGCTTAACCTGTTCTAATGTGAGTCTAGGGAATTGAATTCTGTGTAGGTAATTTTTAATTTCTTGTGTGGAGTATATTGTCTGAGTTTTATATAAATTCCTATAGAAGTTTAGGAAAATGTCTGCAACTTGGTGTGGGTCGGTCACCTCGTCTCCCTGTGGGGTAGCTAGGGTCACCACTACTGGGGGTTTTCATTTAAATGAGCTAAATATGCCAGTAACTTACCTGCTCGCTCCCCGTGTTCAAAAATTTTTTGTTTTTTGAAAAAAACCTGTTGTTTGGCTTTCTCTATGTGCATTTGGGTTATTGCTCTGGATTGCATTTGTACTTTATGGAGATTGTCTGTACTGGGTTCTTGTGCGTATACCTGTTCCAATTCCTGTAGTTTGTCGGTGGTCATCTATAATAGCAGTTTGGATGAATTTTTAAATCTGTTTATTCTTAATGATAGTAGTCTACTGGCTTGATTTTTAAAGGTGTCCCATGCTGCAGTATCTGAATCTGTGGTTCTTAACTTGTTTAGGATATATTGTAGTTCTTGCCCTATGCTCTCGAGATCTGGCAGAACCGATAACCAGAATGGATTCAGCCTCCACCCAGAAATGGGCATCGCTTTTAATAGAGATGCTGTTATCCAACAAGGTGAGTGGTCCGATAGAGCTCGTGGAGCCATACCCGACCCTGTAATTTTGGGCAGCAATGCGTTTGAGGCCATTATAAAATCAATCCTGGACATCGTGTCGCAGCTTACCGAGTGACATGTGTATGCTTTTTTAGTCGGGTTTTGCCATCTCCATACGTCTGTTAGCGCAAATTCTGTGAATAGTCTGCAGAGTCTGGTTTGGTGGGGCACAGTCCTGGATGCATCTCCCAAGTCTGGTCTGTCCAAATTTGGATTCATGGTTTGGTTAAAGTCACCCATCCAAATGGCTGGAACTGATGGGTTCTGTGCCATGAATGCCAATCCCTTCAATACTACCTCAATCGAAAAAGGGGGGGGGGATATAACATGCCAGAATCAATAGGGAGTTTCCTCCTATGGTGGCGTGCAGGAAGATATATCTTTCTACTCTATCTGATTCAAGTACGATTAGTTCAAAGGGCACTCTTTTGGCTACTAATATCGATACCCCCCTTGATTGATTGGTATGCGTACTATGGTATAACCATCCTATCCATGGTTTTTTTAAGGCTACCTGCATCTGGCCTGTGATATGTGTTTCTGTTAACGCTATGATATCTGCTTTTTGTGATTTTAGAAATGTTAGTGCTGTGGTTCGCTTTACCTTATTCCGCATTCCGCGGACGTTCCATGTTAAAAACTTTACACTGGCCATGTTAGTCTCTAAATGTAATTAGTGTATCTGCCATCTTGTAAGATCACATAATGGTGATACCCCCTCAGTCTGCCTTTTCCACAGTGCCAGTCTGCTAATGCATATTTTATTTTTGACTGTATATTGCCTATCTAGCCACATTAAGGTCACAACAATACTTATATTCCCAAAAAAAAACATAAAACTTATCCTTTTAACTGTTCCCTTCCCTCCCAGCTGCACATCTCCCCAACCTGATGTGAGCATATATACCCAAACTGTCAGCATATAACATATCATCCAGCGGTTACAGTCCACTGGAGGCACATTTCTTAAAAGCAATAGATGAGTTTTTCTTTTATGCTGATCCAACTTTGCTAAGGGGGCGACTGTTCCCCTGTCGAACGTGGAGTAATGATAATCAGGACTACCACACATTGCAGTTACTGAGTTCCTCTTGCCCTTTTTTTCCTTCTTTGCATCAGGTTAATTTATGTCCCTTATTCCAGGATAATGTAGTACAGTTCATCCCTGTTCTTTAGAGGTCTTGCAAAGCAGATCACTGTAGACTGTCCCCACTCTTCTCAAACTGTAAATGCGCAACCGGTAACCTGCGCAACTATATTTTATGATCCCCCAAGTTCCATATCAACGTTATACATGAGCTAGCGTTCTTATTCCCATCCACCCCACTTGCACACAAGCTGTGTATGCCCCCCATTCTTCATATCCCTTAACTGGATTCTGATTCCCCACCGAGAAGACCCCGCGACATTAGTATTGAAGAATTTTGTTCAAAGTCAGAAAGTACTCACTGTTGTTATGTGAACATAGACAGATTAAGCAGGTCTATCTCTGCGATCCAGCCATGCTGTCGCTGCCGCCGGGTTGTCAAAGAACTGTACTCTTCCGTCCTCTTCCACCCGCAGCCTGGCGGGAAATAACATGGCATACTTAAGATGGAGGGTCCTCAGTCGGCGCTTCACTTCCTGATATTGTGCTCTTCTCCTTTGCACTTCACTGGAAATATCTGGGAATACTGCAATCTGGCTGTTCCCGATCTGTATATTTCCTCTCTCCCGGGTGAGTTTGAGGATTTTGTCTCTGTCCCGAAAATTTAGAAATTTGGCGATGAATGTGCGGGAAGGCGCTCCGGGTGGTGGTGGCCGCGCAGGGATGCGGTGCGCTCTCTCCACCGCAAACATTACTGAAAAGGCTTCCCGGCCGTAAGTTTTGAGCAGGAGCGTTTCTAGATAGGTTGCTGGGTCTGCGCCTTCCTCTTTCTCTGGCAGTCCTATGAAGCGGAGGTTACAACGTCTGAGGCGGTTCTCCATGTCATCTTGATGGGCATGGAGTTGCTGTATCTGTCTCTGCATCTCCTCTGTAGTATGTCTCATGGGGTGCAGGGCATCCTCCGCGTTGCTGATTCTGGTTTCAGCCTCTGTAACCCTGTCTTTCAGTTTTGAGAAGTCCTGTCTTATCAGGGATATATCAATTTTTACTTCGTCTATCTTTGCAGTCAGGGTACCTTGTAGGGCGGCTATAGCGTCTAGAACTTTGGCGGTGTCTGACGCCTGAGGAGCGGGGCCCGTGCACGCGTTGGCTCCGTTTTCCTGTTGCATGTCTTTTTCCTGGCGGCGATATTGAGCGAGCTTGTCTGCCGTCCCAGTGTTCCGTCTCGGTGGGGACATAGTCTGCCACGATCCCGGGATAAAAGGGGAAGCCCGTGGGATGGAGCACTCCGGTGTAGCGTTCCGCAGGATCTCTTTTAGGATTTTGTGTGCAGGGAGCTCTCTCTTTCCAGGTCTCACTCCATCACATGCCAGGTCTCCCCCAGGTGCTGCACTTTTTGAGGATATCCTGGGGTCCAGGCTCGTGTGGATCAGTCTTTTGGGGGAGCCAGACAGGCCAGGAGGACTAACAGGGCCGTTTCTGGGTGTAGCAATATGGCCGCCGCTCTGAGGACTAGGCCGGAACCGCGGGCCATCCCACAGGCTGGTACAGGGTGCAGAGGCTTATTGCTGGGGGACACAGGCACTCCGGGGGCCGATGCAGGCAAGGATCAGTCTCGGGGGAGCCCGGTGTGTCCGTGGGATGGATCGGAGCCACCGCCGGGTGGAGCAAAATGGCCGCCGCTCCAGGCGCTAGGCCGAAGCCGGGGACTATCCTAGATGCAAGCCCCAGAGCGGAACGATCCGGTTTTCGCGGCCTCGGGCAGCGATCCAGGCGATCTAGCAGCACCAAAAGCCTTGCTGGCAACGGGGTAACTCTGTTGGGGTATGTTTTCTTGGCAGGATTGTTAGGATAAAGGCAGGATGGCTGTTATAGGAGTTTGGGCAGAGGAGCTCTCTCTACAAGCGTCCTACTCCATAGCTCCTCAGGCCACGCCCCCCGCCTGGATTATTTTCTAAATGTACAAAATATAACTGGATACTAATATCTATAGGTAAAGTTGATCCTGGGAATATCCAATTGCCTCTTGGGGGATTAGGAAGGAATTTTTTTCCCCTGCTGGAGCAAATTGAATCATGCTTTATTGTTTTTTTTATAACTTCCTCTGGATCAATTTACAAATGTCAGAACTATACTTTCTGTAAATGTATTTTATCAGGTGAAAAAAAAGGAACTCAAACTGCGCTAGGGTAAGGAAAAAAGAATCTAAAACCCATTCAAAATTAACAAATGGATAAACACGTGAAAAAACAGCAGCAATTTCCCTGTATAACATAAACACAGTGTACAAAAATTAAAAAACCTAGAATCGCGCTATACATGAAAGCGAATTGTGTTCTCATACACTGACCAATCAAATGAACGGTCATATACCTGGTGAATAAATAATATGAATACAAAATATAAACAATTCAAAAATTTATAAAACAATTAAATATTAGACAACCCCACCTAATCACGTGGGAATGTCACACCAATAATCCTAGTGACAATATCATAAAGAAAAATTAAAATAAGGCCACAGTGAGTGTCCAAAAGGGCCTGAATGGCGTTATCCCCTGTGATTAAAAAGACCAACCATACATGGTGCCACTTTTAAATAGTAGAAAAAATTTGTGAGGAAATCCACCACCGGTAAGTAAGGGGTTACTGCTTACCAGAAGCCCTCGATCCCCCACTACAGAGGACAACAGGAAGCCTGTATACAGAAAAACCTTGCAGGAGCGACGCGCTGACGTCACCTCGTGTTGCTACTGATCGTTCTAGCAGGACGGGTTTGTCTGTGTGCTACTGGCCGGCGCACCAGACACTAAGGCTTGCTATTCTGCTTTTTATGTAAGTTTATTACTTTTTTATCATTAATAAATAAGAAGATTTTACACTATGGAGCGTTTATTTCTTTCTCTGTCATGTATATCCATCTATGATCCCCAAATGGTATGAGGAGAACTTTGTTAGGAAGCCTCACTGAGGAGCTTTGAAGATCGCAGTAGGCAGATCACGTACCAGGTACGTGATTTTGCCTGGCCGTGCCATTCTGCCGCAGTTTATCTGCGTTAGGCAGTCGGCAACTGGTTAAGCTTGATGTTTAACTGGGCTTGAAATTACAGTCAATCAGAAGTTAAGCCAACCTAACCAATGAACTTTAGGCTTCAGGGGTAGCCAATCAGGATTCAATGCCACTTCTGAACCAATGAGGTGACCCTGAGTTCTGATTGGTGGGAGTGGGTTCTAACAACATAAAACCTAGAGAGGCTAGTTCTCTTGGTCTTACGGTCTAGATGGAAGATGGCCACACCGCTCTATACAATGTATCTGTATTATCTCTGATGTCTTTTTTCTTCCCTAACCTTTTCTATCGTAGGATTTGGCCTTAATACATTATTAATCTCTTGTTAGCATGGGAATGACCATTATAGCAATATTTATTATCATTGGTAACATTGTTGTTTTTAAGGTTGTATCATTTATGTTACAGGTGCTAATCTCATATTAATACAAGTTTCTTTTCTGTACAAGAAGTCTGATTTAGCAGGATCAACAATTGCATTTCATGTGTTGGTGTTTTAGTGTGCCCCTTTTCTCATCAGCCATTTTGTGGTCGCCGTGAGACTGTGGCTCAATGTTCATTTGCAACTACCATTTTATGTTTTATGTAACTTTTGGCTTTTTCGGATGTGTTGTTTGGTTGGAGAGCCTGTGTTTGAGGCCTACCAAGGTCCCTAGTGGTATGCAGAATGAAATGTTTGTAAGTGTTCATTTAGTATCTCAAATGTGTAATTTTGTGGGGAAAAATTTTAGTTTTGGCGGGAAAATGCGCCATTTTGTTGTGGCCTGGCTTTCGTCTGCCATTTCTTTTTATTGTTACCATGTGATTGTGCTGTGGTTTTCATCAGCCATCTTGCTGTAGTCTACCATGTGGTCGTGGCCTGGCTTTTGTTTGTGCTGTTTGGCCTGTGGGTCATCCTATAGGGGAAGGTGCAGCCACCATTCCTTTGTGTGTGAAACCATGTGACATGAGCCACCATTTTGTTTCTAGGCATTATTTCTGTTTTAAGTGAATGTAAGGTTTTGTAGGTGTTCTGTGTTTGTACTTTTTGTCAACTTTTCAGTAGAAGAGTGGCGATTTTTGTATTGGATTTCGGTTTTGACGGGAAAATGCACCATTTTGTTGTGGCCTGGCTTTTGTTGTAGTCACCATGAGGCCATGGTCGGCAGCCATTTTGAGAAGTGCAGTTTAAGGATTTTGTGCTTTTTAGCCTGTATATCATCCGAGAGGGGAAGCTGCAATTCCTTTGTATGTGTGTAGCCATCCGGTCTACTTTGCATTGAATTTAATAGCTTTAACTGAGTTTTTGTACTTTTAGTGTGTTTTTAAATATTTTTGAAGTTCTTCAGAGGGCAATTCATTGTTTTGAGGCTTGTATTGTATATCCTGCAAGAGTTTAGGAAGGGGGCAATTTATTTTTAGATATCTTTATGCAGTTATGGTTAGGGAGCAGGATGTTTGGTCCACTCTGGGAGTGGCAGACAGAAGAGATGTACTGTGTGGACTATTAGAGGAGAGATATTCTGTGTATGCTGTTGGAGGATGTATGCTGTGTGTACTGTTGGGGGGGGTCTGGTGGATATCATCGGACTCAGAGATCAAATTTTTTATTTTAACAAAAAAAGAAAACAATGTCTTTTTTTAACCTCCCTGGCGGTATGATTATTTCGGATTTTAGGTGCTGAAAGCGGTACCATTATTTTGCATGGAAATTTGGCGTTTTATATTGTAGGTCTGTAAATCTTAACAATAACACACTTAAATCTGTCCAAACCAGAGTCTAGTAGATATCCCGGGTATGATAAAGTTTGAAACACAAAAACATAAATTATAATATAATAAATAAAAATAAATAATAAATTTTTTTTAAAAAAAATAGTAATAAAATAAATTTCCCCACAATTCACTATCGCTCAATTCTGCAAGTGTTCTAATTTACTATCGCTGTTTTCTAGCTGGTCTAAAGCAACTTTTGACGTAAAGGGACACTTTTTGGTTGCTATGGACAATTTCCAGTTTCCAGGCAGAAAGAACAGTGTATATCATGTAAAACTGCATGCAGGGCATGGGCCAAAGCACTGGGGACAAAAGGGATGTGAAATCATTTCATACAGTACTGTAATCTGTAAGATTACAGTACTGTATGTGTTATGGTTTTTAATTTTTTTTTAATTTGCCGCCAGGCTCCGCCCCCGTGCTCCGCGCCTCTCGCAGGGAACGGAGCCTGGCACGGAGAGGCTTCGGAGGAGGACGGAGCCCTCGGACACTGTGGGGGACATCGCAGGATCCCGGGGACAAGGTAAGTAACGCCGCCCCAGGATCCTGCAATGCAATCCCGAGTGTGGCTCGGGGTTACCGCTAATGGTACTGAATTTTAACCCCGAGCCACACTCGGGAAAACCGCCAGGGAGGCTACGAAAGGTGTCATTTTGGGAGCGTTCGTTCGATTTTCTAATCCTTAGTGGGGTCGGGTCAATGTTTATTTTCAACTACAGTGTTGGGAAGATTTGAAAATAATGGGGAACTTCTTGGTCAAGGGAATTGTCAGACAGTGTATGTGGTTTCGTTCAGAAATTACATTGACTTTAAAAACAGAATGTTAAAAACAAGTTAAAATTTCAAACATTTTTTTCCATTCAGCGAAGATAGATTTTTCGTCTGAATATTCTTGTCTGAAAATTGATCTGTGTGGCCAGCATGAGGCTCGGTACACGCCTATGCAGTTTGCTTTTGATCTGTTTCTGCAGTGCTTTTTGCTGTGCATTTTTTATTTTTACGCACGTGATTTTGCTGCGATTTGTGTTTTTGTTTTTTCTGGCCAGGTTGTTGTAGGTCAGATTGGAGGACACAGGTTGCTGCAGGGGCGCATTGCATGTTTTTCTGCAGGTTCTCCATTGAAGTGTATTGAACAGAAGAGGCGCCATTTTGCATTGAAGAGGGAGTCCCTGACCCTTTCCACCCTTTCCAAATATGCTGGGGGGGGCATGGATGTGAACGTGTCTCATGGGAGGCCATGTGAATGAACTGTAGTGTGTTTCTGCAAAAGGCACCAGAAAAGCACATAGATGTGAACCAGGTCTAAGACGTTTATTAACATAATGGGGTTGAGAAGGCTAGGGTTGGCCCTTTGTGGTGCAGGGGGGAGCATATAGTCACTACTGTAAGGGGTTCATTTTTTTCTGTAGAACGGTGAAAGTTATATTGACGCTTGCGATTGTTTGCTCTTTTTGTACTATAGAGGGCTCATTTTGTTTTTGTTTTTTAACCCCCATTGTGTTACTGGCCGATTGATCGATTGTGAAGGTAGTAGTCGATTGATTTTGTGGTCGATTGGTTGTAGATTAGTCGATTAGTTGTTTCAGCCCTAGTATGAATCTGTCTCTTTGTAAACTACTAACTGTGGTGAGCTTTGTAATTAGACCTGTATACACTGGCTATATTATAAACTGCTACCAATCATATTGAAATTAGGTGTGCATCAGTTAACTGCCTCCTGTACTACAAGCACTCATAGGGTCCTGATTATCCAAGTTTATGTTAATCATTATGGAGATAACAGAAGTAATAGCCCTTCGTTAAGCATTTTCTTTAGAATACTTCTGAAAAGTCCATGGGGGAGATTGAACTATTATAGTTTGGAAAATCTCCAGGCTATTTTTTTTTTTGAAGGACTATAGTCAGAACAGGGAACATTAGGAGTAGTACGCTAGCAGCCCGCTCAGGCCGTGTAAAATAACCGGAATGCGGGGGCCGGTTATCGTGATAAAGGCACAAACCATAACCGCTCCGAAACTAAAGCGCAGGGTTCTCTGTACGCAGAGTCCGGAAAAAAAATGTTCTGACAAGTAGTGAAAAAAAAAAAAAGCATTAACAGTGACAGGGGCAGTACCTGTCAACCCAATCATGATCCAGAGGGTCTCTACCTCTGGAGGATCAACCTATAAAAGGTTGGGAAATCAGGGTAGGGTCCAAGCATCCGTAAGGATGGGTTAAATATGGGCCCTAGGATATTCATGATTGGGATTGTTGGACGAGGAAGAGGTGTTCTAAGAAAGGTTAAAACTTAAATATGAAAAGATATGTACCGTGAACATCACACAAAGATGGCACGGCCATATGAATTCAGTTGCCCAGTCAGATAGAGGCAATGGATTTGGGTATGTCTGAATTCAGGGGGACATACCCCCAAGGTATGTACCAACAAGAATAAATCCCAGGAAGGTAAAAATTGCCCCTATATTTTGTAAGCCGCAGGTAAAAACTACTAATCCAGGAAAGGCCATCCCACAGTCATCTAAAACAAAGCCCTTTGTTAAGAGGTGTTGTACCACTTTAAATAAGATAAAATGCCACTTATGTGGTTTACTGGGCCACATCACGAGATTCTGTCTATCCATTTCCAGTCAAAAAGTCGGTAAGCATAAACCATATAGGACCACAAGACATGATTTTGAAGTGTACTCTGCACGCTTCGCCACATGGCCTAGGTGTAGGAAGTATGGACCACCTGGGTCAGGGGTCCCATTCCAAACTCCTGAGAATGCGTCCATACAGGCTGAGAAGGTGCTAACGAAATGGGATGGATCTCTGAAAGAATTTCAACCTTACCAAACAGATGTTATGGGTTTAAGAAGAAGTACAGGTTATTATAGAAAACATGCTGATATGTGTGATGTCTAGAGGTCATCTTTGACCTAGCTAATTGTGTGAGTGTGTGTGTGTGGAATATGCAATATATGTCGTGTTGTGTGACGTTTGTCTCAGCCGCTGACAGCCCACCCAAATGACCCCCCTTCTTTCTCACCAGGTCTGTGAAAAGGTACAGCGAACTGTATTGACATGCAAATGACCTGAGCCAAGATAATTATCTGTACTAGTGAATTGAAAGATACATGTACTAAAATGTTTTTCAGGAAAACAGTACTGGAGAGGTTCTTTGTGGTGAGGTATTATGATCGGTTGACAAATGGTACTGCTAAAAGGTTTATTACAGATTGCTAATTTTTTTCAACCATGGTGAATACATTTTTTTGGGGGGGGAATTATTGGTATACCATAAAACAAAAAATCCACGTGGTATTAATGTGTATTAAGTAATACATATTAATGATAAGTTGAGTTCAACAATTTTTTGGTATTTAAAAAAAAAAAGTGCACTGTTTATGTAATGTAATGTATATTTGTGTTTCATATGCTAATGTCTTGTTACAAGTATATAACCCTTGATTCGTTGTTTCTAGGCGAAAAAAAAATGGAATGTTTATTACTTCATTTTATTGGTAATTTATCCCTCATATTCGATAATTGGGTTTCATGGCTTTCAGAACAAAGAATATCACAGCCTCCATAGACAATTTTTTTTCCCCCTGGTTTCAGCACCATTATCTAGTTGATGTTTCTATTTGTCAGCCCATTCGGCTGTGTTTTTGACTACCTAAGTGTTGTATGTTCTGATCGAATTCTAGAAAATCAGTGGCTATGCTGACTTTTGTGTAGCTCTGTTTAAGACTGCTTAACCCCCCTGCAGTTATGGTAATTAGTTACACACCTAGCCAGTGCTTTCTTTTCAAGAGTGGCTCTTTGCCTTAGGCTAAGGTATGTTAAAGTCCCTAGCAATCTGTGTGTCCCCAAGTGTATTTGAAACATGCTCCTATCCCAGTGACACTGTTTCTAGCGTATCTGTCACTAATATCAGTGTGTTTCAAGGCACAGCAGTCGGTTCATGTCCCCGCTACGGTTCAGTGATCCCGGCGCCTCAGTGCTGCAAGGGATTTTTCTTTGTGTTTGTTAGCAGCGGTTCCTCGAGCTGGATACACATTATGCAATTTTTGTTTTCCAATTTCCTTTAGATGTACCTGCAGAGTTTTGGGTGAGTCTGGAGAAGAGTTGCGCAGGAAGATTGTGTGGGGTGTTACCAGCTTGTGGCTGTTCTTCACCACATGGCACTGCAAAATCTCACAGTGGTTGATAAAAACCTATTACCCTATATGTGCTGTGTATACACTGAATCAAGTACGGTCATTGTACCAGTGACTTACTCCCAGAGATGTGCAGGCACAGAATGAGGTTCATGCAGGACGCTTATTTCTGAGGAGTAACCCAGAAGAGGAGGGATGTATTCAGCACTATATTGGGGGAATAGGAGCTGGGATGGGTGTTAATGGAGTGGACATCGGCTTCCTGAGGAACAAACTCGCAGCCATAGCTTGAGACAGTAAGCGGGGCTTTGTTACTCAGAGAGATTGTTGGCATCCTTGATAACATTCAACAAAGTCACATAAATATCCAGGGTAAAGGGGCTCCAGATTTTCTTAACTGTGTTGAGAGGTTATTAGAGAGTGTGATGGAATAGGACTGAAAACTGTCATTGGCTCTGGCGGGCACGCAGCGGCAGGGGGAATTATCAACCAGCATTAAGCTGATTGTACAGTCTCTGTATGAGGGGCAGTGGCCTGATGAGTTAGCATCACCTCTCAGTAAGACTTTGCCCAAAACACATTGCTTACACTAATCCAAAGTGGTGGTTGAATGCCTGGATGGGCTGTACTAGTTTGGATTGTGAAAGGTGAAAGGTGTTATGCTGTATGATCAGAAGTGCGGTCTGTATATTTGGTGGTATCAATGGGCTTACTGACTGAGGATTCTATCTTGTTGCATTCGAGGCTAAATTACCCACATGGGATCAGAGAAGATGGAAGGTGGAGGCAGGTTGATACTTCCTTCTGTTGGAAGCATGACCATGATGTCCTTTATAGGCCAGGTCAATACATGGTGGTGAGCGAAAAACGTTGGGAAGATATTGCACTCTGTGTTCTGGATGGAGAGGTCATTGCTGGGAAGGAAGCACCTGGGTATTATTTGGGACATAGAAGAGTTTGTTTCTGTGTCCTAAAGAATACCGATGTAACGTTAGTCATGGAACTAGAGGGGTCCTTGAACCTAACCATAGGTAGATGTGCATTGTATACCCAGGGCATGGTCTCTGAAATCCAGGCACAGGGATGGAGTTGTGTGGGCATGCTGTATTCTCCTCAGTTAATACCCATAGGTGTCCTTCCTGTCCTAGACTCCTTGCATACCTTAACTAGTGGTCTGTGTCCTGCATGACAGGAAGACCAGTGCCCCATAAGGTGTGCAGCCTCTATAAAGAAACTAGTGAACCTGGTGGCAGGTGGTTTTCAATCCGGGCATTCTGACTATTTCCCATCCTTAGGAAAGAGAGGCTTAATGGAGACTGTCTTTGGAGCTGGAGGTGGGGCACTGGGTACCTTAAAACTATGGAGCTGGATATACTCAGGATCACATTGGGTGGGATCTTGTGCTACATATCAGGGAAGGGGTTAGGAAAGCCAACTTGCTCTGTCCAGCATCACTTTGCAAGGACAGGCAGGTGGGGGTAGTATCCAGGTTGCCTATGAGTCATAATAGATGGGTGGATGACTCAGTTCCAGGATCATCAAAAATCTAACTTGCACTGTTCTCATCCCTAATGGCAGGGATGGAACATTGTGCAGATATCACGGTCAATCTGGGTACTATCCTATCAGACTCTACTGGGTTACACTCTGGAGTCCATCTTGTTCTGATGGTTCGAGTATGGACAGCCTCAGATGACTGGTACTGATGAGTGCTAGAGAAAGGTAGGTGTTGTGCCATGGGAAAAGGCAACAATGCTGGCACAGGGGGGGGGGGGGTCATGTCTAATGGATGCCAGGGTAGTGTCCCAACTGGTCCTAAACAAAGCTAAAACTACTTGAGACTGGAGACCAGGGTACTGGTGCTAGTATCACATGTCTAATGATGCACTGAATTCAGCATCAGGTTAAATGGTGCTCAGCAGGGTACACTACCTCGGGGAGTCTATGGTACACCTCCTCTGGCCCGTGGCATGGATATAGCAGGAACACCGGGTTGTACCCCGATCACCCCTGAAGAAAGGTTTTATAGCAAACCTGACATCCCCTTACACCTACAGAAACTTCCTCTGGGATTTGGGGTTGAGTTAAAAGCTTGGCTGATGGGGGGAGGAGCTGACGCCCAAGATGGCCGCGTAGGGAGATCCTGAGGTGGACACACTGCAGATGCCTTAGACGCCCTAGACGATACAGAGAGGAAGGATCGAGGCGGTAAATTCCCATGCCTAATTACTGGGCAGACTGCTGAAAGCTCTTACCCTTGCTGACATCCTCACTGGATTGAGCTATTTCTCAGAAGCCGGTGTACTGGGAAACTATACTGACAGGCGGCCGTGGTGAATCCAGGAATCCGGGCAAAATTATTACACCTGTGGAGTGCTGGGAACGAGGACAGGAACGGAGAGCAGTGCAAGCCGAGCGGGAGCCTCTGTGGGTCTGCATACCCAGGCGGCAGGGGCGGCTCACTGGGGGGACACGCACTCCGGCGGAGATCCTCGGGACACGAACAGCAGTGATCAGGGGAAGAGGAAAAACATCCCGGTAGGGAGATCAAACATACGGAGCATCGGCCACCCGGACACTGTGATACACCAGACAAGGGAAGAACCTGGAGAACCTTCAGCAACAGGTAGACATGTGGATTAACTGTATAAGACTGTATAAAGAGAAGGGGAAGAAAGAGGTAAAGGAAAAGGGGAAATAACAGAACATAAGAATATAAAAAAATTATTGGTTTATTTACAGTTTCCCATATCTTTTTTAAGGACTGATCCTGGGAAGTTTAAAAGGTCTCTATCTAATGTAAGCATATGTATTTCCGGGACACTTATAGCTGAAATGGAATCTTCTTGAGCTATTACATTATAAAGCTGCACTATACTAGCAGAACTTACTGCATCCCTGCATCCCTAGTATTAATTAAGGGGTTAATACAATTAATATAGTGCATAAAGAGTTTTTTTGTATAAACCCTCTCATAGACAATATAGTTATCCAATAAAAACACCAAACAGATGCTGAGTGCCACCATTCTGTGGGAAAAAAAAGAGAGAGAAGGTAAAAATATGGCCCCCAAGAAAGGAAACAAAACACCTCAATCCCAAAAGAATAAGAAGGATAAAATGGAAAGTAAAAATAAAAACCTTACAGGGGCTCAATCCACACAAACGGCAGATATAAAGGAGATCTTCCAACAATTGCAATTGCAACCTCCTCGAGCAACCCAAACCAATACATCACAGGAAGTTTCAAACATTTCGGAAATATCGATAACATCTAGAACTTCAGGAGAAGAACAAGCGGTCCACCCTAGAAATAGCTCACTAATACATACAACAGGCTCTTCAAGTGAACAAAGGGAAGATGATAAAGAGAGCTGGGACATGAGAACATACATTCAATCTCTCCCAACTAGAGCAGACATGGATCAATATGTCCATAGACTAGAAGATACATACAAAAACGAGATTCAAGAGCTCAAGATATCCACACAAACAGTACAAGAAAAAACGGCTATTTTAGACACCAGGGTCTCAAAAACAGAACAAGAACTAACAAAGATAAAAGAAAAAATACAAACACAAGGCAATCAAATAAATCAATTAATTAACAGCCTGGATGAACAAGAGAATAGAAATCGAAGATCTAATATAAGAATAAGAGGTTTAAAGGAAGATGTGGGCTCAAAGGAACTTATAATAATGTTACAGAAAATCTTCCAGGAGATAACTCAGGATATGGATGATAAGGATTTACTAATTGACCGTGCACACAGAGCGGCGGGAATGAAGAGATTAGACCCTAGTGAACCGCAAGATGTTATCTGCAAGATGCATTATGCCCATATAAAAGACAGAATTATGCTCGCAGTACGGCAAAAGAAAGATATCCAACACGAGGGAGAGCCACTGCTATTCTTCCAAGATCTTTCGAAATTCACTTTAGACCGAGGAAGAGCATTAAAACCCCTAGTGGAACAACTCAGAAGAAACAACCTTCAGTACAGATGGAAATTTCCATTTCAACTACAGGTCCAAAAGGAGGGTATAATTGCAACATTCAGTAATTTAGAAGATTTACCACAGTTTCTAGCAATTCTCAATCTACCAGAAATAGATCTACCAGACTGGCCAATATCATACACGAAAGTGTCTCGAAAGACTTGAAAAATTATATACGGGACAAGGGGGAAGGAACTTGAAGCTATAAGGGTAGATAGGCACCCACTGAATATAGAAGTAATTGGTATGATTAGATTATCAGAGCTGGGAGAGGGAGGGGGGTCAAGAAACGGCTAAATGTGGGGGGGGGGGCTTTGTTTTTGTTTATGGGGGTTTTCTCCCCTTTTCGTTTTTTCATTTGATACAACACCAACCCGATGATAGATATTGATTGATAATGGGGGGGACACTTATTAATTATTGGTAATTAAGATAAATAGTAGAAACCTATGAATCCCGATTAGACACATTTTTTCTCCTCACAAAAAATATAAGGAAATCACTCAATTATGGGAGCATATACTCAGCACTAGGGGGGTTCACTTAACTAAATTATTTTTTTTTTTGACAATAACATCACAATGTGTCACAATAACACATCAGTATAAGTAGCGTGAATATATATGACACCAATAGGGGGATCATGGTGCCTGGGCATATACATTTTTTTTTTTTGTGACCAAGATAAAAAGTATTTGATAAACTCATCTAATATGCAATATAATATGTAAGAAATATGGGTTTATACTTAAGGTTATGTTTTGAACAGCAAGAATTCCTTTTTTTTGTTTGTGTGACTAAGATATAAAGTAATTGATAAATTCACTTAAATATGTAATATAATATGTAAGAAATCTGGGTTTACTCTTAAGATTGTGTTTTGAACGGTAAAGGGGAAAAGAAAAGGGGAAAAAAAGGGGGAAAAAAGGGAAAAGAAATTTTTTTTTTGTCTCCCTCTTCCCCTCCTCTTGCTTCCCTTCCTATGTAATATATAATAAATGCGGTAGATATTTGGGGTACGCATTTAAAAATCTTTATGAGGACATAATTGTATATGTAACTCATGTGGTAAAGCTCAAATGGATCCAGTACTAGAGGGGAAGGGGAGGGAAAAAGGGAGAAGATTGTTTATTGATCATAAAATATAACGATTTATGCAATGGACCCGTAGGGCAGTGGGTTCTTGGGGGGATGAATGCTGTGTCCCTTCATTCCCTCCTGCAATGGTGAGTGAAATCCTCCGCATTGCAGGATAGAATGGAGGGAGGAATGTAGATATCTGTATGGATGCATCAGCTCGAGGGCATCTCTGCCATACCCTCCCAGCTCACAAAATCCTTTCCCATTTACTCTCTTTGTAAACATAATCATATAAGAGAATAAGAAACAAGCTTTTTAATATGCAGTGTGGGCCACTGACAGGGCGGCGGACAGGATACGTCAGAATCCGGTACCCCTTTTATAGGGAACTTACTAGGTAGTAAGACAGACTTTATAGAAGTCAAATAGTTTTGGGGTAATTAGTACGTAGAGTGTGTGTGGGGGGGTTTATTTTATTTTTTTATTTTTTTATCTTTTCTTCTCATCCTTTTTTTTTTTTTTCCCTCTTCCTCTTCCGTGGTTTGTTGTATTGTTCATTTGAAATTTGAAGCACAATGAAAATATGCTCATATAATATTAGAGGTCTTAATTCAGCAGCAAAGAGGTCACAGGTTCTTTATTCTCTCCATAAACAAAAAGTGGGAGTGATTCTTTTCCAGGAGATGCATTTCCGCTCAGACCATATCCCCATCTACAAAATAGATACTATACCACATGGTTTCATTAAAAAAAAAAAAAAAAGCTTGACTGATGGATTTCGGACAACAGGATGAAATACTAAATGTACTAAGAGATGCTGAAAAACAAGCCACCATACGACTCACCCATGATCAAAATAGATTGATCCAAGCATCCCACGCTTTAGACGCAGACGCTAAGATTTCCTGGTGGGAAAGTTTATTTGGGTACAGTCCTAACACTACAGCTTTCCTAAACATTTTGCTCCACCCTGTTGTTGTCCTAACCTGTGCAGCCTTATTGCTTTTCCTGATGCAAGTAATAATGTGCATTATGGTTTGTAGCAAGAGATATACAAATAAACCGCCCCTGAATCTCTCTTACTCCACTGCACCAAAGAAAAGTGCAAAGCTATGTAAAAGATGTGTAAATGAATACAAAACGTGTGTACATACACAGTGTACAGTGAAAAAAGCTGCCACTTAAATAAATACGTAAACTGATCAGAATCCCAAAACTATACCTCTCACACGTGTACAGATAGAGATAGCGGCGCTAATATAAATTGTGTAAAATAATGGGTCAGAGCAGCATAATGCCTATGACCCTCTACTTATGCATAAAAATATTAATAATAATAGTGTCATGAAAAATATTAATTTTATCATGAAAAGAAATTTCTTTAACACCCAGTGAAAAGTGTCACTATAAATAATAAATTACAAGAAATGAATGATCAAGTTCAACAGTTGTTTTTCAATCTTCTTGTGTGAAAAATCTTCTACTCTTACACCACACCATCGTGATAGTGACACCAATCCCTCTGAAGAGCGCACTCACCAGATTGTATAGCTTCCCACTCTCATGTTCGGCAAAACAGCAATTGAACCACACCTGGGTTGCATGTGATGAACCGTGACTCCAATCAAGCCAGCTCCATATGTGAAAAAATGAATAAAGTGTTCCACATAGCGTGATACCATTTTGACAGATTTATTAAAATCACTTCAAACACACTTCAATGGTTACACTCACTTTTAAACTGAAACATAAAAGCCTTTAAAAAAAATCCACAGCAAGCAACAGGATCAGTGATCCAACGGTGCACCGCGGTCACAGTGGACCTGAAGTGTAAACTGGTGTATCTCTCACCCAACCTTCTAAGGCCCAGCCATCCAATCGGTGTAGTCCTCCTCAGACAGCGGCATCTAATGTCAGTGCGATGGAATGCCGTGTAACCATGCCCAAGACATGTTTCGTCGAAAAGACTTCTTCAAATGGGATTGGCTACACGGATGGTTCATCAATCCTTATATACTATCTATGATCAGTCATGTGATCATCATCAGTCATGTGATCATCAGTCATGTGATCACCATCAGTCATGTGATCACCATCAGTCATGTGACCTCCTGCTCTGCACATGCTCACACTTCATGTCCCCCTGACCGTGAAGCACAGGTACAAAGACTGAATGCATTAGTGGATCCCAAACATTTTTACGGTATGTAGTTATAATGCTGCGTCCAGCATTACCATATATGACATATGACATATCCTAACTTATAATCCACCACTAGTTACATTGCTAATGTGGAAAAGTAACCAATAAAAATGAATATTAATAAATTAAAATGAACATTTCAACAGGAGATAATGAATTTGTCTAGTTTAAAATACAAGCTATATAAATTAGTCATGATACTATCATACAGCTGCATAGGACAAACAATGACTGAAACACAATCTGATCCTATTAATAAAAAATATGGATGACTGCTGGCGAGTCTAAAAAAAGGGAAATAATAATAATATATCATCAGTGGTCAATGAATGAAACCACCTCAAACATGAAAACATCCCACCAAGTTTTAACTTGTTTCTCCAAAAGATTTTTCAAATTCTTTAGAGATCCCGGGCCATCTTTCGCGCCATCAGTAACTATCTGATTAGCGGAGAAGATATCTTCCGGGATTATCCGTCTGTTAGACAGACAATTAATGGCATCCAAGGCTGCAGGTGGTAAATACTGACGTGATTGGAGGCACGGTTCATCACATGCAACCCAGGTGTGGTTCAATTGCTGTTTTGCAGAACACGAGAGTGGGAGGCTATACAATCTGGTGAGTGCGCTCTTCAGAGGGAGTGGTGTCACTATCACGATGGTGTGGTGTAAGAGTAGAAGATTTTTCACACAAGAAGATTGAAAAACAACAGTTGAACTTGATCATTCATTTCTTGTAATTTATTAATTATAGTGACACTTTTCACTGGGTGTTAAAGAAATTTCTTTTCATGATAAAATTAATATTTTTCATGACACTATTATTATTAATATTTTTATGCATAAGTAGAGGGTCATAGGCATTATGCTGCTGTGACCCATTATTTTACACAATTTATATTAGCGCCGCTATCTCTATCTGTACACGTGTGAGAGGTATAGTTTTGGGATTCTGATCAGAAAAATGTGCATTACTATCAGGAGAATGAACGCCAAAGCTATGAGAATGTGTACCTCAATGAGGTATCTTCTCTCAAGGAACAGAAAGGCTCCTAACTCAGAAACAAATCTCTGAGGAAGCCAGATCCAATCCAGATCAGTACAAAGAAGTTGTGCATTTAAGAGAGGACCCTAGAACTATGTTCTAGGGATAAGCCTCTTCAATTTTTAGTAATAAAGTGCAGTCAGGTTTACCTAAATTCTAAAAGTTTTAATCATTTTTTATCATTTTTTATTTATCATTTTTTTTATTATTTTTTATTTTCTCCCTTTTGTTGTTAATATCTGTGTACCTGACCTGCAAAAATATTGCTAATAGGAGAGGAGTTTTTTTAACAGATAAACAATTTTTTTTTTTGGGCGGGGGGGGGGGTTATTTATTTATTTATTTATTTTTATTTTTATTTTTTTTCAACCGACGTATTCGTTTTTTTTACAGATTCAACGTTCTTTGACATAAAGTGCTGGGTTGAAGTAGCATTAAACCTGTGTTTGTTTTTTGCTTATTTTATTCTAATTTTTTTCTATTCTTTCTCGTTCCTACTTTCTTTGTTTCATATTCTTATCTTTAATCACTTTAAGTGATGGTACCAGTCCGTTAGCTGATAATGTTCTAACTTCTATGTCTTTTAAAGTAAATGTATTAGTCTTCTGGAACTTTTGTTTGAATATCAGAGATGAGCTGTGAATTGTAAGGCTTTACCGTTTCTGCCTGACTCTGTTTTTATGTCTTAATGTAATTCTACCTCCTCTAGTCTACCTCTGAGCCCCATGAGCAGGTGTGGTGAACCCAGGGACCTGGCAATAACAGGCAGTGTTGACTATCCTTACCATCAAGGGCCATGGATGATACTGGCTGTTGCTCAGACTCTGTACCCTGCGGGGATCCCACTCTACTCGTCCACATTACACCCCTTATAAGCATTTAGCTTTAATGGCCAACCCTCTGCTCCTGTCTGGCATTTCTCCAATATCTGTACACAACTTCTCCTTTTTTGTATTCATGCACGACTGTCTGGAGGCCTGCCCGACCACCACCTGAAGAAGCAATGACAACCAAGTTATTTCTTCAGACAAATGTGCCACGAATAAGACTCTTCTGAACTTTCCTTTACCATGAAAAGTGCTGTCTCACGGTCCAATCCAGTCGTTACAATTATTACACCATATCCCCAAGTTACAGGACTAGATATGCCAGGATCCCGCCATCAATGTTGGAGTTCCGCTCTTTCAAGGCAGAGGGGTGATGAAACATTGCAGTACAGACACTCGTGGTTTAGATGTGAAGTCTCAAAGGTACCAGGATTTCTTTGCTGTCTTAAGCCTACCTTGAGGAGTTCTGGCGTGTTCAAGAAAGGAAGAGGAGGCCGCAGTTGTCGTGGGGAAGGGTCAGGGCTTCTGGGCTGTTGTGGGTGGGTGCAAAATCATTGAAGGAGGACATAAGTTCAAGAATGAACTTCAGGGGGGACTATGGTGGAGATTTTGCAATCGATATTTATATCTTCAGGGGAACTCTCTAATAAAAGGACTATATTTTGTGATATCCGGTTGAGCCCAGCTTAGATTTTTCCTGGTTCTCAAAAGCTGTTGAATGTTTTAGACAGATGATAATTCACCACCTGGTTGGGGGGTCTTTTGACATGCTAATTTCGGAATTGGTTATATTGAGTTCAAACAGAGCTAACTGGTTTAAGGCAGACTCAGAGGCACCAGAGAGTCTAATATTTAAGCTTGATGTTTAACTGGGCTTGAAATGACAGCCAATCAGACGTTAAGCCAACCTAACCAATGAACTTTAGGCTTCAGGGGTAGCCAATCAGGATTCAATGCCACTTCTGAACCAATGAGGTGACCCTGAGTTCTGATTGGTGGGAGTGGGTTCTAACAACATAAAACCAAAAACCTAGAGGGGCTAGTTCTCTTGGGCTTACAGTCTAGATGGAAGATGGCCACACGTAAGACCGCTCTATACAATGTATCTGTATTATCTCTGATGTCTCTTTTCTTCCCTAACCTTTTCTATCGTAGGATTTGGCCTTAATACATTATTAATTTCTTGCTAGCATGGGTATGACCATTATAGCAATTATTATTATCATTGGTAACATTGTTGTTTTTAAGGTTGTATCATTTATGTTACAGGTGCTAATCTCATATTAATACAAGTTTCTTTTCTGTACAATAGTAAGTT
This sequence comes from Lithobates clamitans, assembly GCA_037952925.1. Classification (NCBI taxonomy): domain Eukaryota; kingdom Metazoa; phylum Chordata; class Amphibia; order Anura; family Ranidae; genus Lithobates; species Lithobates clamitans. The sequence continues at coordinate 2,929,487 of JBBGZY010000922.1, read as the reverse complement.
TAAATAAATTAGATTGTTACCCTTTTCGCACAGGTATCATTTGTCCTTAATTTCATGTGTTGATTCATATATAGATAAAAGGTTTTAATCACTTATGTATCATTAAGTATATCAGTGAGGTAGGTATAAAGGTAGCCTTGTCATCTGTCAGTATTTTTGTTTCTTTTTTGTTTCTGTTCAGATGATAGATGAATATAGTAAGTAGGGGAAGGAATTGGTAAGGCCCTAAAATAGTACAGGATTTTTGGCAAAACTAGCATCTTACAGGATGCCAATCTGCCCACTCATTTGAAGTTGTATTTTCTGTAGTATTAGTTCAAAAGCTAGCTTTGTATAATAATGAAGAAGTGGGTAATTAACAAATATGGGAGTGTGTCATCATTCCAGGTGTGGGGCAGGGTAGATTGTATATGAGTTTTAGTAGCTGTGTCTACTCCCATGCCCAGAATACATTTACTTTAATTAACCTTATAATAGGATTTCTCATTAAAAAGGCATCGCACTTTGTACACTGCATAAAGAGAAAAAAACAGGTCACTAGTTGATAGAATAACATTATCTGCAAAGTGTATGATTGTCAATTTACTGTTATGCCAAGAATATCTGCTTGCATTCTTATTATCTCTGCCAGAAGTTCCATAGGACAACAGAGATAAGAGGAGACAGGGGCGCCCCTAATGCATTCTGTTGGTGATAGGAAATGCTCTAGAAAGGTGGAACAGTTGTTAAGTTGTTAAGTTATGCCAATGGATTTTTTCTTTGGATGCAAACAAGGCATTTGATAGACGCAGGAAAGGCATCTGTTGAATCTCTGAACATTTGATCAAATTGAGAAATTGTCTGTTGGCATTTTGGCCCTGGCATTCCAAGACAAAACAAATCTTGTCCCCTTTGACAAATCATAGCAAGATAGGCAATAATCTCTTGGAGATGGTTTTAGCATACATCTTTAAATCTGAGTTTAAATCTGAGTATTAAAGAAACAGGTCTAAAATTTTGCAGTGACACCGACTCCTTATCAGGTTTGGTTAAAGTGATTATGATCACCTTGGGCATCTCCAGGACAAGCAGCAGCATTAAGGTGGCTGATAAACATGGAGGGTGTATGTGCTGAAAAAGTTTTTAGTATTCTCCCAAGACTCCATCTGGACCCGGGTATTTATAGTTAGGCAGACCATATTTAGCATGTTTAGAATATGAATCTAAGTTAGGCGAGGCAAATGGAGGTCGTCCAAGAAGTTTTTTTTGCTTCCAGTGTTAGTTGTAGGACAAAAAGTTGTAGGATGTTCTAAAATAACCACTAAAAGCATAAGCTATCTTTTGTGGATTATACTCTTTATGGTTTTTGTGGGGGTGGATCAAGCATGGAAATTTAGATTTAACACCGTGTTCCTTAACCTGTGCAGAGTTTTCTGTCCTTAACATTAGACGTTTGAAACTTGCAAAATGACTGCTCCATACATTGAAAAGAACTCTCATGTGGTTAAACCAGTTCTTTTCTTAGGGTTGGCAGTATCCAACTAATCAAATATTACATTAAAATCCTAAATTGTAAGTAAATGACCCTGCCTAATTTCTTGTGCCTTCTTCCAAAGTTTATTCATGAATTAGATTTGTCTGGCATTAGAGACAGAGATTTTATCCAATTGTAGATATTAATATCCAGTTTGCAGATTTATGTGTCTATGCTCTGGATCAAACCCTGCATAGATAGAATCAAAAGACGCCGTGCTTCTGATAGCAGATCATATTGCCTTTTTTTTAAATGTTGTGTATTGCTATAATGGTACTGTATATAAAAAGTCTTTAAAGTTCATCTTAGGAGAGTTGTTGTGGACATTGAAATTGATTTCTTGAGTGCATAATAGAGGTGCGCATCTTCAGTGGTCTCACGATTCGCTTCGATTACGATTATCATGGGAACGATTCAATTCGATTCGATTCCGTGATGCATCACGATGCATCACGATTACTGCCGATAGTTTTCATCAACATATTCAAGCAGTCAGAACTGAAGGATGGAAGGATGGAGGAGTCTGGGGATAGGGAAGGAGAAATCCATGAATAGGAAAGGAAGGATGGAGGAGTCTGGGAATAGGGGGGTGGGCATTGGTTTGAATAGGGAGGTGGAAGAGGAATGGGCCAGGAGCAATGTCCGTCTGATGTGGAGTTTCAGTGATCTGGGGTTAGTAATAGTGATCGGGAGCATTTTGAGACATATAGGGGGGTTGAGCGAGAGACAGTGGCAATTGAGGGAGGGGGAATGGGTTGTGGAGGACATCAGGCAGTTTGACAGCCAGCTGGGGAACATGCTGTCATATCTGCATTAAAAAACAAAATAAAGTAGGCACTGTATGATTAGTTAGCACTTAGCACACTGTGAATATACAACCAACTACCCAGGGCCCTTTCCTCCTCCCCCAACCACTTTCTCCTTCTCCAAATGGCCACCCAGGGGCCCTCTCCTTCTCCAAATGACCACCCAGGGGCCCTCTCCTTCTCTCCCAGCCACCCAGGAGCCCTCTCCCTTAGCCACCCAGGGGCCCTCTGCTTCTCCCTTTAGCCACCCAGGGGTCCTCTCCTTCTCCCCCTGCCACCCAGGGGCCCTCTCCTTCTCCCCCTGCCACTCAGGGGTCCTCTCCTTCTCCCCCTGCCACCCAGGGGTCCTCTCCTTCTCCCCCTGCCACCCAGGGGCCCTCTCCTTCTCCCCCTGCCACTCAGGGGTCCTCTCCTTCTCCCCCTGCCACCCAGGGGTCTTCTCCTTCTCCCCCTGCCACTCAGGGGTCTTCTCCTTCTTCCCCTGCCACTCAGGGGTCATCTCCTTCTCCCCCTGTCACTCAGGGGTCATCTCTTCCTCAACCAACCATCCTGGGGCCCCTCACCACCTTTCCTCAGTATATGTGACCAGGCTGCAGTTAGGGGCGTGGTTACCTGCATATTCCCAGGCCAGTGCAGAGATCTCCTCCCGGGAGAAGGTGTACTGTGCACTTAGCTCCATGTCCATTGATCAGAGCCAGCAGGATCCCGATCACCGCCAATAGTGCGGCGGCCCTCACAACCCAAGACTCCGAATAGCCCATCATGGCAGAGTGAGCTGACAGGCCGAGCAGCTTCCTACTGATGCGGGGACACGCCCACCACCCGACTCCTTCACATCCTCAGTGTCCTCCCTGCGGCCCCCTCATCTGCCTCTGCCGCTCTACCCGCCTCTCCTCCGGCCATCCTCCACAGTCATACCTCTGGCTGTGAAAACTGCGGCCGCCCTGAACACTTCCGGTGTCTTGGCTCTGCTCTCATCCCCGGAGCTCCATGCTCCACAAGCCCGGCCACCGCCACTCTCATCAGCTGCCGCGCCAGCATGGACAGGCCCTTCAGCTCTGGCCAACCATGTACCCGCCAATGTGTGTGCACAGCGTGCCTCCTCGTGGCCATTACAATAAATGTGACAAGAGGAGGAGCCGCGATGCGTCAGCACACATCGCGATTCGGGTGCTCTCTGCATTGATGCAGAATCGTGCAAGGCCGAATCGTGATGCATTGATGCGCCGATTATAATCAGCAGCCCTAGTGCATAATATGTCACAGCTTGCAGTTTTGTCTTCTCTCCACAGTATAGATCTTCTGTAAAGGCTACTGAGTCCATTAGCATTTATAGAAGTGATTTTAAATCTAGAAAAAGAAAAACCACTGCTCCAAGTCAGTCTGCCCCAACTCTGCTGCTAGCACACTATCCAAGTGCCGGCCTAGCTCGCAGCTGACATAATTGGTAGAAAGGAAAGTTTGGATGGCTGCTCTACTGAGATCACTTTTTTATTGAATAACATCCATAAAATCAAAGACAATGCATAATGCAGACATCGGAAAGGAAAAGAAACAAGCACATTGCTATAAATAAGCACTAGTTTAGCACAAAATGCATTAGCCAGCTTGTTTCTATTTCCTCTGCTGTCTATATTATGCACTCTCATTGATTTTATAGACGTTATTTAATAAAAGTGATCTCAGAGGTGTGGCCATCAGGACTTTCCTTTCTATGATTTTACATCTTAGCAATATTTTTTTTCATACAATATAAAATATAAACTAAGGACTAGTGATGTCCAATGTTAGATTTGTGGGACTTTCGGAAAACACATTATAAAATGCAAACCCAATAGAAGTCACCAGACGGCACTTCTTGAAAATCAGTTCTGGCCATTTTCATGGCTAATAATTGGGGATACCCTAAACCTGCCTGTGAAGTGGTGGACCTGGAGGATGCACTAAAGTTAAAGTGACAACATCTGCTGGTAAGTAACACCTTCAATCATGTGAATCCTGTATGTCGAAGGGAAGACTGATGAGGTGCTAGACATGGATCCCTAACCTGTAATGCTATTATTAATTATGCATAATAACTTGGTTTCCACAGCTCTCCACAAAATGGGGGAGCCTCCTGAAAAACAGTTGTCATCCAAATTGAGAAAGGTCCACATAAAAGAGAGAAAACAATTGTTTGGTGCCATTTCTTTTTTCATTTTCATGGAATTCAAATACGGTCATGGTTATATATGGTTAATGACACCAACCAGCAAAAATGGATTTTAAGGGAGTAAAAAAATAATAATAATATTGTGGGGTTCCCCAAAATTTATACCAGACCCTTATCTAAGTATGCAGCCTGGCTGGCAAGGAAAGGCAGGGGCAGCGAGCATGCATCTTCCCCTCTTGAACCATACCAGGCTACATTCGCTCAACACTGAGAGGGATGCCCCCTGGCAAGGCATTCACATTCCCTTGTTAATGAGGAAAGGGGTCTCATCCCCACAACAAGAACAAAGCGGCTTGTTTGGTGAACAAAACTAACTATGAAACGTATCCATACTAATGACTAAGAATGTAGTGGTGCTATATCTGGGATTGCAGAATAGAAGCCGTATATAAAATATGACCCAAGCATTGCTGTAGCAGTTGTCTCCCGAGAAAAGATGAACTTGGAAAACAGGTAATTAAGAAAGATAAATTGAATCAAAGCAGCTCTGTCTGAGATAAAGGTAAAAACGGTTTGTTTTAGAACATGAAACCAGAACAGTGATATATCATGTTTTTTTTGTTTTTTTTTTAATTGGAAATAAGCTTGAAAATGAACATTACCAGTTTGGTAATCGCCAACATGTGGAGGAGCAACTGAATGAAGACAGTGAAGACCTCCCACTGCCATCTTGGCTGGCACCAGGCCCTCTTCAAATAGTTGAAGAGGGCCTGGTGTTATTGAAAAAATGGGATATTATCTCTGAACACAATTCACTAACACCAGGCCCTCTTTAACTATTTGAATAGTATAAGTTTCATCACTGCACATCACAATTCCTTCCACAGCGTAGCCTCAGTGGTAAGCAATGTTATTGTTTTTTAGAGATTTAGGCTGGCCATATATAGATCAAAATTTGGCAGGTTCAGTAGGGACCAGCCAAATTTCTATCCAACTTTGGCAATTCCCTTTCCAGAGGAATGATCACTTCCTCTTGAAAGGAACTGCTGGTAAATTTGCGTATATTAACAGTGGAATCCTGCTGTCAGAATATAATAGTGCATTGGGGGATAGGGCAGCACGTTTAGTTTTTTTTTTATCAGCCACCTGGCTGATCAAAAAAAGCGAATCACTGTATGCCCAGCTTTAGTCACAGAAATTAACTTTTTTTCTCCAAGCAGAAGTGTTTGTTGACACAGATCAGCATATAAGATAAGGTCTGTAAAGCTTTCAGGGAGGTCCGTAGATTTTCTGTCTGCCTCCAAAATTGCTCTTCTACATAATAAAAATGAATGAGTGTCACAACTTCTCTGAGGGGCATTTCTGGTATGTGATAGGGTTTCAGCAGCCTGTGGAAACAGTCCAAAATCATCCCTCCTAGGGACAGATAGGTAATGCCTCAATTTGAGTGAAAGTGGGTTTAAAACTCAGCTCGGCCCACTGATTCAAATATGCCTTGGATTTTTTTATTGCAGGGGGAAAAACTTTCACTAATCCCACCTTTTCTGTTTTTGTGAGAGTCCACATATTCAGCAAAGGTGAATGCAAAGTCACTAATGTTATTCTCAATATGGCTGGCTCTGTCCCCTATGACTTGTATGTTCAATATAAATTGATGCATAAGGTTTAATATAGAGCATGGTAGGAGCTTTAATGAGACACTGACATCAGTATTTCAGGGTTGTGTATAAAACTGGCTGGTTTAGGGGGCGTGGCTTGCTCACGCACTGTAATGGATGCCTGAGCTGTGAGCTCCGCTATCCAGACCGGAAGAAAAGCGACAAACGGGCCTAAATACCGCGCCATCCAGCTCCACGGTGACATGATCACCTCTCCCTAGCCCCGCAGCCACAATGTCCCACAAATGGAACCAGGACAAGGGACCAAAATGGCTGGAATCCTTCTCCTTTTAGCACAGAAGCCAAGATGGAGCTGCCGGAGGCTCAGCGCGGAATTCCTTAGAATACACATGCCTACCTGGAGCCCATCCACAAGATGTACACCCCGGATGCTGTCCTCCTTTCCACCTGACTCCTCGCCTGCAACTCCGACCTCACAGAGCCCAGCAAAATCGAGGATGCGGATGGATCTCCCTAGCCAGGCCTCAGATGCATTGAGCACAGGCCTACATAATGACTCTGCCATCTCCTCACTTCAGACCTCCATAGCACAATTTCCAACCTCAGGGCAACCGGTGCTGGACACCGCTATGAAGGAAATGCTCCTATCTTTACAATTATCACTTCATCCAACTATAAGCTGATCTATCACAATACAAACTCCAAATACGGAGGCAGCTAAAAACCTTCACCAAAGCCATGAATAACCATAAAATCACATACAAATGGCGCCATCCAGCCACAATTTTGATCACTTTCAATGGCATACCCCACACCATCTCCACCCTAGAAGGTGGTATGAGACTTCTACATACTTGGGGAATCCTACCAGAACCCCCTTTCGTCCAATCGGATCCTCACGGGAAACCAAACCCTTTTACCTTCGGTATAGGCCGGGAAAAGTTCAAAGACAAACGTCATTAACTATCTAGCCCAATTACTACATTAAGCAACCTCACAGTCCGGTCAGGTAGTGCGCTCAAATACCTGCTTGCTGAACTTTCCCCCAAAGTTGGTCAGCTGCTCACTTGAGCTACCTGTTGCTGACTCACCTCTTTGTTAACCACAGTGTGTGTTATTTTGTTATTTCATTTTAGCTTTCTTGTGTTTGTTGTATCTGAATACCCAGAACCCTCAGGCAAACAAGAAACAATCGCTAATACCTATTGTTGATCAACACAACTAACTTGTTTTATACCTCTGTAGAACCTCCTAGTGACATTTTTCACCGTCCTGAAAACCTCGACGATAGCCTTCTCATCCAGCATCAACCGGATCTCTCAGACCTAGCTCATCATCCAATGAACTGTAAGTCACTCGCTTTCTACCACACCGCGATTCCACCTAACATGGGGATCACAACACCTACTCACAAATTGATCTGTTTCTGGCTGACAAATGTTTACTACAAAGAGTATCGAGCTCTGCTATCCACCTGGTCGGACCATGCTCTTATTGGCCTCACCATTTCTGATAACTTACCCCAACCCAACTCCTACATTTGGAGAGTCAATAACTACCTCCTCAACACCCCATGTTACTCGACACCCATAAAACACCAACTAAAAGAATTCTTCTCACTCAACCAAGCATCAGTGTCTGACCCGCTAGTGGTGTGGAACGCTCACAAGGCTGTAATAACAGGAGAAAAAAAGAAAAAAAAAGACTCAGAAGCTAGATGACCTAACGGCTGAGATTGCTGAGACTGAATCCTTAAACACAACAAACCCATCCCCTCTCCTTCAATGTAAAATCTTCATGCTTCATTATGAGTTGAGGTCCCTTCTCCTCGAGAAATATGAAAAATCCTACAAAATATTCAAAGCAACCTCATACACCACAGGGAACAAGGCAGGGAAGGCAATGTCCCTACGAGTCAAAGGATACAGAAACAAAACAAAAATCCCATTACCACACCACCCCCACTCCAACAAAAAACTCCTTAAACCACACTCAATAGCAAAAGCCTTTAGTACATACTATGAAGATCTATATAATCTCAAAAACAACCCAGCCACCAACCAACCCTCCCGCAAACTAATTCAGGCCTTCCTAGATAAAATCCATAACCACACAACAACGCTCTTCGCTGAATGACCCTTCACAATTGCTGAAATATCCAAGGGGATAAACAAACTTCCTAACTTCAAATCCCCTGGCCCAGATGGCTTCACTGAGCAATAATTTTATATGCAATTCGATCATATTTTATCTCCTACTCTATGCCAAACCTTTAACTCAACTGTCAATCCGCCTCATTTCCTAAAAACATGCTTAGCGCCATGGTGGTGACTTTACCAAAACCTGGCAAGGAACCTACTTCCCCAAAAAATTTCCAGCCTATATCATTGCTTAACATGGATGTAAAGATCTATGCAAAACTCATTGCCAACAGACTTGAAGACATACTCCCCTCTCTTATTTACCAAGACCAATCCGGCTTTACCAAAGGTCGCCAAGCCTCAGACGCCACTAGACATATGATTAATATAATTCATCATGTAGAATCCACTAAAGTGCCTTCCCTCCTCCTATCCCTAGATGCTAAAAAGGCATTTGATAGGGTCCACTGGGGATACATCTCAGCAGTGTTGAACAAGTTCGGCTTCACAGGTCAAATACACAACGCGATAATGGCCCTGTACTCCAACCCTTCAGCGCAGGTGTTCTCTGAAGATACCCTCTCTGTACCTTTCCTAATATATAACAGCACGAGACAAGGATGCCCACTATCGCCACTAATTTCCACTAAATTTGCCTCTGCCTCTGGGTGTCATGCTTGTGGCTGTCAGAGTCTTGCTATGCCTCATGGGACTTGTAGTTCTGCAACAGCTGGAGGTCCACTAATTGCATATCCCTGCCCTAGCGGAAAACATTAGATCTAAGAACAAAATCTCTGGAATTTCTCTAGCGGGCATGGAACATAAAATCAGCTTGTTCGCAGATGATGTGATTCTAATGATCACTGACCCTGACCGATCCCTGCCCGAAGTCCAGAGGATGCTAGCCTGGTTCAGTGACATTTCTTATTACAAAGTCAATGAGACTAAATCTTATATCCTTGATCTTGGTCTAGACGTACCTACTAGAAATTGACTTAAAAACCAATTCCCATACGTATGGGCGGAAAATAGCATAACATATCTGGGAATACAACTGACCAACTCAACGAAAGCATTGTCTACTTCAAACTACTTACCGCTCCAATCCAAACTTCAAAACGAACTTACCAGGCTGGCATCCTTTGAATTCTCGTGGTTTGAACGCTTAGCGGTGTTCAAAATGTTCCATCCTTCCCAAGTACTCTATCTATTTCGGACTATACCTATCCATATACCCCTTAGTTACTTCAAATCGCTACAAACGACATTATCAAACTTTATTTGGCAAGGAAAGAAAGCCAGATGCGGACATCCTCAATTGATTAAACACAGATTAGCAAGAGGAACAGGATATGTAGATTTCTTAGACTATTACATATCATCCGTCCTCACCCAATCTAGGAAATGGTTTCTACCTTCCCACTCTGTGGGGAAAGATAGAATCCTCTTCAATCCCCGGTGGCAATCTACCTTCTTGGATATTCGCCACTACATTGGGAACAAAGCTCCCTCCCCACCTTTCCCCAAAGATAGTGTCGACAATCAAAGCTTGGTCCAAACTCACACAGACGCCTCTGACTCACTCCATACATTCGACAGTACAAACCCCTATAGAATCTCTACATCATCTAATGATCTCGACATCTTACCTAAGTTGGAAAGCAAAAGGCATTACCTACATATTTGACCTAACAAACAAAAGCAAAATTAAAACATTTCCCTCACTACAAAAAGAGTACCAACTTCCAAATTCTGACATATTCTTATACATCCGCACCCGTCACTGCCTTACCTCACTCAAATCATGGACATGTACACTTCCCCAGGAAGCATGGACCTACTTTAGATCCCCTGTAGTGCATCGTAATGGCATATCTTTATTTTACAACCTACTTCACCATAAGATCGCATTCACTAGCTCGACACCGATACTAAGATGGGAAAAAGACCTAGGACAAACATTCACAATCGACAAATGGGAGAGGGCATGTAAATCCATATATAAGGCCACTTGCTGCTCCACCCATTGGGAACTAGCATTTAGGCTGACTTATCGTTGGTATATGACTCCTGATAGAATGTCTAAATTTGACACAGCTATTGACAATACTTGTTGAAGGAAGTGTGGAAAAAAAGGTGACTTATTACATACATTTTGGGATTGGCCCAAACTTACACATTATTGGCGCTCCATTTTTCATCTAATTCATGACGTTACAAACCTGACCATAATGGAAAAACCCTCCCTGGCCTTGTTATCGCTAGATATAGAGCAATACCCCAATCCGATGAGGACTGTAATAACACATATACTTCTGGCAGCAAGACTCAGTATATCTAGGAAATGGAAGGTACCAGACCCTCCCACATTAAAGGAAGTAGTTCACACAACCCACGTCCATTTCACTCATGAAACAACCCTAGCGCTTCGCCACAATAAAACGCATACTCTCCACATGTGGCAACCGTGGACTGACTGGGTTAATTCACCAGGAATTGTCAAATGTTCAAACTTCCACACTGAAAGAAAGACTCTACATGGTCTACTGATATTTAGCTGTTCATCCCTCCTGTTTAACATTTTTATTTTCGATGGTTAAATATCCAAAGAGAAAGACCCAGAGGCTAACTAACACGGGGGGGGGGGGGTGGCAGTTCTAGGCGGACACAGTTTAGCACCCTTTGGGGGTGTTCGGTTGGAACTGGCTCCCTTCAACCCCCAATGTCCATTTTAGGGTCAACCAACCACCGATATTCATTACGTTGATAAGAATTTCTATATGAAATTCTAGCGTTACAAATCACCTTGTGTTTGCTGTACAACATGTACAACAATATGTTTCTTTAAAGAACAACGCTAAATGTGTTTCTTTGAATCTGTACTACTTGAAAAATTTTCAATAAAAATCTATTGAGAAAAAAAAAAAAAAAATGGCTGGTTTAATGTAGAAAATTCACTTATAGCATCCTGTAGTTGCCTGGAAGAGCTCACCTCTGGATATGCTGATCTCTGAGGACCTGGTTTCAGCTGGGTGGCTAGTGCAGAATGTAGGTGGAGATAGGGATCCTCTCTGTTGCTTAAGCCCCACCTGAGAGCACCGCATATTGTCTAGGGGTCTGTTCAACATGTGGAGGAGCAGCTGAATGAAGACACTGAAGACCTCCCACTGCCATCTTGGCTTGCCTCTGTGGCTGATAAAGGAAAAACTCTTTCATCTTCCTGGGTTTTCCCTGGTCTTTTTCATGCACTCTCAGGTCATACTGGTGTTGTGATGTGGCTGTCAGGTGGTAAAATATCTCTGAGGGTGGTTTTCAGGTAACCCAATTTCCTGTTCCAGATTTATGTCTAGCTGAGAGCCCAGCTAGATAGGGTCCATCTCCCTGCCCTCAGAACTATTACCTTAAAGAGATAAATCAATATTATATACAAAATATTCTTAATATAAATTACTGGTTTTAAAACATTTTTATTAATATTAGTATTGTTTTTATTATTAGCTATAGTTTATCACATATCCATTAGCTTAATACCTAAGGTGGAGGCTAAATTCAATCTCAGTTTAACTTTAAAGTGGCACTAAACTGTATTTAAAAAATATATATTCTATTCAAGTTTGTATTCTTAACTCAAAAAGGTTGCTTTTATTGCTCCCAGCCTCTTCCAAATTCCCTTTTGTTGCAGCTGTGATCCAATTTCCGATCTGATTCCGATGTCATTTGGGCTATGTTTTCCAAGGTCTCACTGTATGTAGAAACGTAGCTACCCTCTCTTGCTCACTCTTGTAATGGATTAGGAAATGGGGACTAAGGACTATGGTCTGTGGGATATGTAGTTTACATAGAACGGTGCACATAACCGCAACTAGCATGTTTGTTTTAAACAGAAGTGTGAGGGAGAAGTAGAGGTTCAGCAGCTCATAGAGGACATTACAAGGAGGCGGAAAAGCACAATAAGAAGCAACTTAAAGTGTTACTAAACCTACAACAGTAAAATAAGTCTGTATATGCAGTAAAGCATGCTTGTTATACTCACTGTGGAATCTAAGGGGTTAATCCTCTGCATTGTGTAAAAAGGCTGCTTGATCCTGTATGCACAGATCTTCCTCTTCTTGCATTACCCCATAAAATGTCCATATACTACAGAGTTACTGGAGTCACAATGAACATGCTCAGTCTGGTGTGCATTGCTAAAGAGTTTTTTTGTTTTTTTGGGGGACAGTGCAAATGATCAGTAGAGGGCCAATCAGTACTGTCCAGACAGAGTGTCAGGGGTCCTGCATCCTGATAGAACAGCTCAGTGCAGTATGAAAACTCTTTCTACAAGCTTTAATCAGACACTGATAGAAGTCACAAGACTGCTACTGTATATACTGCTGATGAGAAAAGGTATTTAGCAGTTTACATGTACTAAAATGATTGCATTTCCGTGTTCTGTGTACTGTGGGAGACCAGATATAGTGAATGCAGGGTCATGGGTTTAGTAACACTTTAATGAAAAATACATTACATGCCCATTGGCAGTGGATGTGCATGGATTATCTTTGGTGAATAAGGATATATTTTAGTGTCACCTTAAGAAAAGTTCACAGAAAGAAAAACCTTTTTAGCACAGGGCACACTCATTCTTCAAAATGCAACATTCTGCAGGTAGCTTATTACACACATGGTTTACTTTCACAGTAGGTTAAGCAAAGATGACTTTGTACTGTCTGACATGCAGCGGACCAGTAGATGGTGCACTTATAACAAAACCTGTTATATAGTTATGGATAATTTGACATAGCAACACTGTATCATAACTATTTTCAATACTTACAATAAAAATACAAAAAAAAAATTGATTGTAAATTTATGACAAGTACACTACCAGTAATTCCCCTATAAATATTTAAAATGTTTCTTTGTATTAAAAAAAAAAATATATATATATATATATATATATATATATATATATATATATATATATATATATATATATATATATATATATATATATTGTCAAGTTCCTCCACCCCAAACTCGCTCATCCATGTCTTTATGGACCTTGCTTTGTGCACTGGTGCGCCGTCATTTTGGAACAAGAAGGGGTCATCCACAAACTGTTCCTACAAAGTTGGGAGCATGAAATTGTCCAAAATGTCTTGGCATGTAAACACCTTAAGGGTTCCATTCACTGGAACTAAGGAGCCAAGCCCAACCCCTGAAAAACAACCCCACACCATAATCCCCCCTCCACCGAATGATTTGGACCAGTACACAAAGGTGGATATATTTGACTGACCTGCATGGAGTCTTGACCTCAACCTGGTAGAACACCTTTGGGATGAATTAGAGTGGAGACTGCGAGCCAGGCCTTCTCCTCCAACATCAGTGCCTGACCTCACAAATGTGCTTCTGAAAGAATGGTCAAACATTCCCATAGACACAACCCTTAATTCTTGCGGATAGCTTTCCAAGAAGAGTTGAAGCTGTTATAGCTGCAAAGGTTGGGCCAACTCAATATTGAAGCCTACGGAGTAAGACTGGGATGATATTAAATTTCATGTGCGGTAAAGGCAGGTGTCTCAATACTTTTGACAATATAGGGTGTGTGTGTATATATATATATATATATATATATATACACACACACACAGTATATATATAGATCTCTTTCTCTCTCTCTCTCTCTCTCTCTCTCTCTCTCTCTCTCTCTCTCTCTCTCTCTCTCTCTCTCCATATTAAAAATATGTTTCCTTAATAAAATATAAAATAATTGAGAATTTATGTAGCATGCCTAGTTAATGCAAATGACCAGTATTTTAAGCCTCCACAAGGGTTAAATCAGCTGCAAAAAGTTATCATCAGCTCTTTCCATTCCTTTCCCTCCTCCTTCCCCATCTCCATTTGGAAAGAAGGTTGCTGTCTTTATGTTTCAACTGTAGCAAAAAGATTAAATTGTTTACAAGCTCAGAACCCTGGCTGGCTGGATGAGCTGCAAGAGACAAAGATAGACATTCTAATTCTCTGCTGTACTTTGTGCCTCCGTCCTCCTCTGCTAACACTAATTCTTTTATCTGGCCCCAACACTCCAGGCATTATGTGCATTCATAAAAAAAGAGGAAAAAAAAGAACCGAAGCAGGCAAAATTACTGTTCTGTACGCTGTACCACTGATAACAATCTCTTGAATACTGATTACTTTTTTCCCAACACAAAGCGACCAACACAAGTTGGTCTTTAACCCTTTATCTTTAGCAAGCAGAAAGACACAAGGAACATCTTACTCAGTTGGAAAAAAATAGCACACACACAAGAATTACTGTTATCTCCTAGCCAGAAGAGCAACAGCAGAGATAAGAAAAGCCTGAAGAATTAAAAGGGACATTGCATTTGGACTGTAAATTCATGCTGGAGCTGGTTCTATTTGTCTGTCACTGTGGTTCATAATTTTTCCAGGTTGTTTTGATAGACTTATTGTGAGGACTGCATAGAAAACTCATCAGCATTTGTTGCCTGTGAGCATTATTGTCAGTGGTAACCACATGCTTATAGACAGGGGAAGATAATGGTTGAAGTATAAAAGAGATAAAGGCGAAACCTCTTCTCATTAAGGGCTATCTCCACCTCTGCAGGCTCTACAGTATTGTGTGACTAGGACTAGTGCATTGAACATAAATTATAGCTAAAAAAAAGACTGAGGGCAGCATCATTATTTTGAAAAAGTTATAATGAAATGCCACAAGCTTAAGACCTATTTACTTCAAAGGCTGACAATAAATATAAAGAAAGCTTACACTGAAGTGACCAACATTGACTGCGTATTGATTGCTCCATTCCCAAAGCTTGCCTGTAGAAAACGTCTAAAACAAAGAAAATGTATTTGAATGTTTTCTTACAAGAGTTTGAATCATTTTACTTTTATTTTCTTTATTTTACAATAGTCTTCATTTAAAAAGGCCATGGGCACAAAGAGTATATGCTAATAAAGCTATATGTAATTTCTGGATGTCTGCACACTGCAACGCATATATAGTGTGATACAGTAAAGGATAATAGTAAGAAAATTGGGATGGCAGTGACAACTTATAATTAGCCTTCTCTGCAGCTTTCAGTACATTTTTTTTAAAGAATGTTATTAGCATATAAAATAATCGCTTGACCACATTGGTGGAAAAGCTACAGTATTCGATCCCTTCCCCTGCTTTACCAGCATCCACTAGGTGGATCATTAACACAGTAATCCAACTCTGAGGTGCACTTTAAGGGGTCTATAAATGTTTTCAAACACGATTCACATAACTTTTACTCAGGATTCACACATTTTCTAATTGGATTCAATTAGAAATATGTGTGAATCTTAGGTAAATAAAATATAAATAGACCCCCAACTAAAATTATAGGCAAAATCAAACTATGAATCAAACTATTATTTTTTTTTTTCTCAATACTTTTTATTGAAATTTTCATTTAAAACAGTATACAAATTAGGTAAGGTAATTCGATATACACAATAGACATCCAGTTATACGTCTTTGTTTGGTTAACATTTACACATAAAGTTTCCGAACACGGAATTATTTAAAATGGGTGGAAGCAAAATATCAGTTTAATCGTAAGAACTACTTTGGAGCATACATAAAATAACTGTCTTATGAGGCAGTCGCAAGGCGCTATTGCTTTTTAGACCATATAGACCAACGTTTATCAAACAGATTGCATTGCATAGAATTGATTGCTATGAGACGTTCGAATGTGTAGTTCCTGTGAACTGCTTTTGTAACATCAGAGAGTTTTATGGCATTTTTAGACTTCCAATTACGTAGTATTAGTAGTCTTGCTTCCAGTAGAATGTGGCTCACGACTGGTCTATAAACTGGTGGAAACCTGTCTATGCCTAAATGTAGAATTGCCAAGGCCTGGGTTGGGGGAGTCAATATACCTGTTAGGGAAGAGATTAGTTGGAATGTTTGGTTCCAGAGACTCCTGATATTCGGGCATTGCCACAACATGTGTAGTAAATTTCCTATTTCCCCGCAATCTCTCCAGCATTGTGGTGATGATCCTAGTGAGAAGGAAGCTAATCTATATGGTGTATAGTGCCACCTGTTTGTTATTTTTATAGTCAGTTCCCAGTGTTTAACACAATGGGAGGCTTTGTTTGTTTCCTTAAACGCACATTGCCATTGCCCGTTTGAGAATGGGGTGCCCATGTCGTGTTCCCATTTGCTCATTGCTATGGTTTTTTTAAATGTTTGCTTGTCATGGAGAAGATTATAGAATTGTGAAATTCCTCTTGCAGCCTGTTTGTCATTTGGGTAGAATTGCCAAATTTTTGGTGGGATTTTTAGCTGTGGTCTAGGGAGAGATTTGAGAAAGTGTAATATGCGTAGACATGAGAACAGTTTGTCGCTAGGCAATTGATATTGTGCCATTATTTGTTCTGTGGGCTTGAGTTGTGTACCATCATATAGATCCGACACGTGTGTGATGCTGCATTTCACTAATTCTTTAACTGATAGCATTGGTATTTTTGCTTCTAATATATGCAATGGTATTCTATAATTTATTTCCCGTGCATCAGTTGCTGTTATCCGGAGGATGAATCTCCATGCCTTTAAAGAAGTCTGCATGGGAGGGGAGATACTCGACATGTCCCATGGTGACCATATATCACCTAGAAGTAGTAATGTTAGGTCCTTCGTCGGTGCAATTGTTTTTTCTATGTCTACCCATAGTAGAGTTTCGTGTGTACAAAGCCAGTATTTGATGTGGTCCAGTCTAACTGCCCATAAGTAGTCATCTATATCTACTAGGCCAGCCCCTCCTACTTTCCTGTGAGAAATAGGATTATTACAGGAACATCTAGCTTTTTTGCCTCCCCAGATGTATTTCCAGCTAATTCTAGACAGATGGTTGAGATAGAATTGTGGTATATGTAGTGGTAGGGTACGGAATACATATAGGATTTGTGGCAATATTAGCATTTTGTAGACTGCTACTCTACCTAGCCAGGATATTTCTTTATCCGTCATGTCTCTCAATTGCGTTTCCAGTTTGGCAGTTAGTGTATTCATGTTAGTTTTAACTAGTGTGGAGATAGAATTGGTTATTGTGATACCTAGGTAGGTAATACCTTTTTCGCTCCACGCATATGGCAATTCATTTTGCAGTAACTTCCGTATTGGGGAAGATATTCCCAAAGCTAGGGATTTGGTGAAAATCACTTTATAATACGAGATATCTCCAAAATCAGTTAGTATTTTATGGGCCTGGAGTAGGGACATAAGCGGATTGGTCAAAAGCAGTATGACATCGACATAAATTGATGGTATGCATGCTCGAGCCAAACTGGAACCCTGTGATCATGGGATGTGTTCTAATTGCTTCAGCTAATGGTTCAATCATGAGATTAAAGATGATCAGTGATAAGGGGCAGCCTTGTCTAGTCCCATTGGATATGTTGAACGGTTTGGATAGAAAGCCGGTTGAGTATACCTGTGTGGACGGGCATGAATATAGTGCTAGCATAGCTGTGAATATGGGACCCTTGAAACCAAATTTTGATAGTACCATTTTAATATAAGTCCAGTGGACCCTATCGAATGCCTTCTCTGCATCAAAAGATAATAGCAGAGAGGGCGTCGATTTGTTTCAGCATAATGTATTGCATTTATAATCCTTCTAGTTGCATCCAAAGTTTATCTCCCCTTCACAAAACCCATATGGTCGCGTTGTATGATTGAGGGAATGATATTCATTAATCGTTTGGCCAGTAATTTTGCATAAACTTTGATGTCTGAGTTGAGAAGGGATATTGGTCTGAAATTAGCCGGTGTAATGGGGTCCTTTCCAGGTTTTGGTAACGTCACTATATGTGCTCTCAGCATTTCCTGAGGGAAGTTTGCAAAAGCTGCTGCTTTGTTAAATACTGGTTGCATGTGGTGTGAGAGAATGTGTTTAAATGTCTTGAAATATTCGTTAGAGAACCCATCTGGCCCTGGTGATTTACCGTTTGGTATTGAATCTATAACAGTTTCTATTTCTTGATGTGAAAAAGTAGTATTTAGACTATTTAGTTGGTGTTCAGAGAGGCATGGGAGGTTTAGTCCCTGTAAAAAAGATTGGATTTTGTCTATGGACGGTTGAGGCGTGTCGGGGTCTGTGTGTAAGTTATATAAAGAGTTGTAGTAATCAGCAAATTGGTTTGCTATAGCTTGAGGATCCATGAGTTTGTGGTGTAAGGTAGGATGTTTAAGGTATGCTATTCTGGATTTGGTACGCCTTGCTTTTAATCAGTTTGCTAAGTATTTGCCCGCTCTGTTGGCATTGGCGTAGTAGTTTAGCTGTAAGCGTCTAAGATGTTTGTCATATTGTTGGGATAGTTGTTCAGTCAATGTTTCCCTGAGTGTAGCTAGTTTGTATGTTAGGGTAGACGTGGGTATTCGTTTATTTAGGGTTTCAGTGTCGTGGATTTCCGATAATAAAGTAGTCAATTTTTGTTTATGACGTGTTTTTTCTTGAGCACCTAATTGGATAAGTATGCCTCTCATATAGGCTTTGTGTGAGTTCCATATAATGTACGGGTCGTGTACTGACTCTGCATTATAAACGAAGAAGTTTTGAAGATGTTGAGAGATTTTGGTGTGGGGTTCCTGCAACAATCGTATATTGCATATGATGGGGGTGAAGAGGAGAGACCCTTATCCTTAATAGACATAGATATCACAGCTTGGTCTGACCATGTGATGTCATGTATTTTAGTAGATTCTGCTTGTTGTAGGAGCCATTTATCCATAAGGAACATGTCTATACATGAATATGAGCGATATCTATGTGAAAAAAAAGTACAGTCCTTTTCATTGGCATGTTGGCATCTCCATACGTCGAATAGGTCTTCATTGTGGTGAAGGGTTTGAAGAGATACTGTACCTCTAGGTTTTATTGTAGTTGAGTCCAGAGAAGGATCTGATACTAGGTTAAAGTCCCCGCACAACATGATATTACCATATTTCATAGAGTTAGCTTTTTTGAGTACCTTTTTTATAAATCAAAGTTGGTGTGAGTTCGGGAGACTATATCGTGACTAAAGTATATGGTTTGGAGTTGATGTCTCCGGTGACGATTACGTATCTAAAATAAAATGAAATAAATCAGCGCGAAATGGTGAGAGAATATGTACCAAAGCTGCTGAACACTAGGGTCAAAAAACAAATCCCTCAAAACAGTAAATATCAAATAGTGCAACGCTAAAACCAAAATACAATATATAAAACATAAATGCAGTCCATAAAGGAGATAAAATGTCTTCAAGTGCAAACGAACACCCGTAGGAAGAGAAGTGGTTCAGGCAGCCCTCCACCAAAGGATAAGATGGCCTCTCACCTGGGGGAATGGACCCTTTAATTACAGAGGGTCAGAAAACGCCTTATAGTTGTAATCATACAAGATGCAGCATCCGTCAGGGTACAGGTGACACACACTCCAATAATACCATAGGGCTCCGGAATAAAACACTCCAATGGGGTCGGGACATGAAACAAAATGACAACAAATAGTGCTCTCTGTTTGCAAACTATTTATTTATAAAATGTTAAAAATGTGCACTCACATATGTAGCACTCAATAAGTGCATGTCAGCAGTCAGATAGGAGAAACCTCCGTGTAGCTGTGTGGACGAGCGGCGACCGCGGGTGACGTCACGGCGTATCCTCGTTCTGGACGCGTTGCGTCCCAGTGGGCGGGGACTTCATCAGCAGATGAGGACACGTCGTGGGCACCCGCGCTATATGGAAGGTGAGTAACCATGACAACGGAAAAACATGGTGAAATCAGCTGATTGCTAAACCCGGAAGTCAATCCGGACGTGACCCCTCTTAGTAATTTGCAGAAAACGGAATTCAATAATCCAACACATATTACTGCTAAAGAGGGGGGGGGGTTTCTAAGAATGCAATAAGATGCATAAATCTAAAAGGAGAGGAGCACAGAACTAAAATATATGGAATCAAAATGCCAATGATCATTTTAGAGTGCATAATAAAATATGTGACATATATGACAGTCAACCGCGGCTACCCTCATCCACACTAATCAACACTATTGCAATATGCCTAAAAGTAATACATACAATCAAATATAAACAATATTCAAACTAATACATTCTAATGTAAAAAAAAAATCAACGATCTGATATAAAGCAGTTGGTGTCCTCATCTGCTGATGAAGTCCCCGCCCACTGGAACGCAACGCGTCCAGAAGGAGGATACGCCGTGACGTCACCCGCGGCCGCCGCTCGTCCACACAGCTACACGGAGGTTTCTCCTATCTGACTGCTGACATGCACTTATTGAGTGCTACATATGTGAGTGCACATTTTTAACATTTTATAAATAAATAGTTTGCAAACAGAGAGCACTATTTGTTGTCATTTTGTTTCATGTCCCGACCCCATTGGAGTGTTTTATTCCGGAGCCCTATGGTATTATTGGAGTGTGTGTCACCTGTACCCTGACGGATGCTGCATCTTGTATGATTACAACTATAAGGCGTTTTCTGACCCTCTGTAATTAAAGGGTCCATTCCCCCAGGTGAGAGGCCATCTTATCCTTTGGTGGAGGGCTGCCTGAACCACTTCTCTTCCTACGGGTGTTCGTTTGCACTTGAAGACATTTTATCTCCTTTATGGACTGCATTTATGTTTTATATATTGTATTTTGATTTTAGTGCTGCACTATTTGATATTTACGATTACGTATCTCCCTCCCTCGTCTATAAATGATTCCTTGTGTTGGAAGGATACAGAGTTGTTTATGGCCATCAAGACTCCACCCTTCTTTCGGTTGGGTGTGCAGGCCAGGAATATATGTGGATAATCTTTGTGTGAGCAGTGTGGAGTTTTGTGTATTGGGAAGTGAGTTTCCTTGACACAGAGTATGTCGGCTCTGTGTTTGCATGCTTCCTTCCACAAGGAAAATCTTTTAGCGGGCTGATTCAGACCCCGGGCATTAATTGAGAGGCATGTAATTGACATTGCTTGGGTATCGCATGTTGCTGTTTGCTTGTGTGGTGTAGGTACTCACTGTGACCGTACGGTTCTCTGTGGTATGGTTTCTTCCATAGTGGGTGAGAAGTCTGATGCCAGGTGTCTTCCGTAGTTGGAATCCTATGGCTACGGAGATGTCTGTGTATATCGAATGAAGAACAAAAAGAACAAAGGGTAAAAACAATGAAAAATAAAGTCAACATGGGCAATATAAGAAAAGGATCTTGAAACAGATCCACGTGCAGTGATGTCTGCTTCTTGTTACTCTGAGGGGTAGAGGAGAAATCAAACATAGATCTCCTGTCTCCGGAGAATTTCAAATAATTTCAGGTGGTTGGTTTACGAGTTTCCATTGGCAGCTTTCTTATGTGAGCGCTTGTGAGACACTACTTGCCAATCATTGTGCATGGATTGTGGGTTATCTGTAGTGGAATGATGTGCAGCTTGTTCTGGTAGGATGTTCCATCTTCTTAGATTGGCGATTCCTTCCTCCAACATGGAAACCAGTGTAGTGGTTCCATTATGGGTTATCGAGAGTGTCGCTGGGTATTTCCACTTGTGGAGGATATTGTGATTTCTCAGCGCCTTAGTAATAGTCGCCAGGTTGCAGCGCCTTTGTAGCGTATGTCTGGAGAGATCGGGGAGCAGCCGTATGGTAGCGTATTGTGGGGAGATGTTATCTGGTTTACGGGACTCCAGTAGTATTCGTTCTTTCACATGGTAGTAATGAACTCTCATTAGGACTTCTCCTGGGATTTCGTCAGGGAGGAATGATGGCTTGGGGACTCTGTGAATTCTGTCCACAATGAGTTCTTGGACTGTTAATTCTGGCACAAGTGTGGAGAACATGGTTTGGGCATATTGCAGGAGTTGGTTAGGGGGGACAGACTCTGGGATTCCCCGCAGTTTGAATCAAACTATTATGATGCATTATGTCACTAGTGTTAACACTAAAGTTTTTATTTTCCCTACTGTAACATAGATGTATTACCTATTGATCATGCCAGTATATGTTTTTTTATATTTTTCCTTTAACAGGGTGACTGTTCATTCTGCAGTGAAATGGTACAGATGTGTTATCAGCCCATGAAGGGGATAGACTTAGATGGACATGTAGCTTCAAATGGTCTTTGAAGGTATAACACACACAAATAATAATATTCTGCAACATATGTGGTGGCTTCATTAATTTCTCTTTTTTTCTATTTTTTTTCCTATTTTTCCCCTGTAATCTTAGGAGCAACACATATCCTGTTTTAGTGAGCCCATAGATGATTCAATTCTCTTTTCTTCCATCACAGGTGGAAGGAAAGAAAACCATTTGATTCCCCCATCAACACAAGGAAGGCATGATGCTCGTTATAGTGTATGGCCTCAGTCAGCGCTGCTCTAACACATTGATCCCCTCTGGAGCATTTTGCACCGCCCACTGTCCTTATACTGAAACTCCTGAATTAGTGTAATTGGATGCCCACTCCCCCATTCTGAGTTCAGAAGAAGAAGAGAAGAAGAGAAGAAGAGAATAGTGGGAGCCTCCCCCCCATGCCATGGGTGCGGAGCGGCCCGAGGGAAAGAAGATAGAAGACGCCGCGGAGGAGATGCTGAACGAGAACGCCGGAGGAAGCACCAGAAGAGCCAGAAGAACCAGAAGAACCAGAAGATGAAGGAAGATAGAAGAAAGAAGAAGCATTTAAATAAAGGAATTGTCAAAAACTGTCTCTTGTCATTTTTAACATTTTTGACAGTTTTTTAGTGAAATGGTAGGGGTAAGTACCCCCTTACCATTTCACACAGGGGGGGGCCAGGATCTGGGGGTCCCCTTGTTAAAGGGGACTTCCAGATTCCGATAAGCCCCCCGCCCGCAGACCCCCACAACCACCGGCCAGGGTTGTGGGGATGAGGCCCTTGTCCTCATCAACATGGGGACAAGGTGTTTTGGGGGGCTACCCCAAAGCACCCTCCCAATGTTGAGGGCATGTGGCCTGGTACGGTTCAGGAGGGGGGGGGCGCACTCTCCTCCCCCCTCTTTTCCTGTGGCCTGCCAGGTTGCGTGCTCGGATAAGGGTCTGGTATGGATTTTTGGGGGGACCCCACGCCGTTTTTTTTTTTTGCGCGGGGTTCCTCTTAAAATTCATACCAGACCTGAAGGGTCTGGTATGGAATTTAGGGGGAACCCCACGTCATTTTTTTTTTTTTAATTTTGGCCGGGGTTCCCCTTAATATCCATACCAGACCTGAAGGGCCTGGTATGGAATTTAGGAGGACTCCCACGTCATTTTTTTTTTTTTAATTTTGGTTCGGGGTTCCCCTTTGGGGAATTCCCATGCCGTTTTTATCAATGAACTTCTATGTGTATTGTCGGCAATGCAATAGCCGCGGGTAGTTTTAAATGAGTTTTTTCCTTCAAAATGTCATTTTGCTGTCAGACTTCTAAACACAGGAAACATGCACCCCTTACAGGCATACTATAGACACCCCCCAGGTACGAAATTTAAAGGGATATTACACTTTTATTGTTTGACTTTAAGCATTATTAAAATCACTGCTCCTGAAAAAACGGCCTTTTTAAAACTTTTTTTTGCATTGATCCATGTCCCCTGGGGCAGGACCCAGGTCCCCAAACACTTTTTATGACAATAACTTGTATATTAGCCTTTAAAATTAGCACTTTTGATTTCTCCCATAGACTTTTAAAGGGTGTTCCGCGGCACCAACACCCCAAATTGTTCGCTGTTCGGCGAACTTGCGAACAGCCAATGTTCGAGTCGAACATGAGTTCGACTCGAACTCGAAGCTCATCCCTAGTCCCTATCCTCACACAAGTCACTTGAAAGCTAGAGCTTGCCAAGATCCATTCTCCATAGCAGAAAGAACTTGGCCAGCATTAAGCGAGATTGTTAAGGTTGCAAAATTTACCCTCATGATAACAAGTACCACTGACCACGGATGGTACTCGCTATTGCTTTTAGCAGTTCGTAAGAAGATCAATATTTACACAATAATTGTGACACTGTCTTATTCCATAAGAGAAGAGTGGATTGTAGCAATATTTCAGTGGGACTCCATTAACAAGATAAGTCTATAAAGTTTAGATGAGCTGCAGATCAGGTAGTTAGAAAGGAAGATCTTGATATCATCTCATATCAGATTTAAATAAATATGTGATTTATACTTTTCATTGTGAGCCTCATCTTGAAAAAAAAATGTGTTCTCGATGCTCAAACTGATGGAAAACAATAATATACTTGGTAAGATGATTTCACCTCTACACTACAGGGATACTAACTATGTGCACTATTTGCCACTGGAAGGAGGGTCTGTACATTATTAGAGTCATCAAAATATAAAACACTAGATGTAAAAATGTATTTAAAACAACTTTAAAAGAAACATACACTGTACTTGCTTTGTACAGATTTTCTTTATCATTGCCAGTACTAAAATATTTTTTTTAAATTATGTATGGATTTTTTCTTAAACTTGTATTTAAATATTATGTTCTCACATCTTGCCGGCTGGAGGAGCTTTAGGTTCCTCTTCCCATGCTTTATAATTTTTCCCGGCAACTCGAGCTGAGATGTAAAGGACAGAACTAAATGAGTCATCCTTTGCACTCCCCCAAGTTATAGGTCTTTCCAGTATCTCAACCAAAGTTCCTTCTCATAATTCAAATAAATCTGATGAATCAAATAAAAAAACAAAAAATAGTCCAATCACAAAGTGCATAAAGTGAATAGTTCATGAGGGAATATTATCCTTTTGCATAACAGTCATCCAAACCGTGAATGGCATGCAACTTTATCTTCAAGGAAATTGTGATGACAGAAAGTATCCTCCACCTATATATACACTGCCCCTTACCGACTACTTTGATCTCTATTTAGGAGATCATACGGGCGGATGGCTGTCAACCCCAGCCTCAGGTATTAAGCTGCCAACGGATCCCAATTAAGGCCTCCCCAACAGAAATCTTCTATGTAGTAGATCGATACTCGGTCCCCACGAAATTACAGATAAAGAATGCTCCCATAGCGTAACATGTTTAAGAATATTTATTATAAAAACAGAAATGCACTTACAATGTTAAAATGAAAATTCATTTGGAATCAATAGCCGGCTGGCTCCAGTCTGCTGCCCGTTGCTTCCGGGATCAGCGAGGTTAGTGGTGATGTCAGCACGCCGCTCCTCCCTAATAGAGATCAAAGGAGTCGGTAAGGGGCAGTGTATATATAGGTGGAGGATACTTTCTGTCATCACAATTTCCTTGAAGATAAAGTTGCATGCCATTCACGGTTTGGATGACTGTTATTCATCTCTGTGCAAAAGGATAATTTTCCCTCATGAACTATTCACTTTATGCACTTTGTGATTGGACTATTTTTTGTTTATTTGTTTGATTCATCAGATTTATTTGAATTATGAGAAGGAATATTGATTTTTCATTATGAATTCATCACATGTCGGATGTTCATTTTCACTTATATACAATAATTGATCACATCAAAGTATTTTTGTTTTTATCTTTTGTTTTTCACTAATTGCAGCGCAGCTATTTTTTTGATATATTGTATAGTAAGTGGTTGTGCCGTGTGTACAGAGAGCCGTAATTGGCCAAAGCCAGGGCGGCTTTGGCCAATTATGGCTCAGGGGGTTTAGTACACACCCCACACTATATAAGGCCGCCTGCATGGTGGCCTTGTGTAGTGTGTTGTGGCGGCAGAGGAGAGATAGACAGAGAAACAGTGTCATTTGATTTAGGTTAGATAGAGTAGGCAGGCGAGTCAGTTAGCTGCACTTACAATGTATTGTGTATATATATGCATCCTAGGTGTTGTATATATATATATATATATATATATATATATACACCGTATTCAGTTTAGCTAGATCTGTTCCTGTTATTCTCTTCCTACTAACAGGTGTTTTTACAGTATTTACAGCTACCTGAAGAAAATTGGTGGTGTTTAGGGATGAGCCGGTTCGGTTCGCACCAGAATCTGCGAACGGACCGAAAATTTGCACGAACGTTAGAACCCCATTGTGGTCTATGGAACTCGAACGGTCAAAATCAAAAGTGCTCATTTTAAAGGCTAATTTTCATGGTATTGTCCTAAAAAGGGTTTGGGGACCCGGGTCCTGTCCCAGGGGACATGTATCAATGCAAAAAAAACTTTTAATAACGGCCGATTTTTCGTGAGCAGTGAGTTTAATGATGCTTAAAGAAAAAAAAAAAAAAAAAGTGAAGTATTCCTTTAAATATCATACCTGGGGGGTGTCTATAGTATGCCTGTAAAGTGGCACGTGTTCCCCGTGCTTAGAATAGTCCCTGCACAAAATGTAATTTTTAAAGGAAAAAAAGTCATTTAAAACTGCTTGCGGGTTTAATGTAATGTCGGGTCCTGGCAATATGGATGAAAATCAGTGAGACAAACAGCATGGGTACCCCCCATTCCATTACCAGGCTCTTTGGGTCTTGTATGGATATTAAGGGGAACCCCGCACCCAAATTAAAAACAGGAAGGGTGTGGGGCCACCAGGCCCTATATACTCTGAACAGCAGTATACAGGAGGTAAAAACAAGACAGGGACTGTAGGTTTGTTGTTAAGTAGAATCTGTTTGTAATTTTGAACGGGTACATTTTTAACGTGTTTAACTCCAGCCAAAAAATCTTTTTAAAGCTTTTTGAAAAACATAGGGAAGGTTTATCACCCCTGTGACATTTGTTTTGCTGTCTGTGCTCCTCTTCAGAAGATTTCACCTCACTTTTTGTCCCAATGACAAATGTTTTTTGAAAATTTGGGTTTTTTTGTGAAACAAGGATTGGTGATAAAGCATCAGTGGAAAGGAGAAATGTTAACTCTTACAGGTGAGAATTTCCCTTCCTAGGGGTAGATTTCATCTCACTTCCTGCTGTCTCCTTCCGTTTGCAAGTAGGAGTCGTTTGTAAGTTGGATGTTTGAAAGTAGAGGCCTGCCCTATATACTCAGCAGAAATTTGGGCCTTAGGTGTTGTTGTGGCTACAATACTGTAAGCCCTCACAGGGCCCTGCTGTGAAATATTAGATCAAGAATTGTAATTACATGCCCCTGTTGAATAGGGTCAAAAAAATTGGGCCTTTGGTGGTGGTGCTGGTGCCACAACACTGTAAGTCCTCACTCGCTTTTGGTGGGCGCAGAAACGGGCCCTGCTGTGAAATATTAGATCAAGAATTGTAATTACATGCCCCTGTTGAACAAGGGCAGAAAAATTGGGCCTTTTGGTGGTGGTGGTGCTGGTGCCACATCACTGTAAGTAAGTCCTCACAGATACTCTAGTTGGAACGAGCCCTGCTGCAAAGTATTGCATCAAAAATTGTAATTACATGCTCCTGTTTAACAGGGGCTGAAAAATTGGGCCTTTGGTGGTGGTGGTGGTGGTGCTGGTGCCACAACACTGTAAGTCCTCACTCGCTCTTGGTGGGTGCAGAAATGGGTCCTGCTGTGAAATATTAGATCAAGAATTGTAATTACATGCCCCTATTGAACAGGGGCCGCAAAAAAAACACTGCAACCCCTCACAGATACTCT